>CM057450.1:1199073026-1199701359 GCA_016271365.2 Neoceratodus forsteri | reverse complement strand
TGGAGAGATTGCCAGGCACTGCAACAGTGGTGTCCCACCCCCTATTATCACACTCCCATACTGAAAAAAACTTTGGTTGCTGCTGCTGGGTAGGGCTAAAGCATAACCCCCCAACATTGCATAAGTACCAACATTATTACCAGATAAACAGCACCCCAGAATTGGAGTGTGCAACACAGCCATGTCGACAGTAAGACCAAACATTGCAACTTTAAATGCCTGAAACTCACTTTAACTTTTCAACACTTCTAATATAATTTAATCATTCTCACACTGCAGTTCACACACACACACACACACACACACACACACACACACACACACACAGGCACCACACGGTAGCCACTCACCCACAATCTCTCACACTTAGCCTTACACACTCACACACAGCATTAAGGCTCAACTATTAGTCCCATAGGGCATATTCCAGTTCAGCCTCCTTCTGTTCAGTTTTGCTAAATATATTTTTTTTCAATAAGAACTCACATTACAAACTTGCTGAAGAGTCAACCCCTTAAAACTTGCAAACATTTTAAACAACAAATAACAACAAAAGGTGTTGATCTCACCCAGCACCAGTGGTAGGGTTCATATTTTTAGTCCTGCCAGTTTCACCCAATGCCAAGGCCTGCATCGGGGGGGGGAGGGATCCATCCAGGTAGTCCAAACATAGCTCCTCTACGGTGGCAGTCTTTTAGGGGCAGGAAGCATCACTAATTCTGAGGCTCCGAGGCATAATACAACTTCAGGTTAGGTTTCGTGACTTCTTCACCAAAGGAGTCTTTGCAGGTGATGTAGTATTTTGTCCTCTGTCCCTTTCCATTTTGGACCATGGCAAAAGTATTGAACAGTGTCAAACCAGTCCACACTGTGGAAGTGCACATCTGCTTGGCCTTCCTGATTACTTCCTGCTGGTGTCCTCCCAGGTCCAGAGCCCTTCCTCTGCTTTGCTGCTTTACCTTATCCAGAGCTCCTTGGAATACCCAGTCTCCTCTCCTTTCCTCGATGATGTCCCAGATACGCTCACACGGGTATGGATAGTTCTCCCCTGAGTACTCCTTCTTAATCCATCTCCTTACCCTGCACTCAGCCTGCAACCACTCTGGTATGCCCCTCACACTGCTCTGGGCACAGTACCCTGTAACAGCCAACTCCCATGGTGTACAGGAAGTAGCAAGGGTCAGATGGTCAGAGAGTGTCCATGTCCTTTCTCCTCTTCTGGCAGACCTAGCACAGCCTGTGGATCGTATCTGGGAAAATTAAGCTGGGGAAGCGACAAGGCCTTGTAATATCTTACTCCCAAAGAGTATCTTTGAAAGTAAAGAGCCTAGGGTGGACACCCTGAGCAAGGAATACTGCATCCATCCCATCCACATCTTCAACTGTGCTGGAATCTCCCTCTGAGATAACCTCTTCCACTTCTACATTGGGCTTTTCTGCTCCTGCGGCACTGGGGGGAGGTCCTGCAGTGGTCTTCTTGGCACCTGCCCCCATGGAGAGTGTACCATAGGCAGGGGGGCTCACTAGGCTTAGGCTTCCCTGCCACCCCACAGTCTCTCCCTCTGCCATGTGGGGGGGATGGTCAGACTCCAGTGTGGGAGAAGGGCTGGGCAGACAGCTAGTGTCCTTCTCCCCAGAAACTACCACACTGGCTGCAGTTTCCACCTCCTTCCAGTTTTTGAGGCTTGAAGTGTCTGTGCTCACCAAAGCTGAGGTGGTGGTCCAACTCCAAGTAGGCTGATAGGGAGGTGCTGGCTGGGCCAGGGGGCAGTCCACAACTGTCACAATTCAAACAGACTGGCATCACTTTCACGTGGCTCCCTGTGTGGTGGCAACCTACACACTTCTGTATGCTACCTTGTTGTACTAATTCCCACAACCATGACAGGAATGAAGCAGGAATAAGTGCCGTCTTGTTCCCATCAACAGAAGTTTCTGCCATCTACTCTTCAGTTCTTGTTGCTGCTGCTACTCAGATTGTAGAGAGTTGTTTCAGCAAGCTGCTTCTCCTCAGTCTCCAAATCACCTGTGGTGCAGTTACTTTGTCTCCACACAAAATGGCGGTCCCACTCCTCGTTCTGTGACCTCTGGTCCCAGCCCTGTCAACCACCAGCCAATGGCATAATGTCCCCAGAGTTCTGCATACATTCAATGTATGTTAATCAGTTCATGCTGTCAAAATGGCACTTTACTGGAGGCATGAAATTTCACAAGTCAAACATGGTGCAGAGCAGCAAAGAAATCTTCCATGCTGCTGTACTCCACATTAGCAGTCCAGGCAAAGTTCTTGCACCCCCAAAACGATCATTAAAAATCCAGGATGAGCCCTCATGTTGCAAGCCCCCCCTCCCAGTATCTAGGGGTATTCCAGGTGGTAACATAAGGGGAGGGGGGCACTTGCAGCCAGAAACACAGTCTCAGAAATTAAACTCATTACCTGGGTTCTGATGAGAGGTCTTCAGGGGGTGCAGGCATTTCTTCAGCAGCGAGGAGGTAACAACAGCTGTGGGGGCAAGCTTAATTAATGCAATCACAAAGTGCCATAATTAAGTCAATTGTCCACTCAGGAGTAAAAGCAGAAAAAATTATTTAATTGTGCAAATTTGATTAAGTCACTCCATGGAGCGTGGGGTGTAAATCAGATGGTGAGTAATCCTCTGGGCACAAAGCCCGATACAGTCTGCAGCAAACTTTCATTTCCCAAAAGCTTTTCACTGTAGTGCTCCCTCTGAGCTGAAAAGGCTCTATGAATCCTGGCAGCAGCAACGTTAGTGATCCCAAACAGAGGACACACCAGTATCCTTTCCTTCAAGCTACTCTCCTGCACAAACTTACTTTTCACCTCTCTATTTAATGAACACACTGGCCACACACACTGCATACACAGCTACAGGATTTAGAGCAGCTGAACAAACACAGCAGTGACTCCCTGCACTGGTGGTTCAAATCCAGAGCTCTTCAAAATGATGGACTACCAACAACAAATAAAGATGCAAACAGAAATGGCCAAGTCCCCTCTATTCGAAGCCAGTGCAGCTCCGCGCATCCCAGGGCAACATAGACTCTGCTGGGCCCTGGCGATCCCAGAGACCCATGCATTTTCCACTTTTCAGCTGAATAGGCTCTCTAGATGCCTTCTAGCCAGGCAGAAGTGCCACCAGAAAGGGAGACAGGCTTCCACCATAGACCTCAATGCAGTATGAACTGCCACCACCATACTGCCCCAATGGCTTGGGCACAGGACTTCACTTGCTTTCGTCCCACGGACAAGGATACCAGGACCCACCTATGCTGCCCCAGCCTGGTGTCAGATATCAGGAGGTAGGCCACTACCTAACTTACCAGGCTCCGGCTCCCTGAATGGCGCAGGTGGTCCCATTGATGCTTTGGACCCCACCCGGACTCCCGAACTGTTACCGTTTCCACCGATCTTCAGGTGCAGTGGGCTGGAGTGGCAAGTGGTCCACTCTGGCCCCGAATCTCAGCCTTCCCAGCTGAACGCTCACTTGGGCTGCCTCCTCTCTTCTTCTCTTCAAGGGACTTCCCCTCATGCCAAAATCCTCCCCTTCTTATAGCCTGTGGGCTGAGGCCCCCCTGGGCCCCAGCTCAGGCTTTGTGGTCAAAAAATATAACTAGTAAGCTCCCAAAGGGGGGGGTTACAATTCGCCCCCACACAAAACATTCACCTTCTAGTGAATGCCTACCAGCTGCCCCCTGGACCTTCCAGAGGGGAGATATGCCTCCCAAAAAAGCTAGAATAGCACTACTGGTAAACACCACTGCAATGGTGGGACACAATGCCTCCCTTAACCCAGGTCACTACTACTACCACTAGCACACTACTAACACATCCACTATATACCCACGAGGCCCCATGATGACCCACCTGCTGGTTCTCATGGACGGATTGCCAGGTACTGCAAAAGTGGCATCCCACCCCCCACTATCACACTCCTATACAGAAAACAATTTGGTTGCTGCTGCCGGGTAGGCCTAAGGCATATCCCCCGCTAGCACTGCATAAGTGCCTATGCAATTAACAGATAAACAGCACCCCAAAAGAGGCGGGTGTAAAACAGCCATGTCAACAGGGGGCTTACACTTTGATGACTGGCTCATAAAAACAAGGACAATGACCCAGTCACGAAGGGATACAGAGGAAGTAAGGAGCACCCTGATCAACCATGAATGGGTAATAAACATAAACAAGACTTCATTAATCTCAACATACATACTGGAACAACTGGGGGCAGTGATAAACACCACAGAAGCCATGGTCTGGCCATACCAGAAATGGATAATGAGCATGATCATTCAAGCAAAGACTCTACTCGAAACAGACAGCAACAGTGGCACAAGTGGCAAAGGCCTTGGGTTGCATGTACAGATGCTGAGAAGTTTTAATTCACAAGCAAAATTAAGGCAAAGTTGCCAAATTTGCTTCTGTAGATAATTTTGTGAAGTTTTTCTATTTAATAGGAAACTCACCACTGGTAACTTCACCTTGCAACCTCACCTGTAACTTCTCCTTGTGGTTCGCCATGGCGAAGTTGGGTCAAAATGAAGCTACTGATACACAAAAGTCTCAAGGTAAGCAGTCCCCTGCCCCCCAGCTCCACAGCCTGAAGACCCTGTGCCACCCCCACCCCCCATGGTACTACCATCACAGGCTGCATCCACTCATCAGTCTCAGTCAGGAGCAATTCTAAGATTTTCTGACAAGTTTCTGTAAACCAGTTACACTCTTCACTGCCAGCATAACATGCTGGCAAATACCCAGAGTGCTGCTATCTCTGCAGTTGGGCTTAGTACAATTTTTTACACTGGCCAGAGTAGAATACTACCCCAGGTATCTGTGCCCAGTGTGTTGTAATGCACACAAAGGAGCTACCAGCTGTTTGGTCACTGGTCCATATGTCCATACTGGGGACCTATTATTTAAATTAGGCTGAGTGCCACCATACCACCAGCAATCAAGGGGACACCAGCAACCCCTTCCTTGACCACTGTTCCTGAGCCAGAGATTTTGCTACCTCTCAGACTGTTCCTCTTGTTGCCACCTCCCTCAGCACCCACCTACATGGATGCCACAGATGCGGCAGAGAATAATTTGTCAACGTGAATACCACCACCCCACTTCCATCAATGACTCCTTTTGTTTTTAGGCAAAACATGGTAAATTTTTGTCAAATTTTCTGAAACTTGGTATGATTGTAGTCCAGAAGGTGATGCATATGAGGTGCACATTTGATGATTATCAGACTTAAGCTGTGGATTTTGCACCCTGGTGAAGTTGTGAGGTAATTTTGGGGTTCTGTGCATACCCCATGACATTTTCCAGGGGCATTATGTGTTACTATTGTACTACTCATTAAGACTTTTGTTTGGATATATTGATTGTCCCTTAACTCCAAAGACTGATAGGGTAATGGCTTGTTAAAGTTGCAATATTATCCTACGGAACATTAGGGTTAGGGTGGGGGTTAGTGTTAGTGTGGTCATTTGCAACCCATTTCAATAAATGTGTCCCCCGGGGCAAACAGGAGACCCACATGGGTACTGGGGGCCAGAGGACTCATCTCATGGCAAATCACCGGGCTGAGTGGGAGGAAAAGCACAGGGAATGGCAAGTGGGGGTAGTGGAGGGGGTGGCCTGTCCATGCTGGCAGCGGTTCATGGAGGGCATAGGGAAGTTCTTATGTCACAGTAGAGTGGCAGGCATACCCTATGGAAGTGGCAGCACTTGCTGTTGAAGTTCAAGCTCCTCCTGAACCAGCAGCACCCACACTGCCACCAGTTTTGTTTTTTTTTTTCATTTTTTTTAATACAAACAACATACAACAGGGATTTCAGGGACTAAGGGGACACACACAAGATGCAAGAACTCAGGTAATTATAAGGACATTACTGTGTACATGTAAAACCACTAACCCATCCTCAATTAATAAACAAAAATGAACTCAATCTAGTCAACCTACAGTGACAACAATAATTCAGTAAAATACACCTAACTGTTCTACAGAACTAAAATTACAGAAAACAGAAAAAAAAAGTCACACAAAACACTGACTACAACAGGCTCAGCACTAGCACTGCTAAGACAGAAAACACTGCCTAACCTGGCTTTTTAGGGCTGCAGTGGGCGGAGCTCTGCAGACCTTTTGCTATTAATAAAGGATTCATCATTCCTTGCATTCTTTGTGAACAAAGAACCAGTTGGAGTTGCACCACAGTCACCTGCGTGTCCGTGAAGAGCTCCCCTCATTGTCAATATTGGAAGTAGCACTGAACTATTTTGTTTCTATCGGCGGTCATGGTGGACCATGACTGCTTTTTTTTTTAATTATAATTATACAATGGCAAGAAATAATTCTACACTGTGATTGGTCCGTTTGAAACTGCACCCGGGATGTTATCCCAGCATAACATCACAGCAAAAGTTCCAGCAAAGTTATGACCGCATGAAGTGTTAAAATAAAAATCACTCCACGGCTATACCTCCAATCATATTCACCGTTTCTTGATGCCAAGTGAAGAGAAAGCTGCGTTTCCATGGCTTCACGACACAGTAAATCCCTATCTAACACGGAACGCCAAAACCAAGAAACCTTTATTCAAAATCCCCAATTATTTATTCATTTTTTTAAACACACCTACGGCAGCGCACTGACAGATTTTCCAACCAAGCGAGAAAGCTGGACTTTAAACAATCACCGAGTGCCTTATTTCGTAATGCTGTCTTGCTGTTCTAACCGCTTCTGCATTTTTGTTTTGAAACTTGAGCACCTAAAATCAAACCAGCACAAATAATTCACTGTATACCATCTCTTTACCTCCTTTCCTGTAGCTCTACGACAGATCACAGCAGCGGCATCGGGCAGACAACATCAGCGGGAATGGGGCGGTAAATCCAAACAATGGTTGCTGTTGCTGTATAAAAATATTATCCCATTATTAAAATCTCACCACAAAAGTTTTAAACATTATACAATACTACCAGAAAAGTCTCAACTACAACATGGGGCGGGGGCGGCACACGAAATGAAAACCACATGCCAAAAAAGCAAGCAGATACAGAACCCAAGAAAATCCAGCTACTGGCCACCCAGCTCCACCTACAGGATAAACAGGGAAAAGGAACTTATTTTCACATAAGTACACTTCTACACACAAAAATCAAGTAAAAAGACTATTTAAAAAACTAGTTATTTTTATTTTTTCCTTCTGTTTAATGATTAGCCATTGTATAATAGGAATAATGCCCTCCAGGGTGGGTGTTATGCTGGGATAACATCCCTTCTCGGGTGTTGGATGCCCTAAACCCGCAGCCTCGGGCCCAACCACCTGAGGTGGATAGTATCCCAACACCAATCAGTCAGGCTTATTACTTCTAGTAATCTCCAATCTGACCCTCTCTGTCTCAGCACCCCCCACAGAAACATAACAATGACACTGGGGCTGCCCGACAGCAGTGTCACGATTGTGTTTCCCATGACAGTCATTTTCTTTTTTTATGTATTTTTTTTTCCTCCCGCAATCTGACCCCAGAAACTGTCAGCAGATAAGAACCATACAGCCCACCTAGTCTGCCCATTTCCCTACTTGGTCTGACAATCCCTACTCTTATCTGGACTGCCTTTCTCCCGATCTGCTGTACAGCAGGGTGCCTTTATTCTTATTCCATGCACTTTTGAATCCCCGGACTGTTTTCACTTCCGCCACCTCTGCTGGTAGGTTGTTCCATGGATTCACCACCCTCTCTGTGAACAAATACTTCCTAGCATTCTCTCTAAGCCTCCTTCCTTCCCTCCAGGGTCATGTTATGTCCCCTTGTCTTTGTACACTTTTTTCTCTGAAATATGCTCCCCTCTTATGCCCTGTTTATTCCTCTAAGGTATTTGAATGTCTCTGTCATATCCCCTCTTTCCTCATAAGATTTGTGGTGCAGTCCATGTATCATTTTTGTTGCTCTTCCCTGGACTACTTCCATTCGGTCTATGTCCTTCCTGAGATGCGGTCACCACAATTGGACACAGTATTACAGATGAGACCTCACCAGTGATCTATACAGTGGCATCACCACTTCACTTCTCCTACTGTTACTGGTTATGCCCCTTCCTATGCATCCCAGCATTCTGTTTGCCTTCCCTGCTGCTTTTACGCATTGTTTGGTTGACTTCAGGTCATCAGATATGATAACTCCCAGGTCTCTCTCTCCTGACTTGTGGTGACTAGAACCTCCCCCCTCCCCCACCCACATTCTGTATTCCTCTCTTGGCATGTGCTTTAATGTATTTCAATGTGTTTTGAACATAGTGGCATAACATGGCCATTTTTTCATATTTTTGGAACAAATTTTCAACATGCCTTTTTTGGGATCCCACCTCATGAACAATGGCACTGTCACTAGGCAAATCTGTCCCAAAAGGTGATTTCACAGTCCCTGCACAAAATCACCTTTCAGGTAAGAGTTAAACATTTGCTCTGCCCTTCTTCACGAGGTGGGATCATAGGAAGGTTATGTTGAAAATGTGGTGTAAAAACATTAAAAAACAACAAAGTTATGAGCCTACATTTAATTTTGTGAATGTAGGCTAGTAACTTTGGTAATTTTCAATATTGTTACTCCAAATTTACACCATAACCATATCATCACAGCACTCCATGAATGTGACAGCAGTCATTTTTCAAATCCTGCCCAAAATATTTTTTCACATCCTGAAATGTGATTTCATGGTCCCTGTGCAAAATCACCTTTTGGGCAGGAGTTGAAAATTTTCTCGACCCTTGTTGATGAGGTGGGGCAATAAAAAGTTTAGGTTGAAAATTTGATTTAAAATAGTAGAAAACAACAAAGTTATGAGCCTACGTCGAATTTTGTGAATGCAGGCTCATAGCTTTGGTAATTTTCAATATTTATACCTCAAATTTACAGCATAGCCATATCTTTAGAGCACCTCATGAATGTGACAGCTATCATTTTTCTAATCCAGTGGACCTGAACCCCAGCTCGATCGCGGGCTTTAGAAGTACATAAAAGCCCCAGTGGGCCATTGATGCCCGCTTCCCCACCGCCCACTCCAGACCGCCACCCCTCTCCCCCAGTTAGCAAGGGGCGGCAGCTCCTCCCACAAGCCGCCCGACCACCCGCCGATTGACAGCGTACAGTATTGCTGTATGCCTATTGGTCCCCTGCGTGAGCCAATGAGCATGCAGACCGTACTGTACTACACAGACCCGAGATGTGAATGAACCATAGATACCCTCCTTCAATCCAGAAAGTCCTTTACTAACTGTACCTATAGCAGGCAGTGGGCAATATTTGCAATCTGGTACTCATCCCACAATCTGATACCAGAGGAGGTCTCAGTATCAAATATCTTGCTATACTTACAACAAGGACTGGACAAGGGACTATTTCCTACTTTGCTGAGGGTACACCTATTGACAATAGGAGTTGTTCTCGGAAGGGTCAATGAATTGGCCCCAGGCACACTTCCAGATATCATCAGATTTCTGAAGGTGGCATCCAGCATCGGACCAAGACAAAGGACAGTCATGGTGCCATGGGACCTGCCACTGGAACATAGAAACATAGAAAGTGATGGCAGATGGGGACCAAAGATCCATCTAGTCTGCTCTGGGTGCTACCCCCCCTTAGAATTTCTTAGAGACAATCTCCTTATGCCTATCCCAAGCAGATTTGAATTGCCCTACTGTTTTGGAGTCAATGACTTCTGCAGATAGGCTATTCCATGGAGCCACCACCCTTTCCATAAAGAAGAACTTACGCATGTTACCCCGGAACCTCCCTTCCCTTAATTTCATTTCATGACCCCTTGTCCTTGTGGAGCTATTGATCAGAAAGAGTTCCTGGGTAGGGACTCTGTTTATGCCCTTCAGGAACTTGAATGTCTCCATCATGTCACCCCTATTACTGCGCTGCTCCAGTGAGTACATGTTGAGTTGCCATAATCTGCTTTCATATGGCAATTCATGGTGCCTTGTACTTCTTTTGTTGCCCTCCTCTGTACTGTCTCTAGTCTAGCCACGTCCTTCCTGAGATAAAGCCTCCAGAACTATACACAGTACTCAAGGTGTGGCCTTACCAGGGACTTGTAAAGTGGCATGATCACTTCCCTCTTTCTACTTGTGAGGCCCCTTCCTATATATCCCAGCATTTTGATGGCATTTTGCACTGCTTTTTCACATTGTTCACCCACATTGAAGTCATCAGAGATGATTACCCCAAGATACTGCTCCTGTTGGGTGGCTGTTAGCTGCTCCCCTCCCAGATAGTAGACCATCCCTGGATTACTCCTGCCCAGATGCATCACTTTGCATTTTTTGCATTACATTTTAACTGCCACATGTTGGACCATTTTTCTAGCTTAAGCAGGTCACTTTTCATTTGTTCCACTCCCTGAGCAGTGTCCACTCTGTTGCAGATCTTTGTGTCGTCTGCAAACAGACTCACCTTCCCACCCAGCCCCTCAGTGATGTCACCACTTGTGCTGAATGCCCTAACAAGCCAACCATTCAAACCAATCAGGGACATTGAGTTATACTGGATGGGGTTGAAAATATCATTTTTAGTAGCCATCCACTAAAAAAGAAGATATGGAGAATCATACAAGGAACCTTTCACGGTATTCACTCACCAAAGAGTACTCCTAAGAACTGCCCTGGCATTCATCCCAAAAGTGGCCCCAAGATTTCGGCATGAATCAGCTTATAGAATTACCTACATTCTATACAGAGCACACCAGTGATAGAAAAAGAGCCCTACACATTTAGGATGTGCAGAAGGTGCTCAGAATTTACCTCAACAGAACGAAGATGTTCAGAAAGTCTGAGAGACTATTCATAATCACTCAAGGCCACAAGAAGGGAATGGCAGCCTCAAAGGCCATGATAGCCACATGGCTGAAGAGGACAATTCACAAAGCAAACAAGTGCCAGGGCAGCTTTCCACCTCAATTGGTCAAAGCACACTCAATGAGACGGACTGCAATTTTATGAGCAGAGTGAAATAACACACCAGCAGCAGAGATATGCTCAGCAGCCATGTGGACAATGATCCACACATTCACCAGACATTACAGACTGGACTCTAACAAAGATAAACTTTACACCTTTGGACAGAAGGTGCTATCTGCTGCTACAGTGCAGGGCTCCAAGCACCCTAGCTCTTTGTCACCCTATATTAGGGTACTGCTATTGAATCTACCCTAGAAGTAAAGGTGGTGGAATGCCCTGGATATACACACAGCACAGTGGTAGTTGACTCACCTGGTACAGGTGATTGTGCTAGTGTATATCCATGGCACTCCAGTCCCCACCCTGGAAGAGCAGACTGACCAGAGTCCAAGGTGATGATGGGACATGTTACTATGACATCATCATGCATTCAACCATACATTATTAAACCATGTACATAAGCAACTTCACTGATAACAAATAAAAAGGGGCATCAAAAAGCTACTCAAGTCTTGTCTATTAGTAATATTCTTACTACAGTCTGCACAGGTCAGAACTGCACACAGCTTGGACAGTTTCTAATTGAGGAATAGGGAGATACAGGGGCTTAGGTAGGGGTCAAAATTTGATCTTAGGTTGCATGTGTATTGAGTAGCCTAGCAGGTGAAAATAACCCCTGGAGTAAAGCTGGAGAAGTGCCATTGATATACGCTAGCACAATCACCTTTACCTGGAGAGTAAAAAATCAAGATGTGTCTTGTTGCAGATGACACAAAGCTGTACAACAGGGTAGAAAGAGAGGATGGGTTAAGGAATTCATACAGGATCTGGAAAGGTTAGAAAGATGGCCCAAGGTATGGTTGTTAAGGTTCAATGCCAAGAAGTGCAAGCTAGTGTGCAATTTCAAGAGGAACCCACCCATTGAGTATTGGATGCGGGAAGAAATGGATAGCAGAGAGGGGGAGGAGAGGTATCTTGTGGTCATTGTCAGCAATAGTTTCAAAGTTTCAGGGCAGAGCAACAGGGCATACAGTGAGGTGACTAGGAGGGATTTTGACAAAAAAAAGAGTGAGGTGATTTTGCTCCTGTAAAGGACTGTGGTAAGGCCACATCTTGAGTACTTTGCCCAGTTCATGAAGCTTTTAAAAGAAATGGATAGTGCAGACCTTTTCAATAGGAACAGAAAAACAAAGCCGGACAGCAGGCACAGCGGCAAGACGTCCACTTGTGGTGCCGATATACCAGGGTCGGTGACGGACTCACAAGTCAGAGGGCCAGCCAGGGTGAAGACAGATCGAGCATCCCGCAGGACTACTCTCCTTTTCCGGGGGGGAAGGGGGAAAGAGTGTCTGGCGCTTTATGGACCCCTCTCAGAGGCTGGGGGTACCGCTGCGGCCAGTGCCATCACCTTAGGGGGTGAGGTGTACACTGGACGTCATTGCACGTCCCCACCCCTGGGAGTCCCAGAAAGAAAAAATAGCAGCCACCACACATGACGCCCCAATTCTCCTGGCCCCCATCATCCTCTGTGGCACTCCTTGACACCACCGACCTATTCTGATGGTTGTCATCTCTGGGCCACCTCCACGCCCCATCCTGGGGGGCAATCCAGGGAGGCAGTGCCGGTAAGCACCCCTACCAGCAACCTTCTCACATTGTCTTGTGGGTTGTGCTCAGCATGGCAGCCCCACCCTTGGGGGGGGGTCAATACAAGAGGTATCGACCTGGAAAGGAGGTAAGTCCCGGGGACAAGAGGAGGACCTTAGTGTTTGGAGTTTATTCCTAGGTGGAGTTCTCCAGGAAAAAAGTATACTAAATAAAAAAAAAGGAACAGAAAAACAGTTACAAGTGGCATGACTCGAGGTTGTTGGGAAGAGGTTTAAGTAGGATGTTAGGAAGTTCTCCTTCATAGAGGATATGTGGAATAGGCTACTGAAGTGGGTAGTGGAGGCAGGGACTGTGACTGGATTTAAGGTCAGGTGGGACAGGTTCAGGGGTCTGGTGACTGGAGGTAGGGACAGCAGAAAAATAGATCTGTATGGCAATAGATCAATTGGGCTACAGATAACAATGTTAGGACAGACTGGATGGAATGTGTGTCTTTTTCTGATGCCATTTTCTATGTATGTATGCATCTATGTAATGAAACAACATGAATTAACATAGAAACATAGAATCTGATGGCAGATAAGGACCACTTGGCCTACCCAGTCAGCCTCTTTTAAGACCTTTTTATTTGAACAGGCTTTTAATGGGACATGATTTATTTTAAATTTACTGTGTTAACTTATTTTATAATTTACTATTTTATATTACTTGTAAAGCACTCAGAGCCCTTGTTGGATTGAGCACTATATAAAAAAAAGTTGTCTTGCTTTGTCATTTTTGCCTGCTTATCCTATCTTGTCACCGCAGACACTAATTGATCTCTGGATCCTTCCCCTTGCTTCCCAACTAAAATTCCCTCGTGCTTATCCCATGCATGCTTGAAGCCCACCACTGTTTTTCCCCCACCACCTCTACTTAAAGACTGTTACAGGCATCCACTACTCTTTCAGTGAAGAAGTACGTCCTCACATCTCTCCTAAACTCCATGGTGTTTAATGCCTCTCTAAAATCAGGAGTATTTCCAAATGCATGGAAGTCAGCTAACGAAACGCCTGTCTTTAAAGTGGGGAATAAAACCCAAACATCCAACTACAGACCTATATCCATCCTTCCTCCCCCTTTTGAAAGTACTCGAAAGAATGGTCTCGGAGCAGCTTGCTGAATACCTTGATAACCATAACCTACTCTGCCTGCAACAGCATGTCTTCCGTAAAAAGCACTCCACACTCACAGCTCTAGTTGATTATTCATCCCAACTATATAACGCCTTGGATAGTGGACAGGCAGTTGGATCAGTCTTCATCGACCTTATGAAGGCTTTTGACTCTGTTAATCACAACCTCCTCCTAAGTTGCCTTCTGTCTACAGGTCTATCCCCAGATATGGTACTATGGTTTGGCAGCTACCTCTTTAACAGGTCACAGTGAGTCAAAATTGGTGATACCCTATCTGCAGCTAAGAAGGTGCACCTCGGGGTTCTGCAGGAGTCAATCCTCGGTCCTCTACTCTTTAGCCTTTCCATCAACTCTGCCCCAATGGCTTGCTCAGCAAGCACAGTTCTCTATGCTGATGATGCAGTGATCTCAGTCACTGGTAAAGACGAACAATCCATCACAACTGAACTCCAAAGCAGCTTCCATAAACTTGAATCTTGGTTTATGGAAAACAAGCTACTATTAAATGTCAAAAAAACAAAGAGTATGCTCTTCACCACCTCCCAAAGCAAAAAGAAGTACCTGCCCCTGCCTATTCATAACCAAAATGGTGAGATTCTAGACCAAGTATCTAACTTCAAATATCTCGGCATTACCTTTAATGACATGCTCACCTTCTCAAACCACATTGACTCTGTTATCATGACTGCAAATGTAAAACTTGGTATACTTTATCATCACAGGCATCCAATGACACTGGATGCACTCAAACTAGCCACCAGTAGCTCAATACTGTCTACCATTGACTATGGGTTGCCTATATATGGGGTGAACACAAAAACTGCTCTTAACAGGATCAACACACTCCTCAATAAGGCCTGTCATCTTACTTTGGGGGCTACTCTCGACACCCACACCTGCTCGCTGTACACTGAAACTGGGTGGCTCCCACTCCATCTTAGAGGGCAATACCAAACCTGCCTACTTCTAAAAAAAGTACTACTTGGACTGACATCCCCCACACTGGGTGGACACTTTAAGCTGGCTATTCCAACGAAATCTACCCATAGTGCGGTCACTAACAAGATGGTGATTCCCTTCAAAAGGACGAAACTTGCCCATAACTCCATCCTGTATCAAGGACCAAAATGATACAATGAACTACCTGCTGACCTCACTGATACTACCAAGATTAGTACCTTCAAAGCTGGGCTCAAATCTCTCCTTGGCTCTAAAATGAATTGTACCTGCCTGCGCTAATGTGATAGTACCTTGCCCCCAGTTTTCCATTTACCCCCCCTACATCTTTCTGCTATATACCACTTTTTCTTAACCGGCCCCCCTACCCCTAATTACCTGATGATGGCCTCACTTGGTTGAAAGCTCCACCTCTCTCCCACCTCAGATGATGCCACCTCTGGCTGACCCCCCAACCCCCTCTTATCTAATCAGTCTATCTTTTAATATGTACTAATTTGATGTGTATAAGTTCAGATTTTGCTATTACTGCCTGTGTATATGCGTCAATGATTTTCTTTTTTTTTCTCTGTAAACCTTGTATTTTTGTAATGTTTGTTCAACACTGACACGGAACCTTTGAAAATGAGTCCTTGACTCAAAGGTATTAATCCCAAACTAAAAAATAAATCAATAAAAATAAATAAATAAACTTCTCCCTTCCTGCTTCATTGCATGTCCCCTTGTCTTAGTACATCTTTTCCTCTGAAAATATTCCCCTTCTGTACCTTATTTAACCTGTGAGATATTTATAGCTCTCTATCATGTTCTGCCCCTCCCTCCTCTCTTCCAGGGTGCACATATTCAAGTCCTTTAGTCTCTCTGTGTAGGAATTCTGATGCAATCCCTGCAAAATTTTAGTTGCCTTCCTCTGGGCAGCCTCCACCCTATGTCCTTCCTGAGATGTGGTCTCCAGAACTGGACACAGTATTCCAGGTGGGGTCTCACCAGTGATCTATACAGTGGCAACACAACCTCCCTCTTTCTGCTAGTGATACCCCTCTCCATGCACCCCAGCATCCCACTGGCCTTACCCACTGCCTTGTTGCACTGTCTCACCACCATGAGGTCACCAGATATGACTACCCCTAGGTTCTTTTCCTGTTTGGTGATCAGCAATACCTCTTCTCCCATTTTGTACTCTGCCTCTGAGTTCTGTGCCCTAGGTGCATGATTTTGCACTTCTTCACATTGAAACCCAGTTACCATGCCCATGACATGTGAATGTTTTATATATGTAAGACAAGGCATAATCTCTTCTCACAAAAGTATGATTTAATTCTTAAATTCTTAGGTCAAATGAACCATATACAGAGAACTGTATCTTCGCCATAGATACTTCTGAAATCCCTTCAACACAGCAATTACTATTTCTTAGCTAAAAGCAGAAAAACACAGACTGCATGATAGGATGCTGGATATAAAATCTGCCAAAGTTCCAGAGCTTTGTTTAGCTGAAAGGAACATTCTGAAAAACAACTTAAGCTGAGTTTCTCACTGTTGCAAAAACGTTAAAAGAATTATACAGTATTTAGACGCAATACAGCTTAAATTATCCAGTGTTAGGCCACCACACAGTACATCAATATAAGCTGTGGATTTAATTGAAGCATATCCCATGTGGTAAACATACAGGTCATCTAAGACACACTTTGGGATGCTGGGAGAGACAACTGCCTGTATCCTTCACAAATGACATCTGTGTTGCCAAATTAATTGAAAGCAGTGTGACCGGCAAAGCCCTGGCCCTGTGAGAATTTGTTTTACTAAGAGAGGGTTTTACTAAGACAGGTTTTTTTCAGCCAAGACACTGGGGTTCTTATTGTGAACCATACCACTTCCACCTTGACAACCACAACAGAAGGGCAAAAGGGACCTTAGTTTATTATCACATCTAAAAGCACCCCAACTATGCAGCACTCCTCTGGTACTGCAGTGATGTTTCAGCTTTTAGACACAGGCACACATTCCTCAAATCAGACCTGAACCCATGATATTGTTACCCACAGACAAGAGATTTAGCATCTGAGCCACACTGAGGCAATCACACACCGACCAGTCAAAGTACTGTATACTGAAAAACTGGAGCGAATAAGACCCCTGTAACTCCAGAAATATTTGGTCAGCTTTTATGGGATGGCCTCAATATAATTTACACTGAAAATAACTTAGAAGTGATAAATACATTTTGGGCCTTCTTTCTTAATTTGGGCGTAGATTTATCCTACTTTTATCAGTGTACATGATGTGCAAATAATCGGTTTCTCTGTACCATCTGGTAATATGTGTGAAATGACTGTTCTTTCCCCACCATTAACAATGATCATCAGCCAGCATGAAGATATTATTTCATGTGTGTGCCACACCCTTTGCCAGCACTAGTTCCAGTTTTAGTTTTAAGCATATTGTTGGCATTAAGAGGACCATTTCCATCTCACATTTTTCTTTAGCAGGCCCTTCAGCTCTGCAGCTGTTGTTTCCAGCTTTGAAATGTTCATGCTGTGGTAGTACAGAAGCCCAGGGTTTAAATGAAACTCCTTAACACTACAAGTAAGTGTTGCTTAGAGTGCAGATTCAATTCAGCCTGTACCCACTGAATGGCCAGAATCCCAAAGTCTAGTGTGAAACTGGTCCGATCAGATATGTCTCATGATTTTGTTCAATCAGATTCAAGCAATCTAATAAAACTCTCTGTCATCAAAAATCCCTGCAAAAAGAAGTCTAAATATCTCTGTCTAGTTAAACAGATGTACAGCAGCCCACTCTGCTCATCTTAAGCAAAGAAAAAGAAAAAGCATCATCCCAAGCTTATCACCCTCTCCCTTTATGTCAAATATGGGTGTGTCTAGTAACAAATAGTCTTAAAACCCAGTTCCACCACAGCGGTACGACAACATTGCCGCTGATATCCACTACAGTGACATAGCAATGCCCGACAGGCACCACAAAGACGACCACCACACTGATGCACAGCACGACACAGTGAGACCACAACAGCTACCGCACACTGCTCCGCCCCCCCCCCCATGTGTTAAACAACCTACCCCATGGTGCATGGACAGTGGGGGAAAGGGCAGTCATGAAGAGCACATAATTAGCAAACCACACCAAGGACAGAAGGCACACATGCATTGCTGAAGTGCAGTTTAATCAATGTATGGTGCAGCACACACTGTACAGACCCCGAGGTAGCACCATCCTACCACCACATAGTGCACACAATACCATAGCAGTACCCTTACAGTCAGCCCCCCTTCCCCAGGCCATCACACCTGTGGCTTGATATTGAGCACTATGCCCATCAGGTAGTTCCTCTGGCACAGTCCCCCTTACTGTCTGACAATGTCCACTAAGTGTTTTGCACTGTACCTGTACTATCTGCAGGAGCCGCTGACAGCCTTACTGGACACCACCTGCTGCATCTTCACCTATGTGAGGCGCTGCTCCCCCTTAAACACATCAATGAACTTCCACAGTGTCAGATGCATTGCACCCAACAGGGAATTGAAGGCCCTATGCCACCCTTTGATTGCAATGTTTGTACGTGGCGTCTCCTCCTTAATGGCAGCAAAGCAGTTTCACACATCCATTGGGAACAATGCCTTACAGCAATGTACACTTCGGATTGGATGTCCAAGCCATGTATCCTCAAAATAATTGAGGACCGGACCCAGCACCTCCTCATGGTGAACAAAGAACTCCAAGCTCCACATCTCTTCAAAGGCTGCACGCACATCCTCTGGGGGGACGAATGCCAATGCTGGTATCATGTGCAAAATTGCTCATCACTAACATACAGCTGCAGGACATCGCCGGTCTGCTGTATTTGGTGCCACACACATTGGCACAGATGGAAGAAACAGCCACAGATGTCCAGTGTCGGTAACACAGTCTGCAGTGCCTTATAGGCTGCCATCTCAAAATCAATCATCATATTCCATGGCTCACTGACAGGGCACAGCTCCATGATTTTATTGAATACCGGCATGTATGCATCCACTGTTTTGTTGGTCATCAGTACATATACTGCTGGCAGTACAGCAAACACCTCCACACCATGCAGTGTGTGCAGTTGCTGGAACAGAGAAGGACAACATTTGAAGGTCCCATCACCAAACCAGGTGGTGCTTCAGAAGAGGTATTCCAAATTGCGGGAAGTACTGAATAGTAGGAAGCGAGTATCTGAGTCACTGGAATCGTACAGCAGGAAGGGCTCACCAGATTGGGTTACCCGATACTTGTCTGGTATGCTCAGTTCAGCAAGGTTTGCTGGCTCAACAGATACCCTCTGCGCACCCCTCCTCACCCTCTGAGTGGCCAATTTCAGCAATCCCATGGACAGCAAACTGCCTCCAACAGCTTCGGACACACCAGAACAGCATGCCATGACCAACTGCAGGCTACTCTCACATGTCTCCAGTGCTCTCCTCTTTACTGCTGCTCGCACCCTCCACACTCCAACACTGGCACTGTCAGGTACATGGTTGTGCAGCCCAACAGGGTCACGTTGTCCTCACTGGCTGTTTTGGCTCACCCCATATACTGCCAGGCACTATACTTGACACATTTCCAGTACATGACACTTCTCCGGCACCACTCCCGTTAGTAAACGTACCCACCAATGACAAGCAGCTCCTTCACCTCACGCTTAACACATACTCCAGCAGCATACTTCCACATGTATGAACACCAGCAGCTGACACACACCTTTATAGCCCATATATGCACTACATCTGTCGACACACCTGTCGGCACTTTAGCTGGCCTGTCAGCATGTTCTCCCTGTCGCTCACTTTCCATTCACCCTGCATGTTTCACTGTGTTGAATTCTCTTGCTTTGTGTTGCTGTAACCAGGTGCTTCCTTAAAAGCTCCCCCACCACCGCCATCTTGCATTCCTAGGCTTTCCAGCCCCCGAACCCTGCGTTTCTGACAAACACGTTGAACAGCCCCAGACCTGTCCATGTTGGGGTGAAAGGTTCCTTAGATCGGTGCCAGTCTTGAAACTATTCAAGAGGTTGGAAAGGTGGTTCCTTATACTGTAGGCTGCTTATAGCAGCAACTCCTACTGTGTCTCATTTTATTTGTACTATTTTCCCCTCATCTGGTTCTGCTGCTGACCTTCTACCTTCAGGCCAGCTCCCCATTCAAGCACCAGTATTGTACCTTTGGAGAACCCTCCTGCTACCATCGCTTCCTTCTGTGGCTTATTTGAACCACCCCCACACCATGGCATACCTCCTTCAGGATGCACTGGCCCAGGGATGGTGCCCAAATCTGGAAACTGGGTTGTTGAGCACTGGTGATGTAAGGGGTGTTATCCTGTGTCAAGCCTAGAGATAGTAACTACTGGTTTTCCTCCCTGCCCACCTTCAAAGAGCTGTGCATGTACCTGCACTCTGAAGCTAGCCTGTGGGAGGGACCAATGTTGCATGGGCACCAGTGACATCTAGGCTCCCTGCTTGCCACAGGAGGTGCATGAACAGCAGGATTTACAGCACCTAGGCTCCATCAACTCAGAGCAAGGGAATTGGGCTGTGACTTAACCTCAGATCATACACAGACACTTAGAAATTAACTGCGGAAAAAGACCCAATGGCCTATCTAGTCTGCCTGGGTCACCCATATGAGAGCATAACCCACTTCACTCACCACTGAGCCAGGTCACCCCACCCTCCTCCATCACCGCCATGTCCACAACTTTTTTCACCCACTCCAATAACATCAGAGGATGACCTGCCAGTGAACAGAGGACATGGCATGTATTGCTGCTATACGCAGCCTGCTGTAGTTTGAACAACCTAACCTTCCTCCTTGGCCTTCTTCAAAAGTGAATCTGTCCCAGGTATATTTCTCAACTATCCCTTATTATGATGGATGTTCCTCATCTTGCTCCTCAGAAATGCTCTGTTTGTCATCCATCCCTCATGGAAAAGGTTCTACCCACTAACAGAAACGTGGCTCCATAGGGGAATTCTCCAGGAGGAAATTGAGTTGGACGATTATTACTTCCATAGACAGGATAGGGGGACAAGAGGGGTTGGGATTCTAATGTATTAAAAATTTGCATTGGGACATTCTGAGATCTTGTAATCTGGTAAAGTGGAAGGTATCGAATGTATACTAGTTCACTTAGAAACATTGAATTTGGTACTAGGAGCTGTTTATTCACCACCAAAAGTAAAAATGTGTAATTTTGATAGTTTGTTCCATGTAATAGCAGAACATATAGGCAATAGTAAAACAATTCTTATAGGTGATTTCAATGCTGCATGGGGTGGTCCTCGTGAACAAAAACTAGATAGTTATATGCAGAGTTTACATTTAACCCAGATAATTCATTCCCCCCCCCCCCCACACACACACACACAACGACAAGGACATTAAATAGTCATGGTAACACACTGGATTTGATTTTTATTTCCCCAGACTAGAAGGTAATTGAAAAAAATGTTTGTTGTCCCAATTTAGGGGACCATAATGTTGTCCAGTGTAGAATAAATACAGAGCAAGTAAATAAAATCCCACTCATACAACCTGATACCTATAGGAGAAACTACACAACATTTAATAAATCTTTATTCAGAAATTATTTAATAAAGATGCCATGGTACATGGTTTTCGTAATACCAGATTTAAATATGGCAGTTGAAGAATTTACCACCATGTTTCTGGAAACCTGTGGAAAATTTGCTTCCCCAAAAAAGATAACACAAAAAACTAGAAAATGACCATTGGTAGGAACAAAAATCAGTAACCTAATCAAAACAAAGAAGCAGCTTTGGAAAAAAGTTAGTAAATCTTTAGATCTGGAACTATGGACAAGTTTAAAAAAATAAGGAACAGAGTCATCATAGAAGTTAGAAATTCGAAAGCTTATTATATAAAAAAAAATAAAAGAAACAACAGATCCTAAAAATTACTGGTCTTTGATAAAAAAAAAACTTAATAATCTAACTAGAAATTATCCAGAAGTAAAAATCAAAGAAAATGGGGAGCTGCAACAAATAGATGCTTCTGCAGATTTATTAAATAACTACTTTGTTAACTTACCTGATCTTAATATTACGAATGTAAATGTAACAAATAAAACACGTAAAGGAGACATACCAGAAAATAATACACCCAAGTTCAGATTTCAGAAAGTAACCACTGCTGATGTTTTTAGGATTGTTGATGGTCTACAGATAAAAAAGGCTAGTGGTATAGATGGTATAAAAAATAGACTATTAAAGGAATCAGCCCTGGAAATTTCACCCATACTTAGGGATATTATAAGTGAGAGGATCTTTTCTCAGAGCTGGAAGTTGGCAAAGAGTATACCAGTTGCCAAAGGGGGTGATCCAACAGATCGAACAAACTATCATCCTATAGCCTTAATGTCAACCGTCTCAAAAATACGTGAAAGAATTGTTCATGGACAATTAACAGATTATCTGGAAAAATATGAGAAGTTGACAAAATATCAGTCTGGGTTCAGAAGAGGCAGGTCCATGGCCACCACACTCATGGACGTCTTGGACACGATTGCCACCCCTTTGGATGTATGTGGACCTGTCAAAAGCATTTGATCTGGTGGATCATGGGACTTTGATGGGTAAACTTAGAGACGTAGGAGTGGCAGATGAACCTTGTCAATGGTTTAGTTTGTATTTAAATGGAAGGACACAGGTGGTTACCATAAATGGGTTTGAATCAAATATCCTACCCATAATTTGTGGAGTGCCCCAGGGGTCAATTCTGCGGCCATTATTGTTTATTATATACATTAATGATCGTCCAGGGTATATAGAGCACTCCTGCATTTGGCTATACGCAAACAATACAGTACTGGTGGCAGAAGGTACATGTCCAAATGAGGTTGAGAATAAATTGCAAATTGATTTTTTGTCAATGTAGAAGTGCTTTATTTCCCTGGAATTGATCATAAATAACAAAAAGACCCAAGTTATGTTATTTGGTTCAAAACAGTCAAAATTAAACAAGGAATGCTCACAGTTGGAGATAAAGACAAAAGAGGGGAAAAGTTTTAAGTCAAACAGCGACCTATAAATACTTATGAGTTTATTTTGATCAGCATCTTACCTTTAAATTCCATATTTCAGACTTGACAAAGAAAATAAATACATGTATTGGGGCAGCTAGGTGTTTTTCAATTTGTTCAACTAAGAATGTTCACTAAACAATAGCAAACCAATTGATCTTGCCACTCATTGACTATGTAAGTCATATTTATAGGCATGCCAGCAAACAACAAGTAGAAAAGCTGGATCATATCCACAACAGACTGGCAAGATTTGTACTGAAGTGCAAGTATAGCACTCATCATTGTGTAATGCATAGTGTATTGGGTTGACGTTCACTCAACCTAAGAAGGAAAGGTGTTTTGATTAGTTTAGTCTGGGGCATGTATAAGAATAAAACACCTCAAAACTTAATAGGGAAATTACATAAACCCAATCATGGTTTAAATTTGAGAAAAAAAGTGGCAAGGGACTTGGTGCTGCCTAAGATTGCAAATAACTTTAGCAAAATTACATCTGTGTATACTGCTGCCATTAGTTGGAATGTGCTACCATTACACCTAAGAAACTTGGAATTATTGCAAAATAGTTTTAAATTTCATCTCAAACAGGTTCTAAACTTCTGTTGTGAGTGCAATAGGTGAAGTGTGATAGGTAACTTAAATCAGCTTGTATGAAAGACTGTTGAAGTTTAGTATTAATATTTTTATGATTGAATGTTACAAGCATGTCTAAGTGTTTGTCTCCACCTATTATGAAACAGGTATTGGTCATGTCTTTTGTGATATTAAGTTATATGTATTTATTTAGCCTTCATGTTTTGGTTATGTGATATGTGATGTATAACACAGTTTTATAGGTATGCTTACAGGTACACCTTATAAATAGGGCATTTATAGCCCTAATAGTGCTATACTGTACAAATAAATTTTATTACTACTACTACTATACAGAAGGTGCTGTAGACTCAGTCATTAAAGCAGATATTCATAACACTCTATGATACTAAAGCAAAATTAAATTTGCACAAGTACAGTAAATGTACTAGTTTCCACAGTGTTCATTGCTTGAATCTCCATGTTTGATGATGTGTCCCACATTTTTAGGGTGAGTGTTCCTCCTTTTACTGCATTTTGAGTATTAGTGTCCCACATTTCAGTGACACTACATTGAGAGGTATAGTCCCCAGGGAACTGTCATCCCATGGGAATGGGGTGGGGCAATGTGAGGAGGTTGTGGGTCTTGGTATTGGAGTAGTTAGGGTCTAGGGGCACTAGAGATGATAACAGCATTCAAGAATATCTTAGATCAGATAGAACCTAATGACATAAATGGGGTGGGGTGGATGTTTTCTTCACTTGAGATGGGCAGGATGGATATAGTATAAGTTGGAACGGTGCCTTAAATACTGTAACTTCTTTGCAGTCTTATTTCTTGCTTTCCAAAGGCATCACCATGGCTCAGTTGGTAGCACATCATCCTCTGGACCAGAAGGTCATGGGCTCTCCTCCCACATGACTGGGCTCATACCATAAGCACTAGCACCCATGTGCAGTACTGGGGGAGTGCTGCACTGATGAGGCGTGCCGTCCTTTAGATGAAAGATTAATCTGAGGTCCCTTCTATCCATATCTGGTGCTGTCCTGCTGGGTGTCCAGGTGGAAGTAAAAGAACCCAAGGTACTTTTCACAAGAGTAGGGTATTTTCCCCATTGTCCAGGCCAACATTCCCCTCCCCATAAAAACATTGATCATGCAGTTGCCCAAAGTAGTCTGTAATGTGCACAATGGCTGCCACTATACATTGAAGCACTTCACTACCAGTGTCTCACTGCTTGTAAAGTGCTTTGGGATATAGTGTGTATGAAAAGTGCTATATAAATACTGATTCTTCTTCATATTGTGATCAGTCTGATCTCTGAGAGGGCTTTTGGAGGTTTGGCCATCTTCCACATAACACAGCTTCAGAATCCCCATTTTCTTCCCCAATTCCACCCACTTTCCACCTTTCAGATGCTTTTGTCTTTGAAGAACTTGGCCAATCAGAAGGATGGAAAATGCAAGAAGGAAAAGGATTTTCTTGTATAGCTGTAGTTCCTACTAGCAATGTTTCCTGTGCTGTTTGTCCCATGTAGCTAATGCTGTGCAGTGCTTTGTTTCTCTGCCATCCTGTAAATATCAGAGATGTTGCACAACAGCTATGGCTTTTTCCTGACTGTGGCCGTTATGTCAGCTATGCCACTCTGCTGCAATTGTTCTGTCTCCTGCCCCCCCATACCAGCAGTGCTGCTTCTGCAATATTGCCACTCAGCATTTCTTCTTCTCTCACCTGCCACCTTCCACACATTGGGAGAGAGCACTTGCATATCCTTGCTGTGCTCTGATGAGCAGAGCATGGCACTGCAAAGGCCTTCCCCTGAACAGCTGTTCGACACCAGAGGCAAAAGGAGTGGCATCAGAGGGAAAAGCCAACTCAGTTATCTGGCAACTCCCACCTGCAGGAGAACCCAACCCACAGTACTGACAACCTCCCCTCACCACAGTCTGACACTGGGGAGCCCAACCCCTAGTGCCAACAAACACCCCTTAAACTAAAAAAAAGAAAACTGCTGATGTTGTCTAGCCCCCCGACCACCTACCCCACCACTCAACTCCCTCTCTGACCCACCACCCCCACACACCTCCATCTCTCACTTCACTAGGGTTCTACAAAATAATCCCCTCTGTGAGTGCCGAAGATGCTTCTGCTACCATATGCAGCCATGAACTGACTGAAAATGTAAGTCCGTTTAATGGCTTTTTAATGCATTTTGAACTTTTAGTCATAACTTTGTCATTTTTCAAGATTTTATGCCTCAAATTTTTAACATGGACTTTTTGTTACCCCACCTCATGAACAAAAATGGCGATATTTTATATCCCCTTCAAAACATGCTTTTGTAGTAACTACATGAAATAGACTGTTAGACAGGATTTAAAAATTTAAAAAATACACCTGTCTTGATCATAAGGTGGGGTAATATAAAGATTATATTGAGAATTTGGGGTCAAAATCTCCAATACCAACAAAGTTATTAAGAAATAATGGATTTTTTCAACATCTACTCATAACTTTGCTATTTTTTTGAGAGTTGTGACCCAAAATGTTTAACATAGCCTTTTTTACCCCATTTCACGAATATAACAGGTGTAATTTTTCAAATCGTAGCCAAAATGTGCTTTCATGATCGTGCCACAAAATGGCATTTGGGCAGGATTTTATGAATGACATCTGTCTTGTTCATAAGGTGGGGTAATAAAAAGACTGTATTGAAAATTGTCAGTTAGAATCTCAAAAAGCAACAACGTTTTGAAGAGCACTGACATTTTTTAGGATTTGCTCATAATGCTGCAACTTTTTTACATTCTCAACCCATATTTTCAACATAGTCATTTTTCCCCATGCCATGAACATGGCAAGTGTAATTTTTCAAATCCCCCTGCCAAACCTGTTTTAGCGGTTGTTCCTCAAAACCATGTTTTGTCTGGTATTTGATAAATGACACCTGTTATGTTCATATGCAGGAATAGTATCTACAGTATGCTATCTTAAAGATTCAGGATTACAATACAAGAACCAAAGGCTCAGAACTCCAACACCACCCGCCAATCCACAAAAAATAAGCCATGACTATGAAGCAATTTGAATAGGTTCAATTTAATTCAAAACTAGTCAAAATGTAAAGAGGATCTATTACCAGAGAGGGAAGACACCTGCAAAACCCCCCAATGAAACTCTGACTGGTTTCGCTAAGGTGATGTCAGGGAGTGCAATATAAAAAATGAAAATGTTCTGTGTGACCCTCTTCTTTCCCAATCCCAATGACTATTTCCTTATTGAAACTTACATTTTTAATTTGTTAATTTCAATTGCTACACTATATATGCCCAACAATTACACAGCAAATACAAGCAAGCAGACATGATTGGTGTGAGCCAGTGCTTGTTTAATAACATTTTGAATTGAGTTCACCTATGCTCAACAGGGTTCCAATCCTTCCTGCACAGGTGTGTTTCATTTATATTTTGCCACTGAGACATAAATACTGTATACAGTATGGCAAAAATTCAGAGAATTCACTTATTCCCTAAACTCCAGATTGACAAATCAACATATCATTATATTATATTGCATGTGGGAGATGAGTTTATACAACCCTCTGCCGCCATTTTAATATAATCAATATTTTTCTCCCAGATCAAAGTATGTACAACTTTGGTATCACTTTGAACATTTAAGATATGATCCATGCAGACCAGTTCAAACATTTTAACTGTTCATATACCCATATATTTTTCTAGTTGGTCCTTCTACCCCACCACCCCTGGTTGGCCCTCATTCTATGCCAGCCACCCCAACTTTCCTCCAGAACATATCCTCATGAGAAAGCAGCATGGCCTGAGCGCTCTTCAGGTATGGGACATGTGAGTGGCTCAGAGTTTGCCAGCCACCCAGACCATTTTTACATTTTCCATGCCCCAGAAGGAGTGGGCATAAAATGTCACCTCAGACGGGCCCTACACATGCTCTGGTGCATAGAAATTTAGCTGCTACCACTCTTTCCCTTTCTCAACATAAGATTCCTGGTTGCTGTGCCCCCTGCAACCAATGTTAGGGGCCAGGCAAACACCAGGTGCTGTGACCTACCCACCCTGGGAGTAGGAAGCAATACTTTGGATGCTGTATCCTCTCTCTCTCCCCAGTCAGCCCTCAATGACCCACCTCCACTCCTGAAACTGCTTTGCCAGTGTAGCGGCAGGTGAGGAATCCAGCTCCTCTACCGTCCATGCCACTGGGATGGCCCCATATACACATATCTAATAGTTTGTCTGCTTTTCAAGTCTGTAACATCAAAGTCTTGGCTGTATGACAAGAACATAATAGTCCCTTTATCTAGTATTTATTCAGGTGTGCAAGATAAGAGTGTCATTTGCTTTGCAACACCTCTCTTTTTCCTGTGAGAATAGGGCACTGACTGTATTAGTGCTACTAATGATATACACCCATAATTGGCTGCATACTGTACTTCCTTGACTCTGCATTCATCTTCATTTGCACCAATACCATGTATCAGGTTTTCAGTTATTTATTTAGTTTTTGTTAGCAGGTACAGGTGTGCTAGAGCAACAATATCTATTTTCATGCATGACATGGGAGATTAGTGACTACAGGAAACATACACAATAGTAAAATACAGCTTATACAACACACATGTACAGAAAAGAGAATGACAGAAAATGCATCAAAGATACAGCAGTTATAGGTACTAGCCAGTGTTTCTTGGATAGTACCATATTTGATCTGAGTGGCCACTGTCAGATAGTTAAAAAAAATCTGAATCTGATCCAAAATCTAAGATTTAATTCAAACTGGATATGTAATATCCAATTTAAAATCCAATATATGTTAACATAAAAATGTAAAAACATGGTAAATCTTTATGATAAGTCCCACTCCATAATTTATTTTCTAGCCTGGGTATGTTCTTCCAGTCATGCTTTCCCAGTGAGTGTTGCTGGGCCATACCATCCTGGCTAGTGATGGCAGTTGTTATGGTTCACTGGTGCTGCCTTCTGCACTCCTGCTGTGGAGCTGGTGACTTTGCTGCCTGAAAAAGAAAAAGAGTGAAAAACATATGCCTGTTAGTTACCATGATCATACTACCAAGATCCGCTGGTAGATGGTGCACAGCAAACACTCACTTGAGATGAACGTGTCTTACTGAATGCTCGTAGTCCTTATCCCTGCCTGCTGGTCTCTCCTTCTGCAGTCTCAGTCTTGGTGCCTGAACCCAGATGACAGCATTCCAAGTGTATGTCCCATTACACTATGCCACTGAATGTGTTTCATTTATGTATTTTGTGTCCTGAACTTGTCTATTTTTTCTAATGTAATAAAATACATAACAAAGAAAATGGCTCACCAAGTGTGAGCCAGTAAGCACCACTTCTGGGACTTTAACCAGTAATTAGTAAAGTATTTATTCAATAAATATAAACAATAAATATGTGCAGAAAGCAGAAAAATGTGCATCAAAAAGCCACTTATGCAAACCAATGAATCAAAGTTCAAGCACCAATTATGGAAAGCATACAAGTACTAGAGTTCAAGTCCATGGAATCAATGCTCAAAAAAATATGTTCAAAGTCCATTGAAGGCTGCAGTCCAAGTGGACATAGAAATGTTAACAGGATAAAGGAGGACTTACTAGCATCCATACTTGGAAATGTGATCCAAACCATCTCTCTTCCTTCAATATGTTGACTTTTAGAAGGGTGTACTCAAAGACCGCAATGTAGCGTCCAAAAAAATGGTCGTTGCAAACCAAAATCTCCTGAGCAAATGTAGACAGTCAGTAAATCCTGAAGTGGTTCAGCAAGGCAAAGCATTCTATTTTATGGAACACCGTGTAGAAACACTAAAGTGAAAGCAAGAAAGCTATAGAATGCCATTTTGAACCAGTCGCCATTCTCTGAGGTAATGCAGCCAAGCTTTAATGGGTGGGGATATGGTACGCTTACATTTCAACCTGGAGTCATCTTCAGAGTGTATCCACTGTGTGCTCACCTGCCTATTTAACAGAAAAACAAAGTTTAAAGGAACAGGAGCAAAATTACTAGATTAAAGACCTGATATGCAAAAATTTGCTTTGATGAAATAGAAAAATCTCAATTAAGTTATTTATAAATAATCAAGTGTTAACAAACAAGTGATAATAATAATATTTTTTTAAAAATAAGCAGAATGAACTAGCTCCTGATTTCATAAATGAATATGAAATTTCACATACCTTAACAATATACACATACTGATAAATGGGACTGTAAAAAAGTTCTAAAGCATAAGTGGAAAGAGCCTGCAACGCATATCCACATAGTGGAATTGAACAGTGGACAGAAGGGGGAAGATTGGTGGGGGGGAGAAAACAAAACCCTAACAGATACAACCAGCTAGAGCCTGCAAGTATGAATTGAAGGGGAAAAGAAGAGAGACAGTTAAACACCCTAACAAGCAGAGCTGGCAAGTCTGTCATAATAAAGAACTTAAAAGGACTTCGAAAAAGGAATCTTAATATCCCAAGTAACTGTGAAGAGGGATATCATCATTTAAGCCATTTGGAGTCAAAGTGTTCAAGTTAAAAATTCAATATGCTTCTCACTGCAAAAGTAAATCCCCCTGGTTATCACCATGGAACCCAAATCTCTACTTTTTCAATTCCAGTGAATCTTAATGTGGATAATGATCCATGTCTTGCCTCTTGATAATGTCTTGCCGTAGCACAATCTGAATTTAGATTTTGAATGGCTGTCTTATGCTCTCCAATTCTCATTTTTAGAGCTCTCTTCGTTTGTCCCACATAACACATACCACATGGGCAAGTCAAAAGGTAAACAATTCCAGTTGTGCTACAGTTAATAAAACCTTTAATGTCAGACTTTTTTCCCAGACATGGTTGTGTAATGGTATGAGAATTAGAAGTGTTCACACAATGAGTGCAGTGGCCACAACGAAAATTACCTTTAGGTGGTCCAGGTAGCCATTGTCCTGTAATCACTGGTTGTGGCATTATGGCTGATACTAGTTGGTCTTTGAGAGTTTTTCCACGTCAAAAGGAAATTCTGGGTATTTTGTCAGATAAATATTTAAATCTGTCATCAAATTTAAGAAGGTCCCAATGTTTCTGTATAATGTGGCCCACTGTATTGCCTAAAAGGTTGTAATCAGTAACAAAAGTCGGTCTTTCTTCTTCTTCTAGAGTTCGAGTCCTATTCAGGAGATCATTTCTATCTTTCTCTACACTAGTAGCAAGGGTCTGACATAGCAAGGGTACTTCATAACCCCTATCGAGTAATCTTTTTGTTATCTCCCCACTTGCTGCTTTGAAGGAAACATCAGATGAACAAATCCTTCTAGCTCGTGTAAACTGGCTCTTAAGGATATTTTTAGTTATAAAAGTAGGATGGCAGCAGTCTTGTCTTAAAATCATGTTCCTAGCCAAAGGTTTTCTGTATAGGTTGGTCTGAATATTGTTGTCCTTTTTCCTTTTTTATATTATTTAATAAACTTTATTCATTTTAAATGTTTAACAACATACAAATACAGACAACATGACAATGCTATGTAAAGAACATCTAGCAGTAAACAGTTACATGACTATTGCATTTGGTAAAAGAAAATAATTGCTTAACAAAAGCAAATTATAACATGTTTTAGTTGTCTGTAACCCCCTCCCCCCAACCCTTCCTCCCCCCCAAACCCAGTCTGCCACCTGGTTTTATAGTAGGGAAAAAAAGGAAAGGGGAAAAAATAAAAGCAATGAAAATATAGATCTGAACTGCTGGCTACGAGGTTATACCTGATGGATATAATCATCATATAGAACACCTGAAAAGGTAAGTATGGATTTGGCCTATTGTACCGATGTAAGAGTATGGAGTGTTTCCCATCTTTGCTCTTGCACTCCTAATCTATTCTTAATTCCAGCAAGTATGAGTTCTGCCTGTAGGGCAAACATCATTTCCTTGACCCACTCTAAATAATGGGGAGTAGATGAATCTAGCCAATGTCATAATATTATTTTCTTGGCACAAGCAGTAATTAAGGCCATATTGGGCTTTCTGTTGTGACCCCACAATCTGCCTATAATCCCCCAGAATACAAATTTCCAGATTAAATTTGTCAACAAACATGAGTAATGGATTAAGACGATTTTGAATCTCCATCCAAAAGGAGTTAATAGTATCACAGGCCCATAACATATGAAATAAATCAGCTGGTACATGTTGACATTTTGGACATCGACTGGAGGATGTAGCCCCCATTTGATGAAGTTGGACTGGTGTATAGTATAGATTATGGTTAATGTAGTATTGCAATATTCTGTACCTATCCCATTTAATGTATTTAAATAGGTATTTCCAGATGCCGGGCCAATTCCTCAAGGGGGAATGCGGTGGTAAAGTGTTGTCCCACCAATAAGACCTTTGACCTTCTAGGTTAGCTATTTCTTTTAGTAGAAATTTATATGAATGAGATATAATGTGAGATGTAGGGGTGGATTCTACATAGGGGAGAACCGCTGACATTAGGGGGCTTTTCCATATTCCCGACCCGAAGTGTTTCACCAATAAGTGGGCTATTTAAAAAAATGTAAACACTTAATTATCAGGCCATTTAAAAATGGATTTGACTTCTTTGAAGGAGAGCATTTTTTGATCTCTAACAAGTTGATCTATACTGTTAACTCCCATCAGTGGCCAAAAAAGGTGATGTTTAATTATTTTACCTGAGATTAAAAAATTAGGATTAGAGAACAAGGGTTGGGCAATGTCTCTGTATGCATCTACTTTAAGGAAATTATTTAACTGATGTTGAGCATGAAGTAAGGCATACAATGGTGTTTCCTGTAAGGCTTTAGGGAGATTCTTCCTGGTAATAAAAGGGAGAGTCTTAGTATCCATGCCATTCACCAAGCATGGAGCCTGTTCAATTCTGACCCAGGAGGGACAATAGGTGGACTCTAAGATGGCTTCTGGGGAATGTAACCAGAATCTAATTCTCGCCAGATGTATAGCTAAATAATATATATAGAAATTAGGGGCTTGAAGGCCTCTGTCAATTTTCTGACGTGTAAGTTTAAGATAATTTTGCCTAACTTTCTTTCCTTGCTATATAAAGGAATTAAGTCTATGTATCTGCGCAAACCATGAGAGTGGAAGGGCCCCATTGAACATTTGTAAAGGATATAAGATCCGAGGCAAAACATTCACTTTTATTATACTCATACGACCCCATAGAGAAATAGGCAATTTCAACCATCACTTGAAGTCTTCTGGTAGGGGCTTGTTTAGAACATCTAGGTTGAGTTTTTTCATTACATGGGGAGGAGGATGTAAAAAGATTCCAAGGTATTTGAATTCTTTAGTATTCCAGCGTACACCCAAGTGCTCAATATAACTCTTCAGTGTGAATTTATTGAGGGGGAATACTTCGGTTTTACCCATGTTTAGCTTATAATTCGAGATTATTTCAAACTGTGATATAATTTGAAAGATTGCCGGGAGGGATTGAGGAAGATTGGTAATATGCAAGAGTAAATGGTCTGCATATGCCGATATTTTGTATTCTGTATGACCAATTGGTATCCCAGATACCATACCAGAGTTTTTAATTTTCCTAATAAGTGGTTCCAAGTGCAAGTTGAAAAGGAAAGGGGAGAGTGGACAACCTTGTCTGGTGCCCTGGGATAAAGCAAAGGATGTGGAGAGAACGCCATTGCAATAAATTTGAGCTTTTGGTAGTGTATATTAAATTTTGATCCATTGTATAAATTCTTGTGGAATATGGTATTTGGTCAATAACAAGAGGAGATATTCCCAAGAGACCCTGTCAAAGGCCTTTTCTGCATCTAGGGTGACAAGAGCGGCTGAGGAGTGAGTTCCCTGGACACAGAGGAGAGGTAGGCAACTTTCCTAAGGTGATCAGAGGATAGTTTTCCTTTGACAAACCTGACCAGTTCTTGACTAACAAGAGATTCCCAGACCTGACCTAATCTAGACGAGAGTATTTTGGCTAAGATCTTAAGATCCACATTAATCAAAGAAATTGGTCTATAATTGGGAATAAGAAGAGGGTCTTTATCTGGTTTTGGAAGAACAATTATAAAGGCCTGAGTCAGAGAAGTGTCAGAAATACCTTTATTGAAAATGTATTGAAAAGTATCTAGGAGAATTGGAGCAATCTTCTCTTTAAATGTATGATAAAAGTTTGTAGTAAATCCATCCGGGCCAGGCGATTTATCCCGTGATAGGGAGTCTATAGCTGCCTGGACTTCCATTAGGGTAATGGGAGTTTTCAGACTCATATTCTGGGCTTCTGATAGTACTGGGAGATTGATATCTTCAAGAAAATGATCAATTTGTTGAGACAGAGAGGAATGATTTGGGGCTGAATATAAATGTCGGTAATATTCTTGAAATGCATTTTCAAAGTCTGAAGGGGAGGTAAGCAAGACCCCGGAAGTTCGAGTGAATAGAAGTGACTATTTTGTCAGCCATTTGAGTATGCAGACAGAGTGCCATGAGCTTCCCAGCCCTTTCCCCCTGATCAAAGTAGGAGATTTTGGACCAAAGTACAAGAAATTCAGCCTTTTCGGCTAGAATCTGGTTGTATTGTGCTCAAAGCGATTCTACTTTTGCCCAGCCTTCTACTGGAGCCGAGGGTAAGAGGTGGCATTCTAGATCTTCTATTTGGGTCTAGATTGTGGAAAGTGCTGCTTCTCTCTGTTTTTTACATTTTGTCACTAATCGAATTAATTCACCCCTCAGTGCACATTTCAGAGCTCCCCATAAAAAGTATTTTTTAGGCATTGTTGGGGCATTGAGATCCATAAAATTAGATATGAAAGTTTGAATAAGTCTTATTTGATCTTTGGATTTCAAGAGTTGACTATTTAGTTTCCAGAATTTATCTCTGTATATGTTTGGTGAGGTGTCAAGAAGGAGATGGGCAATACGAAGGTCAGAGATTGCCTTGGAAAAATAGTAAGCCATAGAGACACCTGGCAATAAATCTAATGAAATAAGAAAATAATCCAGTCAGGAAAAACAGTGATGAGGAAGGGAGTGAAATGAGAATTCCTTACTGTCTGGATACAGAAGCCTCCAGGGGTCTGTAATACCAGTGGTGTGCATTAACTCATGTATTGTTTTTGTCCTGGTGTTAATTTTTATTTTACTGGCCGGATCTATCTAGCTGGTTAGATATGACCAGGTTCCAATCACCCCCCAAAATTATTGGAAGTGTAGTCCATGGGGCCAGGGTGGACATAAGGCTAGCAAAAAATTCTGGGTCTTCATTATTCGGTCCATATATGGAACCTAATATTACCTCTGAGTGGCCCAGTAAGGCCCTAAGAATCACACATCGGCCTCTTGGATCAGCAATTAGATGAATGAGTTGGAATGGAATTCTCCAGGATATAAGAATAGCTGTCCCTCTTTTACGGGAATCAATACCGAAGCCAAAAACCTGACCCACACAGTCTCTCCTTAAGTAATTTGTTTGATTAGGTAACAAGTGTGTCTCTTGTAAAAAGGCTACATCTATTTGCAGGCTTTTGAGGTGAAGTAAAACTTCAGTTCTCTTAGTTGGGGTCTGTGGTCCTATATTCCAGGAACAGTATTTAAGACCAGCTATGTCTAATACTAATACCTAAAAAAATGAAATATATTTCTTCAAGTAAAAGCCAGCACACAACATCTAATCTAATGATAACTACTTCCTGACCAGTGGCAGACATCCCCAGTAATATTATTATACCTCTCCCCCCGTCCCGATTACTTAACCCCTGACTTCCAGTTCTGTGGAAGCACCCCCTTGATCTTCCCACTTTACCTTTGACTATTGATAAAAGAAGAAACCCAAGTCTAGAACCTGATGTGGGAGGATCAACCCCCAAAGACTGTTTCATGACTGCTACCAGCTTTAGACAGTCCTGCTCAAACCCCTCCCACCCCATTACCAAGAAAAGAGAGGAAAAAAAAGAAAAAAAAAGGAAAAAAAGGAGAAACATAAATACCTTTTTAACAACAATCAATGAACAACTATGGTAAATAAGCTCGGTTCCTGTCTAACAACACTAATCTAAATAGTGACATCTATATAGAATTAAATGACAGTTATCCACCTAACACGATTAAATTCCAATATTAAAGTATTTGCAGGTGATATGAATAAATACACCCCTAAAGAAAATGCTGTGTGGTGGCATATGGCTTTTACTATAACTTTTAGTATGCCTTAGAAACATAATAAAAAACCTTTTTGATTTGTTAAAACTATAAACAGTATTCCCCGGGTATGATAATATGTTGTAATGAATGAAATCACCATCATTTGTAAAATAGCGTGTAATTCAACCCAACAACCAAATAATCCAAGCACTTTGCTTAGAAAATGAGTCAAGCCAGTACTTGACCGATTTACATGACTCGGCAATATAAGACCCATCATCACAAACTTAGGACAAGGTGAACTGAACTTATTAGATTTAAATAAAAAAGACATAATTGGCAAGTTATTTACTGCCTTTATCCAGTAATTTAAGCACAAGATCACTCATTATGCATATAAGTTGCTACTGTGCGCACGTTCGAGCAGCCCCTCTGTTCGTAGGTTCTGCTGAGATTCGTGTTGAAAGTCTGTATTTGGAGTTTCTCTGAAGTAATAAGGGAACCCCCTGAGAAAAATGGCTTACCGGCAACAGAGCAGTCTCCCCGAAATAAAAAAGATGAAACAAAGACGGAGTCGGGTGAGTCGATTCTAAGAATGAGAGAGAGCTGCAAGCATTTGGTGAGGCATGCTGGTAACTAGGAAGTGATTCCAGGAAAGAAGCTGCTGCAACAAGGCAGATTAAAACCCATTTTCAGGTTTGGATAACCCAATTATTTAACGATTCACACTCGTTTAGGGATTATCTTGAGTTCCAGTTAGGATCTGCACCTTTGCTTAGTTGAATGTCAGGGATCAGCGTTGCGAGAATAAATCTGGGAACAGGATTGCTAGATCATGGGCAGCCTGTTCGGCATTGTCGAACGATTTCAAGGTTCCTTGATGCAGAACAGATAGCCTTGCTGGGCATAACATCCAGAATTTAATACTAGCCGCAATCAGCTTATTAATACTGGAGTGATATTCTGCTTGCTTCTGGCGTGTGGCTACAGGAAGATCCTGAGATATTCGTAGGTCGACTTGGTCCCAGTTGATCTCTTGCAGATCCTTAGTTTTCGCAAGAACATATTGGCGCTCCAAATGCTGTAGCTAAGCAGTCGCAGGATAAACGGCCTGGGTTTGGATCTGGATGGTGGCCTTGGTCTCAAGGACCTATGAGCCCTTTCTACAACGTATGTAGTAGCATGAGACGGGGGTCCGGCGATCTTTAGTAGTAACTTCTGGGTGAATAATACAGGTGAGTGGCCTTCGGCATCCTCTGGAAGGCCGAAAATAACCAGGTTGTTACGCCTGTTACAGCCTTCCAGATCCTCAAGTTTCAGCTCCAGTTTGCTCATTTTTTGCCACAGAGAAAACATGTCAGGATCCACTCTGGTCTGCCATTTCTCGAGGGAGGATGTACGTGCTGACACATCTGCCACTGCCCGATTAGTATCTTTCAAGTCCTCTTTGATAGATTTTAGATCCGATGAGAAATCCTGAAAAGCTTTCTTTAACGGAGCTAATTCAGCTAAAGATTTTTCCTCCGAAAGTGGTATAGTATTAGTCGAAGCTTGTGAAGATTTGCCCGATGCTGTGATTTGGGGTTTTAGGCTGCTTAGCTAGCTTGTCCGGAGTTGTAGGTGGTGTGCACGCTGGGAGGGCCTGTTTAATTTCAGCCTCCATTCTTCCATAATATACCAGTTTCTCTAGTCGGTAAATTCTCTGGTGAGATCCTAGGGTTTCCAGACAGTGAGGAGATCGATGTTTGTTGAAATATAAGCTCCAAAAGTTATTTCTTTTGATTTGTTGCCTTTGAGGTGGGAGCAGGTCTCAGAAGCGTCTGCCTACTCGGAGAGCATCACGTGGTTCGTTGTCCTTTTTTCTAACAAAATGTCCAGGAATGGAATCCTTTCCTGTTTGGCCTCAAAAGTAAATTTGAGGTTTGTGTTAGTTGAATTTATGTAGCATATAAATTCATGTACTCTATCAAGTGTTCCAGACCAAATGACCAGACAATCATCGATGCATCGTTGCCAGATTTTAATGTTTTCTGAAAATGGGTTCTGCTGTGGATCGTAAATAAATCTGTCTTCCCATTCCCCCATATAGATGCTTGCCAAACTGGGTGCAAAAGTCGTACCCATTGCAGTACCCTTGTGCTGGATGTAAACTTTATTTTCAAAAAATAAATAATTGGCTTCTAAGAGAAATCTAGCCATCTCTATGATGTATTTAGTGGGAGGCAGCAACGCCCGCCTTGGTGCAAGAGCTGCTTCTAATGCATTCATTTATGTGGGATGTTTGAATAAAGACTCTCCACATCTATTGTGACTAACCAGTCTTCCTGTTCAATATGAACTTCCATCAAGATTTTTAAGGCATCATTTGTGTCTTTAATGTAAGACCTTAATTCTGGTACTGGCCGTTTTATGAAAAAATCCACAAATTTGGACATTGGGTCAGTAATTGACCTATAGATGAGACTATAGGTCATCCCTGAACTGGGAATTTGTACTTGTGGATTTTTGGGAGGAGGTAAAGTACTGTTTTTTGGGGAGTTTTTACGGTAAGATACTCTTCCTCAGTGTCTGTAATCCAATTAAGTTGTTTACCTCTTATATTAAGAGGTTCACCCTCTCATGGATCTCTTCAGTTGGATCATAATCTAATTTAGTATAAAAGTTCTCATCTGTAAGTTGTCTATTGGCTTCAGAAACATACTCTTTTTTCCACCAGATGACCACAGCTTCCCCTTTGTTGGCCTGTTTGATGACTTTTTCATTATTATCTTGTAGTTCTTTGATAGCAGCTCTTTCCTGTTGTGTAATATTTTGTTGTGGGGGACAGTCATTCTGTTTCAGCATATCAGAAGGTAGTGAGGATGGGACATTTTAAGGGAGCAGAAAGTGGACTGTTTTTTAAAGGATGTGGCTTCTCTATTGTTCTGATTCTGTGAAATGGGAGTAGGTCTGTCTTTGAAAAATCTTTCAATTGTAGTCTCCAAAAGAACTTCAAAAGATCTACTTCTATCTAAAAAGGATCTGGGCAATTTGTTAGAACAAAAGAAAGTCCCTTCTGTAGTACTCTAATCTAAGAGTCAGACTTTGGTTGATCACTAAGGATAATTACTTTCAATTCATGTTCCATTGTCTCGGAGACCTCCAGACCTGGCCCTAATTCTGCCTCCCTCTGGAGTGCTGCCCTCACCTCCCTCCTCAGCAGTGTATAAATTGTGCTCTAATGAGAAAAATGTGTAAGCAATAATACCCTACAGGGTGGGTGGTCTTGAGTAATACCAGACTGCCCAGTGGTGTAATGAGGCCCGACACCATAGGTGGAGGGCCTTATAGCCCCAGGAAAGTCCAGTATCGCCCAATACCACCCACCCTGGAGGGTATTATTGCGCTTAGAAAATGGGCAACTGTATTTTATATGTTTGGAAAAAAATGTTTATGTTTAAATGTTAAAACATTTATTTGTTTTTTTTTTGTAATAAAATAGTTCCTCTGCCTGCATTTGAATGCTGTTTTTTTCCTAAACCTAGAGACTTTTGTGCTTCTGAAGCCTCTTTAGTTTTAAATTTTTGAGATGGTTGTTACGGTTAACTGTCCCCTCCTCCAAACACACACTCACTGGGCTTAAGTTTTAAAGCCTTTTTTTCTACTAAGGTTTGAATTTTGTTTTTGTCTATGTTTTCATTGTCCCACTCTTCATTCTGCTGTCGTGTGAAGTGCCTGTGCCATGCCCCCACACCCATACAGTTACGGTCATTGCAGTGAAGTTGAAGTTAACCCCCCCCCAGTACTGTGTGTATGGTTTTGGGGTAGAGTTTTAATCAATAAATGATGGAAGCTCAGGGTGGAAGGCAGAGAATAGTGATCAGTGAAGTGCTGTGTCAGCCAGGAGTGTGAGGACATGAGGAGAGACTGCCTCAAAGCCAATTGTGCTGACAGTTTCTATTTTACATTTCCAAATGCTAGCAGGGAGTCTGTGGGAGATGAAGGCACAGAGACTAACATATGGAACAGCCAATCTGACAGCTTTAACACTCAGTAAGATCTTTTTTTTTGTAATTATTATAAAAAAAATGGACAATAGAATGTTGGCATTTTTTCACCAGCAGAGACAAGTGGGGACTGTTGGTGCAGTATGGGACTGCTGGGAAGCCAATCTCAAGCACAGCTTTCATTTTACTCCTGAAAGGAAAAAAAAAGAAACAAAAATGATGACATAGTATCAGGGAATGTGTGAGGGTTCTCTGTTTATATTTCCTGGTTTGTGCTCTGTGTGTGTGTGGTGGGGTTGAGTCCGAGTTCTGTCTCGGTTAGCGACTGTAAAAAAATTGCAGTTATTCAGTTTTGAAATTTGGGGTGCCCTATGATACATTAAGTAATGGAGCACCCTGAATTGGCACTCGTTTTTCACAGGGCTCTATTATGAGATAGACCACGGCTTTGAGTAGGGAACTGGCCAATCACAAGGGAGGATTTTACATGCCCATTTTCTAAATACGTAGGCTTTTAAGGCAACATATTATGTTAAACAAAATGTTCCAAATATTTATACAGTTTGCATAATGCTGCTTTACACCATGTGATAACGGTATGGGTACCAATTACACAGCATTTGCAAAAAATGTCAATACATGACTACAACAGTCTCAAAGAACCACTAATACTGAAATGTAAAAGTACTGTATGTGCAAAGAAGCCCCAAAATGCTCTTCCAGTCCACTATTCTGTGAATTGAATGTAAGAAAAATGAGACTCATGCAGCCTGTCAGTGCTGCAATAGCTATCATAGAAACATAGACAGTAATGGCAGAAAAAGACCAAAGGTCATCTTATCTGCCTGAAGTTCCCTATCTGCCTCAGGACCTATTGTCCGTATTGGGTCTTATCCCTCCTGGTCCACCTCCCATGTTCCCCTCCCTACTGCTACAGATATGAGCAAGCATCAGATCCTTCACTCTGCCGTAGCCATGCTTGAAACCATTTATAGTCTTGTCACCCACCATCACCACTGGCAGAATGTTCCACAGCTTCACCAATCTTTACATAAAGTAGAATTTCCTCACATCCCACTTAAACCTCTCCCTCCCCACTCAGTCTCTACTTGTGACCTTGAGTTGTCGATGCTGTACTCCTACTGAATAGTTCCCCATAGTTCACCTTGTTTATTCACTTCAAGAACTTGAAGGTCTCGGTCATATCCCCCCACTCTCACCTAGTCTTCAGTGAGTACATGTTCAGTGCCTTGAGATGATCCTCATAAGATCTACCCTGTTGGCCCTGAGTCATCTTGGTTACCCTACACTGCACCATCTCCAGCATGACCCTGTCCTTCCTTAAGCAGGACTCCAGAACTGAGCACAGTATTCCAATTGCAGCCTTACCACTGACCTATATAGAAGTAGTAGTGCCTCCTTTTTCTTGCCATCAATACCCCTTCTGATACACCTCAGCATCCTATTAACCTTACTAGAAGCCTTAATACTCTGGCTTGATTGCTTGAAGGAATAATTACGTAATGATGTCTCCCAAGTCCCTTTCTGCTACTGTAGTGCTCAGTTTAACCTCTCTGTCCAATCTTCTGTCCTGTTTTTTTCCCCCTAGGTTCATGACCTTGTATTCTTTGGTGTTGAATTTCAACTGCCAAACTTTAGACCATCTCTCTAGCCTTTGTAGATCCTCCTGCATCTCCTTGTTCCCTTCACCTCAATCATGTCCCTCCTCTTTCACCAGTTCTCCAGTGAGTACGTGTTTAGTGCCTTGAGACAGTCTTCATAAGATCTGCCCTGTTGGCCCTGAATCATCTTGCTCACCCCGCATTGCACTGTCTCTAACCTGTCTGTGTTCTTCCTTAGGTAAGGACTCCAGAACTGAGCACAGCATTCCAGGTGCAGCCTCATCAGTGACCTATATAGAGGTGGTAGTAGTACCTTCTTTTTCCTGCCATCAACACCCCTTCCAATACACCCCAGCATCCTACTAATCTTACTATAGGCCTTGTTACTCTGGATTGATTGTTTGAGATAGTCACTAATGATGAGTCTCAGGTGCTTTTCCTCTGCCGTAGTGCTCAGTTTAACACCTCCCATCCAGTACTCTGTCTTGTGTTTTTTTTTTTCCTGAGGTGCATAACCTTGCATTTCTTGGTTCTGAATTTTAACTGCCAAATCTTAGGCCACCTCCCTAGTCTTTGTAGATCCCCCTGCATCTCCTTGATTCCTTCACCCCTATCTACCCCATCATACAGCTTCATGTCATCGGTGACACAACTTACCCCAGATGCCTTCTCCAATGTTGCTGATGAATATATTGAAGAGGACCGGAGCCAGGACAGATCCCTGCAGCACCCCACTTGTGACCTTCCTCTCTTCTGATTTGACCCCATTTACCACCACCCCCTCCTGTCTCTTCTTCAACCAGTTTCCTACCCATCTAACTTGTCTCTAGACATGCCCAGCTCCTCCAACTTCTTCAGTAATCTTCTGTGCGGCACTGAATTGAAAGCCTTGATGAAACTGAAGTAGAGTAAATCCACAATGTGGCCCTTGTCTACTACCTTTGTTACCCAGTAAATGAAAACTATCAGGTTGGTCTGACAAGAACTCCCTACCACAGACCCATGCTGCTTATTATGTTGTAGACTTTTGCTCAGTAGGTAGTTCACAAGGTCCTCTTTGAGTAACAGGTTAATTTTCCTGAAACACTGTAACTCTTACATACAGTAAATGTACATTGTAAATGTATATATTCATTGTTTTGTCTGTATTTTTGATCTTGGACATCTTTGAAAATGGCCAATATTGGTCCAAAGGCCTTCATTCAAAGAAAATGAATTGAAATGATCATTGATTCCATCAGTTTACCCACTACAGAGGTAACACTGACAGGTCTATAATTCCCAGTTGCTCCTTGTCACACACACACACACACACACACACACATACCCTTGTGTAGCAGGACAATGTCCGCTACCCTCCAGTCTTTTGGAACTATCCCTGTTTGAAATGAGCTATTGAAGAGCCCTATTAGGGGTTCAGACAGTTCTGCAGCGAATCCCTTGAACGGCCTTGGGTGCATCCCATTAAACCTTTGGGGATAATCTACCTTTACAATTTGAAGCCCCTTCTGGTCAGCCCGGTGGTGCTGAGGGTTGAGGCGCTGGATGCCACACCTCACACAATGCCAGTAACCTGGGTACAGGAGTGAGCATGAGTCATCGGAGGTCAGCAGGGATGGGAAGGATGTAGTGCCCAAGGGGCTGCTCTCCTTCCCCGGGGAGGGGGGTTCACACAAGCGGAAGCACTTGCAATCCCTGGTGGAGGCTGGGGAAACTGCAGTGCTAGGTGGCAGATTGCAGGGGATTGGAGCTGTGGCGGATATCCTTCAGAAGTGTGTGGAAGCGTGCACCTGCTGAGCTGGACATCATTGCACATCCAAGCACCGGGGTTGGAAACTAAAGCAAAAATCCCCCTACTGTTGGATGAGGCTACAGTGACCACTGACAGCCCGAACACATGTCCACTGCCGGCTGACTCCCCAATTCTCCCAGGGGATCTGGGGCCTTTCCATGGGGCAAGAGACCCTGGATCCCCAATACCTGATGTAGTAATTCGGGAAGCAGTTCAGGCAGGCAGTTGAGTCGATGAGCTGTAATGGAAACCAGAGAGATGCCCTGAAGTTAGGGCGCATAAACAGAATATACCAAAAAGAGCCCCTTCTGTACTCATCCTTTGGTAAATACTGGCTGCCCCATTTCAGCAGTGCTCCTAATAGTCATCTTGATGCCACTTTTAAGCAGTGGTCCACTGTCTTCCCTTGTGAGGACAGAGCAGAAGTAATCCTTAAGGATGGCTGCTTTTTGTTCATCTTCTTCTAGTAACCCCCTTGTAGTCTAACAATATCCCTCCCTGTTTCCTTTTTTCCTACATATAGCTGAAGAATTGCTTTCCTCACCCTTAACCCCCTACTGAATATGATGCTCCATGTCTGTCTTTGCCTTCCTGATCATTTTCTTTGCTTCCCCAGTTTTTATTTGGTACTCTCCCCATTCCTCCTCCCCTGCTTTTCCTCGTACATGTACCTCATTAAAGCCCTCACTGCTTCTCTGGCCCTTTATGAGAACCTTCTTTGTCTCTTGTATCTGTTTCATTTTGTATCAATTCTTGTGCATGACTTTATTGCCTGGAGAATGGACCCCTTGGTTGCCTTCCCTCCAGCTTTCCTCTACACCTCCGATGTTGTCCAGCATGGTCAGTTTGTCTCGGACAAGCTCCCTTATCTGGTTGAAGTCTGCTTTTCTGAAGTCTAGGACTTCAGTTTTTGATAGGTGTATTCTGGTCCCAAGGGCCAGCCTAAATCAAATGTAGTTAGGGTCGCTTGACAACCATGGCTCCCCTACCCTTTCTCCACTCAACATCTCTGAGTTGTTGAGCACCAAATCAAGTATGGCCACCTATCTAGTGGGTTCCATAACCAGCAACACTAGCAGGCAGCCCTGCAATTTACACAGTAGTGTCTGACATCAGGTGTACCTGGCTGCTAGAATGTTCCAGTCAATATCTGTCAAGTTCAGATCACACACCGCCACCATTTCCCCTTCTTTGCTTCCCTTGCCAGCTCTTTTCCAAGCTCCCTATTTTTCTCTTCTCCTTGTCTTTGTGGTCTATAGATCACCCCACCCATATTTTCTTGCCTGAGGTCACTGTGAGGCAAACAATGACTCTGTTTCTCACTTTGCTTACCTTGATTTGTCTGTTCTCCACAACCTCTATGGTGTCCCTGACATATAAGGCTATGCCCCTTTTGCCTTTCTCTCTATCCTGTCCAAACATTGTGTAATCTGATACTGACAAGTCTCAGTCATTATTCTCTGTGGCCAAATTTATGTGATCACTATGAGGTCTGCCTCAGTGTCTGCTACCAAAGCCTAGAGCTCACTGATTATTTTACCCAGACTCCTGTTATTATGGTAGACCCCCTTCCAACTAGTTCTGGACCTTCTTTTGCTGTTTTGTAATCCTGCACTTGCATTCTTTCCCATTCTCCTTATTTTTCCTGTTGCTTGCAGACCCAAAGAGCCTTCTTCCCTTTACCTCTTCCACTACTCCTTTTTGAACCTCAACATTATTTTTACCCACCTTACTGCTACCAGTTCCCAGTATGGGGGAGAACTAGCTAGGTTCCCCTTCCTCACACCATGGTTCTCCTAGCTTCAGTGCTCCCCACAGTCAGTTTAACAGTTCAGTGTAGACATCAGACTTCTGCCCCAGCATGCTGGTCCCCACTCTTGTCAGGGGAAGACCATCTCCTTTGAAGAACCTCCCTTCCCAGAAATCACCCCAGTCCCACACAAATTCATACCCTTTTTCCTGACACCATCCCTTTAATGACTCATATAATTTGTCTGTCTCTTTTCTCCTTACTCTATCCCCCCCACACACACAGGGAGGACCTCAGAAAAGGCCAGTGAGGCTGAGTCTGCCTGCAGTCTGTCCCTCCAGCCTCTGAAATTTCCATTTCACTTGCTCCACAGACTGGTTCACCAGATCATTGGTAACCAAGTGTAGAAGCACCCCCCTCTCCCCCTCCCTGTTTGTTATCCTCTCTAGTCTTTCTATGTCCTGGATGGCTGATGCCTCACCTGACCACCCCCACTCCTCCACCGCACTCACCACCCTCTCTACTTCCCTGAGTATAGAATCCTGAATATGAAGGCCCTGTGCAATCTAGGCCCCAATTTTAAAACCTTTTCTAAACCAGTCCCTAGCATGGTTGTCACACATCCACTCTATGCTCCAACAACTGTGCTTGCCCAAGTGAGTTCCCAAGCATGACTGCAGCATCAGTGCAAAGCATTGTGGGTGTCACAATGCAAGATGGGATACTCAAAACCAGGTGCTTTGATGAATTGGAGGAAATTATATATATTTTTTTCAATTTATATTTTATTCAAGTTTAATAAAGTATAAAGTAAACATTATAAAACAACCCTAGAGTTTTGATGGAATGCAGGGAAGTCCTAGTAGGACCACTTATGACCCTTTTCAACCAATCACTACAGACAGGGGAGGTACCTGAGAACTGAAGGAGGGCAAAAGTGATCCCCCTGCACAAGAGTGGAAATAGGGAGGAGGCAAGCAATTACAGTCCTATAAGCCTGACCTTGGTGGTGGGGAAGCTGATGGAGCCCCTGCTTAAGGAGAGGGTAGTGAAGTTCTTGGAGTCAAGCAGTGCAAAAGACCCAAGGCACCATGGATTCACCAAGGGAGGGTCCTGTCAGACTAATCTTATCAATTTCTTTGACTGGGTAACCAGGTGGTGGATCATGGAGGGGTGGTGGATGTGGTCTACCTGGATTTCAGCAAGGCCTTTGACACCATTCCACATAGAAAGTTGCTTAACAAATTGGGGAATCTGGGTATGGGCTCTAAAGTGGTAAAATGGGTTGGAAACTGGCTAAAAGGCAAGGCCAAGAGGGTGGTAGTAAATAGCATAAAATCAAAAGAGGGGGAGGTGACCAGTGGGGTACCACAGGGATTGTTGCTAGGTCCAGTTCTATTCATTGTCTTCATAAGTGTAGTAGAAATTTCTGAGTTCATTCTAGTCTATGCTGTTACAGGGTTAAAGAATGTCACTGAGGTTACTTGAGGTACATTAGCAGAAGTAGAAATCAGGATAAAACTGGTTAGAACTGGTTGTAACAACCTACAAAAGAGGAACTAACTGTCAGGAAACCAAAACCATATTAGGAAGTTGCTGATAGCAGTTTCTTGGAATTAGATACTCCTTACAATGCCCTGATAATAAATGTATATAAATGATTGACTGATGAAACTCAGGGAGCCTTGCATATTGTTGGAAGCAGACTCCCATATGCATATGTATTAAACTTTTCTTTTTACTACATGCAGTATTCCTGAGCCTGATTTTTAAACTAAAGTGTAAGAAGAATATATTTTTCCACGACAATTTTGGTGTAGTCGGCAGGATCAGCACGGACTGGACCCGGAGTAGTCCTGGTCGGGTACGAATCCCAAGACTTCTGGTAAAAGTACCAAAAAACAGAGGGAAATCCACCTATGGCAAGCGGAGCCAGGGTGGGACCGTCCCCGATCGCAGAGGATTCTCTTCGGATCCAGATGGCGCTGATCACTGCAAGTACCTGCACTCAGGCCGTTGCATGTAATAAAAAAAAAGAAAAATTGCTTGTATAAGTTGTAACTGATATCAGGATAGCTTGAGTCTGAAATAGTGACAAAAGTAGCTATAAGTCTGAGCCTGAAATAGTGGCAATAGGGACTAGGCGCCATAAAGTAAACTGGTAAACAAGTAAACAGGGAAGTTTGAGTCTGTCTTGATGGTGGGGGTAGGGACAGCAACAGAACCTTTCAGTAGGTTGAGCGCCCCAGCAACAGAACCTTTCAGTAGGTTGAGCGCCCCAGCAACAGAACCTTTCAGTAGGTTGAGCGCCCCAGCAACAGAACCTTTCAGTAGGTTGAGCGCCCCAGCAACAGAACCCTTAGGTGGGTTGAGCGCCCTTTAGGAATAAGGGAAAAGAAGGGTGGAGGAGGCAGACAATAGTAGCTCCCGGTGGTTGTTTTTTTTTATCTTTTCTTTTTGACGAAACTGTGAGAGTAATACACATACAGAGCTGCTAAAAAGGAAAAAAAAATTGGAAAAATAAAATGATTAGATTTTGCAGATGGAAAAGAGAGGCAGAACGTAGGCAGAAGGGGGAAGCCATTATCAATTAAGACCCTGACAGGTGGTAGCACAAATGCCTCTAATACAATACCCCAACCCGAATGTGGCAGCGGTGGCACAGACTCCCTATATAGGGGTAAACAGTCCATGAAATCCAGATGAGCTTTGGGAGGCTCTAAAGGACATTCCTAAGCCATGAGATAATATTGCAGTGTTCGTGGCCCTGAGACAAAAATTCAAAAGGTAACAGTTTGGCCCCGAATAAAGAACACCAAGCAAGGACCACATGAGTCAGTGCAGGAGTACAAAGAGAGACTTGAGACTGTGTTTAAACAGTACTCTGGCATTGACAGAGACAATCCGGCATACGAGCACCAGCTTGAAATGGTGCTCTGCTCAGGACTGAGAAAGCAAATAAGAACTGGGGTCATGACAGTGTGTATAGGCTGGGAAATGAAAACAATGGCAGAAATCATGCCTTTTGCTGAGCATGCTGAGAAACAGCAGCGTGAGACCAAAGAGAAAACCAAGGAGAAGTTAGAAAAGGCCCAGTTAATGTACTTTGAGGGAGGAGGCAGAGGAGGAAGAGGTGGAAAAGGAGAGAGAGGATGAGGATCTGGGCACAGGAAGACCCCAGCAGAGAAAGGAGCAGGGCGGGGTGATTATGCAAATTATACCTGTTATACTTGTGGAGGTTGAGGCCACATAGCCCGTAGCTGCCCGAATAACCAAGGACAACCAGCCCAACCGTATCCATCACCCCCTCCTCCCCAGCAAGTCCTCAATTATAATCAACAACAGGATCAACAGTGGGAAGCTGACAGCTAGGAATTAATGGAACAGCACCAGATACTTCTGACCACCTCGCAGCACCCTAGTGATGAACCAAAAATGACACTGATAGTAAATTACTAAAATCTTTCTTTCCTTATAAACACGGGTGCCTCAATGTCTGTAATCAGAGACACTGACATAAAACTAAGACCGACAGAGAAGGCTATCAAAACTGTGGGAGCCTCAGGGGTTGTAATGCATGGAAAGTTAACCCAGCCACTGGAAGTAAAATGTAAGGAAGCGGTCATTCAGCATATCTTTCTGTATAGTGGAGTCTGCCCTGTAAACCTCATGGGAAGGGACCTGTTGGCCAAGCTCAATGCCCACATAATCAGTACAAAAGGGGGGTTGGAACTTAAGTCCCAGATAGCAGGGTTGTATCCCCTTGCTACCATGGGTAGTAGTGATTGGCTGTACTGCTGGCAGTTAACAGCAGAAACAGAAAAAGAGTGGCTATTGGACTGGGCAGAGGCTATTACACACAACCTGCAGGTGCAGACGGACCTGCATTGCACTACACACTACTCAACAGGGGTAAGAGACAGCGAGTATGAGTGTGGGGAATGGTGAAGGCAGCCAGTGGAGCAGACCCTAAACATCTCTGAAATATATGTAGCTAAAGATCGCTGCACAGCAGCAGTGGAGCTCAGCCAAAAACAACAGAAGGTATTCCAAGTTCCAGGGTCATACCCACATATATCACTGGCAAGGGACCCCTCCATTCCCTGGAAAGAATTGGGGCCATGGGTAGAGTGTGTGAGACAAATGGATGACTGGGTGTGTGAGGAGGACAAGTGGACATCAGAAAAAGGAAGGTGTACAAAGTATAAAATTAAAAGGAGAGTAATAGTGAATAGTGAAAGTAGAAAGAGAGGAGACGAGTGAGGAGAAGCACCCCAGGTTTAAGAATATGTGGAGAGATGTATTAAGGGAAAGTCTCTCAAACAAGCAAGGGCAACTGCCCTTTGCCCTTGTAATTTGTGCTTGCTACAAGTATATACTGTTAGAGCCAATGATGGCTTTCACAGTTCTGGCTGTTTTTAGTAGAAAAGCAGCAGCTGATTAAGTAACGTTAGATAAGCAACATTTAGAGAAAGAAAATAAACTACTGTGGATGTACGTACAGTAGGTGTGACTACAGACAGGATGATTTGAAAATCCTCCCCCCCATGTTGCCTATCTGTGCAGTTTCAAGTTTTTTTTGTATCAATTTCAAGTTCCCTGCCTCCTATAGAGGCTGAAACATTTGATCCCAAACCCAAATACTGGGGACCTCTACCAGATGGATCTCAACCTAGTACTGTTAGAGATTGCTTGTTTTGTTTTTAAACTGCAAACCAGAGCTCTGAAAAAAGACTTGGTTTGGCAGGTTACTAAAATGGCCAAAAGAAAACCTTTGAAAGGGTTAAAACCTTTGAAAGGGTTAATAGCTGCAGCGTTTGAAAATTATCATGAAGGTCCTGCAGTCGGTTTTCTCAATCGGACCAGTGTATCCGAAAAGAAGAAGGAAAATACCTTGGTAAGTCTGAATTTTATTATTATTTAAAGTTTTTTTTATGTCTGTCTGTTTTATTTCTGTAATACATATACTAAACAAGGTAATGCTCCATCTCTCTTACGCATATTTTCCAGCGTATATATCTGTGTCCTGTAACTATGTTCTGTTGTCAAGGTTGCAAAATAGGATTGACTGCCTTCGGTGCACAACATGTTACAGTAAAAAAAAAAAGAAAGAGGAAGCTTCTTTGCCTCATAGCTGACTGTTTTAATTGGTTTTATTTTTAATAAAACATTTGTGCTGCCTAGATAGGGTCAGTGAAGAACTTTTGTATGTAGTTGTTGGTTGGAGCAGGTAGTGTTGATGGTGAAGAGTTATGACATCATAGATTGCAATGTGCAGAAAGATTTGTAGTTTGCAAGCAATGTGCCAAGCCACTGCTAGGTGAAAATGTAATGTGTTAACAGCTATGAATGGCTTTATCGTACTTCTAGTTAAAACCAGAAACTTTTTGCAAAATGGCAGAGTGCCATATTTTGGCTATGCGCCAAAAGGTGTAACCATGTTATACTAAATGTGTTCACTTACAGATGGTATGTTGTGCTGTATTTTAAAGCAGTTGAAAGGTGTTTAAAAAAGTGTTTTGTTCTGAAAAGATTTAGCATGGAGATATGTATAAATGTGTTGGTTTAAAAAAATTGTCAGTGTTACAAGACAGGCAGGAGGCAGCACATATATCTAAAACACGTACAGCTTTCTAATAAAACTATGGGCATTACCTCAGCAAATTGGTGTCAAATAAAGTCAGTCTTATTTTCTGTTAAACATTTCTTTTTGTGTATGTGTACTGTCTTGGCCAGCAGTTTTATTGTGTGCTCTATTATTATTTAAAGATATTTTAATATCAGTGGTGTTCAAAGACACTACAAAAATAACTGGGTTTAAATGACCCTTGCATGCACACTGTGACCTTTTGCACATTAGTTGACCTTCTTGTGTTTCAACATTTTATGTTACTTCCAGTTCAAACTTGATGTGTATTCCATACCTAAAGCACAACTTTTCACACAAAATGTATGTTTTCATGAAAGCACACCAACAGTGAACCATGTAATTTGACTTTTTATTGCAAAACTAGTATTCTAAGTAAAAAGGAACATGACTATGGACGGGTAATAGATCTGGACTGCAAACCCCGACCGGACACAATAGTAAATGCTGACATGGAGTTTTTTGTGGATGGGTCGGCCCAAAGAGATAATAAGGGAAACCTATTGCGCATGCAAACCTGGTAAAGGACTTACTGAATGCTGTACAAAAACCAAAGCAAATTGCTATTATCAAATGTCAAGGTCATATGTCTAATACAGACTCTGTGTCATTGGGTAATGCGAGGGCAGCTGCAGCTGCAAAAGAAGCAGCCCTCTCTGATGGTGTTCCAAAATTCTTAATGTTGTCTGTTACCACTAACCAACTTAATTTATTTTCAGCCAAGGATATTGTTACGTTGCAACAGTCGGCCAGTGCAAAGGAGAAACGAAACTGGCAAGCAAACTGTAAATATGATGTTAACACTAAAGTATGGATAGCCCCCGATGGCAGGCTTTGTCTGTCTTCAGCAGTATTTCCCTTTTTGGCCAAGTTGGCCCAGGGGGCCAATCATGTTTCAAAAAGTAGAATGGTAGACCTTGTAAATAAATACTGGTATGTTGTAGGGTTCACTGTATATGCTGAAGATTTTTGTAAGAGATATATCATATGTATGCAAAATAACATCGGCAGAGGACTCCAAGTAACCCCCTCTGCCCACCCTTCTCCTACAGGACCCTTTTGAGCACCTAATGATGGATTTTATTGAGTTAAAGCCATGTGAAGAATACAAATATTGTCTAGTAATTATAGACATGTTTTCAAAATGGGTAGTGGCCTTCCCGGCTAGAAAAACCACAGCATACACGGTGGCAAAGGCCCTAATAAGGGAAATCATTCCCCAGTGGGGTGTCCCCACCAGACTTTCCAGTGATAATGGGTCGCATTTTTCAAATGAGGTAATTAAAACCCTGTGTGAAGCATTGCACATAAATCTGAGAATGCACTGTGCCTACAACCCCCAATCGGGAGGAGCTGTAAAAAGGGCAAACCGGACCCTTAAAGTAAAATTGACCAAAATCATGGCAAAAACTGGTCTTAGCTGGGTAAAGGCGCCACCTCTGGCACTTATGAGCATGAGAGGGAGGCCTGCGCACATGGAATTATCACCACATGAGATTTTAATGGGAAGGCCTCTCAGAATGACAAATGTTCCATTTCCCCAAAATCAAATAACATTGTATGGTATAGACAATAAAATGATTGCTTATTGTTTATCCCTTAATGCTGTGTTGAGATCTCTCTATCCTAGGGTCAAAGCAGCTTTATCTGTACCCTCTGAGGGACCACTCCATCACATCAGACCAGGAGATTTCGTTGTGATAAAGGACTTACGAAGAAAGAAATGGTGTGCTCCAAGGTGGAGAGGACCATTCCAGGTGTTACTTACAACAGCCACAGCAGTCAAGATTGGCGAAAGAGACACATGGATCCACGCTTCCCATTGTCGGTTGATGACGGCTCCCGAGGAAAGATGAAGATAAAAACTGTGTTACTTACTGCAGGGGTGGCATGTGTACTGGGAACCACTATGGTTCTACTGACTCAAATGACTGTTAAAGCAAACCATAAGACTGAAAGATACAGCCGTAGCATCAAGCCCCTGCATGTTACAAATACTTGGTGGACTTAATGAACTTACATGCTAAAAATGCTAATGTCTCTGATTGCTATGTATGCACTAGCTCTGTTGCCTCCCCTGACAAGGCCCAGCTCCATCCTTTACTGCAGCCAGATAATGGAAAATTGCTTGAACACTTTGATAAAGGGGTGTTTCCCTTCGCCAATGAATCAGAAATTACCATGGTCTAGTGTTGATACACAGTATCAAAAGGGGGGAGAATGTAGTACAAATTTCTGAGTTAATTCTAGTATATGCTGTTACAGGGTTAAAGAATGTCACTGAGGTTACTTGAGGTACATTAGCAGAAGCAGAAATCAGGATAAAACTGGTTAGAACTGGTTGTAACAACCTACAAAAGAGGAACTAACTGTCAGGAAACCAAAACCATATTAGGAAGTTGTTGATAGCAGTTTCTTGGAATTAGATACTCCTTACAACGCCCTGATAATAAATGTATATAAGTGATTGACTGATGAAACTCAGGGAGCCTTGCATGTTGTTGGAAGCAGACTCCCATATGCATATGTATTAAACTTTTCTTTTTACTACATGCAGTATTCCTGAGCCTGATTTTTAAACTAAAGTGTAAGAAGAATATATTTTTCCACGACATAAGTGACATTGCAGAAGGACTGGAGAGGAAAGTATGTCTGTTCGCAGATGACACCAAGATCTGCAACAGAGTCGACACACAGGAGGGGCTAGATAAAATGAGGAATGACCTAAGACTACTTGAGGAGTGGTCAAAGGTTTGGCAGTTGGGTTTCAATACTAAGAACTGCAAGACTATGCACCTGGGACACAGAAACCCAAGAGAGGAATACAGGATGGGAGGGCAGGTTCTAACCACCACAAATCAGGAGACAGACCTAGAGATTATCATATCCAATGACCTGAAGTCATCCAAACAATGTGAAAAAGCAGTGGGGAAAGCAAACAGAATGCTGGGGTGCATAGGAAGAGGCATAACCAGTAGGAGGAATGAAGTGGTGATGCCACTGTATAGATCACTGGTGAGTCCCCATCTGGAATACTGTGTCAAATTCTGGAGAACGCATCTCATGAAGGACATAGAAAGAATATAAGCAGTCCAGAGAAGAGCAACAAAAATGATTCATGCACTGCATCACGAGCCTTATGAGGAAAGACTCATGGAACTTAACATCTATTCACTGGAAGAGAGAAGGGAGAGGGGGAAATGATTGACACTTTCAAATACCTTAGAGGAATAAACAGGGTAGAGGAGGGGAACATATTTCAGAGAAGAAAGTGAACAAGGACAAGGGGACATAACATGAGGCTGGAGGGAGGGAGGCTTAAAGGGAATGCTAGGAAGTATTTTTTCACAGAGAGGGTAGTAGATCCATGGAACAACCTACCAGTGGAGGTGGTGGAAGCAAAAACAGTATGGGGATTCAAAAGTTTATGGGATAAGCATAAAGGCACCATGCTGGGCAGCAGATTGGGTGAATGGCAGTCCAGATAAGGGTAGGGATTGCCAAACCAAGTAGGGAAATGGGCAGACTAGGTGGACTGGTTGGTCCTTATCTGCCATCATATTCTACCTTTCTATGTTTCTATGTTTCAATGTAAATGTCAATCAAGTTACCTAGCCAGAGCAAAATGCTCCATGGAGATACAATTTAAGAGCACCAAAAACATAACCATAATATGAATGTGGAGCACGAAGTAACAACAACACAAAGCTAATGGCACAAAATAGAATAATAACAAACTTCACATAACCTTACAATATAACAAATTATAATATGCAATACTAGGTTACCATAATTGAATAAATAAATAAATAAATAAATAAACAATATATCTGCCACAACTTCTTACAGAAACACCTTCTAACAAAACCCCAAAGGAATTAAACCATTTCACCCTGCCCACTAGAGCTATTACAGAAATAAGGGAATGAAGGGAGCCCGCTGGTGCAAGGGGATTAACCCCCCCGAAACAATAAATACCGACCAAACCTGGCATAAGCCTAGAAGATGATGGGGGAGGGGAACGAAAGAAAGGGGGACGTAGGATCGGCATTAACCCTGGATTTCTCCAGACAGTAAGATCATTTGTAGAACTATATGGGGAGGAAGCCAGAGATGTCTGGGCGGTATAATTATACCTAAGTAAGTTATGAAAGGCTGCCAGATATGAATAAACTTATCATGTTTCCCTATAGATATATATGACAAACATTTGTATAATGCTGCTTTAAGCAGGCAGTCAATCCCTCTTCTCGGGTGAGGATTGCAACAGAGTGCCAATGGCACAAGAGTAACCTTTTAGCCTCTGTGATAGTGGTGATAAACCATGCCAGCTGGAAACCTGTGGTCCTGCCAAGCCTTAAAGTATTGCCTAGTAGTAACAGGGAAGGGTCAAACTCCCCATCAATACCCATAACATCTTTCAAAACATAGACTACCCCCCGCCACCAAGAGACAATTTTAACACAGCCCCACAATATGAGAAGAAGGATACCCATTTCCTAGTCACACCGCCAGCACAGAGAATGTGGTATTAATTTCACATGAAACAGAGCAGCCAGAGTCTGATACCATAACAATAAAGTCTTTAAATGCATCATTTTACTGGCTAAATCTCTGGTGATGCCCTGACTACTGACCCAAATAGTTTTCCACTCCTCTGCTCTGAGCAAAAAGCCCAGCAAGCCCTCCATAAAATTTGAAGATGAGTCATATCTGGCACCTTGTTTCCCATGAGGGTCTTAGAAACAGTCCCCAATTTGGGGCAGACAAAGTGAATAACCCCTTCTTATGAATCCCAAATATTTTATCCAACATCCCCGATGGGGGCAAAGAAAATGACCCCTTCCAAACTGTGAAAGCAGTATACCCTGTATGTCTAAGTTGCAGATATTTCCAGTGGTGGGATGAGAGAAGGGAAATCTGAGACTGCAGTTCCCCAGATAATTTAAGGTACCCCTGAGAAGGATGGAACAAGTCATCAACTCGCTGTATACTCGCCTTACCCCATGTCTCCCATAGGAAAGAGCACCCCCCAAGGACAATTGAGGGTTATGCCAAATCGGCCAAAGACCCAAAGAGATTTCCCATCCTTTACCCAACACCCTTGAAGCCAGTTTTCATACATCTAGAGCGTACTGTTGTGTAGTCAAATATGTGTGCTCGTGCCAACCATCCCCATAAGATATCCTTGGGGAGGGTAAGGTGTTCCCCAATCTTTTTCCAAGGCAGCCCACCTAACTGTAGAGGGCCTTAGATCTGAATGGAACCACAGCCAAATGTGACGAAGCCCAGCTCCTATACAATAATCCTTGAACCATTCATAAGGTAGAAAAAATGACCGGACTGGATGGGCCTTGCAGTCCTTATCTGCGGTCAACTTCTATGTTTCTATGTTTCTATGAACCAAGATTAAGCAAAATCTCCTTTCAAACCTGGGGTAATCAAATGATCCACAGAAAGCTGCAATTTCCAGCCTTCCCAGTAAAAGAAACTGAGGGAGACATTAAACTGTCACCACCAAATATCCAGAATCTTTAGGGGATGGCATATAATTACATACAGTATTTTCGGGAGAAAAATCATATGAACAGCCTGAACCTTACACCATAAAGACAAGTGGTGATGTTTCCATCTGAGAATGTCCCCCTTCAACTTAGAAAGAACTGGTTGAAGATTTAGGGCTGGCCATTCTGATATTTGGGTGAAATAACCCCCAAGTACCTAATAGGCCCTTTAGACCATTGCAACCCGGGAACAGGGACAGGTAGCAAAGACTCTGTGGCACCAGTTGGTAAAACTTCAGTTCTGTCTCAGTTATTTCTATGACCGGAAAATGAAGTAAAATTGTTTAACACTGAAATCAGATTAGGTAGAGAAGTTTCAACATTTTGCAAGGTGAGCAACACTTCATCCACAAAGAGCATTGCTTTGTAAGAATGTAAACTCACAGGTACACCCTCTGTCGATGGGGATTGCCTAATCTTCTGGCCAAGGGGTGCTATAGCCAACAGAAAAAGTGCCAGAGATAGGGGACAACCTGATGAGTACCCCTGCCCAGATTAAAGTAAGGAGAAAGTAGCCCATTTGTTAGTACCCCTGCTCGGAGAGATGCATAAATCACTTTGAACCACTGAATAAAACTGGGCCCAAAACCAAACTTCTCCAAAGTGGCCATCAAATATGGCCATTCCACAGAGTCAAAAGCCTTCTCTGTATCTAAGGCCACTAAAGTCAGTGTACCAGTCGACTCCTCAGTAACACAGATAAGGTCCACAAGACTGTGAAGATGATCCGCTCTGTTCCCCCCCCCAAAACCAGCCTGGTCGGGATGTATCAATTTAGGCAGCACTGAAGAAAATCTGTTGGACAAAACTTTAGCCAACAGCTTGTAATTGACATTTAAAAGTGAAACAGGCGGTAACTCAAGCAATAAAAGGAGTTCTTATCTTTTTTTGGAAGGACCGAAATGACAGTATCATACATAGATAGAGATAGCTGCCCCTGGTTCCAAGGTGCATCTATAATCTCAGTTAGTAAAGGGCCAATCTGATCCCCCACCATCTTATAGAACTCAACAGGGAACCCATCATGGCCTGGGCATTTCCCCCCTTGTAGCTGTTTCAGTGCTGTCTGCAGCTCACCTATCATAATGGGGGCATCTAAAGCTGCCGATTGATCCACGGACAGCTTAGAGAGAAAAACCAAACTCAGAAAATTTATAATATCCAAATTGCACCCTTGGCGTCTAACCTAGATGAGTAATGCTAACAGTAAAACTCATAGAATGCCTTACTGATACCCTTAGGATTCAGCACCAGAGTCCCCTGGTTCCTGTCCCCTGGAATAATCCTCTCAGACTCCATTTTCTTCAATCTGTAGGCAAGCAGGTGGCCTGCCTTCTCTCCTCCCTCCAAAAAGGCCTGTTTAGTTCTAAATAGACCAAACTCAGTTTACTAGGTATTCAGTACATTGATCTGAAAATGTATGTCCCTAATGCTGTGTTGCAGGACCTTATCCTGAGAGTGATTCTTGTGTTGTTTTCCAAAATCTGTGGCTGGGATTCCAACTCCTGCATCTTCCACTGTTTCACCTGCCTATGGGCTGAGACATAAGATATCAATTTACTTTTCATATGGGTCTTAAGGTCTTCCCAAACCCATTGAGGGGTGCTTTCACCCATATGAGTGGACTGCAAATAATCCCTCACTCCTGCCCTGAGCCACACCTGAAAAGTAGGATCAGACAAAAAATTGGTATTACATCTCCACTGGGCAATAGGATCTCCCCCTTGATCTATAAGAAAAGACCACCAGACAGGGGAGTGGTCCAAAATAAGAATTGGTTCTATGGCTACCTGCACAGTGCCCTTCAATAACCCCTGGGAGGCCAAAATCATATCTATACAACTGTATTACTGATGCAAAGCCGAGAAAGAAGTGTAATCTTGTACCATGGGATTGCACAAATGCCATACGTTGCAGAGGCCATGATCATCTCTCATCCCTGTCAATGTCCTAGAGCCGCGCATAGCTGGGCGAGCAGCAACCCCACTCCAGTCACAGACAGGGTCCAGGATGTCATTCATGTCCCCACAAATGTTCAGGGCCCCCCACAGCCTTATCCTGAAGTGTCTGGGGGAAGAGGGGAAAAAAGGAGCCCCCATCTTCATTAGGTCCATACACAGATGCCAAAGTCAGAGGACAGCCATCCAAATGACCAGTGATCAAAACCCACCTACCCCCAGGATCCTTCACCACACCACTGGTCACCAAGTTCACTCCCTTTTGAATAAGTATCATTACCCCTTTTCGTTTGGAAGTGCAGGTAGCTGCATAAATCTGCCCCCCCCAACCAGGCCTAAGATGCTCCACCTCTTTATAGAGCAGATGGGTCTCTTGCAAAAAAAAACAATTGACCCTTCAGCTTCCTGATATGCGTAAACACCCTTTTCCATTTTACCAGCCCATTGATTCCCCCATACGTTCCAGGACAAGATGGTATAAGGTAACCTACTCATAAGCAGACAAGCCCCAAAAGCCTGTCCCCAACCCCCAGTTCACCAATGCAGCAGCAGACTCCCTAACAAAAATAACATCTGGCAGCAGACAAAATATAAGACAGAACACCCCAGAAATATTCTCCACAAAAACTCCATGAACTATGTACAGGTAAACCAAATCTAATAACAGTAACATCTGTAGATAAGCCCTCATTGATATTCACATGGTCATGCTCCCTCTCCCTCTCCCTTAGAATACTAGATAATGTCAAACTCCCCCCGAGTGCAAAACATTAAAGATGAAAGAAGCAACACTAAGCAATGGGTCCTGGCTTTATTCCAGAACCCTTTATCCCTGAACCCCCCAAAAAAGGGAGAAGAAGGCCAGTAGCCAACCCTCAGTGCTTCCTGGCCCTTGACTTGAGATAGTAAAACTCAGAATACCTCCCTGATCACCAAGAAAGAACTGCCCTAAAGACCAACACAAAAATCAAAGTGAACAACTGCACACGGAAACCCCACTAACTTTACAAACAATAAGGGAAAATAGTTAGTGGAGAACCCCATCCCACCATATCCCACCCCAGAGAGGCCAAAAACAGACCAATGAATAGCAACCACAGAATCCAAAAATGGTGTGAATGATAACTATTAAACAACCCAGCATCCCTCCCACCTTGCAGAGAGAAAGATTCAATCCCCTATATGTACTGTAGCAAGTGCCCAGGAAAACCTGAATGAGACATAATCTCAGCTTGACAGAGGAAACTGGGGATAGGCTGAGAAAACCCTACCAAGGCAGAGAATCCCATGCTAGAGGGACTCTGCCCCAGTCAAATACCTTTCTGAATCATATTACAAAAATATAAATGCTAAAGTCATATCTATACATACAATTCTACCCCACCTCCCATTACTGGCTAAGCCATAGGTAGAGAGAATAAAAGCCTTAACCACTGTCTCAGATTCAATCCATGGTGTCCTCTTCTTCTCGAACAGTCACTGAAGATGAAGGCCCCGAGTTAGATCTTCCATCTGATGTCACCAGGTGGGTTTCCTTATCTTTCAACTGCTGTAGCAAGGTAGGAGGTCGGTCGTTCTGAGAGCTGCTTCGGGAACATTCTGGAAGAGAATTGAATCTCTCCAATAGAAATTGCATGGCTTCTTTGGGAGATGTGAAAAACTCAGTCCGATCCTTACAAAGTATCTTGAGAGGTGCAGGAGGGAGCATAAGCACTTTATGCCAAGTTTCCTGGCATGATCTCACACACCATCAAAGGCTTTTCTCCGATCGATTACCCTCTTCGGAAAGTAATAAAATAGAAGCCTAGCACCACTGTGTTGTATCTCCCTGAGACACCTGGCATCTCTCATAATTTATTCCTTGTCCAGATACCACAAAGGTTTAAACACCACAAGATGGGTCAGAGAAGTGTCAGAAGATTGAGGTCCAGTCAGAACTCAGTGTGCTCTCTCAATTTCAGTTAGGGTACCGAATGGCCATCCCAGGCACCCCAACAGATGATGCTACAAAAACTGTATCATGTCCCCACCCCCTTCCAATTTTTCTGGGAGACCAAATATTCTGGTGTTGCTCCATCTATTTCTGGCTTCCAAATAATCAAGCTTGTCCCAGACAGAGCGAATCTCCCACTCTGAAAGTCCCAGATGCTTCTCAGCAGGTTGGGTCCCTTCTTCTAACTGGTGCAGTATCCAACCGGTGTCCCATCACCTCAACTGACACTCTCACAGCTGTGAGTTAAACCATAATATGGTTTAGACTAGAGCGTATTCCTCTCATGAAAGTTTTTCTCTCTATGTGTTCTCTGGCTACTAGGCTAGAGTTTGACTCTCTCTCTCTCCACCAATGCTTTTGGATTCTGGCCCAGCACTTTTTTCAATGATGGGGGAGAGGCTGATAACTTACACTTCTTTATGGCTGATAACCCTGGTTTTTCAGCATCCATTTTAGCAACCATGCTCAACGAACCCCAAGCTTGAAGAAAAATCCTCAAAAGGGCAGTAGAAAGATATTTGTAATCCTAGACTTGATGAATAAAATAAATAAATAAATAAGAAAAAAGGAGTTTTATTTACCAGTCGGGATGGGGCAGAGCAGCTGTGCTATGTTCAACTCAGTAGCATCATGTGACCCCAGGGGAAATTATATTGACTGATTCAGGAGTGCATTGGGAGCACAGGCCTATGCGTAATGTAGTTTTTTTATTATACTGAAGGCAAAAATCCTAGTTTTGTTTAAACATAGTTGCCTTAACCTGTGTTATAGCATGGATCATGTCAACACTGCTGCTAACATAGATTAAGGTAACCATGTTTGTATCAAAAGATGCTAAATGTTACCTCCCCAGCTGGGTTTTAGTATTGTTTTAGAACATGGTTGTAGCATGGTTTTAACCATATTACAGTGTGGCCGCAAACCACATTCAAAGAGCTTAAAATGGTTTAAGGCAGTTAAATCATTTTAAGTTCTCAAGTATGTACAGGGCCTTAGAATCTCCTGGCTGCCTTCTGCTTACTCTTAACCCCGGCTGCCACAAGGTCATCACTCCCATTTCTCCCTGACTGACCCATAGTCCACTTGATGGAGTGAGGCACCTGAATGTCCTGCAAGGATGCAAAATGATTTGCCAATGGGATGGTGTGGGGTTGTGTGACCTCCTCGGGGCTGCCTCTGCTACCCTTCCCTGATGATACATATTCATGCAGTACCTGGCATCTTACAATATTAGCAACCAGGCTTTGGAAATGAACCCAGGATGTCTGAAGCTTGTCAAGAAGAAGGGCATCTAGAGGAGGTTCTCATTTTCTGGGAAGGGGAGGCAGTAAGCGAAACACTGACACCAACAGCTTGGTGACCACAGGTGATAGTGCTGAGTCAAGGCTACTTGGGGTTCAGTGCGATGCCTGTTGATGGCATCATGGCCATGCATTTCATGAAGGTGTCTATTCACCTTCATTCATGAGGTGCTCCTGGAGCTGGGAAGAGAAGGAAAAGAGAAAAATCACCCTGACTGCAGCAGTATGATGCTGGGACCTCCCTAAAGGCTCCATATCATTGACTTGACTCCCTATTCTACCAAACAAGACTTTCAAAGAGAATTGGATGCCCCCTGATGGCCCCACCAAAGGGGTAATCCATGAATGTTCAAGAGGTCAGGAGTAAGTACCCTGAAATTGCAAGTAACAGAGCTGGGGTTGGGGGGGATCCAACAGAAGAGGAAAGTCTGGAGAAGAAGGCATGAACTGAAAATAAAAGAAAAATGAAAATGATAAACAATAATTGAAGCATGTTTCCATGTCACATTGCCTCATATAATGGTCTAATGTTTTGCTAATTACACAGAAATGGCCAAATGTCCCTGCATGATTACAATATTGAAAGAAGCAATAATACCGGTAGTTTAAAGTGAGAGCGTGAGGTATTTAAAATAAGCTTTGGGCTTCATAGCCAATTACCTTCTCCCGGCAAAAGCCCTCTCTGCCAAAATTATAAACTTTTATCCTGTCCTGAAAGGGAGGGAAGGGATCATAACCGTGGCCGAAGTGCTGGCCAGCCTATCCCTTTTCAATTTCAAGTCCACCTGCTCTGCAACCATGCTCCCACGTTTAGTGATGTTTCCACAGGGAGAGTGTGGGTACACACTCCATACAAGTCTATGAGGCTCATTTTCAGAAAATGTTTACAACACTTTAAGAAACATTTGATAAAAAATTAAATCCACTGCTCAACTAATTGTTTTGCAATTTTCTAATGATGTGTTGATGTAGATACTGGTGTTGATACTGGGTCAAATACAAAGTTTTGTGGTTCTTCGGGTCACACCGATAAATCATGAAGGTTCATCTTTAGAAATGTTTGATGTTCCCCATTAACTGTGCTCAGCTGTGTGGACCTATGTGTGATGATCACACCTGCAGCATAATGCATGCATTCATATTACGCACTTAAACAAGGGTAGCTGAGAAAATATAATGCAGCAGGACTGCCAATAATGTTAAGGATCTTTATCCTATGCTAGTACTGAGTGACATGTTTGTGAAGTACTGTACTTGTCTGCCTATTCAGTAATAGCAAGCTGACCTGATTAAGAGCATGTCCATCTATAGCTGCAAATCCACAAATTCATGGATGTTAGGCAGTCCATTAATGACTTCCATGTTGTATCAATGAAACTCTGATACTCATGTCTTCACAAAGAGTACAATCAGTTGCTCCACTGTCTCACCCACTGGATGACCAGTGCCCATTGGATGGTTGGGAAACTCAGTCTCTGAAAATGACATCCCTTGTACCTTGTCATATAGGACCTTCTTTCATGGGTATAAATCTGTATCTTCACCAAAAGGTATTCTCCAGTGTGTTCTTAAAATGAGAATCTGGCATTGTGGAAGAGCAAACTGATGCACAGTAATTTGTTTGTTGTTCCTCTTGTTCCCCTCTCCCCTGGGTCACACCTGGAAATGAGCCTCAGCTGAGTGTGCCTTTCCCAGTCACCAATTGTCAAACAAAGAAAAACAAATCAATCAATAAATCCTGTTTAAACATTTTGATAAATCTATCAGTCTCTGACAGCATCTGAAGAAGAAACCTTGTCAGTGCAATGGCATCTGCATTTCATTCAGCGTACTTTTGATATTGTGAAGACAATTGCTGCAAACATGAATAAATCAAGCAGAACGGAGGAAGAATCATACTGAGATGTGAGCACTCGGAGCTCACCTCTCAAGTGACTGCTTAAGGGTTATAGGATAGTCACAATTAAATCAACTGTCATCCATTTATGGCTAAAAACCATAATATCAGTACTGCCAATCTTACTGTACAAATGTACTACTAGGGGTTACACCAGTCATTGTCAGGAAGTAATTCTGCCACTGTGCATATTGCTGATTCGGCAACATCTGGAATGCTGTGTGAAGCTGTAGAACCCAGAAAGACAGATAGATTACAGAGAGTACAAAGAAGGGTTACAAAAATGATTCAAGGAACAAAGGGAAGAACCTAAGAAAAGAGACTGAATGATTTCAATATGTACTTCCCAGATGTCAGGAGTGAGAGGGGTGATATGCTAGGAAGGAATGATGTATGGGTTACCATATACAACAAGCCTGTGTTTCCTTTGAGGGGTAGAGATAACAGCATATGGACTTTGAGAGTGAAGCTCAAGTGGTCCATGCTGTTCTGTCAATGCTGAGATGGAAACGAGTTGTATATGGTCCCCCGTATTTTATGTTTTATAGTATATGGTTTTGAACTGTCCATTCTAATTGCTCTGCTTCAAAAGACAAAGAACACCGACAGTTTCTTGAATCACGCTACTGTAGACGGTAGCATGCTGCTGGGAAGAACACAATCTCTGCACTAAATGAATTTGAAAGCAGGCTGGAGTCAGTTTCAGTCACAGTGAGTAGGGATATAGATGCACTTGACGATAGCTGTGCTCAAAAACCTTTTCAGAACATTTTGTGAAAATGAGGAGACAGCACTCATTCCCAACAATGGCACAATTCAGAGTAGTTCTTGTATTTCAAAGAAGCCTCCTTATTTAAATTCTTTGTGCAATACTGCTGAGAAGTTAAGAATAACTTGAATGAAGCTACCATCAGTTCAGGTCATCACTCAGAGATGCTGGCTACTGGCCAGTCATTGGGCTGTTGTTGGAGGTGAGTGCTGTCTCTTCGTTTTCACAAAATATTATGAGCTAGGGCAAGGTACCACATTTCTTAGAGTGAGCCCTCTTAGAAGAAAACTTTTTCCGAAAGTGCACAACAATGTAGAAAGTGGGAAACAAGATTTTTTTTAAACTTTCTTTTATTCATTTTTAAAAAAGCATGCAAAAAGCATTACAGTCAGTGGAGCAAGTTTACATTGGCTCCTACATTTGGTGCATTACAGATATTTCAGCATCAGTATACTTATTACCACTGAAATATGATACAACATACAGGGTATTGTCCTGAGTGAAAAAACAAGATTACATACTATCGGTAATATTTAGGGTAACCAACCATGTTAAACTTGTGGGGTAAAGAGGAGATTAGGTAGTTTACGAAAGGTAATCAAGTTTCATGGCCAACTAGCCGCTGTCCCCACTTAATTGAACGTCTATGTGAAAGAGATTATACATCATCCTTCAGCTACAGCAACTCTATTGCATGAAACATTTGTAATTCAATTCTCATTAACTTATACAACATAAACTGTTAAACAACACCCACTCACCAAGGGTCTTTTTTTATGTTGGAGTGCTTGCGCAGCCAACATCTTGTGGTAGTGCAGATTTGGAGGCGCGGTCACTGTTGGGCAAATGCAGGTCATGCATCAGTAGGTGTGTCCTTCATTCCCCAATCAGCCTGCATGCCAGCACCATACCGTGCATACTTAATGTGGTGATGAGATCAAACGAAAGGTCCGCTGCAATGCGAGCTAAGCTCGTCATACGCAGTGTACCTCCCAACGTGCTTTCCCTGGTGGTGAAAAAGAAAATTAACATGGTGGCACACTGCCTGCCATACTGCCGACTTCGGGGGTGCCAAATCCCCCTGTCAGCATGCCTGGCCCAATGTATGTGCTGACAAGGGAGCCCACTCCCCACCGGCATAATGCATCCCCGTCCCATTTGTTATGTGCCGAGGGGTGCCCAACTCTGCCTTGCCCCCACTTTTGTTATGTGCTGATGGGGGTGCCCCAATCCCTTCAGCTACAGCATCCTCTGAAACACTTTGGGTGGCACGCTAGAGCCCACCACAGTGTGCCAAAGCCCCAAAAAAAAGTCCCCGATGGGTTTTTGAAATTTTTTTAACCTGTAAAAAAGAAAACTGTCCCTCTCAGCCTCCCTGCCCACCTCCCACAATCCAAGCTCACCCACTGTGCACCCTGCCTCCCCACCCCCCTCACCCCATACTTACCTCTGGAGTCTGGAGTGACGATCTTCGGTGGACCGGGAACACGTCTGCACTCTTCAAAGCTGACCGCAGACTGAGGAAATGCCGGTAAGCTTTATAATGACATAAATAGGGTTTTTTCAACTTTGATGCATATCTCAGGCATGTTTTGGAATTTTGGCACCAAATTTTTAACATAGGGGTTTTCAGACCCTACTCATGAATTCTGGCACTGTCATGGCATTAATCAGCCCCAAAAGGTGATTTCATGGTCACTGCTCAGAATCATCTTTTGGGACCAATTAATGAAATGACAGTGCCACTGTTCATGAGGGGAGCTCTCAAAAAGCCTATGTTGCAAATTTGGTGGGAAAAATCAGAAAAATGTCTGTTTTACAAGCATATGTTGTGCTGTTTCCATGCACGCTCATAACTTCATGAATTTGTAATATTTTCACTACAGATTTTCAAAACTGGCATTTTTCCACACCTCCTGATGAACAGTACAGCTGTCATTTTACATATCCTGGCCAAAATGCGTTTTCGCAAGTCCGGCATAGAATAGCGCAGTCGCTGTGCGAAATCACTTTTAGGGACAGTTTGAGGAAATGACAGTGACATTGTTCATGAGCAAAGGTCCTCAAATGCCTATGTTGAAAATTTGGTGCCAAAAGTCCACAAAGGACTGTGTTGCAAGCGTGCGTTGCACAGTTTCCACGCACCCTTGTAACTTTGCAAATTTGCAATATTTCCATGACAGGTTTTCAACACTGGCATTTTTTCACACCTCCTTATGAACAGTACAGCTGTCATTTTCCACATCCTGCCCAAAATGTGTTTCTGCACCTGTGGCACACAATGGCATGGTAGCTGTGGGAAATCAACTTTTGGGACAGATTAACAAAATTGCAGTGCCACTGTTCATAAGGGAGGTCCCAAAATGCCTATGTTACAAAATGTACAATAAAACCCTAAAATAATTGTTACCATGGTGTTGCACAGTTTGCATGCATGCTCATTGCTTCACCAATATTTCATAATGTCACTCCAGATTTTTAACGTTGCCATTTTTTTACGCTTCCTCATGAACAATACAGTTGTCATTCCCCACATCCTGCCCAAAAATGTGCTTTCATCCCTCTGTCGCCAAATGGCACAGCTGTTGTACAAAACCACCTTTCAGCTAACAAAGTGATTGTGACACTTTTCATGAGGTGGCCTGACAAGCAGCCCATGTTGAAAATGTGGAGTGAAACTACCACCATACGCCTACGGTGTTAGGGTTTCCAACTGTAGCACCCCACCCAGTACAGACTGACAGGCATCAGGGGTGTCACTTGGGATCATCGGATGTAATGCTCACACCATTCCAACCCCCACCCCCACTCTGCAGCCACTGACAGGCATCGTGGTGTGACTTGCACTGTTCATCCACAAAGTTCACCCCACGCTCCTATACTGCACCCATGTCAGCGTATTTCCTTATGGAATGGGGTAAGTATAATGCCCAAAGACCCCAAACCACACCCCGACACTTGTCAGTGTCTACAGGGTAGGGTGAGGTACAATGGCATGAGTGTTATAACTGATGACCCAAAGGCACACCCCAATGCCTATCGCTCTGTACAGGGTGGGGGTGTGTTTGGCGTCACTTCAATACTTCACTGCCATTCCTATTATGTGTCTCTAGCTCCGGTACTGCCAATGCCAGTGCAACAACATTCGGCTTATTTTTTTTTATAATTTCTCCCTCCCCATACTTAGGACAACCTACTGCACGATCCCTAAGAGAACTCCCTTGACCTTTTATGTACTATGTTTGGATTTCATTACTACAGTAACAACTTTAATATCCTTTAGTTTCACTTTCTGGTGGTGCCTACTGGGTTAAGCACCTCATGGCTGAAGCCATTTGTAAACTTAAAAATAACATCAACAACACTGTATGATCATTCTTATAAGCACAGAGTCAGCTTGAGACAAGAAACCTGAAATCATAGGTTTATTCTTGCCTTCCTTGGAGAGAATAACTTTCAGGACAGTTCTGTTATATAGTCAAGAAAACACTTCATTTAAGTTTCTTTAGTCTCAATGCCGACCAGTCTCCTAATCAGCGGAGAGAGAGAAGCAAAATGAAGATAATGATACACCCACAGCACTTTAATCCTCTTTATCATCCGATTCATAAGGCAATCCTTGAGTTTCAGGAGGTCTCTGTCGGAACTCAGTAGCGAGCACATCTACCCTTTTCCTGGCTTCCTCGGGGTCATTGAATTGGAATGTTTTGCCCCCATAAATTAGACAGAGATGCACTGGTGGTAGCAGTGAATGAGCCACCCCCTAGATCCTGCAGGTGCTTTCTTAGCAAGTCAAAGAGCTTGTGTCTCATAGGGGAGGCAAATGACCAGTCTGGGAAGATTTTTATTTCTTGTCCCTCTAGAGTGATCAGATAGTTAGTCCTCGCCCAATGTAAGATGTGGTCCCTGACTGCAGGTCCTGTAGTTACCACTATGATGGTGCATGGGGTGTCCTGATTAGCCTGGGCCCATTGAAAGTTAATTTTAAAGGCTATTGTTAGGAAGTCGATGTCCACCAGAAATTCAAGAGGGAGATTATCCATCAGCCAGTTTTTCAGGAACCCCAACAGGTTTTCCCCTTTGATGCCCTCCAGGGCTCCTACCAGCCTCAAGTTCATCACCCTTGCTGTGTTCTCCATCATTTCCACATGGGCTCTCAAGGGATTTTTTTCTGTGGTAGATTTGGCAAAGGTCACCTGGATCCATTGCGAGTGGTTTTCAGCTTCTTTAGCCGTTTTGGTCACTATCTCTGTTTTAATGTCATGTGCCCTAAGCCGTTCCAGGTCCTACTCTATCTTATGGTCCATTTCTCTCATGGCACTTAGGACCATTTCCCATGGCAGGGAGTCTTTCGCACCACTCAGGCCTGTGGTTTGTTCTGGTGCACCTTGTGGAGTTTGTAGAGCCTGTGGAGCCGATTTTTGGCTGCCGCCTCCAGTCATTCCCTTCTGCCTTCCCATGGTAAATTTGATATCTCTGGAATCCTCAGTTCACAAGCTGTCAAGTGATATACTGCAATCCGTATTGTAGTTGCAAAAAAAATTGTTTTATCCAAGTCTTGGCAGCATGAGCTACAGAGCTGCAGAAAGATACTTCCTGTCTCAAACGCAGTTCTCTAGCCCTCCCTCCCCTGAAACAAGAATTTTGAAGTGCCAGTTTGTAGACACAAGGGGCCCTAACCATATACCATAGATGTATAAATATATCAAGGGGTACAATAGGGTGGATTATATTGAACTGTTTAAAAGGCTACCTTGCCCTCCATGACAACTACCACCTCATCTCCATCCTCTGTTACCTGAGTAAAATTCTTGAAAAGGTTGCTTTCAAACAAGTCTCTGACCATGTCTCTAAATATAGCCTTCTTTCTCTCCAACAACATGGCTTTAGGAAAAGCCACAGCACAATCACCACCTTAGCATGCTTCACTGCCATGTTTTTGGAGGCATGGATGAAGGCAAGCTAACAGGTGATTTTTTTTGTGGATCTTACCAAGGACTTTGATCTGGTAGACCACAGCATCCTAGCAGACAAGCTGTACCACATTGGATTCTCTGCCATGACTACATCCTGGTTTCACAATTACCATTCTGTGAGTACCCAGGTGGTCTGCACAGAAGGGGCCACCTCCAACACACTGGAGGTCCAAATGATGTCCACCAGGGAGCTGTACTTGGGCCCATCATGTTCTCCTTGTTCACAGACTCACTCCCCAAGGATTGCATTGAATGCAATATGCTGCTATATGCTGAAGGTCTTATCCTCTTCCACAGCACTAAGACCCTGACTGAAATATGTTCCACCCTCCAGGCAGATTTTGGCACCACCCAACAGTGGTTCCTTGTACAAAGACTCCTAGTAAACACCAAAATTACTAGAGCCATGCTGCTCAGGTCGAAACCCAGACTAAGTCAGTTGGTAGCAGACACTAACCCACTTCACATCCTGTCCCCCAACGGCACTCCCCTTGAACAAGTGACTGCCTTCAAATATCTGGGAATCACTCTAGACCCTTCCTTGACCTTCTCAGACCATATCAGACTAGTGGTTAAATGCACAAACCAGAAACTGCGGGTAGGCATCCATCTCAAGGACCTTATGCCTCCGGAAGTGAGGCTTGCCATTGCCCAGGGCACCTTACTCTCCCTTCTGGACTACTGCTCCTCTGTTGATACCAAACCTCATCCTCCTGCCTGTCCAGACTCAACAAAATGTACAACATCTGCAGGTTTGCTCTGATGGACCCTTACTCTTTGCATCACTGATCCCTCTACCAGGTCCACAGCTGGCTCTCCTCAAGGCCACAGAGAACACCTTCTAAGCTATCTCACACAGAAATCCATCAGCAAAAAGGAGTTGTACCCCCATCCTCTCTACTCAAACATAAGCCTTGTCCCCATATTCCCTGGTCTTCCTCCAGCCTTCTCCTAGAGTGCCCCCAAGTTGCCACATATCGGGATCCAAATTGCTTCAACACAGCTGCCCCAAGTAACTGGAACAGCCTGCCAACTACCCTACAGACTCTAGGATCATACCTCCTATTCAAGCGCAATACAGGACCACCCTCTCTGCTGCACTCACCTGCAATTATCCCCCCACCAACACAGGGTCTTAATACCACTGATTTTGTTTACAGACAAACTAACCATTCACCTTCTGTATCTGAGATATTGTGCTGCTATATCTACTCTGTAAATTGTTTACATTGTCATTATTTATTACCTGAATGCTATCTCACAACCTATCATTTATTATATTAGCTACAACGTAACAATCCGATGTATATTGTCACTTATATACAATTTCCATCACCTTTGTTGTGCCATCTTAATGGCCCAGGTCATGCCTGAAAATGGTCTCTGGGGACAATGTACCCACCCAGTTAATTAATTAATGAATTAATTGAACTAAAATAAAGAACATCAGACTTACAGTAGGGAATTTTAAAAAGGACATCTGGAAGAATTTTTCTCGACAAGAGTGGTGGACAAGTGAAACAGTTTGCCTAGTACTGTAGTTAATTCAGAGACCGTGGATGGTTTCAAGGTATAGTGGGATAATTTTAAGAGGACCAGTTTCAAGGAAGGTACTGGAGGATGGAATAAGTATGACTAACAATGAATAATCTGAGACAGGGTCTCAGAACAGACTCAGTGGATGCATATTGCCAGTGTCAGTGGCTCAGCAGGTAGCACACTCACCTCTGAGGCCAGGAGATCAGAAGGCTGTGGGCTCTATCCCCACACCAGGCACTTGGGTTAAATATCCCATTACTGAAGCTGTAGTGCAGCATAAGGGGGGGGCGCTGCACTCCTGAGGTGCCGTCTTTCGGATGAGACGTTAAACCAAGGTCTCATCTTCCTGTTCTGGTGGCAGTTCAGGTGGATGTTAAAGATCCCATGGCACTTCTCAAAAGAGAAGGGGAATTTTTTATTGAAAATAGAATACATAACATCAGGTAAAACCAAAAAACATCAAAACTAAAAGCAAAGAAAATCAACAAAGAAATCACACTGGAAATCATACATAAACTCAAAGGATTTCCCTATATACACAATATTACAGAAATAATACCAAGTAACAGAGAAACAAAAGCAATCCCAGGAACATACCCCTTATAGCATGAAAAAATAACTATCCCAACCAATGCACATGCCACCAAAGATTGTTAAACTTCCCTCTGTCAAAAACCATATGTTTCTTTTGTTTAAGCTGATTCAGCTAACAATACTGATGATAAAGTAGTAACGTGCTGTAACGAAAACTTACACCGAGCCTGCCATAAATTATATTTCAGGCAGGCAAATATAACAATTAAAATGCTCGGATGATATTTTCTATAAAACCCTGTATATTCTCCTAAAACTAAACACTCATATTGGAGATGTTGCACAGGGCCCCATTTCCATCTAATAGAGCAATCTCTCCCAAAATTGTTTTGCATAAGTGCACAGTATAAAGAAATGTTCCACTGTTTCCTTCTGCCCTTTACACTCATGCCTCAAACACTGTCTTTCTGACAATGGCTTATGTTTCCAATTGCCCTTCACCCCCAATCTACCATGACAGCTCAGCCACTGTACACACTACATATATTGCGGAATCCTCTTATCCCGTAAAAGTTTTAAAGCCAAATCCAATTTCATTGGAAGACATCTAGGAAAGTCAACCCTAGGTGTATGAGCTTTTGCCATTTTTTTTTCATATTATGCCTTCCTTTGTGTAGTGGAATAATCAGATTTACTAAATCCCCATAATCTAAATTTCTTAATAGTTGTAGTTGCAAATCCCGGAACAGAAACTGCCCCATGAAGTTTAGGAACCTCTGCAACCCAAGCTTCCTCAAACACCTGAAAAAGACTCCTAGTCCAAGGTTCCCACAATAAATTATTATCCCTCATCCGAGGACCAAATGTTGAAAATATAAAAAAAAGAATGAAAAAACACCATAGGGTTAATCATACCCAAGCCACCCTGATGAACTGGGAGGTACGTAAAATCTCTTATGACAGGATTTAACTGACAACCCCAAATCATCTGAAAAAACACACTAAAAAGCCTTGTTTCCAATACACTAGGAACAGGAAAAACAGAAGTCAAATACAAAAAGAGTGGAAGCAGAAACTGTTTAACGGTCTGAACTCTTTTTAATTTCCCAAATGCCCAGGACTTCCAGCGCATCACATTTTGCTTACCTAAAAGCAATTTAGTATTTCAATTATGGAATGCCATGTCCCCAGCTCCAAAGAAGACCCCCAAAATCTTCAGATGCCCCTTCTGTACCTTAATTCCGGCAATAGAGTCAATTTGATCCTTGGTGCCCATTTGCAATGCATTACTCTTTCCATAATTTAAACTAGTCCTAGACAACTGAGAGAATCCCTCAAAATGCTGCAAAGCTTGAATGCCTGATTGCACATCAGAAACAAAGAGGTAGACATCATCTGCATATGCAGAAAGTTTCAGAGTGGGAATAGCGATGTAAGGAGACAATCCCACAATATCATTGGCACTCAAAATAACTCGAACCAGGGGGGTCAAGGCAAAAAATATACAACAGGGGGCTGAGGGGACACCTCTGTCGAACTTCTCTCTGTAACAAGACCAAAGTACCCAAAACATATTTAACCGACAGAAATGTGGAAACTCGGGTATATAACAGCTTAATCCAATTTATTAAATTAGGCAGAATACCATATCGAAACAGCACTTCAAACAAAAAATGATGTGAGATATTATCAAATGCCTTAGCTTGATCAAGTGCCAACACAAAACATTTCTATTTACCCTGTGTCCCATATTCAAAGACATCTCTCAATAGTCTTAAATTTAATTGTATATTCCTACCAGGGACCGAGCAAGTTTGTACCGGGTGAATAAGTTCCACAGCTGCCTTCTGCAATTGCTTACATAAAACATACAACAGAATTTTATAGTCGGCATTTAAAAGACTAATCAGCCTCCAGTTAGTAAGGTGTTGTTTATCACCTCGTTTGAATAAATAAATCAAAATAGCATCAGTGAATCCATGGGGCATGTTTCCAGAAATCACAATGTCATTATAAGTAGCCACCAGTATTTCACCCAACACATCCTTAAATACTTTAAAAAAATTAATTAGTTAAACCATCTTCCCTAGTGGAAACCCTATCCCTCAAACTAGAGATGGTCCCTAGTACTTCAGGAAGTGTAATAGGCCCATTGATGTCAGAAACAACCTGTTCTGAGAGCCGAGGTGTAGGACAGGTCACCACCTGATCCCAAGCTATCTCCGAACAAAAACCAGTCCCCAAAGAATCAGATAAAGCCTCCTTAAGAGTTTCCAAAATCTCAACTTCTGAATGTTTTAAAACCCCAACTGAATTAAATAGACCCTCCTTTACTTTATGCCCAGTTTTATAGTTACACGCTTCAAAAGGGTCCGAAAAAGGCTGGCGTGATCTCCCAAATTTAAATTTGGCATTTATATATGCAGCTGTAGAAAAATGATATGCCCTCATTTTCTCTTTAATTTTATCAATTTGAGATTTAATCCTGCAGGATGATATTGACTCCTCTCCTGAGGCTATTCCTACTGAACCCCCTGACAAGTCGGGAGAAGGGAGTGATGGGTCAAGTATGCTCCTTCCCTCTGCTGTCGTTGAAATACCTTCAAAACGAATTACTAGATCTTCTAGTAAAATTTCTGATCTTCCTGTGCCTGTGCTTACCAAAAATTCTTTTGATATTTTACAAGAGGTAGGTAGTGGGTTGGAGTCTAATGCTTCATCCATTTCAGGGTCTGTGTCTGAAATGAACTGCAAAGAGGAAGTGGTTGGGCCTCAGGAGGTGAAGAAAAAAAAAGGAAAAAAGGAATAAAGTAACAGAGATTGGCTAAACTTTTATTTATTTTCAACTGGCATCTTTACATTTGGTCTCTTGCAATACTTGCAGCATTAAAAATGCTAAATGACGTCTGGCATGGTTCTCTTGTCTTGCCAAGGTCATGATCTTTTTTCCCTGCAGTTGAAGATGCTGAGGATGGGGAAGGGGGTGGGAATGAGCTAGGAGGGTCAGGCCTAGGAGGCCTACATTTGTCCTGTGCATCAGAGACCAGATCATCCTTGTTTAGACCACGCTGCTTGTTCCGAACTGCCCAGGGACACTGGTGGTTTGCACAGCCTTGTTCCTCAGAAAGATTACATTTGTGAACATTCCTACAGACATTACTAGTGTGATCATAATCCCCACATAATGCGCAAACCACTCTGTTGCAGGTACTGCTCAAGTGCCTATGACTCCCACACTTGTAACAGGCCTTGGGTTGTCCTGGATAAAACAGTATCCCTCTGTCTTTCCCTGGAAAAAACTATTGGGAATGTGCTGGATATCTTCCCCTATCATTAGCAATTTTACTTTAAAATGCCAGCTACCCATCCAAATACCTTCTGAATCAATGGTAGCAGAAGGAGGACCCAAAACCTGATATTTTTTCTCTGACCAGAAATAGATATTTCCCACATTTACCCCTTCATTCCAAAACATAATTACAGTTTTGTAGAAGGGTTTAGTTAATGGAATGGCCCAGAAAGGGACCCATAATGGTAAATGTTTTAAAATATCATATTTTCTCCAGAAGGAGTCTAAACCAGAAAAAGTCTTAACACTGATATTAAAAGTGTCCTTGCCTGTGATGTTGATGAGGTCATAAATGTCAGAGGCAATGAAACCCATTGAGTCTTTCAATAATTTTTTGGCAACATATTGTCTATCTGGATGATCCTGTAGCCCACCTCTATATCAGAGATGGACAGCATTTCTCCTATGTGCTTGATCTACTTATGTCTGAATAGATCAGAAAAGGTAGGTCCCGTCCATTGATTGTCTCATCTGGGAGAAGGTGGGGGACACTCAGCTGGAGCAAAATCAGGCAAAGTATTCTCCAGCCGCCTTGGCGCACTATCAGTAGTAAATGGGGGAGAAGCCTCCTGTACAGGTGCGGTAGGTAAGCAGTCAGGGCCTACCTGTGGCAGTTTGGAGGGGCCAGGAGTACAGTGCTCACCTGAAAAAGTAGTCCAGTCCGGGTCAGGTACCCATCTCCCATCATCCGTTCATATCCAGCTAGAATGGAGCAAAGAATCCTCAGTAGACCAATCTTCAGCTTTGAATGGAACATCCGTAGCAGCAAGCCGAAAAGACTTCCATATTCTTTCCTCCGTGGTAGCGCCGATGTCAGCCTGAATCAGCTGAGGGACTACCTGCAGACTGACAGAGTCGATAACTGGGTTTGACAGGGGAGATCCCACTGCAGGTCCTCGAACAACGGAGCAGACTGTACACTCACGGTCGGCACCTCACGCTTGAAACTCAACTGACTGCTCTGAAATAGGCTCCATGGGTGCAGATGAATTCGCTGGTGCAGAAACACCAGAAAATAAAAGGTCACCTTCAGAAATATCAGGATGCTTTATTCCAGCATCTCCTTTAGCCTCCGCAATCACCACACAGGAATTCTCCATAAGCACAAACGGAGCCTCAGACTGTGGCTCCAACTCTAAACGACGACTATTTCCTTCAGTCACCAGCCTGAGACTGACTGTAGCCTGACCATGCAACAACAAATCCCCCTGCAGGAGAGTAGGGGAATTTTCCCGGTGCCTTGGCCAAATTTCCCCCCATTCACTAAAAATACCACCAACAGCTTAATCTGGTTCAAGGTCAGTTGGCAGTCATCTATATCCCCCTCCCCGGGGTCGTGCTTGAAAATAGGCACAATTTGTCTAGTGCACTTACCCAGTCAACAAAAACTAAATAAAGAAAAAAAAAGATAAATAAATAATCATTTTCTGTCATGTCTTTATATGATTTTATATTAAATATATGATGGAAAAGTGTAGTAAAAAATATAATACCATCAAGGATGTCTAAGGAGGTAACAAGACACAAGCCTGAAGGGTGAGTGGATTTATTATCTTGTTTGACTGCAAAATGGCATTACTTTTTGAGAACACTACATTTCCCTAACATTTGTTTCTTTTTGTAACACCCTCCCCCCAAACGGTGAGCTTACCTTAGTTGTCTCCCTGAACCTTGCAGTGTTTTTCTGCCGGAAGAGGGTCCCAGTCGATGCTCTGCTTTTGAGAGCCTGGCGAGTCCAGTACTGTAAACATAGTCCAGTGTAAAGTATTGCTGCATTTCTAGTTCCTGCGTGAGTGTGCACATTAATGCCACTGTGTTGCTCCTTTAAGAGGCACAGCCCTGCCTGTGCAGTGAGTACCTAGTGCTGGGTCCAGGAAAATCAAAGCCTGCGACCAGCGGGGTAGTAACCCGATGTATTTCATTTTATAGTCACTTAATAATATGCTGTATATGAAGCTCTACTGCATGTTGTGATTGTTTATTTCTAAATCCAAACTGTTATGTTTAAAAAATAGACTTTAATGTTGGGGCTGTTGCGTTACAAGCCACCAGCCACCATGATGATACTTTGACCCAGTAATGAGACAATCGGAACTTCAGGGGTCCTAATGGGTCCTTAAACTGTGACTGCTGGAAGAAACTATGGATCTTAGCCTTGGTGCCCAATTTCAGCTAATCATAGTGCTAAGACTGTGACTGACTGCCTGGGCAGCCAACCAGATTATAGTATTCCATTTTTCCTTCAGTCGAGTGAAACGGTTGCACTGTCTTTCTGGCATGAGCTTCTGTGCTATGAGGAGGCTCTGTGTTATAGCTCAGGGAATGTGAGGAGAGGCCTGTTTTGCTTCTCCTTGGCCTAGAACTTGTGAGGGTCATTTGAACTGCCAAACTACAGACCAATCTTAAGTTTCTTCAGAAGGGGAGAATAAGTGTTTTCCCCAAAGCTAAATGTCCAGATTAAGAGGGAGTCAGAGGCCCAAAAGACCCTAAAGGTGTGTCCTGGAAGAAACCTGGCATTTAGATAAGTGGGTGACATAGAACTGAATTATTGGGCCACTGTACTTGTCTCCCAGCCTGTCACTAAAGGGGGAGACCTGTTTATCTTGTATCCAGCTTACAGTAAAAGACATCACGCCCTGAGGTGGGCAGATCGAGCATGCTGTGTAACCTGCATCAGAACCTGAACTGCATGTGCTGGGTCTGTGTCACGAAAGGACCGTATCACGAAAAGTCCACAAGACTGTCATCATAGATTGGAAACCAGACTGGCTAAAGAGCAGTTCCAAAGGGTGCTGTGATCAGTGTGTATTTCAGGTGCTGCACTCCCTGAAGGGGTAGTGAGCCCAAACACAGACTAAAACAAGATATGGTTTGTGCACTCAGTACCTCTCAAATGAAGTAAAGGCTAATCCAAATATCTGATACAAGAAAATTTATTCAGCAAATACAAAGCACTGGAACCAAAGGCTTAAGACAAGATTAAGGAGTCAGCCCCTGCAGAGAGAAGAATCGCAGGTTGCGGCCACCTTGAAGGGAAAGGCCAAGAAGTAGAGGTGAGTCGTGTCGGCCCTGGTCCCCATGGTCTTTCCTGGCAAAAAGAAAACCAGCCTGCCTACAGTTATCATCTCCATTGATCCTGGTGCAGTGAGTACAACATGGCCCTGGCCCTGCAAATTCTAATATAAGGCAATTGTCATCTGATTTGTTTTCTAAAGTTATTGTTGCGGTTTAACTGTGTTTGCAGGCCATTGGCTCTGAGGATTACAATGTCCTTTTGGGTCAAAAGCACTGGTGAATGTGGCTACAGGCTAAAGTAAAAAGAAAACTCAATAACCAATCACTTATTTAAGGGCCCCAACAAGCTGCAACGCCGGCCACCCCGCGGCAATGCTCAGGCCTGCAACAACTTAAATCCCGTGTACCCAGATCTTAATGACTGAGTTAAGTCAGTGGTTTAAATGCATGTGACTGACAATTTATCAAACCTCAATCATTTCTTTGCAGAGCTAAATGATCTATGAACCTCCTCTGTTAACACCCCCAATAAATCAGTTTGTGGTTTGAGTGTTAACTTGCTTTCTGAGCATATTATTACTAAGAGGTGGAGGTTGGAAAAGGTATAACTGTATATTGCTGGTATTGTCAAAGTTTTCCTTTCCAGGTGCACAGGGCATTTGAGAAGTGCAGGCCCTGTTGGTAAGAGTAGTAATAGTTTCCAGCCCGGTAGCACTGAGGGTTGAGGTGCTGAACACCACACCTCATTCCACACCGGCAAGCCAGGTTCGGGAATGAGCCCGGGATGTCAGGGGTCAGCAGGGGAGGACTAGGATCGAGCGTCCGACAACAGTTCTCCTAGTGCCGGGGTAAAGGGGTGGGTGCATGCCATGCTCTGGCAGTCCCTGGGGATGCCCAGAGGAACTGCAGTGGCATGGGTGCTCTGTAGGGGGAGGGACACAGCAGACATCTGCACGCTAGTGCGTGGATGTCATTGCACGTCCATGCTCCCATTGGAAGAAAATAGGAAAAAAGCAGCATGGTCCACAGCAGCTTGATGGCCATTCGCTTCACTGGCCGATGATGCCTGGAATAGGCGTGTGCTGGTAATGGATTCTCGCCAGGTGCGGGGGCTGAAGGGGGAGCCCCTCTCGACAGTCGTAGCTGCATATGCCAGCTGGACATATCAGCTTCAGGGTCAGAGGTAAAGGCTGGAGCGGTGGCTGGATATATGGCAGGACTGTGGCTGCAGGTGAGAAAAATAGAGTAGTGATAAAAAAAGAGCAGTAATAGTGAGCATATTATTAGCATTCTCCATGAATTGTAACCTGAATGTTAAGCAAGATGGTTGGTATAACTCCATGTGTGGGTCCTCTGGTTGGGGCTGTGAGTAAGTACAACTTCCCAGAGGGTTGTGCTAGTTTAACATCAAACTCACTAGATGTTCACTCTGAGTGGAGACACCATGTCAGTAACATTACTGTTAGAGCCCACGCCCCTCAACCTGCAGTAAGGGAAGTGGGGGGGGGGTAGAAGCCCATTGGGAGGTGGCACACAGGTTATATTTTTATTATAGATGAAAAACTGCTTTAACTATGCTTTTGGAGATTGTGAACACTTTCCCAAAAGTGCAGGAGATAATTTCTTTATGAATCTGGAAAGATCAGAAACTGCAATTTAATGCTGACCTGGTGGCACAGAGGGTTGAGGCACTGAATGCCACACCTCGTGCCATGTCAATGACCTGGGCTTTGGAGCGAAATCAGGTTGCTGGGGGTTGGCAGGAGGACCAACGGACTGCTGTCCTCCCGGGAGGGAGGGAGGGAGGAAGGTTGTCCCACTCCTTGGCTGCCTCCTGGTGGAGGTCGGGAGTAGCACTGGAGTTGGGGAGGCAAAGAATATGGCTACATGGCACATGCATACCTCCATGCATGCACATTCACAGCCACAAAGTAAGAGGGATGGAAAAATGGAAAAGGGGAGGTGACCACAGGCTATGTGAAGCCCTGACTGCCAACCGGGGTCCCACTCTACTCCTGGATCTCTGGAAGCCCCATTCTGGATGATGACTACTGGGTGGGTAGAGGATGGACTTCCCTTTCCTGGCACTGCCATGGGGGAAATCTGTGGGGGACATGGGGCTCTGGGGTTGTGGAGGAAGTGATGGACGGACATAAGTGGTAGAGCAGGGGTGGAAGTACCAGCCTGCGGTTCCCCAAAGGGGAGAAAATATCTATTAAAAAAAAAGAAACTTCAGTTTAATGGTTGCAGCTGATGGTGAAGCAGGTAACATCAGAGTGATAGAGACATACAGTATGATTTCTTAAAGGCTGAGTCTAATCAGAAGGCAGGGTTTATTTCATTTACAGAAACCATTTGTTGCATGCAGAACTTCCATCTCATTTGGGATCAGAAATCTGTGCATATGCCCAACACACATTTTCTTTGTCCATTAAGGCAGAGCCTTTCAGAGTCTCTTGAGGCCCCTCCCAGCAGTTGGGATAACCTGGCAGAAATGGAAGAGGAAAGGCAAATGTCCAGAACATGTTATTTATGGTAGTCCAGCAACAGTGGCAAAGATACACCTGGCAGTTTCTTTTTGTCAGCGGTATAACACTTGTCCAACATTGCAAGGGATTTAAACAGGGGGACATGGACCTCCTGACTATAAGTAACACAAGTAACCCAAATACATCACCACAAGTCAGTATACACCCTGATACAAGCATGGCTTACACTTGGTAGGGACCCAGCAAAGATCCCACACTCCCAAAACTGTGTGGAGGGACCCAGCAAAGATCCCACACTCCCAAAACTGTGTGGGGGGACTCAGCAAAGATCCCACACCCCCAAACTGTGTGGGGGCACTGAAGGAGGGGTCTGTCCAATCTCCAAAGTGATTCCTCTCACACACCTAGTCTGTCAAGCATGGTCCAGCCCCATGTCTCTCAGGCTTTACCAGGGTGGCAACAGGGTCCCCTGAGACCCCTATTATGATCTGCACATAGACAAAGCCTATGTGCAGGAAATCACAAACCTTGTGTGATGCCTCCCTCAAGAGGGGAAGGAAACAAAGTATCTAAACTGCTGGTTACACATTTTCTTCTTTTCTTTCTCTAGCACAGAAAGTGCCAGTCCTACAGAAGGTGGCAGGACTTTTCTCACTGGGTAAAACTGCCCTGATCTTGACTGGGGGACTGCAGCTGGATCAGATGACCTCCCCCATGGAGCAGAGGTCCCAAAAGTCCCCTTCCAAAAAAACAATCTCTCACATTGAACAGTGCTTCACTTTTAGCTCTCAAACTCAATTTGAAAAAAGAACAATCTCTAGTTCAAGTCGGTCACACTTTACATTTCTTCAGGTGGCATTTCACAGGTCCACTCCCTCATTCCTCATATCCTGAGGAAAATACAGAGGGCAAAGTCCAGCCTTTAAAGCCAGCAGAACAGTCCCAAATGTCGACAGCATTTCTAAGAGTGAAAAAGTTCCATTTCTCCTCATACTCACAGGTTTTCTAGTACTGTACTACTCACAGTTCATGTAGGAGGATGCACACAAACTGGCAGACTGCACTTAGCTGGGACAGATGACTATCTGGCTGTCACCCCTATCCAGTAGGATCTGGAATCTCCACTCCTCAGAGAAACTGGCAGATGAACAGGTTTCAGTGTATGGGCAGAGCTGTGCCCTCTCATCAACTGTCACTACCACTTGAGTGCCACTTCCCTCCAACAGTAAGCCATGCCCCCTACAGAGACTCATCAGCCTAGCTCCACAGAGTGAACTCCTTGCAGTGTGGAAGCTCCATACCTAATCAAACAGGAATCCACTACGTTCCAGAGGGATTATAATAACATCAAAGTTATGTTTTATTTTGCAGTTAACCCTTTTTGTCCCCAGGTCTGATTGGCCCTTCCTTCAAGCCACCCTCCCCAGCCCTAGCACCGGACTTTACACCAGGTCTTACAATCACACGTCTACGTGTAGCCTGGGTGCTCACTGGTTGCCGTGCCTGTGGGTGCTTGGGAGTCATCTAGCCACCAGAGCATCCCGTGTTTCCCATTCTTCTTTCCCCAGGAGGAATGGACATGCCATGCCACCCAAGACAGACCTACAGATGCTCCTGTATATAAGATGTAGGCAGCTGCCACTTCTCCCTTCCCCTTATGCGATGGTCCCTGGTTGCCATGCCTCCAGCCATCACTAGGGGTCAAGCAAGCACTGGGTGCCATGTTCCCCCTTCCCCAGGAGAGGAAAGCAATCTTCCAGATGACCTATCCTCTCCTTCTATCACCAGCAATCCAGGTCTGCTCCAAAACCCTGGTCACAGTCGTAAAAGTTATGTTGATGCTGCCTGTTGACCTCAATAAAATAACGTTTTAAAACTGCATTTTAATGTTTTATTTTAGAATTTATATGTGTGTAGTTTGACGGGGCTGGTAACAGAAATGTTTCTTCAATGTGTTCTGTTGCTTTTCTTAGCTGTGCTGGCGGAGGGCAAACACTTGAGAAAGCCTTTTTCTATGAAAGTCAGTGATTTGTTGCTTTTTAACTGTGCTGGAGGGGCGATTCTCCCAAAATGTTTACAAACAATTTTTTTATGAAAGTCTGACTTTCAGGTTTAAGTACAGTGGTAGCCAGAAATACATCTCAGTAAATATCTAGATATATCCAGATATTACAGAAACTCCCATTGAAAAGAATGGGAATTTTCCTGTGATATAATCTAGATATAATGTATCTAGATGTACACAATAGGGGTGAGGTGATATGCTATGAAGTAAATGGTACTATTTTCACAGCCATTGTATAACCACTGTGATGACATCACTACTGTGGATTTATTTCCTGATAAACCCACAGTGTCTACATCACCAGCAAATATACAACAATGGTGATGTCACCAGAGTGAGACCATCTACACTGCAGCCTTCATTCAATAGCTTCACAGTTTCTCTTTCTCACTGAATCCTGCAACTAACTCAATCAGCATTGTAAAGGACAATCACCTGTGTCCCATAGTTATTCTGACAATCTTAGCCCATTACTGTGCTGCCCTAATCTTCAAATCAGCCTCCTTCATAAACCAGTTTCTCTTTCTGAGTGCTGACTGCAACAGTTTCTCTGTCTCACTGAAGCCTGCAACTTAGGCCCCATCCACACTATACAGCTTGCGCCTGGTAATGGATGCAATCCATTACGGCCGGGGAGCGGTGCAGTGCAGCCACACCTCGGTGGTGTCCGTTACTGGACCGGCACTGCCGGTCCACACATTGGGAGCCGGACGACCGTTACAGCGGCACCCGATCCCACAATGCAGCTCGTGCTGTGCTTCGGTCCCTGCAGGGGACCGCTATTGCCGTCCACACTGCCACCGGTAACGTTACAACGGCGAGACCAGTTTCATAACCATTGTAGAAACCACCTCATATGTGGTTTCAACAACGGCTATGAAAACGCCTCCTGTAACATTACAGGTGTAAACGCAAACTGTTGTGGTAATGGTTTGGGCACGCTGTAACGTTACAGAGGCGTAGTGTGGACAGGGCCTAACTGACTAAGCAGTCTGTTTCTCACTCCTAGCTGCAGGTAACACAATTATCATTGCAAATCACATGCACCTGTTTCTCATAGTGTCTAACAGTCTCAGCCCATTCAGAAACATTTACACACACTCAGACCACACACAAACAGTGCTGTCAGTATAGCCTAGAGTTTAGAGTAACAAGCAATGAACAAACTTCCTACATCCAGCAGCCCAGACCAGTGTTTGATTTTCACAACTTCCATTTCAATACTGTGTGACTCTGAACAAATCACTTAACTGCTCAGTGCTCCCAGGTCCCCCCTAAAAACTTACTGAGTTACCAAAATAAAAAAAATGACAGAGTAAACAGGGAGAAAACACAGGAAAAAATGTTCCCAAAGGATACTACCGCTAATGTATGAATCTGATTATTGATGATGTAAGGATTTAGAATATATTTATTCGCAGAAAGTGAACTGCAACAATATCACCGGCCTCTGGCACTCATGATATTATCACAGTTCACTCTGCACTCGTGCAAATAGTTTCCATATTCCACAGTCGCCTGTCATGTATCCCCTATATACTGGGATTTCTCTCTGGGTACAGACATCTATTGCACATTAAAAAAAAATCATGTACTGATGATGTCATATTTGACTAATTATTAGTGTGTTAGCCTATTGATGTCATAATTAATTGTTCATTATTATAGCTCAGTGATGTCAAAATTGATTAATCTGTAGGGCATCATGTGCTACTAAACTTGTAGTTTTCTTATGGGGAAGGCCTACCCATGTATGATGTATAGAATAACACATAGGGAAGCATGCATAATGAGAATTGCATGCTCACCCGAGGTATGGGTTGCTAAATAAATCTCGAGGGTGAAGCTCAAGGGGTTCATCAAAGCATCCCACACTGATGGCGTACATAAAATTCAAGTTAGGCATTCATCCCCATGTGATGTTTTATGTGTTTTCTGGGACTGCTTTCTTCCCCACTACTGATCTGACCAGCATATTGGAACAGCATGAAAATTTCAACAGTCAGAGAACAGCAATATAGTTAAACGGTAGTGTACAGAAGTGAAAATGAACTTGGTAGTACTGATGACTACAGTATTTAATGTCTAGAAATGTCCAAAAACTAGTAATTAGGTAGGATATTTGAAGATCAGTTTAGCTCCCCTTCGACGTTTCCGTGGACGTGTAAATTAGGATATTAGTTCAGAGGTCACCATGGTTTCTATAGTAAAGAAAGAGCATTTTGGCAAGGCAATTTTATTTATATGGCACCCATTCCAAGAGGCTCTGGACACCTCACAATTAATAAGAAATAAATAAACAATTGAATAGAAATACTAAAAATTAGAAAATTGAATCCAGGCCAAAACCTAAATGAAAGAAATATGTTTTTAAAGAATGTTTAAAAGCAGTCAATGAAGGAGTACCTCTCTTTCTTCGGGGAATGGTGTTCCAGAGGATAGGAGCCACCACACCACGTGCATATGTCCTATCACACGAGGATTTCAGCCATGATCGAGGCATGGACAAGAGGTTTTCCTCCACTAAGCAGCAGTGTATGGATTTGGGCTATCAGGTGACTGAGAAAATGACTTTTTGAGGTGAGTTTGACTGAAAATAAAGATGCTGACACAGTACTTGACCACTGTTTCTGTTTATTTAGACCACTTATTCACAGCACTTGTGGAGCTTACCGCATCACTGAGGAAGCACTAGCTGTGCAGCTAGAAGCTGGTTTGTGTTCTCCATTATAACCCACCCAGGGGTTATAACTGTGAATTATAACCAGATACTGCCATGTAAAGAACCATCCCCTAGTTATTACACTAAGTTAATAGATACTGTATACCTGAAGACTTGCATAGATGTGAGTGTCACTTATTGTGTTTTTAGTATGCTAGAACTGCTCTCCTTCCATTCACAGTTAATGCTTCTTGTTCGAAGAACATTCATGGTGACACTGTCATGCCCATAAGAGATGTCCCAAGTATACCTGCTAACTTATCAAATTCTTTTGTATTGTAAAACATAATTATTTCATTGCCTAATGTTAGCAATGCAGTTGAGCTGCCAGTGCTTTCAGTCTTGACAGTGACAACATTTCTGTATATGTTAATAGGTAATCTTTGGCTGTCTTAAAAGGGACATCCCGAATGTATGTATTAACTTATTATAAATCATCTTTGTTTGATGATTTAAAATGTGTTAAAGAGTAACAAAATATTTTATTTTTTCTTCAACTGTAAAAGATGGATACCCCATTTAAAATGTTGAACTTTCCACTTCTTTAATTGTTGCATTTGTGGCATCCTTACTGGTGTTAATAGGGTCCATGAGGCCAGGCCGACAGTTGTAATAGTGATCTCTCAAGCATTCTTAAGATAGGAAGACCAAAAATAAAAGGTGAGCAGTTCTGACATTCTATGAATATAAGCGAGATCACTCTTGCAACCATAACATAGTTCAAGAATTGCACTGTTTTCTCTTTTTCTAGAAGTTGAGTTAAATTAGATTTCATAATATTTCTAGCATGTACTGTATTAACCTACTGCAGTGATACTCAGTCCTGACTGGCTCAGGAGCCACGTCGGCAGACAATGTTGGCCAAGGAGCCACATCATACATGTCACATGATTTGACCTCTTGGGGGTGGGAGCTGTTTTCAGTGGTCTGGTTATGTATTTCGCTTGGTGGCATTACCACCACACAAGTGGTACCTTGTATGTTTTAAGCAATACTGGTTCTGTAGATGTAAATGAAAAGCTATCAGAGAGTTCAATATTACATCTTTTTCCTGTTTCCTGCCTTGTATCTTTCAGCTCTCCATATATTATTTCTTCCTCAGAACACTCTTTCCCCAAATCCTGAGAACTGACTGGCCCAGGTGATCTGCATCACGCTTCAACCGTTTCTACTGACCATGGTTGCAGTAGCATTTTTTTTCCTCTTTTTATAGCTGCGTGGGTGGAGGTCTGCAGACATTATGGCATCATCATAGTTTAGTAGAGCACTATGGAAGCAAGTGACCGTATCGCTGTCCAGAGTGCTTCCACAGTGCTCAGATGAATGTCCATTAGTGCTGTTTATGTGGCCCTTCCCCTCTGCGGACAGCATAAACACACCCTCTTCACTGTGGCACTACTTTTTCTTCTGCAACTGTGGAGGTGATGGCTGCCATGCCCAAGATGGTGACATCGACTCAAACTGCGAATGTGCAAGTATCACTCATGAGCAGTTCTGTTGCTGCTGCCATCTTGAGTATGACACATTCCGGCATGGCAAAAGAGCAGGGCACATTCTGGCACAGTGAAAGAGTAGGGCACACAGTGGTTATGTGATTCTGGCTCATGAAGGAGCAGGACACATTCCAGCAAGGCAAAAGGGCAGGGCACACTCCGGCGCCGAGATTCCTCCTAAAAACCTAAGCAGCCATATCAGCACTTACAAGAACGTGTTGTTAATGTGATACCTATACTAGCTACAGTATAGTGGTGGGGTTAAACTTGGTGATGACCATATCTGGGATATCATAAACTGCTTGGCCTGTGGCCCTGGAGATAATGTAATCCCAGACATGGTATTACCTTGTAAATCCAAACTGCTATAATAGTAGCACTATATAGTATTATGCTTCAACATAATTCAGTATCTTTATTGGGGTGCAGCATACCAGAGGTTATAACTGTTTTTCTTATCCAAACCTCCTGCCTTCAAGAGCCATTGGTCTGGACAGTACGTGTTAAGTTCATTGTGTATTTAAAGTTTTAATTTGTAGCCAAGTCTAGGTTAAATAGAGTTCATTCTTTTAAAATGTTCAATAACTAATATATATGTACTAAAATGTTTATAGATCACAACCCATTCCTGAACAGATATTATCAAAATATAAACACAGAATAGTATTTTGAGCTGCCACTGTGAAGACAGAGGGAGCAGAACAAAAAAGGTTTTCTGATATTGGGTTACAAATGTATCAGTCATACAATTAAGTGATAAGGTACAACCAGGGGTTATGTTAATGCTCTAGTTAATCACCCCTTGGGGTCGTAATGTGGCAAGAGGCACAGCCAAGTGCCTCATGCCTCCAGGGGGTGATTAACCAGAGCATGAACATAACCATCTGGGAGTACCTTATTACTATTATAAAAATTGGTCTTAGAAAAAAATGGGTTCTTTGCAATGTTTAATATTTTAATTTAACATTTCACCCTACATTATATTAAAAAAATCTATCTGCAGCTGTTTTCTTGGCTGAGCGCGATCACATCAGTATAAGTGTGTTCTCATCATACAGCACCTGAACCAAGAAGTGCCGGAGCTGATCTCTAAATTACAGACCTCTTAGTTCATTTGGGAGGAACTTTCTATTGCTTACTTACTGTTACCTGACTCTTATCTCATCTGGTTCAGTAGTTCTTCCAATGTCAGATGCAATGGTGTTACGGACACACACTTCAGGTGACTTGGGGACAGGCTGATGCTCAATGCAGGAAGCATACATGTACAGATGTTAGGAAAGCAGCGTAGGCATGGCAACACCCAATTACTTGTCTCGATTACTTTTTGTTTAAAAACTGGGGGATTAAAAAACTGTTTAAAAATATATTTTACAACAGTCACATTCCATAACAAAAATAACTGCTGCAAGGATTACTTGAAATGTACTACCCTTTTTTCACCTTCATACTCAGGGTCAAGCCAGTGTGTGAGATAAGCCAATGGACTCACAAACAGAGGGGAGAGCGACATCACAGCAGTGTTAGGGGGACTAAGACGCCACACTAACAGCTGCTTGTATTCAAACAGGGAAACATCAATTTCTTTCACAGATTTATTTTACTGGTTGCCATTTTTTTTTTTTGTGCAAAGTTAAATGCTCATTTTTGCCAGTCCTTGCTGTACGTGTCATGGCGGCTCTGAGCTCTACAAAAAGAATTAAATAATAAAGTAGGGCGTTACTAAGAAAATCAATGCTCCGATAATAAGGCCATACAAGTATATTGATTAAAGATTAATATAGATCTGTGAGAATATCAGCCAATCAGGATTTACTATTTGTCAGATCCTTTTTATAATTTTTATTAGCAGCTGGTGGATCCAGCATTCTGGAATCCTGTCAATCTGTTTGATGTCCTGCATCCTCCTTTAGAGTCTGAGTGCTGTGATGCCATGTATTACACAATAAGGGTGCACTACAGTAGCATGAAAGATGCTATTGCCAAACCTACCTGTGACATTATTTTTTTTTATTTTATGACTTTGTTAACTAGTATATGGTGGGTATATATGTTATTATTAACAAATAAGGAAGTACAAGGAAGGGAAACCTAGCTGCCTGCTGTATTAATTTTAGTGTCCTTTGAGTGGCTGTACCGTGCTGCATGACACATTGTGCCACAACACAAAAGGCCTGAAGAAGGTCTGCTACCTGTTGGTGGTAACAACTTGCTGAAGTTGGTGTACTGCAAATGATTTACTTATTTGCTTTTGGTAACCGGATAAGTGCACTAAACAGGACTGCCTATTTTCAGGCATGACCTGGGAGATTACAGTTCAAACAAGTTACAAAAAATAGTACTGGGAGGAGATGATACGATGCAGTACATAAATAGATCAACAACCTTACATGACAGTAGAATTACTAACCACGAAAGTGATGGCATACATAGTATAAGCATTATATTACAAAAGAGATAAAAACAGCTTGCAGATATCAGTAACATAAGTGCATAACAGCAGTGCTGGCGGCATAGGATGAGGGTATGGGACAGGGAAGGGAACAGTAGTGCAACAGCAAGTAAAGAGGTATGTTCCATGAACTCCAGCATGTAAAGAGGTGTAATACATGAACTAAAGACATTTACATGCATCTAGGGAGGTGAGGTAATTAAAGAGTGCATGCTTGAAGGCAGAGTGAGAACTGGAGCTTCTAAGGGAAAACAGAAGGGAGTTCCAGAATTTGGGAGCACAGACGGAGAAGGCAAGTTCACCCATTATGGTGGAGGCAATTAAGGACAGTGACCAGAGCTGAAGTTCAGGACCAGAGGAGTTGGGGGCAGTCAACTGGGGTGAACATAGCTGCAAGGGAGGAGGGGAGAGAAGAACAAACTATATTAGTATATAACACATTGCTCAAGGGGAATGTCCAAGATAAAAGAAGATTTTCAGATATAGTGGTTGGACTTACATGCTGTGCAAGTACATAACAGCAAACATCTTTAGAAGGTCACTTTATGTTTTTTGCCAAACTCTGTATTAAAATAGAAGGAATCATAATTTGGCCCCAGACATGTAGCCAGTCGATCCCTTCACTTCTTGGTTGCTCAGATCGGTCCCATGCCAATTCAGCGAGGTTATCATAGTGGCTGTCAATTTCAGCGAATCTACTATAGCGAATGCAATTACAGTGACCTGGAATTTTGGCAAATACATTTATATGCAACTGCAGTGACTAGAATTCACACCTGCATTTGGAAATTATATGCAAGACCAAGCAGGTACTCTTTATCATGCCTGTAAGGGAAGCCTCCATATATCAGCATAGGCATAACTCTTTGGCTTCTCACAAACTCCACCACCATGATTCAGGTATGCTCTGCTGAGGGGATGCACCCTATTAATTAAATCTCTGCACCAATCCCCATTACCCCATTATCCACAGCAGGCACCAGTAGCTCCTTGCTACATAGGGGGTTATGTCTCAGCCTCCCGGGGCCAGTCCCCAGATTCCTCTATTTCAGGATTCCTACACCATGGCACACTTGATCCCAGGGGTATTTTGCATCTTTGTGGTCGCTGAAATTGTCACTGTGATTGTTATTTGCTGTAATGTACAGTCGCTACATAGTCTTGTTCGCTGTAATGTGCCAGTCACAATAACTGTACTCACTGTATTTGATTTGCTGAAATGTATTCACCATATTAACCTCACTCAATTGATGTGCCTCCCTCAGATCTACCCCTGTGCTCAGGTACAAAATTATGTGTGCCCAGGGTGATCATGGGAGCATACCCCATTAAAATAAATGGGGATCGCTTTTAAGTACATTTTTGTACATAAGAATAGTAGTTTCAGATTAATGAAGGACACCACTTGACTAAGATTTATTTATTTTATTTATTTAATATTTGTTAACCAGGAAAAGCACACTGAGCCGAATCTCATTTCCAGGTGCGACCCAGGGAAGAGGGTAGGGGGTATCCAATGGTCAGAGTAATACAACAGTTTGGACAATCGTGGATACAGTTGAGCAAGATACACACAGATTACAATTTACAATGGTCAGAGTAATACAACAGTTTGGACATTCATGGAATACAGTTGAGCAAAATACACACAGATTACAATTTGCAATGGTCAGAGTAATACAGCAGTTTGGACAATCATGGATAAAGTAGAGCAACACGCAGACATTTACAAATAGGCAAACATACATTTATGTTGCATTGTTTGGGCAGCATTATTCAAAGTGTAAGTACATGTGAGTCTATGTAAACAGTGTTTCAATTTTGCATAGTTCATTTTGTAAATTTGGGTTCATTCACAAATGTGAATGAGAGACAAATTTAGCATTAGCAGTTTGAGCTTAAACAACATGCCGGGTAAATTATTGCAAGGAGTAAGGACTGGTGTAAGATTAAGAAGGTTTAGAGATAGAGAAAGGGGATTAGAGTAGAGGGACCCTAAGAGAGGATGCAGGGAGGGAAGGCAGGGGGCACAGAGTGCCCGGTGGGGGAGAGACAAGAATAGAGGAGAAGGAATAAGAGGGTTCAAGGGGGGCAAGATGGGGAGCAATTGCAGGGGGCGGGGTGGAGGAGCTTTAGTTGATGCTTCAGCATGGAGAGAGTAGGTGCATGGTGGATAGAGTGGGGGAGACGATTCTGTAAGTTAGGAAGTCTATAGGAGAAAGCAGCTTTGCCAGCTTGTGAGTGGGGTGTGGGAGATCAAAAGTCCAGGAATCCCAGGTTCTGAGGGAGTAGCCTGATGTACTTGTGTGGAAAAGGAGAGATGAGAGATATGGGACGAGGGCTGAGAACCAGTACTTGCCAGCAAAGGTGGCACAGTGTACGAGACGATGGTCAACATGGTAGGGGAGGGCAAGAGCAGAGTATAAGCAGCAGTGATGTGTATGGTAAGAGGGGTTTGAGATGATCTGACAGAAAGCATTGAACAAGGGATTTAAAGTTGCTAGGGATGACTGTGGATAAGAGTTCCTTATGGATAGGGAGGGAGAGACAATCCTTGATGCAGTGCAAGGCTCCCAGTTTGGGCTGAAGTTTGAAGTGGAGGTAGTCAAAATGCAGGGAGAAGACTAGCTTTGGGTCCAGCCGGAACCCCAGGTATTTGAATGACTGCACAATATCTAACTTTGCACTATCTAGGGAGAAGAAAGTTGGAGGTGACGAGATTTTAGCCAGTCTCTGGGTAGAGCCAAACACCATAGCAAGTGTCTTTTTAGTGTTGCATTTTAGGAGGTTTTCCTAGAACCAGTTGAGAACATTCAAAAAGGCTGCATGCAGGGAAGACTGGACTGTGGTGAGGGAAGGGCCCGAGGCAAAAATGACGGTGTCATCTGTGTACATGAATATATGTGTAGGTGAGCAAGAGGAGGGGTTTCATTTACAAAGTCAGAGAAGAGCGAGGGGCCCAGAATAGAGCCTTGGGGGATGCCAGCATAAATGGGGAGGGTGGGGGAAATGGATTGACTTACTGTAGCTGTATGAATTGGTACCTATCGGAAAGGTAAGATCTGAACCAGTCTGTGGAGGAGGGGGAGAGACCGATAGATTATAAGCTTGTTCAGAAGGATACTGTGGGAGACCGACTCAAACTCTTTGGCAAGGTCAACAAAAAATGCCAAGGTGAGATAACCTTTGTCCATGGCAGCATGGATGTTTTATTTTATTTGTTTGATTCTAGAATTACAAAATACCTTTGAGCCGAGGCTCTTTTACAAAGGTTCCACGTCAGTAAGTACAGGCATATAGGTCATACAGGTTTCATACATTATAAAGCAATCAGTAACACAATCATCATAACATGTTATTACAAGGACTATACATGAGACACTGGGAAGATGTAGGCAACAAGGAAATGGGAGTGCGAGGAGGAGAGGGCAAGGGGCAGGTGGGACTGAGAAAGGCTTTGTCATGACAGAGCAGGGGCAAGAGCGATTGTTGGGCATAGGAAAGATGAAGTGGTAGGTGAGTGGGCAACAGCAGACAGCAGGGACTATGGGCAGTAGCATGGAGAGTATTGCATTAAGCAAGGCAGTCACAGGTGTTTGAGCCTACTAATGAGAGGTGGAGCTTAGCCTCGAAAGTGCCCAGTGTTGGTGAGTTAGAGATGTCAATAGTGAGACTGTTTAGCCAGCTAGGGGCCCTAGATGCATAGGACCTTTGGCCTTGGGTTGTGCGACAGTGGGGGATTTGCAGGGTTTGGGGGTTTGAGTTCCTGGTGTTGCAATTGTTGACTCTGGGTTTGAGGAGGGAGCAGACTCCTGGGGGAGCAATGCCCATCATTATTTTCTTTGCTGTGATGCAGGTTTGATACTTTATTCAGTTATTTAGTTGCAGCCATCTGGTTTGGGAGTAGAAGTCACAAGTATGGGTTAAACGGTGGGTTCCAGTGACAGGTCGACAGGCTTTATTCAGGGAGGTAGAAACACTTTTGAGAGAGGATGCAGAGCCATAGATAATGAGTCCGTAGTCTATAACGCTAACAATAGAGCTCTGGATGGCAACAGACAAGGCTCCGGGGGTTAGATGGTTCCTATGGTGGAACAGAAGGCCCAGTCTGGTGTTTGCCACTTTGCAACATTATTAATATGGGCAGCATAGCTGAGTTTGGAGTCAAGGGTGAGGCCAAGGTATTTAAAGGTATGGACTTGTTCAAGGGTGACTCCTTGATTGGTATTTATGGAGAGGCGATACTGTTTATTTTTGCTGTGGAAGCTGCTGACAAGCATTGTCTTTGTTTCTTTCTGGTTTAGGATCAGTTTGGGTTTTAAGAACCAGTTTTTGACTGTAGTGAAGCCCCGCTGGAGGTTCTCTTGTAGCTGATTTGGATCATGGTGGGAGGTGAGGATAACAAGATTTGTTCTGGACATGAGTCTGGCAGTGTGTTCAAAAAAAGGCTGAAAAGGAGGGGGCCCAATATAGAATCCTGTGGGACACCAGCGCGGACAGGTCTGGCATCTGAGAGAGTGTCAGCAATTTTCACTCTTTGGGACTGGTTGTCTAGGTAGCTTTTGAACCAGTTCACAGAGTTGGGTGAAAGCCCCGCAGACTGGAGCTGGACAAGCAGGAGGTGGTGGTTGACTGTGTCGAAGGCCTTTGTTAAATCAATGAAAGTAGACCCAGTTAGCTGTCTGTTATCCAGTGAGTGGTGGATGGTGCTGGTAAATTCAAGTAGTGCCATGGAGGTACTATGACCCTTTCTAAAGCCATGTTGCTGCCTGCACAGGATGTTATGCTTGTCCAGGAAGTCAGTAAGCTGGTCTGCAACAATATGCTCCAGGGCCTTAGAGAGTGGAGGTAGGATGGAAATTGGATGGAAGTTCTCATGTGCAGTTTTGACTCCACTTTTATGTGTAGGGGTTGCCGTGGCAGATTTCCATTTGTCCGGGAACTGGCTTAGTCTGAGGGAGAGATTAAAAATCCTGGTCAGTGGCAGGAGTACTTCTTCAAGGGTGAGTGATAGAAGTTTAAGGTCAAGAGAGTCATTGCTGGATCTGGGCTTACTAATGGCTTTGGTAACATAGCTGTGAACCTGGTACATCTTGACCGATTTGAAGTAAAAAGGAGGGTGGCTAGTGGGGGCAGGAGAGGTTGGGGAATTTGGAGTGACCTCCTCTTTGAGAAAAATCAGGTGGAAGTACAGAACTAAGGTCTGTGAAAGCTGCATTGAATGTGTCAGCAATAATTTTCGGGTCTTGTGTGGTCACACCATTAATGCAGAGTACAGATGGGGGGGGATTTGGACTGCTTCCCTATGACTTCTTTTATGTTATTCAAGAAGTCTCTTCCATTGCCCCAGGAGTTTGTAAGAGCGTTCTTAAAGAAGGCAGATTTTGTTTGCCGGATAGATTTGGTACAGTCACTCTGTGCACGTTTGTAGTTATCAATGTTGATTTGTCTTCCAGTGTTTCTGGCGCGCTCCCATAGATAGTCCCTTGCCTTTAGTCACCTTAGGAGGTCACCTGAGAGCCAGGGGTTACAAAGGGCCTTTACATTTTGCTTTTTTAATGGAGCAAATATGTTGCAAGCTTCATTGAAGATTCTGATGAAATGGTCCAGGGCAGTGTTCACATTTGTAGCTGTGAGGATTGGTGACCAGTCCTGTTGGAGAAAGTGGGTTTTAAGATGTGTTAACTGACCACAAGGTAGAACTCTGCTGGTGATGGTTTTTGGGGGAGGTTTGGTGAATTTGTTGGACCAGGAGCAGCTAACAGGGGAGTGGTCACTGAGTGAGTCAGGGAGGACAGTGGTGTTTGTAATCCGGGTGGGGTGGCTGGTTAAGATCCAGTCCAGTAGGGTGCAGGTGCCAGTTTTATAGTTTTTCCTGGTTGGGGAGTCAACCATTTGGGTGACGTTAGCTGCTGCTATAGAGTCCCTGTGGGCCACAGCCTCAGCAGCAGGCCAGTTTATGTTAAAGTCCCCGAGAAGGATAGATTCGGTGTCTGGTGGGAAAGACTTAACATAGTCAAGAACTGCATTGAGATGACTATCTTGCTCTTTTGGTGGAATGTAGATTGTAACAACTGTGAGGGCTTTGTTCTGAGCACCAAAAAGGATTTTGATGGGAAGTATTTGTGCCGTAGTGGTTTGGGAAGCAGGGCTGATGTGGTGTCCGAGGAAAGTATCTTTAAGGTATAGGATGCAACCGTCACCTCTTTTTGTTGTTCGGTTAAGGCAAAAAACATTGTACCCAGGGAGGGTGATAGCATGGTCTGGGACCGATGGGGAGAGCCAGATTTCTACAACTGCCAGGATGTCCGGACTGTGTTGGCAAGCAAAAGTCTGAAAGGCATCAATTTTGTGGAGAAGGCTACAAATGTTGAGCGAGATGATTGAGAGGGCTCCTGCATGTTTGATCTGATTTGTTGCCTTGGTAGGAGTTGGGCAAGGATTTGGGTGAATGTTGCCAGACATCAGCAGTAGAAGAAGGATAAGCTTCAGAGTACTCATGCGTAATTCCCTAGCCAGGCATTTATGCCTTCGTGCCAGCTGAGAACGAGACTCGCAAGAACATGTCATGGGGTGATGGATATTCAGGGTGAAAGCAGTGAGAGTGGATGGGTGGGGTACCCAGCGCCCATAGGTGAGAAAGTACAATTCAGTAGGTGTGGGTGGAACCCAGGGCAGGTGGCAGTGTTGTAGATGTAGGGTACCTAGGTGTCAATAAGTGGAAATGAGTAGATAACTGTTTTGGGCAGAGGGGAAGCAGGCTCTGGGAGGGTGGAGTAGTGGAAAGAGAGGAAATAGGAGGAGGAGGAGGAGAAGGGGGTGAGGACTACAGGCTAGATGCATGTTTAGTTCATAGAGAGGAGGCGGAGGAGAGAGGATGCAGGGAAAAAGGCAAGGTGGAGAGGGGAGAAACTGTCAGGGAAGTGGCAGAGAATAGGGAGCGCAGGGATAGTCAAAGGTGGGGACAAGAGACAACAACAAAGAACAGAAGAGCCGAGGAGTGAGCTAGAAAAGGAAGGCAGTAGTGCTTCTAAAAAAGACAAAATTATGGGGGTAAGGCAGCACAGGGTACAGTGAGCCGGGGTTGAATGAGTGGATAGGTGAGAAGGAAGGACCAGAGGAGGAGGGCCAAGAACAGCACCCTATAGGAGATGAGCAAGGAGTAGGGGCGAACCAAGGGGGCGTGAGGAGGGTCTATTTAATAAAGGTCAGAGGTGGGGAAGGGGGGCAGACATAAAATTTCAGCCGTAGCCGCTTGAATACAATGGGCGCAGCAAGCCTGACTCAGGAAAGGTGCAGTGGGCCAATCTGAGCAGAAAACTGACAGGGGTCCAATCGGGGGCACTGCAGCAAGCAACGGCCAATGGCAGCAGCTCACAGCAGCCCCAGAGAGTCAGAATGTCTTACCCGGCTTTGGTGTCCAAAGGGTGGCCTGGAAGTGTGTGGCTGTGCAGCTGGAGGAGCCGAGCCATGGCCATATTGAGCAGGGGGCTCGAGAGCCCGAAGACAAGGGCAGGATCTGAAAATTGGAGAGAAAAATAGGGAGTTTAGATGTGGGAGGGGAGCTGGAAACAAAAGGAGCTAAATCGGAGGGCAGGGAGCTGTGCGCTGGTGATGGCAGGCAGAGCAACAAAGATGGAGGGGGGACACGGCAGCAAGGTGCAAGATTCTTGAGAACAACACAAAGCCTTAGCTTGGTGCCATGGAGGGAGGTGAAGGGTGGAAGTCTGACCAATAAATCAGCCAAAAATTTGGGGAAAGGAGAGGGGCGGTTCAAGCCCAAGGGAGACAGAGGAGAGAGGGAAAATAGAGAAGAATCAGGGTAAACACAATGCACTGGAGAGCAGTAATAACTTTAAAAACAGTATACAATTCCTCGGATCTGACTCAGAGCATAGAGCATAGCAGAGCAGTAGAAATACAAACAATAATAGTCCGGCAGGGAAGTTCAAGGCTGGCTGTAAAATTTCAGCTGCAGCCACTTGAATACAATGGGTGCAGCAGCCCTGACTCAGGAAAGATGCAGTGGGCCAATCTCTGAGCAGCAAACGGACAGGGGTCCCATCAGGGGGCACTGCAGTGAGCAACGGCTAATGGAGGCAGCTCACAGAAGCCCCGGGGAGTCAGAATGTCTTACCTGGGTTCAGTGTCGAAAGGGCGGCCTGAAGGTGTGCAGCTGTGCAGCTGGAGTAGCCGAGCCATGGCCGTATTGAGCAGGGGGCTCGAGAGCCCGAAGACAAGGGCAGGATCCGGCTTTGGTGTACAAAGGGCGGCCTGGAGGTGTGCGTGGATGTGGTTTGTGAGATGGAGCAGGGAGGAGGAGGTGGAGTGGATGTGTCTGAAATCTGATTGGAAAGGACTTAAAGTATTAGAGGAGTCTAGGAAGGAGTTTAGCCTTTTAGAGATGAGTTTCTCCTGAATTTTTGAGAGGAGTGAGATAGGTTTGTAATTTCCTGGTGTAGTGGGGTCACCTGCTTTGTGAAGAGGAATGACCTTGGCCAGCTTCCATTCCTTGGGGACAGCACACTGTGTGGTAGATAGACTGAAGAAATGGATAAAGGAGAGGGTGATGGTTGGGGCAGAGACCTTTAGTAATTTGGGGTCAGGGCCATCAGGGCTATGTTTGGATGGGTTTAGTGATTTGTTAGGGCCCAGAGTACTTCGGTTATCATGATAGGGGGGAAGAAGAAGCCATATGTGGGGTTGGAGGAAGAGGAGTGGAGGGATAAAGATGGGGCCAAAGGAGGAGGGGAGCCCAGGGGGAAGGACACAGGTGGTTAAGAAGTGGTTGATGGAGGAAGCCGCTGAGGAAGGGATAACATTATGGGTTTTGAAACTGTTTTCTCTTGCTCGGTAATAGCTAAACTATGAGCTAAAACATGATAAGTTCAGGTTTATTAGAGTCTGGCCATAGGATGATTTTTTTGATAAGTGGTTTTATTAAAAAAGTGTAGATTTTAAATATTAAGAAAGTAAAATGTAATTTTTAAATATATGCAGTAATGCTTTTTATAAATTTTTCATAACTGGATTTTTGAAAAACTAATTTATGCCACCTGAATGACACAGAATACACTTTTATAAGACAAGACTCATGGGCCTATATGCAATGTGCAATTGAACAACATGGGAGACTGCTGAACTGGGTTAATAAAAACAAAGTTAAGTTGTACTAACTCTGGAGTTAATGTTCATGAATATAGGCCATGGTGTCATCCATTTTAGTGGTAGCAGGCTAGAGTGTGAATGCTCCCAATCTTGTTGTCTATGGCAGTCACTTATTTTAACGGTTCGTGGGCGGAGCTCTGCAGATGTATTGCTACAGTTCTTTGTAGGAGCACTGTGGATGCACACGACCAGATCGCTGTCTGGTGTGCTTCCACAGTGCTCTGGCACAGGTCTACTCATTGTGTTTATGTGGCCCTTCCCTTCCCTCCACCAGCCACATAAACACACCCACTTCACAGGGCAGTACTTTTTATTCAACAACTGCAGAAGTGACGGCTGCCGTGCTCATGATGGCCATGGAGTCATTTCATTTAATTTTTATTTTTTATACTTGAGGCAAGATGAGCATTGCTACCCATTTTCACAAGTGACAAGTTTTGCATGTAACAAAGACTGTGATATACATAGTACAGATTCACAAACAATAATAAAATACATTAAATAAAAACAGACAAACAGGACATTCATTCATAATGGATTGTAAGTACAATCACTTAAAGTATCAAGCCATGATCTTAGTCTATATTTGAAAGTTTCTACAGTAGACCAGTTAGAAATCGTGTTTGGTATTGTACTGTAAAAAAGAGGGGCCCTGTATTGTAGAGATTTTAGACCAAAATTTTTTTTTTAAAAAAAGGATAGCCTAAAGACAAATTTACTTTGTGATCTTGTCCCTTGTGTATTAATACATCTAGAAAAGACAGCCTGAATGGAGCTTGGTAGGGGACCATTAATAACTTTAAAGAGCAATATACCCATTTTAATTTTTATCCTATTTTCAAAGGTTGGACATTTAGATTTTTTAACAAATCAAAATGATGTATTTTAGAAAGTGAATTTGTCATGAACCTAAGGGAGCAGTTGTAAGAAACCTTTAATTTAGATAAGCCTTTCTCACTTGCATGCACAAGTATCGCGCATGCGCAGTTCTGTCATCGCCATCATCTTGATCACGGTGGACCTTGGCACGGCAAGCGCTCATAAAATCTCTGAGCAGCTGCATTGGCTCTGACCAGAGTTTGTTTTCTCTGCTTTCTCCTACATTGTAACTGCCTGCTAGTACTGAGGTTATTGCTTGTGTGCTTGCTATTATACGTACTGGTGAAGACTTCGGTCTCTGCAGCACTCTTCTCCCATTCTTGTGAGATCATGGTCAGTGACTCATTTGATGTACCACCTGTCAGCTGAGCAGTCTTCCTATGTACTGTTGCTGCTTTGTCAGTTTTACCCTGAATGCCTTCTCTTACAAGTTTGCACACTCTCTGTAGCCTGAGGGAATCCACACCGTCTGACTGCCGAGACACCTCAGGTAGGTTGAGCTGAATATTTTCATTTTCAAACAGTGGGTTGCAATCTATTTATCTTATTTCTACAATGCTGTGTTCTGGTGTATCCAGAATCACCTCTCCAGGTACACTGTCATGCACATTACTTGCACTGACAAATGTGCATTTATTGAGTGCAGGCAATGACAGTAAAACCTGGTGCTTCCAAACTATGCAGGTTGTTTTTCTCACTGATGACACATCTGCCACAGCTCTTAACCAGGATTTGATACCTTGAAGAGTCGCATAGTACACGAAGTCAAAGAAGTGTTAAAGAGCTGCAAAAAGAGCCACAGATGATACCTTGAAGAGCCGCATACAGCTTGTGAGCCATGGAGTATCACTGATGTACTGTATATGTATTGTACTGTACATAGAATATGCTGCATATGCAACTGAACTGGGTTCTTTTGGGGGGTCTCTTGCAGGAAAAGATCATAACCCTGACCCTTAGCTGGCTGCGGGGAAGAAGGCGGAGGCCCTTTGGTGTGTTGCAAATGACAGAACCCCAATTAAACAGTCTACTATGTACCCCATAGATGAACTGCAGACAAAGGAGTCCACAGATGATCCAGTAACAAAGGACCCCCCAGACAACCAAGCATGCAAGAACCTACCCCAGATGACCAAGGAAGCAAGGACCCCCCCAAATGACCAAATAGACAAGGAACCCCCAGATCAACAAGCAACTAAGGTTTCACCAGATGCAGAACCAAACAAGGACCTCAAGGCAAGAACAACAGGGACCCTGGGGGAGCTGGATTGGCTTGTCCACCATCAGAGAACATTTTAACTGCAGAATAGAAGACTGTGGAGTCTTAACTTTGAACTTAGAGTAAATACTAGACTTAAATGTAAAGACTATACTATACAGTACTACTTCTGAACTCTTGAACTGTTGATCATGAATCATGGTATGCAAAACTGTAGAATAAGGTATGGCCCCTGGCATTAAGATATAACTGATCAAAGTTGAACAATCAGGGGTTGAGTGCACCAAAACCTGGCACCTTAACCTTTGCGTCACTAAACATCCTCAGCCTGACAGCAAAGTTTGACAACCTTCAAGCCTAGGTAGCCCTACATAATCCAGATGTACTGTCTGTGGTAGAGACATGGCTCACTCCCAAGATCCCTGATGAAGCCATCAGTCTGCCGGGCTATTCGATCTTTAGGCAAGATCATAAATCTAAAAGAGGTGGTGCCTGTGCAATCTACCTTAAGGACAGCCTTCAGTGCATAATCCTGAATTTACCCAGCCTAGGGTCGTTCACCCATGCCCTTGCCATTAAGATTCTTCTTTGGGCCCAAAACAAAACTGTCACAATTCTATCTGTCTACATCCCCACAAAGAACTCAGCCCAAGGTCTCCATGCCGTCATAGACTGTCTTGGAAGCCTAACCCTAAGCTCCGAGGTTATACTCTTAGGTGATTCCAATATTAATTGGCTTGCCCCTAAAGCTAACTATTTCAAGGATGCAATTCAGGCTATTCACTTTACCCAGCCCATTGAAACACCCACTAGAACTAACTACAGGATGTGCACTAGTACTTTTATTGACTGAGTGCTCACCAACCAACCTGCGCATTCCTCTAATGCCTCCATCCTCCCAGACGACATCAGTGACCACTCCCCTGTCATGTTCAGTTGGGCTAATAATTTCTTCAAACCACCTCCTAGAACAAACACCAGCAGGGTTCTCAAACCTGGTCACACTGACCGCTTCAAAATGGATCTCCTCAATGCTGACTGGTCCTCAGTTTTTGAGGCTTCCGACATTGACGACGCGCTTGACAATTTCATCCTCCTCTTCAAAACAATCTGTGACACCCATGCTTCCATAAAAAAGTGGAAGATCAAAGGCTACTTTAACCCCTGGATGAGCCCTGATACCCTTGAACTAATGAAAAATAGAGACCATCTCTGGCATATAGCTAGGGCATACCGGAAAGCAGTCTGATATCCTGAACTACAAACATGCAAAGAGCAACTGTACCAGGACCATCCAATTAGCCAAAAACATATACTATAAAGATGCCCTAACCAAGAACTGGAATGACGGGCACAAATTCTGAGCTAACCTAAATAAGGTCCCCGGATGAGAACCCAAAACAGCCCCTACCATGCTCTGCATTGATGTCTCCCCCATCCTTGACCCTAAATCTATCGCCAACACCTTGAACAATGCCTTCACCGACTTGCAGCATGTTCTCCCCACCGACTTCTTCTCCCCCACCATCCCTGCTGCACCCACGCAATCCCCATCACATCTCCCCTTTCACTTCAAGGCTATTACCTTCTGAGAAACCAGGAAATATCTGCGCAAAGTGCTTGGGAAGAGGAGATTCAGTGGGGATAACCTCAACCTGAAACTAATCTCACTCTCACTTGAAGAAATCCTGTCCCCTCTCATCTATATCCTTAACCTCTTGTTCCATCTCGCAGTATTCCCCCAAAAATGGAAAGCTGCAGTAGTCACCCCTGTATACAAGAGTGGGGATCGTGCGCTGCCCGGGAACTATAGACCCATCTCTATACTACCACCACTCTTGAAGGCCCTTGAACGAATCGTTGCTGACCAACTTGTCGATTATCTGGACAAGCACATGCTCCTATGTGCAGAGCAACATGGCTTTAGGACTGGGCATAGCACTACTACAGCCCTCCTGGAATACACAGGCTTCATCCACAAATACCTCGATCTTGGCCAGCTAGTCAGAGCTATCTATATTGACCTAACAAAGACCTTTGACACAGTCAACCATGCCCTCCTAGTTGACCATCTCACTGCCATAGGCCTTGCCCCTGAGGCAGCTGCATGGTTCCACACCTACCTACACTGCCATTCACAGCAAGTCAGTATAGATACCTTTCTCTCTGACACCAAGCCTGTGTGCTCAGGTGTTCCACAGGGGTCAATACTGGGCCCCCTCCTCTTTAGCCTATTTCTGAATTGCCTCCCCCTAGCCAGACAGTGCCATATCCTCCTCTATATGAATGATGCAGTTATCTTTTCTAATGGCTCTGTCCCCACTGCTCTTGAGCAACAGCTACAACATGACTTCACCAGCGTTAAGTCATGGTTCAAAAATCATAAATTGATAATGAACTACAAAAAAACAAAAAATATGTTGTCCACCAGCCTTAAGAACAAACACAAAAACTACCCGCTATCAATATGTGATAGGGGTGGTGTTCCTCTTGAACGTGTTCATCACTTCAGATATCTCGTAATCACTCTTGACAGCTTGCTGTCCTGCGCCCTCCACATAGACATCACAGCAAAAGCAATCAACAAATGCCTAGGGCTACTTTATCGCCATAGGCAGAGCCTGACCCCTGAAGCCCTCAGCATAGCGGCCCACAGTTCAGTGGGTTCCCTAGTGGACTACGGACTGCCGATATATGGCTCTGCCACAGATACTGCCCTCCAATGTATAAAAACTGCCCTTAACAATGCTTGCAGGCTCACCTTAGGGGCACACCAACTAACCCACACCTGCAATCTCTATGCAAAGGCTCACTGGCTGATGCTCTTTGGTCGCTTAAAATATCAATCCTGCCTCCTGGCCAAAAAGATCTGCCTTGGTCAGCTCTCGACTGGGATCCAACAACTCCTAGTTCCCAGCACTAATCCCAGGCCCACCCAAAATTTGGAACTGCAGTCCTTTCTGACTCTAAAATGTTGGACATCTCAAGGACAAAGGTCCTTTGCCTATCGGGCACCGTTGTGGTTCAGCTCCCTCCATCAGAACATTATTAGCCTGCCCACTCTGTGGACCTTCAAAAAGAATGTAAAGAACCATTTAATACAGGAATCTCAATGTGTCTGCCATCACTAGCACCTAGCAAAGGCATCTCTTATGATCTGCCCTTCTGCCAAACAGAACTCTCTCTCTCTCTCTCTCTCTTGGACACCCTGCACTTGGGGCTCAACCCCCCATCCCATCCCATCTCTCCAGCATTTCTATGCGCTAACCCCCTGGTGTTGCTGACAACTAACAGGCTCCCAGTTGGGCACAGTTATTTAGTCTGTTCCGGTGTGTATCTGACTGTGTTTACTCATTCCAGTTTTAGTTTCACTGTATTTTTTGCATTCCTTTGTTTAAAGACCAAATGTACCTAAATGTTCTCATTCTAATCCTATTGCCTTGTTTGTCTCAATCCTCTGTATAATCACCTACTTGTTCTAAATGTACTAACATGGAACCTATGTAAAGAGCTCTGAGCTCAAATGGTTAATCTGAGATCAGAAATAAATAAATAATATATTAAAAGCTTTAAAAAAATGTCTCCCAAACATGGCCAGTTCCAGTGCACCTGCACATAAGATGCTTTTTCAAAATGTCTCCCATGCAGAAGAAAGTAATGCACTGATTGCTCGGGAGCACTCCCTTGATCAATAATTGTTAAAAGAGGTTTTCACATGCAGGCAAATCTTCAGTGCTGGATTAATTTATAATATGTATAATAGGTACAGTGTTATCTAGAAATTGCAACTACTGTATTGCCAAAGAAATGTGGTGGCTGCGTTAGTCCAGTCAATGATACAGAAGAAAAAAATAAATTGTAAGTGATACATTTAGTTGAACTAAGAAAATTGTTTTTGAGACTAGCTTTCGAGAATTATATTCTCGTCTACAAGTCAGAAAAACCAGAGCCGAATAACATGTCATGTGAGGTTGGTCGTGGATTCAAATGAGGCATGGCTTAGCTTATTTAAATATCAAAGCACCACAAAGTCAGTTCACATTTGTGAAAAACAGGCAGGAAGAATTGAGACATTCTATCCCATTGTCATTTAACAGTGCCTGCTGTCTAAAATTGTCTCTGCAGCAAGCATCTTAAAATGACAATAGAACAGAATATCCCAATTAGTCCTATCTGTTTTTTATGAATGTGAATTGAGTTTGCAGTACTCTGAAGTTTAAACAAGCTACACCATACCTCATTTGAACTCACAGCCTACCTCTATATCTGATATGTTATTCAGCTCTGCTTTCATTGGCCTGGAGAATATAGTAAACCTCCTGTAAACTAATCTCAGAATATGTTTTGCTAGTCCAATAAAAGGTATCACCTGCAACATATTTTTCTGCTGCAACTAATGTGTTGTGATTTATTTAATTTTTTATTTTATTTTAGTCTTTGGTAACTGGGTAAGGCCCATTAGGCACAAGTGTCTGTTTTCATGAGCAACCTGGGAGCACGGGGGGTTAAGTGACTTGCTCAGAGTAATACAGTATGCAAGTGGAGGTTGTGGGAATCAAACTCAGGTCTGCTGGATGTATCAAGCTCATTCACAGCTCATTATTCTGACTTCTAAGTTATACTGCCAGCCCAGATTTGTCATAAGACCTCAGAAAATCTTTGTACACTAGTTGAACACATGACCTGTCAGTGACCCAGGAATTACCTCATCAGTTTACTAGTTCACATTAAGTATGTGCTGTGAATGCCAAACTTACAATAAAATCATATTCACTTCAAATTAATTAGCAATCCTCCATCTAATTTGAACTTGCTATAAGGCACTTTAATTATAAAACTTATTTTCATTTGGTGTATCCCCAATCTCAGGTGTTGTCCTCTTCTGATCTGAAGTTTCTCCCAGCCCCATAGATCCCTTAGCTCATGCATCTGTGATAGATTCCTGTGGGGGTTGGACAGCAGGCCTCTCAGGTCCACCTATTGTTTGGGAAGTAGAGTGTGACCAGACAGGTCAGTGGGGCCCAACAGCACTGATAGCATGCTGCATATCCTAGGGCTTTTCTCGTTAGTCCCCCCCCCCAATGAACACTGAAATCAAAGAAATCACAGAGCTTGCACAAGGTATGATCAGAGTCTAACATCAGTCAGCATCCGCCTTCCCACAAGTAGCTCTGGCTGCACCACCACCTGTGGTCACCCTGGTGGCAGTATAACAGCAGAGACTTATCCCCTCCCTCCCCATTGGAAAAGAGCATTCTGGGAGATGTTCAGTCCTCCTCCCTCTTTTACCTCCAACTTACTGAGCTCATTCCCGAACCCGGGTCTCCAGCATAACATGTGCCCACCCTTCCCCTGTATCAATGGGCTGGTTTTAATTATCAAATTATATGTCACTTATACTGGCCACTTCTAAACAGTATCATTTCACACAGAAACCTCAATGAAAGGGAAACACAGACAGTCATTAAGCTTTGGCTGGATTTCCTTGTTTTTAAGATTTGTTTATTTTATTACTACTCTAGTTTCCATACAAAAAAGCAAAACAAATGCCATACCTCATACGAAGTACTTCTCATTTTACAAGGGGAAGGCTGAATTCTATCAAAAGATAAATGTTCCCTTGGCTATTTCTATATCATTAGTGATCGTATTATAATTGGCGTCCCTACACATTAGGGCTAATCATTGTTTCAAAATTTACATTCGTATCTAGAAACTAAAAACCATGTGTGACTGCTTCCTCCAGCAAATGTCAGTCAGAAGGATAGTATTCAGTTGCAAAGCTGAACAGTCAAACCACCATAAAACATCAGTTTATAACGATATGCAGAAGGCCAAAGTGGTCTGTTCTACCTTTAATCTTAGAGAGGAGCATTAAAACAATTGTCTGCATTTTATTCGAGATGGCAATGCTTTTTTTGTTTCTAGTTGTATATCCAGTGCCTCAGTGTAGCAGCTGGCTATATGTAAGGCTAATGTAAACTAGTGCTTAGGTGAAAATAACTTTGGGCTTGCTCACTTTAGGTAGTTGCACCTTCAGTATAAGTGGCAAGAAAAGGTATACCTTATGACTAAAGCAAATGGCTGAGTATGAATAAAGGCCTGAGTGTAGAAAAAGATAGAGCTGAGGAGTAGAGGAGGGGTGGACAAAGCGAGCTAAGGCAGGGAGCTTTGGGACTGCCTGCCTTTTATAGTATGGTGTGAAGAGTTAGCTACAGTTGTGCCCAATAGTGTGTTGTTTATTACCACATGACCACACAGTGGCACATCAATTCTGTGCTACATTTCTGCTGTTCTTATGTTCATCACCTCTGTGGCACTTTCCAAGATTTATTTATTTTGTGCCGGTATATTTAGTTGTAATTCCAGATCACTACCACAATGTGTTGTTATGCACATGCACTGACCCCACTGTGAAGCTTTCCCCTACAGTACCTTGTAATATTAATTTAAGTCTACAGTACTTTGCTGTATTATTAAGTAAGACAAAATACCAATGGAAGGAGCCATTCAATAGTTCAAGGTATATGGTTTTCAAAGGTGGATGTAGAGTGTCTGTGAATTGAAAGCTGTCTCTGCCTTCTGCTTCACCAACACCATGTATAGTATATGCACCACTTGAAAACCACTATGCATGTTTTAGAAAAATGGGAATCTGGTGGGCTTCAGGGAACACCTTGGGTAATATGCATACTGAATTTCAAGTTTGTACCATGAGAAATTCAAAAGTTATGCCTGCTTTTGTACTGTGTTAGTGAAATGAAAGGCCCTGCCTCGAGATATTTGAGGTGGAAATCAAACTTTTGAGCTGCCCTCTGGTTCCCAGACACCACACAGAAATTACCCTTGAAAACCACTATACACTTTTTTTTAGAAACCTGGGTACTTATGGGACTGCTGAGGCACTTTGGGGAACATGAGTACTGAATGTTATGTTTTTACCACAAGAAATTTAAAAGTTATAACTTCTGCGTGGTGATAGTGGAGAAAAGGAATTGGCAGCCTAGAGATGGTTAACCTTTTCTTCCTTCACAGACACCACACAGAAATTACACTCAAAAATCACTTTACACCTCTTTTAAAAACCTGGGCACTTAGCGGGCTTCAGGAGACACCTTGAGGAACATGTATACTGATGTTTTTACCACAACAAATTCAAAAGTTATAACTTCCTCTGTGTGGTGTTAGTGAATGGAGATGTGTGAAGTTGCTGTAATTCAGTCTGCAAAACAATCTGCACGTTTTGGCAAATTCACAGAGCTGGAGACTCCAATTCACCTTGTTATTCTTCAGGTGGACTGGTCAAAATTAGCCTGGCAAATGGCCAATTCACTGGTGAATAAAAAGGTGAAGCTAGTGTTGCCAAACATTATCCCCTCAAACCACCCCCCCCCCCAATTTGGCACCCTTCTCCCACCCCCAGAAAGCATCCTGCTTACTGCTGAGTCAGTAAAAGAAAAGGTAATCCCTTCCCCACCACATGCCAAATACACTCCCACCTTCCCACCCAAGTCCCACTGTCTTTCATTTTATCTCTAGTAACCCCCCCATCCCCCTCTGGTCCCCATCACCCTCCTCACATTACGAGCACCGACAATATATTTTATTTATTTATTTAAACATTTGGTAACAGGGAAAGGCACACTGAACAAAAGCTTGTCTCCAGGTGTGACCCAGGGAAGGAGGACGTGGGATAACCGTATACAGGATGCAAAAAGGAAAATAAAATAAAATAAAGGATATAATTAAACAGTATTTCAAAACTCAATAATAGCTACAAACAATTTAGGTAGAAGGGTACAAAGTGATACCAGCACTAGGTAAATACAATGCAGACATACAACTAGTGCAAGTGCTATGTGTTGTTGTGGGAGCATGTGGGGGTAGGCAGGTGGCGTAGTTGAGATTTGACTAAGGTGTAAGAGAGAGAGGGTTACATAGGAGGGGTGGTTGCAAGTTCCAAGGAAAGGGGAGCCAATAGGTGTAGGCAGATTTGCCAATGTTAGATGATGGTTTGGGAAGGGAGAAAGACTGTGAATCCCTAGAGTGTAGGGAGTATGGAGAGAAGGGAGCAGGAGTAAGGTGTACAGAGAGGTAGGAGGGGAGAAGGTTGCAAATAAAGAAAATGATCCCTCAGTACAGAGCATGTGCTCTGTTCAGTGCCGACTTCTGACTCCCGTCTCATAATAATGGCTTTCATGAATGAATGGTGACATTTTGGGTCCTAGTAAAACCTAACTGGTTAAAAATTCAACCAATCAGGCTATACTAGTAGCAAAGACATCAGCATTCATTCATTCATGCCATTTTACGAGATGGGATTGGGACGGGTCTGCACCGAACAAAGCAGACACTCTGCACCAGGGAACCGTTTCCTTTATTCACTGTCTACTGTGTATTTTGTGCATGCTCATACGGGGAGGAAGGTAGTGTGAAAACAGAGGGGTTGGAGGGTTGGGAGTAAAAATGAAAGACCATGGGACTTGGGTGGGGGGAGGTAGGGGAGTGTATTTGGCTTGTGGGTGGGGGAAGGGATTACCTATTCTGTTGCAATGGAAGCAGCCTGCACTGTAGCAGGCATGTTAACTGCTAAGGAGGGGTAATGTTGCCAGCGGGGTTGGATTATTTTTTATGTTCTTGGGTGAGGGAGGGGTTGTTTGCATTGCACAGTGAGTGGGGGTGATTTTCTTATGTTTAAAAAAAATTCCACTGGTGAAGTTGGCCAGTTCAGCTGCAGAATTCATGAATTTTTCGCTAATGCAGTCAATGCCGATTCATGCCAACTTTGCCGGTGAATTAAAAATTTGCAGCATCTCTACTAGTGAAGCAAAGACACTGGCAGCCTGGAGACAGTTTGCCTTTGTTTTCCTTCACAGACACTACACAGAAATTACCCTGGAAAACCACTTTACATTTTTTTTTTTAGAAACCTGTGCATGGGGGAGGGGCGCTTCAGGGGACACCTTGGGAAACATTTATACTAATATAACAATAAAACACAACCCCAGGAGGCTGAGAACATCTGAGCGAAGGCTACTTACTGACCCAGAGTAAGAACAAATGCAGGTGGCAGATCTTTCTCCTCCCTAGCCCCCAACCTATAGAACAACCTCCCACCTCTGGTGCAGGAGGCATCCTCACTCATGAACTTCCGCACCCGACTAAAAGTACATATGATTGCCACGAGCACATGCCTCTGCCACTGCTCATAACTACCTCCAGCTACCACTGCACCCCTCTCAAAAAAGCGAGCTAACTGAGAAACCTCTCCCAACAACCAGGGTACCCAGGTTTCCCAAAACCCTAAATACTATCTCTGGCATGGGAAGTTCTCTCCTGCCAAAAACTTCTCAACAACTCGCCATGCTTAATACTAGGCCTAGCAGCATTGCAGTTAAGACAGTATCATGATGATAACCATGTAAGCACACTGCATAAGTAATGTCTGTATAATACTGTAACCAAATGACTTACCACTGTATTATAAATGTATTGTTTTCCCGGGTCGCCCCTGAAAAAGGGACCTTCAGGGCCCAGTGGGCCTACCCGGTCACCAAAATTTAATAAATAAATAAATACTGAATTTGATGTTTTTTTACCACAAGAATGTCAAAAGTTATATAGTTTACCTTTTTTTCCTTCATAGACACTACCCAGAAATTACCCTTGAAATCCACTTTACACTTCTTTTAGAAACCAGGGCACTTGGGAGGGCATCAGGAAACACCTTGGGGAACATGAATACTGAATTTCTTGGTTTTACTACAAGCAATGCAAAAGTTATGACTTCTTCTGTGTGGTGCTAGTGAAGCAATGGCATTGGCAGCCTGGAGACAGTTTACCTTTTTTCCTTCACAGACACCACATGGAAATTACCCTGAAAAACTAATTTCCACTTTTTTTAGAGGTATGCAAAACTGGGGAGGTTTTGGTTTTATCAAATCACCCCTGGTTTTGGATTCACAGCCAATATTCATTCAACATAAAACATGGTCTGTACCTTCATTTTAAAGTATAGTATAAAGGTAAACGAGTTAAATTCTGTGGAAAAACAGTTTAATAGAATGGCAGCTAACAAGGCCCAGTATGGCAGCACAAGTGAGATCAACTGTTCTTAACAGACTGCTTGCACTGACTGTTTTTTTTCCCAACAAAATATAGTGTCCTGATAACTGTGATACTTTGTGGAGGAGTTCATATATGATATTATAATAAATCAAAAAAAATACACTGTTGTCTTAGACTGTTTGTGCTGCTTCTTGCTCACAGCATGGCTGCAACTGTTAAGACTCTTGCTCACGAGAGCGCAGTATCTCGTGAGGACCAAATATTGATCTAAAGAAACTGACAAAACCTTTTTAATCTAGGTCTATTAAATAATTACAACACCAGATCCATTTTATATTACATAGATATCATATATGAACTCCTCCACAAAGCATCACAGTGATCAAGACACAAAATTTTGCCAGGAGAAAGACTGGTCAGCATGATCGGTCTGTTAAGAACAGTTATCTTACGTCTACTGCCACAGTACACGTCACTTCTTGTTTTACTTTTTGAACTCAAAGTTTAACATAGCCATTTTATTTTTTTTACCCCATCTCATGCACATAGCAGATGTCATTTTCAAACTCCCTTCCAAAACCTGTTTTTGCAGTCGCTCTGCAAAATAGCATTTCTGGTGGCATTTCTTAAATGGCACCTGTCATGTTCATATGCTGGGGTAACGAAAATACTATCTTGACAATTCAGGGTCCCAATCTAAGAAACAACAATATTATGTGTGAACCTGTTTATTTCCCAATCATGACAATTTTGCTATTATAACATGTCACTAATTTGTTAATTTTATCTGCTCCGCTATCTATGTCCAACAATTTATACAGCAAATTCAAGCAAGCAAACACTTGGCATTGGCCAGTGCTTGTTTTCTCTTATGGGAGATGGCTTAATGAAGGGCAAAAAGAAAGACAGAGTGACAAAATATACTATACTTAGTACAATACTTGGGAGGCAGACAGACAGAAGAAGGCATTAGCCCATCGGGTCTGTCTCTCGCATTAGCGGGGCCACCTTGTAGAGTCTTTATTTAAGAGATAACTATCTACTCTAATTTTAAATGTGTTTATTGAATCGGCAAACACTAGTTCTTTAGGCAATGTGTTCCAAAGGTTTACCACTGTTTGTGTAAAATAACCCCTCTTTTAGTTTCGCTTTGAAAGTTCATTTTAATCTGCTTATTATGACATCTTAGAATTACTATATATCCCTTGTATTGTATTGTATTGTAATTCTAAGGTGTTCATTAGCTCCTTGGGCCTGATAATTTTATACATTTGCAACATATCACCCCTTTTTATGTTTGCTTGCACGCATGTGCAAGAAACATAGTGCCATCATCCGAAATTTCGGAGGTGTGTCACCTCCTCCTCCAATTCAGTCAGTGTGTTGGCAGGTGCGGCCCCTGTAAGCCAATGCATGCTGGAGCTGTCTATGACAAGCTCCAAAATGCAGTGGCATACAGTTGAAAGGGGAGTTACGCTTCAGTGAGCAGCGATAAGATATCGCCTGCTCAGCGCGCAGCTCCCCACACACACACACACACAGAACGCACGCGATACCGCGGTGCTGCCCTCCCCAAGACACACGATAGTCGACGGGTGTTCAATCCCCATCGGCTTGTGCTGCTGCCCCCAAAGTTTCCACATACCACGCTGGGTGCCCACCCCAGCGCAGGTAACTCATAGAATAGCCAATGGGGTGCCCAATCCCCTGGCCGGCTCCACTGTCCTCACCCCCGAGACTGGGTGCCACGCTGGGAGCCCACCAGCGTGGCAACTGATCATATGGCCAATGGGGTTTCCCAATCCCCGTCAGCTCCACGGCCCCAGTCGCCCTGTGCCACGCTGGAGCCCACCCAGCATGGCAAATGTCCCACATCGTTTTTACCTGCAAAATAAAACGGTCCCACGGGCGCTTCTCCCAGCCCCTTCTCACAACCCGACCCACCCACTGCACACCCTGCCTCCCCACCCCATACTTACTCCGGAGATCGGGCGCGACGATCTTCAGTGGACCGGGAACACATCTGCACTCTTCAAAGTCGACCAGAACTGAGGAAATGCTGGTAAACTGTATAATGGGCTAGATAGGGGTTTTCAACTTGTTGCATATCTCAAGCATTTTTGGAATTTTTGCAAATTTTTAACATGTGGTTTTGGGACCCTTCTCATGGTGATGTCACTGACATGGCGTGTATTTGGGCCCAGAGGGTGATTTCAGTCACTGCACAGTCACTGTGCAAAATCACCCTTCAGGCCTGAATAACGCCATGACAGTGACATCCTTCATGAGAAGGGGTCCCAAAAACCCCATGTTGAAAATTTGGTGCAAAAATTTCAAAAAATGACTGTTTTATGAGCGGCGCTGCACAAGTTCACGCAGGCTCAGACGCTTATGGATTTTCAATGTTTTCACTCCAGATTTTCAACATTGCCATTTTACCACACCTTCTTATGAGTAGTACAGCTGTCATTTTTCACATCTCACCCAAAATGTGTTTCCGCCCATGTAGTACACAATGGCGCAGTCGGTGTGAGAAATCAATGTACAGGACAAATTAAGAAAATCACAGTGACACCATTCATGAGCAGAGGTCTTAAAATGGCTATGTTGAAAATTTGGTGAAAAAATTCCTAAAAATGACTGTTTTACGAGCGTGCGTTGTACAGTTCCTATGCACGCTCGTAAGTTCGCAAATTTTCAATATTTTCACTCCAGATTTTCAACATTGCCATTTTACCACACCTTCTTATGAGTAGTACAGCTGTCATTTTTCACATCTCACCCAAAACGTGTTTCTACCCATGTAGCGCACAATGGCGCAGTCGGTGTGCAAAATCAATGTATGGGACACATTAAGAAAATTACAGTGACACTGTTCATGAGCAGAGGTCTTAAAATGGCTATGTTGAAAATTTGGTGAAAAAATTCCTAAGAATGACTGTTTTATGAGCGTGCGTTGCGCAGTTCCTATGCATGCTCGTAAGTTTGCGAACTTAATATTTTCATTCCAGATTTTCAACATTGCCATTTTATTACACTTCCTTATGAACAGTACAGCTGCCATTTTTCATATGTCGCCCAAAATGTGTTTTCGCACATGTAGCGCACAATGGTGCTGTTGGTGTGCGAAAGCAATGTTTAGGACAGATTAAGAAAATCACAGTTGCACTGTTCCTGAGCAGAGGTCTTAAAATGGCTATGTTGAAAATTTGGTGACAAAAGTCCATAAAATGACTGTGTTACGAGTGAGCATTGCGCAGTTTCCACGCACCCTCGTAAGTTCATGACTTTTTAATATTTTCAGTCCAGATTTTCACCAGTGGCATTTTTCCACACTTCCTTATGAACAGTACAGCTGTCATTTTTCACAACATGGCTGAAGTGTGTTTTCACACTTTCAGCGCAGAGATGCGTGGTCGCTGTGGGAAATCATTGTTCAGCACAGATAAAGAAAATCACAGTGACACTGTTCATGATCGGAGACACCAAAATGCCTGAGTTAACAACCTGCTGTAAAAAATCCCCAACCTAAATATATTACGGGTGTGCGTTGCACAGTTTCCATGTACGCTCATGACTTCATCATTTTTTTAAATATTTTTACTGCAGATTTGCAACATTGCCATTTTTTACACCTCCCCATGAACAGTACAGCTGTCATTTTTTACATCCTGTTCAGAATGTTTTTGCACCTGAGGTGCTAAATGCCGTAGTCGCTGTGCATAAGCAGCTTTCGGCTAACAAACTGATATTCCCCCTGTTCATGAGGTGGGGTCACACAAAAACATGTTGAAAATTTGGAGTGAAAATACCAACGAATGCCTGAGGTATTAGGGTTTCAAACCATAACACCCAACCCTGTAGAGAATGACAGGCATCAGGGGTGTGACTTGGGATTCTTGCCTGTAATGCTCATACCATTCCACACCCTGCAGCCAGTGAGAGGCATCGAGGTATGCCTTGGACTCTTCGGCCCCAAAGTTCACCCTATTCTCCTATATCGCACCCAACTCTCTGTATTTCCTAATGAAATGGGAAAAGATAAGGGCCAAAGACCAAAGGAACACCGTGACACTTGTCGGTGTCTGCAGGGTAGGGTGTGGTGAAATGGCGGCTGCTATGCTGCCTGACGCACCCAAACGCGACACCCAATGCCTGGTCACTCTCTGCAGGGTGGTGGTGGGGTTGGCTTCAGTTTAATACTTCACTGCCATTCCTATTACGCAGCTCTGTAACTTCTACACTACCACTGCCAATGCCAGCAAGCAAACATTCAGCATTGACAAATGCTTGTTCTCCTTGTCTCCAGGGTGATGTGAGTGTGCCATGGAGAAAAAGACTGGATAAAGCACTGTAGAGAGAAAGAAAGAGAGAGAGCCAAAGACACAGCATGCATGAGTGAGCCAACAGGAAATGGATGAAACTCAGTGGGGCAGTGCATGTGCATAAAAGCACCAGCCCTCCAGTTATCCTTAGGCTCTCAGCTATCAAGTCACCTCATGCTTACCTGTCCAGCAGCACCTACAGCAGTAAAAGGACTACTTTAAACAATTCAGCAAGGTAAATACATTTTGCATTTACAAAACAAAAACCAAACAAAACTATCTTTTGTACCATTTCTTAAGGACACCAAAGCACTCCAGGGTTGAGGAAGGGGTGGGCTATACCTGCATTTCCAGGGGCTGTTTGGCTCTCCAATTGCAGTGTCATACATCACTACACCCCTGAACCCAACACCACTCACCCTGTCAAGTTTTTTGCTTCCATAAATGGAGAGTGAATTCATGGAGTCACAGAGATGAGCAATGGGAGTTTTGAAGAGTGAAGAAAGTGAGACAGAGTTTGTGCCAAGAGGTCTCCCTCAATGCGTCTTATGGACCAAGGGCCATGTGGCCTGTGGTGGGCTCAAAGGAAGTGATGAGATTCTTGCATAGATGGGCCCTGGCATGCCCCAGAATCCAGAGGGAGCAGAAGGAATAGAGCCTCTGAGATGGCTGGCCACCAGCAGCTGGAGGTTAGTGGAAAAGAATGTGGGCAACAGCAGGAATCATTCATAACATTGAGCTAGCCAGAACAGCAGGATTCAGTGGATTTCCATGCTCCTAAGGGCTGACTTGACCCCTTAAAGTTTGCATCTACTATGAGTCAGGGGCGTGGGTCATCAGCGAAGAATTAATTAGTAGGCATGAGTTAGGAAGACAAATGGTCAAGCAAGGTGTGGGGATGCCCCCTTAAGGTGCTCTGCAATGTGTCCTTACGGGCCTGTGTTCATGTATTTGGAAAAAAGGGAAGGAAATGACTCAGGAGTGGGGGCATTACAGTCTGCTATGGAAACCTAGAATCTATTTGAAGGCGCACCATTTTATGAGTGTTGAAAGTCCCAACTGTGGCTGGGTGGAAGAATCGCACACAGAAGGATGGTCGGAGATATGGTAATATGTCAGTCTAGTATATAATGGTCCATTGAAGTGCTGTCTCCATAAAGATAACAGAGTGCTGAGGAGGGGTCAACTCTCCGGGACCCCTACTTGAGCCCATAAGTGTTGACCACCTGTTTGGTTCCAGCCTGGGACCCTGAGTACCAATTGCCCCAGAAAGTGGGGTTCAGGAGGACACAATGTGTCATATCAAAGAGTGATACCCTTGCCTAGGATTCAGAAGGAGTTTTACAGTGGACCTGCTTTAATGCACACCTATTTTGCAGGGGCTTTCTGTGCATTTAAGCAGACTGTGCCTTTAAGAAGATTACACTTGAAAACTAACTTTGTGGTTTAAAAGATGCACTGATAGGCTTTGTTTACTTGTTTACAGATGATTTTAAAAACAGAATTCCCTTGGGTGTGGCTCAAGAATACAATCATTCGGGGGGGGGGTCTGGCTTAGCCGCTGATGAAAATGATTGTCTAATCCTGTCGCTCCGTCTCACCCTTCAGACAAACATAGGTTTTTCTATGGTCACTGTCAGTAGAGTGGGCTAATTTTCAATCTCTGACAACAGTGGTTTTAGCCATCATCTGAACAAAGCTGGTTTGGTATCGGAGCAGCAAATATTCATAAAGCAGTTTACCAAAGAACGAACGTGGGTTGGCCTGGTCGCTTCATTTTCCCGCCCTTAAATCAACCAACAGAGCTTCTATGAAAGTGACTGGGACAGATACAGGGGCACATTCTACCCCCAATTCAACCTCTCTGGGCTACATAACTTGTCTGCTGGAAACACTAGTAGCCAATATGGCCGACAGTCCTTCCCCTTAGCTACCTTGAAGGAGGTGAAGGTCCTTGTGGATCGACTGAACACAGTGGAGCATCAAACTGAGGACCTCGAAGACATACAGCATAGAATACTACAACACCTGGATGAACATGAACAGTGATTGGATAAGCTTTGGGAGTGAGCCAAAGATTAAGAAAACAGGGGATGCCACAATAACATTTTGATCCTACGAGCCCCTGAGTGAGCCGAAGGGCCCAATATGGAACAATTCCTCACACACATGCTGCCGCAACTCATGGGGCTGAGGTGGCAGGGAGACATCGTGGTGGAACGGGCACACCACATGAGGGGCCCCCCAGCACCTGCAGGTTCCAGCCCTACACCCATTTTTGTATATTTTCTGTGATATTCCATAAAGAATCGACTACTTAGAGTTGCCCTGTGAAAAAAGGGATCTCTATTGGAAAGGGGCCAGATTCTGTATTAGAACTATTCCCACAAAGTGGTACAACAGAGAAAAGCCTACAATTCCATCCAACAATCCATCAGAGAAGCTGAAATCCAATATAGATTTAGGGGACTTACCAGTCTATGTGTGAGCAGAAATGGGCAGAAATTTGAGGGCAGAACTCCCAAAGAAGTGGCTACCTGAATCCAGCTTCATTGGCCAGACGTTTGTTGGGGGACTTCAAATCCCAGAAAGCTGTGGGAAGACCAGAATCGATCACCTAAGCGAAACCAGAACAGTGCCACCAGCCGCAGTAATGAGGGGGACCCTGTTAAACAGCACACTCCTGACTACAAGATAGTGGTGCCCACTGATTCTGCTCCAGCAACTGTGAAATCTTCCCAAGAAGACAGAAACAAAGAAACAGAATTTGTTGGGTTTTTTTTTTCTGGCTCCATTTTCCTCCTGGTACTGGAGGATCTGGACTGCCAGCAGCGCTCGATGCCCCCCCCAATCCCCAGGCTTATCCCTGGGTGGGGCCCCCTCCCCAATGAACTCAATTGCATAGCCCTGGCTTGTCCCCCAGGGCAGGGCCACGGAAGCGGGCCCCCCCCAGCAGGTCTTAGTCTGCAGCAGGAGCGGTGGAGGAGAAGGGGGCCATCATTAGTGGGACAGCATTTTTTGGTCAAAGTTTTCCTGGGGCCGGGGACATGCAATGATGCCAGCGTCCGCCTCCTAACATGTGGTGCTGGCTATGATGGTACCCCAAGCCTCCGCCAGAGGTCCACATAGCGCTGGGCACTCTTCCCCCTTCCCCCCAGAGGAGGAGAGCAGTCCCAGGGATGCTCAATCCTTCTCCCACTGGCCAGCCCTTAGACACCCAAGTCCATCACAGAACCCAGGATGTCAGTGCCACAAGTGGATGCCTTGCCACTATGCCAGCAGGCCAGCCAGAAACAGAATTTGATGGAAGATAAAGACTGCTTGGTCCACCCAGTCTGCCTATTTTCCCTACTTTCTGTAATACCATAGACCCTACTTGATTTCTGGCTTAGCTGTCTTGTATCCAATGACTAAAGTTCCCTTATGCCTATCCCATGCATTCTTGAATCCTGTCACAGCTTTTTCCCTCACCACCTCTGCTGGAAGGCTGTTCCAAGCATCCACTACTCTATCTGTGAAGAAGTACTTTCTTATGTTTCCCCTGAGTCTATCCCTTCCAGCTTTATAGCATGTCCCCTTGTTCTTCAGCATCTTACAAGATACAAGTTATATGCGGCAGAGGGGAAGAGGAGACCAAAGAGCGAGCAGCCAGAACCAGAATCGCCAGTGATCCAGAAGCAGGTCCCTCAGAGCAGCCAGAAATCCTACCGAGCCCTTCTACCCTCTGGCCAAGTCTGCCAGAGACTGTTATAGAGACTCCCATGCGACTAAAGCTGCTTCTGCCTGCAAGCTACAGGAGCCACCCACAGGAGCCACCCATAGACAACATAAATGCGCCATATTCTGTGGCTAGTGCAGTGGATGACACTCCTGACCTGGACACCTATGAGGTGCCCATCCCAACGATCCATCCCAGGACCTGCTCCTTTGCAGAAGTTGCTGCCACCCCCTCCGACCTGACCTCAGGCCTCAGCATAGTTGACTACTTCCTCAAATCACCAGGCACACAAGGTTCCTGACCCACCAGCACCTACTGATAGACTAAAGGGTAAACTGTAATAATGATTCTGGTACTGGAGCTAGGGGAGAGGAAGGGGGTCTCTTCTCATTGTCCTATCTACATACTATTAGCTCTTAACTAACCTTGTCTGCTAGGGCAAGCAGTTTGACTGGTTTCATTGACTGTTTATCATGAACCTTGATATTACACCAACATATGGCCACAATTGGAACAGCTCATGGAGACGTGTTCTGGCAGGGTATCCTGCATATTAGTCTTTGATATTCTGGGACTGGGGTTAAGGGGAAGTGGGGCTTTTTCTTTGCTCTCCTATGTGACTTCAGTGCTGATTTCTCATATATAGGAGAGGAATGGCTGGACACGTTATGGGCTACACCTCGCAATCCTATAGTGGTACTGTTTATAGCTTCAATTGATTTAACCCACAGTGATAGGTGTACTGAAAGCTCTCCATCACCCCCCTCCCCCCTATCCTCCATATAGCAGGCTGGATCAAAATTCTGGTTTTACAAGCTGGGAAGTGCTGTGGAGGGCTGGATCCCAGATTCAGATATACCTACATCCGATTTCAAGGTGCAGCCCCTCTTCATCCAGAATGGGCTCCTCCTCATGCTCCACTGCTCCCCCCAGGTCATGCTCCCCCCCCAGCATCATCTCACCCACTATAAAAGATATTACCCATGTCAGGATCAGTGTGGGGTGTCCCCCCTAGCATCTATTACTCATTCTTCTCAGGCCAGAGCATGGCACGTGGCTAGGTGGATTATGGATTCCCAGAGAGAGCACAGATACTGTATCTATCCTCTCCTCTGACCTCTCTTATGTCATGCCAACATATTGGCTGAAGGGCAATAGGTACATTCTCTTAAACAGCCACTGACTGCCTTTATTGTACACTTAAGCCACATGGCAGCCCCCCAATGTTGCCTGTACACTATGTCATTGAGGGGTTGAGACGGGTCTCTGAATTTGTTACCCATTTCACTCCCCCACCTAGTACTGTCCTGGCAAGGCTTGGCGGGCATTGTTCATCTCCCTCTTGCATACATGGATACTTTAATCACTATTTCAGCTGGTTTTATTCCTGTTACTATGATGTTTGCTGAGACCTTATTTACCATTATTAACCGTTTAAATATTTGTACTTGTTTCTTAATTGTTATGGCACCGTCATAGGGCATTTACACTGTTAACCCATATTTGACAAACTCTTACTATCAGAGTGTTCCACTCTTTCACATATTGAGCTTAACTTACACTACTTCCCCACTTCTTACAGCCACTTGAAGGTTGTTAGAGCCCCCACCTTTCTGGGTAAGGAGTGATGGTCAGGCTTCTCACCCCTCCTCCCCAGTTTTTTCTCTTCCTCCGAAACGCTGTTAGCCAGTGGGGAAGGTACCTATCCTAAGACAGAGCACCTTAGAGGTTTTTCACCACTGGGACAGTGCAGCTCAGTACACCACTGGGACAGTGCAGCTCAGTACACCGAATGAATGCAGGTGGACAAGGGGAAGTCAGATGCAGTTCATGAAACGTCAAGTGGCTCAATCATCCAGTCAAGTGCACCAAAGTTTTGCAACATCTAAAATCCCTTAGGGTAGAAGTTGCCTTGATCCAGGAAAAGCACCTCACAGATAAAAATACATAGTGGCTTAAAAAAGCTTGAGTTGGTCAAGTGTTCCACAGTTCTGCCACCTCAAAGTCAAGGACAGTGGCTGTACTTCTTCATTGAGCTCTGCCCTGGAAGATGAAGGTGACTAAAACTGAGTCTCATGGTAGATGGATTGTAGCCCTTTTCTGATTCTCAGGAAGGAAGATCATCCTTGCTAACATCTATGTCCCCAATAGTGATGACTCGGGATTCTTCCCTTAGGTCAGTCATGCTATTGCTAATATTATGGGTGAAGGCTCTTCCACCCCACTGCTAATGGGTGGGGATTTCAACCTAGTCCTTGACCCACTCTTGACAGATCTCAGGTCACTCCAGACACCCATCCCAGGGCCAGGGTGACTCTAGAAGCCCTAATGGCAGAATGGGGTTTGACGGATAAATGGAAGCGAGATTACTCAGATGAGAGAGACTACTCCTTCTATTCACCGATTCATGGCATGCATAGCCATAAAGATTTTTGGCTGACAGATAATGGGTCCTCACTGGGTGTACATGACCCCTCAATCAAGTCAATACTTGTTTCAGACCATGCCCCAGTAGGGCTTTCTTATTCTCCAGATACACAGAGCAAGTCACCACACTGGAGATGTAACCCCCAACTCTTAAAGAATCCCAAATGTTGTGCCTGGATTACCTCAGAAGTAGTCTCATACTTTAAGACCAATAGGACTGGGGAGATAGCTCCAGGGATAGTATGGGAGACCTAAAGGCCTTTCTCAATAGCTGGATTATCTCTGCACAGAATAAGAGAGCCAGAGACCACAGTCAGTTACAACAGGACCTCAAAATTAAAGAAGTGCAGTTTAAGCAGACCTACCAACCCGGTCCAGAACTCCTGTCCTCTATAGTGGGACTTACATATAAATTAATGCAATTTTACATCGCAAAGTCAAATGGAAATCTTATGTGCCAAACACAGATTCTGGAAAGCTGATGACAAATGTGACAGGTTGCTAGCCTACAAATTATGAAAGCAAAAGGCTAATTCTCAAATCCAGGCCCAACGAAATACAAAAGGGGAGATCATTACAGCCCCAGGGGGCATTAATGATGTCATGAGGCTATATTATACACAGTTATACTCCTTGCAGTCAATGGAGCCCAAGGACGCATCCCCAGTGAACACTTTCTAGGGAGCACTCCAGTTCCCAAGGCAACTTCTGATCTCTGACAAGAACTAGATTTATCCCTTACAATAGAGCTTAAAATGGCCCTGACACAGCTTTTCAAAGGAAAACCCCAAGAGCCAATGGCATGGTGGTTGATCTCTTCCAACTCATGCCCCATATATTAATTCCCCCCTCTTAGAAGTTTTGCAAGCGGCTAGATCTCATGGTACACTCCCTCCCACCATGAAGGAGATCACAAATTCCTTATTACCAAAAAAGTCCTCAGACCCACTAGACTGTGCTAACTTTAGGCTGATTTCCCTGATCTCCACTAAAAATGTGGCTAAGGCACTGGCAAATAGGGTGGAAAAGGTATTCCCATCAATCATTCACCCTTCCCAGGCGGGGTTCCAGAAAGGCAAATGAGAGCTGACAACATCCGCATGGTGCTCCATTTCAAATGGTATGCAGGCCAAGCTGCCACCCCCATGTCAGCAATGGCAGTGGACTTCTGCAAAGTCTTTGACATTTTTGACTCAGTAGAATGGAACTATATGCATTGTGTCCTGCAGACATATGGCTTTGGCTGAATTTTTTTCAGCTGGATTATCACCCTCTATAACAAACCCACAACCACAATTCTCATCAACCGCACCATGTCCAAGCCTTTCAGCTTACACAGGGGCATATGACAAGGGTGCCCACTGTCCCCATCGCTGTTTCTGATAGCCCTGGATCCCCTCACTAGAAAGCTCCTGGACATGACAGACATGCAGAGCATTAGGGTCAAAGATAGATGTTACTTAGTTAACACAGACGCTGATGACTTACTCCTCACCACTAACCACGTTCAGTCACTGGGCCCCATTATGGTGCTTCTGAATAAGTTTGTGTCTGCTTCTGGTTTAGTTGTCAGCTGGAAAAAGGCTACTATATCCCCACTGAACCAAGCCTGCACACAGGATTGTGCCACTGGCACGCACACAATATGGGATCCAGAGGGCTTTACCTATCTGGAGGTTACATTTACAACTAAATGTGCTAATCTGGCAGCCACTAATCTTAATCCACTCCTTAATGGGCTAGAACCTGACATCTGAAGATGGCTTAAACTCTGACTGACCCTTAAAGGAAAAGTGGAGGCTATTCAGATGTTTGTACTGCCCAGATTTGCCTATATCTTTAACAGCTCCATCTAGCAGTCCCAGACAAAATCTTTAATAAGACAGACAAACTCCTAAACTTGCTGCTCTGGGAAGGTAAGGCACAGAGACTTAGTAAGGTAAAACTCTGAGCACATAGGACACAAGGAGGACCGGGACTCCCCTGGTTTCAGAGCTACTTCTGGGCATACAGGATGGCTCAGACTGCTAAGTGGTTCCTCCCCCACATAAATGATGCACCCCAGTGAGTTACTCTAGTACAGGACTTAACTAATGTTAAGTGGATGGGCCTGCTCCTGGGGCCCAAGAGCACAAAGGGGTTCAATAAAAACCCCATTATCCTTGAGACCTAGAAAGCCTGGCTCCGATGCCTGTAGGCAACTCCATGTTCCAAAGCCACATGGCTACCCCTGATGTGGTACACCTACATAAGGGGCACCCCAAACATTCAGATGGGAAGAGCCACAGTCACGTGGAGGGATTGGGAGACAGCAGGGATCTATACCATTTCTAACGTCTCTGTACCAGATTCAGACAACCTGCTATCATTTCAATAAATACAGGCCAAATTTGGGATACAAAGATTCGATTTTTGGAAATTTTTCCGAATTAGGAGGGCCATCAACTCCTTTAAAAAGCATCATGAAACACAGAAAGAGTGGTATTGGCTATGCAGTTGCACAAACCTCACAGGTCTAAAGGGGTCGTAGGAAGGGTCTGCCGTATAGTTAGGGATGCTCAACCAGGGGTCACAGAGAGAGGCACGACAGGATAGGAACAAGAGTTACAAATAGATCTTCCCCTGGAAAGGTGGGAACGTTGCCTCAGGGATACTCATTTGGCTTACCGAGATGCTAGAGGGCAGCTAATACAGACAATACTCCTTCATAGGTGGTACTGCACCCCTGACTTCTTATTTTGTAGAGCTTTGCAACCCCACTCCAAATGCTGGAGATGTCATGCCCCTGCTGCCAACCTGCTGCATGTTCTCAGGCAGTGCTCAAATCTACATTATTCTGGAAAGAAGTACTGGGAGATTGTTCCAAAATTTTGAATTTCCAGATCCAGCAGCAACCTGCTTTGATCCTCTTAGGTGACACCTCACTGCTACTGGGAGGCACAACCCAAGAAGCAAATTGGTTGGTAGCTGCACTTATGGAAGTGAAACATATGGTCCTTATGAAAGGGAGACAACCTGCTCCTTGGATCTATGTGATAACGGCGAAAGTCTAAAGGCAATAGTCGTTATCAAGAAGTCAGAGTGCCAAATTTTTTCAGCACTCTGACACCCTGGCACAGCACAATGGTGCCGGGACTTACTTTTTACTGTTTTATGGGGGCTTCACCCCTGCACCCCATTAAAGGATTCTCAACTACAGGGGTGGATGTTGGGGTGAAAACAGTAAAAATAAAAGGTTTCGGGCAGCGCGCAACAAAAATGCACCAGCACCCAGACCCAAACCCAGTACCCTGCAAACCAGTACCAGCAACCCACCCACCACACCACTGGGTCAGCTCAGCAACTGACCATGGCACAACCCCTCACATCCCTTCCCGCCCCTCGCAGTGTGTGCTCGTTACCCCCACGCATGTATGTATAGCGACATCCCATCGCTATATTCGCTACCCCCCCATCCAGCCACCCTACCCTATCCCTCCAGGGATGTGCTGGGGAGTGGGTCGCCATTACTGTCGGCGCCCTTTCCCCAGTGCTCTCATCATGGGTACCCTGTTCCTCCATCACTTATAATTTGGCTTGTCGCAGTGGCCCAATTGGCTGCCTTTGAAACATTATCCTACATCACTACAACAAACTTCCTGTCTAATATAAAAAATGGGGTAATTACCTAAACTCACACCTGTGTTCTGTACCCTTTCCCCCTACAGAGAGCCCACCACTTTTAATATGATATCATTCAAAAGTATCCCCATAGATCTCATATAGCAATCTTGAATAAGTTTACTTAGTTTTATAATTTTAGGTTCTGCCTGTATATTACCTTTTTAGGCTGAATTGGTTGCAATGAATGGAATGCTCAGACTGTTTATACATGTTATATAACATGAAGACCTGCTTTTCTGGTATTGTAAGAATTGAAAAATGAAACAAAATCTTTCATGTTAAAAAAGAATACAATTTATCTCATCACAGTTACAGACATCATAAGGAGGGAACTCGGCAAGAATCTAGGGAGCATATTTGTCCACCACTGGTCAGTCAACTCTCTATGAACATCTTTTTTTCCCCATGGTGGTTTTTAAAAACAATCCCATTCCACTCTTTTCAGCAACAGAACCAACCATTTGTCACACTGAAAAGCCGAATCTCAATAATAGTGCACTTAAGTGGAATTTATACCTAACCAGAGTTCACTTAAGGGGACTAATAAACATTTTTATTTATTTATTGAATTGATTCACCTGGAAAGGCACACTGAGCAAAATGATGCTCGTCTCCCGGTGTGACCTGGGGGGTGGGGCTATGTAGGAGAGGATAACACACAGGTTATCACTGAGTAAAACATTTAACATACAGTTTGTGCACTGGAGAAGAAAACTCACTGGTTTTCCAGTAGAATACATATAACATTACATTTATTACATTACATTAATGTGAACACTTAATAGGAATTACAGCTTAGTGACGGGTTACAGGCAGGAACAGTTAGGCACAGGACACGATGATACAATCATGGTGCAGATTACATAAACTGGAAGTACTGTAAGACAGCAAGACAGCAGAAGTGTAATAAGAGCAATAGTTGGTTTAAAAGCCCAGCTTAGTAGCATCTGATGGGTGCCATTGGGTGAGCAGGCACGGGTATGGGGTACAGGGGGTGGGCACAGGAGGAAATCGTGTGCAGGTATAGTTTATCATAAGGTATTTAGCCAGGGCGGTAGCAAGACAGTGGGTGGAGGAGGAGTGACAAATAGAAAGGATAGGTAAAAAAGAGAATGGAAAACATATAGTCTTAAGTGGGATGTGCACTTATCCAGTGTGCATCTAAGTGGGCTTTATTGTAGTGGGATACAGCCAAATGGTCATTGCCTGAATGGAATGTTACCATTCTATAATTACTGGTGAGCAATTTTTCAATGGACTTCACATGTTGATATTTGCCGTAATAACCAGGTGGTTATAGCATTCAGACGCTCCATTTGTCAAAAGCGAGTGCTCCCTCATTGGCTCCCTTTCTCTGTGTGGGCAGGCTAAACAATTTCAAAAAACATGGAAGTTCTGTATATTTATTACAGAGAAGCCACCACACTAAACCCTCACCTTATTTAATAATTTATTTTTACCAATCTGGTTGATCCTACTAAGTACTAAGTTTCATACTAAGTATGAGGAGCTAAGGGGTCCCATGACAGACCCGTAACAGCGCTTCTTTCCTCTTTACCCATAGTATGATGGAATGTGGTCTTCTAAGATATAGGTATCTAGTTTTCTTTTAAACTGTGCCTTACTCAAAGTGTATACTATTTCTTCTGGTAACCCGTTCCAGGGGGCCAACACTCTCTGAGTATAAAACGCCATACACTTACTTGTATTACACTTTATATGTCCTAGCTGAAGGTGGTGCCCTCTGGTACCAAGTTTATTGTTTTTAAACTGAAGATTCAGTTTGTTTAACAGATGGTCATCCTGCATTATATCATAACACAGCATTAAGTCCCCTCTGACTCTTCTTGTCTCCAATGACATTAGCCTTAGATCTACCAATCTCTGAGGGTATGGCTTATCCCGCATGCCATACAACATCCTTGTGGCCCTCCTCTGTACCCTCTCCAAACCTGCCACTGCCCCTTTGTTTATGGGCCCCCACACAGGGGCACCATAGTCCAACATAGGCTCTGTACAAGGGCATAATCACAGATTCCTTTCTACTTTTAAAGTTTTTTGTTTTATATTCCATAAAACCCTGTTAGCTTTTATTATTTGTTTGTCACACTGAGCATGGTACTTAAGAATTTGGTCTACTAATATGCCCAGGTTCTTCTCCACCTCTGACTTCCCGAGGGTTTGCCCATTGATCTGAAAATTGTGTTCAGGATTTCTATTTCCCATATGTATCACACAACATTTGTCTACGTTAAAACTCATTCCCTTTTCGGTTGCCCATTTGTTAATGCTGTCTACATCTTTCTGTATTGTCTCCGCCCCCCCCCCCCCGCCTGTGTTACTAGGCCAGCCAGCTTAGTATCATCTGCATGTTTACTCACCCAGCTGTATGCCCCTTTCCCCATTTGCACTATGAAGAGTCTAAACAGCACCGGTCCCAGCACTGACCCCTGAGGGACCCCCCCAGTCACATGGATCTCATCAGACAGCCATTTATGCACACCCTCTGAGTCATATCCACCAGCCAGGCCTGGATCCATTGACATACCCTATAGTCCATATCTATTTCTGACAAACAATTTAGGATTTCTATGTGTAGTACTTTATCGAATGCCTTAGCAAAATCCAAGTATATACAATACACTGACTCCCTCCTGTCTAAAGCTGCCGAAATTTTCTCATAAAAGCATAACATGTTTGTCATACACGACCTACCAGCCACCAATCCATGCTGCTCCCAATCATCCTGATCAGTCTCTGTTAGATATAGATTTATGACAGCCTTTAATATTGATTCCATTAGTTCGCCCGGCACCGATGTCAGACTTATGGGCCTATAGTTTGTGCAGTCCGCTCTATTGCCCTTCTTATAAATGGGTATTACATTTGCTGCTAACCAATCCCTAGGCACTGCCCCCTCCCCCAATGACTTCTGGAAGATAAAGCTAAGAGGGATAGCAATATGTGGTTATAGTAGTTTAAGAATATTGTTTGTTATGTTTTCAGGCCCTGCTGCATTTGTGTTCTTCAGTGTCTTTATTTTATTTAGAATGACCTCAACTGAGATCCTTATGTCTAATGCTTTGTTTGGGTTAAATTTCACCAAACCCAAAGACTTAGCCTCAAAGACTGTACCAAAGTATTTGTTAAAGACATTGCTACCTTAGTGGGATCTGATATTTGGGCTCCCCCATCCTTAATAATACATAGATTGTTGTTTGATTTCTTCAAGGAATTTACATAGCTATAAAAACTTTGCATATTGTCTTTATGTGCGGTGGAAGCCAGCCTTACTTCCATCCTCTGTTTCTTTTTATCAATTTCTTGCACGTGATCTGGGCCTATTTATATTTAGCCCAGGTGATGGTATCTCCACACTCTATGAATTTGATATAACCGTTTCTTTTTATTTACTGTTTTGAGTATCGTCTTTGTGAGCCATCTAGTTTTTTTCCTTTACTGTTGTACACCTTGACCTTTTTTATATGTTTGCTACATATTGCAAAAATGTGTTTTTTAAAAATAATCCACACTTCCTCAACTGTTTTATTCTCCAGTAGCCTTTCCCAGTTTATAGCTTCCATTTCCCTCTGAATGTTTTCCTTGTCCACAGTTTTTATACTAAAAACCTCTTTACAGCCTTTCTCCAAGGGGGTGTATTGCTGATATGAGAAACATACCCCTACATGGTCGCTACTCCCCAGCGGTGAAGTTTTTTGTCATCCCAGAATATTTATATCCTTCACTGCCATAACCAAATCAAGGGTGTTTTTTCCCCTCATGGGGTCAGTCACATATTAGGTGATGTCCAGCTCCTGGCAGAGGTCCAGAAATGCTTTGCTTGTTAGATTCGTGGCCAGTTGGCCCACCCAATCGATGTTCTTATAGTTTAAATCCCCCACCATTATTACCTTGCCTATTTCTCATGCTCGAGTTAGTTCTACATTGATCTGGTCTGACAACTCCTTTGATGCCCCAGGTGGCCTGTAACAGACCCCAATAAAGTATGGGTTTTTGAGCGTATGTAATTATCTGGATCCAGATTGTCTCTGGCCCAGTTACCCCGACTTGACCTTTTCTGTTATATCTTATAGCCTGGATTTTGGTTGATATATATGCTGCCACCCCCCTCCTGTCCTTCCTTCCCTATCCCTGTGGAACAGGGTAAATCCAGAAATTTCTCTACCCCAATCCTTGTCGTCAGTCCACCAGGTCTCTGTAATAAATGCCATATCCATGTTTAGCCCTACACATATGAGTGCCTCTAGTTCCTCCTTTTTATTATTTAAACTCTGTGCATTTATTAGCAGACATTTATTAGCAGATTGTGTAGGCCTTAACTGTGGTTTAGGATTCCTGCCATGCTGTGCTTTATCATTTAGGTACTGCCCCTCTCCCTGTACCTAGTTTAAATATTCAGCCAGCATTCCCTTAATTTCAGATGCCATTGTTTTTGTGCCCAGGGAGTTTAGATGTAATCCATCCCTTCTGTACAGATTTTTTTGGTCAATAAACCTCCCCATGTGTCTATGAATGTGATGTTCCTAGCACCACACTGGTTAGACACTCTACGATTAATTCTTTGTATGGTGCAGTTTTTTTTCATTTTTTTTCAGGGTTGCATCCGTAGGTATGTAATATTGCTGAGATGATAGGTGCTTGTCCTCCAGCAGTTACCAAATCCGCATGTTCCATTAGCTCATCCACTATATCTTTTTTGTGCTCCCTACCCACTTTATTTACCCCCACATGGAGCACAACCACTTTTTTGTTAGGTGCATTTAGTAATAATCTTGGTAAGCGCAGTTTAATGTCCCCAACTCTTGCCCCAGGTAAACAGATTATGGTCATATTCTTTTTACAGCCCATAGTAAGTACAGTACCAGTATTTTGAATTATAGAGTCCCCTATTACCAGTAACTCTGTCTCTGGGGCTGTATCAATTATATGTGTACCCTGAGTTACCCTGAGTTGCATCCAGTTTGAGTGTCTCAGTGCTCAATGCTCGTCCCCGATTCAGAACTGAGCGGTGAGTATCTATTGTGTATTGCAACTTCAAAACCTCCTATAGCCCTCCTCCTTTTTTTGTAGGGTGCTTTTGATATCATTGCCCAACTATCAGTCTCCATTGCATCACTCGCAGTTGTCCAGTTATAGGTATCGGAGCTATCACTGGAGCGTGCATTTGATAGTTTAGGGGGCTCTATGCTAGGAGTTCCAGGCATTACAGTTGCCAATTGTACCTCAGCTTCATTAGCCTAGGATCGAATATGTAGGGGGTATTTCTGTTGCCATTCCCTCAGTTCTACATTTAAAGCAGAAAGTTCCATACATTTAGTGCACAGATACACAGGTGTACAGGTTTTAGACGGGTTCCTAATGTAGATTTCACATTGCCCACATTTTAGGAGATCCCCCGTGCTGTACATTGTTTTCAGCACCTGTTCCACACTAATATTACCCTCCAGAGCATGTTTTGTTCCTATGAGTTCAGGCGTAGTGTTTACAGATGGTTGCCACACACACTTACCCCTCTGGTGACGCCTGTGATTGTTGACGACTGCTACCCCTTGATCCCTTTGAGTGCAGCTATGCACGCTCACCAAGTTCACGTCATTCGCTCAAGAGCCTATTTAAATACCCCATGGACCAGAAGTTGCGTCACTCCCGCCTGCTGCACCCGAGTACAGTTTTTCTCAAAATTAGATTAATTTAAAGATTTACCTTGCCCCAATGGTACAGGAAATTACTAATATCCTCAGACTGCACCAGAAAACTGCAAAATATTAGCCCTGTTACGGTTCCTCCACAGTGCACCCTAGCAACGGCTAGACTGCAGTTTGGGTCCCTCAAGTCCCTGCTTCCTGCAGTTTACATACACAGAGCACTACGGTATATGTGACACAGATACAAATACAAGGTTTATTTCAGAAACTGAGTATTTCCTGGGACTTGCTCCACCGAAGCAGGTCTGCACCTTGCATTTAGATTTTGCTCACTCCCTTCAGCTATACACAAATTCGGCTTTTACATCAAAGCCCTGTTGTTCGCTCTGGAGCCTATTTAAATACCCCCATAGACCGGAAGTTGCATCACTCCTGCCTGTTGCACCCAAGTACAGTTTTTCTCAAAATTAGATTCATTTAAATATTTACTTTGCTCCACTGGTGCAGGAAAGTACTAATATCCTCTGACTGCACCACAAAACCACAAAATATTAGCCCTGTTACGGCCCCTCCGCAGTGCGCCCTAGCAATGGCTAGACTGCAGTTCAGACCCCTCATGTCCCTGCTTCCTGTTGTTTACATACATAGAGCACTGTGGTATATGTGACACAGATACAAATACAAGGTTTATTTCAGAAACTGTGTATTTCCTGGGACTTACTCCACCGAAACAGGCTTGCACCTTGCATTTAGGTTTTGCTCACTCCCTTCAGCTATACACAAGTTCAGCTTTTATATCAAAGCCTACATCCTACCATTAATCCTACCATTAACATAAAAAAAAAGTATTTGGTTAATCCTTCGGCGACACACACTGACACCAGGAGCGGTCTCTAGCTGATTGCCCACATGAAGAGGTAAGCATGAGTGCGATCACAATCATGATCCCAATTTCAACTGTCACTAAAAAAATTAATTACTTAAGTTGGGAGCTGATGGAGCTGGAGGCTGCTGTTCTGTTGTCAGGCTGCTAAGGGCCAAAAGGGAGAAAAACAGGGACTGGGTGGTGACTGCTGCTGCCTGCACAGCTGTGGACTCTGAAGTTGGAGCTGGGGAAAGTACCTGTTGCATTTAGGGCTGCTCTGTGTGGGCTGCTGCAGTATGCCCTCCAAAAGTAGACTGAAGGTTTACAGGACCGGAGGTCGCGAGGGCCTGCTCTGAAGCCCTCCCTGCCCACAGAAGCCCCGAATCCGAGACACACCAGGTAATTTCTACCTTGATCCAGGCTGCTGCCACCATCATTGGCCATGTGGCTCCTTTTCTGAAACGGCCACAAGCTCCCCTGCTCAGCGCATGAATCCCGGCCAGAGTAGCACCTCGAGTTGCAGCCCAGGCTCAAACGGAGCAGAACTGTTACTTTTGTGCCTGATTTTGAAACTTTTAAAACGAACCAGCTAAAACTATTTGCATTTGCCTGTAACTGTATTTAAAAACTTAGAGTCACTGCAAGCCCAGGACCTGTGTTCTATCTGAAATCCCCCCCTGTGCAAATCTCACTGGGGACTGTTTGTTAATTTGTAAAGTGCATTTCCAGTTGTAACTGAATTACCCCCCTGTGAAAAACTCATTTGGGGACTGTTTAACTTCTAAGTGCTTTTCCTGTGTGCAGAATTTCAGTTTGCCCTGCTAGTAATCACCTTCTTTTTTGAATCACAATAGTACCTGATAGCCCATAGCCCATTTGCTCTTCTCCCCACACCCACTACCAGCCAGCCCCCAGCAAGTTAATCTTTTGCCTGTGCTTGATCTTTTTTTTTTTTCTCCATTAGCGCCTTATATTGTTTTGCCACTAGAGGGAGCCTGATTAAGTTTGTACAATTTGCTCCCAATACCTCACTTGTCACATTTTACTGCTCTCTAGTAGCTGTTTTCACTTGGTGATCACCCCCTCATCACCCCCTCTCCAATCGTCGAAAGCTGTCCCGCCATTGAGCACTCCCCAGATCAGCCCTCCTCCTCCTGCTCCTGTCAGGCAATGTCCACCCCAATCCCGGCCTGGCAGCACTGGTCCTCCCCTGAAATCTCCTGGGCTGCGCATTGCTTCTATGAACATCTGTAGCCTCCTGAAAAAACTGGACTCTCTACACTGCTGGGTGACGCTTCATAAACCTGATGTTGTTGCCCTGGTTGAAACCTGGCTGTCTCCCTCCGCTCCTAACTCTCATGTCTCTCTCCCCGGCTACACTCTCCACCAGTTGGACTGTGTTGGCAGGACAGGTGGCGGCTGTGTCTTCTATTTGAAGGATTCTCTCATGGGGCTACCACTCCCCCCGCCTGACCTCGACCATAAGGCCCAGGCACTTACTCTAAAGCTGTCCCCTGACCCAGCTAGAGGCCCATTATTCCTAACCGTAGCCTACATACCCCCCAAGAACCAATCCCAGGCCCTGGGCCCACTAATTGACTACCTCACCTCCCTACCCAACTCATCAGACCAAATCTTGGTGGCGACTTGAATATAAACTGGCTCTGCCCTCGTCCCTCCTCCCACCGTGAGGCTTTCGATTCAATTGACCTAACTCAACTGGTCACACAGCCTACTAGAAAAACCCTAGGGGGACAAGCACCTCCTGGATGTGGTCCTCACCAACAGGCCAATCCGCATCCACAACATCCAAATCCTCCCTGACTGCCTCAGTGACCACCCTGTGCTTTTCAACTGGGAAACCCTCGACCCTTATCCCCGTCAAAACCACCTCGAGGCGGCTTAGGCCTGGGGACTCATAGGCCTTGCCGCTTCCTGCCCACACCGATTGGACCCTCTGACGAGGGCAACCAACATTGACTTGGCCCTGGCCTTCTTTGTGCACTTTCAACTTTGCCTGTGATATCTTTGCTCTCATAACTGCTAGGAGGTCCAAAGTGAAACATGCCCTTGGATCACCCCTGCCCTACTGTGGCAACTTAAGCAACGCAAATCTTTGGCACCTTGCTGTTGCTACTGGCGTTCAGCTGACAGGCAGTCCTATGCTGCCGCCCGCAACCAGTGCACCTGGGCCATCCGCAAAGCAAAGCGGATACTACCAAGCCTCTTACCTCCTCCTGGGGAACCCCAGGTGCTTCTGAGACAACATCAAGCAACTGAATGGTCACTCCCAGTCCCCTCCTTCTCTTCTCAACATCAATGGTACCGTCTCCTCTGACCCTGCCCTCATTGCCACCCACCTCAATAACTCCTTTACCGACCTTAGCTCAGTACTTCCTGGTAACTTTTTCAGTCCACCTCCTCCATCTGTACCACCACCCATTGCCCGCCCCTCTTTCCACCTGCGTCATGTCACCATGCAAGAAGCTAGGCCTTACTTGCTAAAAGCCCTAAAAGGTAACACCATCGGTAATGACTCACTTGATCCCTGCCTTTTACATCAGGTCCTGGATCAGGTCCTCTCACCTATTACGTGCATTTTCAACAAATCACTCTGTCTTGGACAATTCCCCTCTGCCTGGAAGATTGCCACAGTTACCCCTGTCCATAAAGGTGGTGACAGGACTCTTCCGGGTAACTACCAACCCATCTCAATCCTCTCCCCCCTCTCTAAGGCGTTAGAGAAAATTGTGGCATCCCAAGTCTCTGACTACCTCTGTAAGTACAATGTTCTCTGCCCTGAACAACACGGGTTCAGAGCAGGTACCAATACAGCACTCCTGGAATTTTCCAACTTCCTCCATGCCTCCTTGACTCTGGTGCCCTGGCTGGTGCTATATTCATTGACCTGTTCTAAGCATCTGACAGCTGCTGGATCCTTTTGCTCTCCACCCTCGACCTAATAGGCTTTGCCTCAGGACCTGTTTCCTGGTGCACCAGCTATCTCTCCGCCCGCTCCCAATGTGAAAGTCAATGGTACTCTCTGAAACATGCCCCATTTGCTTTGAGGTGCCGAGGGCTCAATTCTTGGACCCCTACTATTCTCACTCTTTCTTAACTCCCTACCCAGCAGTTGTACGGGTAAGATGCTTCTCTATGCTGATGATGCTGTTCTCGTTGCCTCCCACAATGACCCCATGCTGCTACAGAACTCCCTCCAACTAGTCTTTGACTCTGCAGCTACCTGGTTCACTGAGCACCCGACTTGTTATCAACCTTAAGAAAACAAAACGATGCTCTTCTCCCACCCCCAAAATAAGTACAGCAAGTTTCCCTTAGCTGTCCACTCCACACCCAATCTCGTCATTGACCAGGTGCAGTCCTATAAATATCTTGGTATAACCTTTGACCCTGCACTTTCATTCCATGGACATATATCTGACCTAAATTCTGTCGCCAACTCACGGCTAGGCATTCTTTACCGGCACAAGAAATGCCTCCCTCCTGATGCCCTCCGCCTGGCTGTCACCTCCTCTGTCATGTCTCTCATTGACTATGGCCTTCGGTCTATGGCTCAGCAGATCAGACTGCCCTCAACAAGGTTCGTCCTCACAGTTAATAAGGCCTGCAGACTTATCACTGGTGCTCCCAGACTCACTCACACATGTGAGCTGTACACTCTGGCTACCCTACTCAACCTGGAAGAGCAACTCATGTATCAGACATGCCAGCTCACCTTTAAAGCCCTGCGTGGCCTATCCCCCATAGGCCTATCCTACTCCATTCGCCGTACTGCACTGACCCTGATCACGTGCAGCTCGTCAAGAGCTACCCTAGTTATTCCGAGAGCCAGGACCTCTCAAGATCAGAGGGCATTCCCCTACCGTGCGCCCCACTGGTATAACTCCTTCCCTGCCAGTGTCTCAAACTCACTAACCTTAGCTTGCTTTAAGCCCAGGCTCAGAAACTTCCTGCTTAGCTCTTGCAAATGCAACTGCCGCTAGCCCAGTGTAAAAAAAAAAAAATATATATACTCTGTTTGACAATGCTCACTGAGTGGCTCCCCCCCCCTTCCTTTCCCTACTAATTCCTCCTCCCCTATCTCCCTCCCTTCTACTCCCACCAGCTCTCCCCTGACCATAAGTTTTGCACCTTTGTTATCTTTTGCTTCGTTGGAAATTGTATTCTATTGTAACAAAATTGTAATTGAACTGTAACTTTTTGTTTGTAAGTACTGTGTCCCTTGTACTACTGTTCTGATGTCCTCTTTGTGACGAGGTACCTTTGTAAATGAGCCTCTGGCTCAAAGGTTTCTAAACTGATGTTTAACTAAATAAATAAATAAATAAAGGTGCCAAATTGGGGGGGGGGTTTGAATAGGAGGGAGGGAGAGAGAGAGTGAGTGTGTGTGTGTGTGTGTGTGTGTCTGTGGGTCACAGCACTCAGGCTGGAAAAAAATTGCTCAGCAGAAAATTATATAAAATAGAAGATGAGGAAGTGTGCGTATGAGAATTTAATGCACACTCTCAGTGTGGGATGCTTTGATAAACCCCTCGGGCTTCACCCTTGGGGTTTATGTAGCATCACACACCTCTGGTGTGCATTAAATTCTCATATCACACACTTCCTCATCCTTTATTCTATATTTATTACCATGAGAGACAGTTTAATTTGGCTCCAGTGTTTGGGTTCCCCATCCAGGAGCCTCTGCATATCTTGCATCTGTTTCACTGTTTATTTGATGTCCATTCCCAATTCTTAGGTGACTCTTGGTGAATTTGGTGACTCTCTGTAAAGTTAAGCCTTTGTCCCAGCTGCTGGAATACACAATGGAATTATTTCTGGCTGCATCAGTAATGCAACTGGTGCTCCATGTGGAATAAAATAAAATCAGTCTCCACTAAATGAACTCTTGACTGGCCTCTCTAGTCTTTGGGTGTCACACCAGAATTCAGAGTTTCTGTACAGGCTGGAAGGCTAAAAGCAGTTTTCTTTTAAACTAGATAAGTACAGTACCATGAAGGAAAAGGAGTGACGGGGTAATCCCACCGATTTGATGGGAGAAAAACTTGACGAGCCAGTGGCCTTCTTTCTTTCCTATATTATCTCTCAATGCGGTTACTTTATCTCCAAATGCTGGTTTGATTCCCTCCCCCTTACCTTAGCTCCCTTGTCTCTTGTCCCTCTGCCTCTATGTACTCACCCTGCAACTTTGACTCTTCTCTCTCTCTCTCTCTCTCTCTCTCTCTCTCCTTTTCTCCTGCAAAATCCTGTGCATGACAAGTTGCTTTCTTGTTCAGAGTCCATATACTCTGGTCTTCTCTGCCTCCTGCAATTCCCTTTGACTTCTCATTCTGTTATCTAAACACTCTCCTTCCTGACTTCTCCACTCACTCCAGCAAATGCTCCTGGATCCCCCCACCCATCCCCCATTATGCAATAAATACAGCTCTATGGCCCAGTCCTGTGACTGTCCCCTAGACTGCAACTTGTATTTGTATTTATTTATTAGGAAAACACCTTCGAGTTAAAAGCCCATTTTCAATGGTTCAATATCATTATACAGTGAAGGTACAATACACAAACCAACAGAATACAAAGCATACAATAAAAATACTATGAACAATTGCATTTGTCAAGCTCATGAAGTGGTCCTCATAATTTACTCTTACAGTAAATCTGGTCAAGTGGAGGATATCACTAGGAAACTGATTTAAATATGCTATTGCCCTAAAATGGAAAGAACACGGACCAAGATTTGTCTTACGGAAGGTTTGACCAAATTACATCTAACCATCTTTCTTGAATTATATTAACATCCAGTAGAATAAAATCTGTAGTATACTGGTAGGTGACATTCCCATCAGAGCCTTTTTACACAGCAAGCAAGTGAACTATATCAATCTCAAATGTAGAGGAAGTCAATTAGTTAATTGATACAAATTGCAACTATATTTATTTTTGCTCACCCCTAAAATAAATTTACAGGCCTTATTGAATGTTACTGTAAGCTGCTGACTAAATATAGAGAATAATGTGTGGACAGCCATACACAACAAGCGAGTATCTGCACTGAGATGTTTCTATGGCAACAAGGAACCTCAAGAGCAAAGCTTAAGAGGTTCCTTGGTTGCCACAGAAATATTATATGAAGACACAGGCTTGTCTGTGTATGGATTCTCATACATTATATTTTACAGTGTATGGACATCCATGCCCATTAAAGACACTTCATTTCCTTTCAGTGAACTGGTAGTTGATGGAGGGAGGCAATTGAAGGTTGATGGCAGGCTCAAATTACTGATTCAATCTGTGGCTAACAACAGCAGCTGTAAGTTTCAGTTTTAAAAAAAAACTTACTTCTTTCTCGATTGGCTAGAGGAAAGTAGCTATGTGGCAGCATCCTAAGTTGTTGTGTTGCAGTAGTGACATCACTACTACAGTACAATGTATTTATGTCACTACTGCAGGACAACATAGAGGGTAATGTATGGTCAGTTACCGGTAACAAGTATGTGTTGCCACCGAGAAGTTGCCACAGCGACCGTTTAAACCTCGAGAATGAAGCTCGAGAGAAGGTTTTGGTCATCTTGGCAACCTTAAGATGGCAACAAACACTGTGTTGCCCATAATGGACCATACATTAACTTTTATAATGTATGGTCCACATAAAGAATAAAAAAAGAGAAGCAGAATCCTTACTTAAAACGCTTTTGTTTTTTTTTTTTGTTGCCGCTGCTCTCTCCCAGGTCCAGCTTTCACCACTGTGGCTGGTTCAGGAAGTCACGAGAATATCATATCTCACATGCACAAATGCATCCTACATTGTTGTACCATCGATGAGACGTACCCACAATGGTACAACAACATTGTGATGTCACTTCGAGGATACAACAGCCTGTAAAACATTGGATTTTTGTCGATAACAATGTTCCGCCATACATTATAACCTTACGCTAGGCAGAAATTTCCATGCAGAATGACATTCCACCCCACACTATAAGTCTGTAGTCAGTAGCAGAAAGAACAGAACTGGATACATTTAAATCTCCAGCTTCATCAGTAAAGTTATTTCAATTTCTGTATAAAACACCTAACCTATAGTTGATCACCTTTATCATATTATCCACATGTGGTACAAATGGTAATGTGTGATCGAGATGGACGCCCAGATATTTGGATGCATTCACTTGTTCAAGTTTTTCCTCCCAGCATATCAAAGATATCCAATTTTGGATCAATTCTAATCTGATTCTTACTGGCAAACAACATTACTTTTGTTTTCTTACAATTAAGCACTGACTGATTATCTCCAAACCACTTCTCCAACCTTCTAAAATCCTGTTCTAAAAGTGGGTTCAGACTGAAAATTTTAGAGTGACTCAAGTAGACCACTACATCATCTCTGTACAGTAGAATTTTCACAGACTGACAAGCTTTTGGCAAGCAGTTGGTAAATAAGCTAATAATGGTGGATTGAGTATTGAACCTTGAGGCGCTCCAATAGTGAGTCGTCCATTTAGAAATGTTCACCTTTTGAAAATGAGAGTATAAATAATCTTTAAACCAAGTGACTGTATCCAGCTTAGTTGCTATGTATTATTACTCTGTGGAACAGTTCTTTGTCATGATGTAATACTTACTGTTATATGCTTTATTTATTTTGAATTTACCTTTTAATGTTTTCTGCTTTGAACTATTACATTTTCTCCCAGAGCACATCTTCAAAAACATTGACACCAGCTCAGTATGTCTTCTCTGGTAAAACTTTTAAAATAAATAAAGCCAGCCCAGAGGCATGGCAAGCTGAGGCACAGGCTGTCATACTGCCTGCCTCACTGGTGACCCGAGTTAGAGAGCAGCCCAGGGTCACTCAAGGGCTAACCAGGAGAGGGACAGTTGAGCATCTCAAGGACAGCTCTCCTCCCTCATGAGGGGGGTTCCTGAGCCCAACCACTTGCCTGCCATCTGGAGGAGACTGGGAGGTAGCACAGGCTGGACCAGCAGATGAGGGGAGGAGTCTGTCTGTACAGCACACAAGTGTGTCAAATGCAAATATGCATGCCTTATGTTGACACAGACACCTGGAGCTGGAAAACTGGAGGAAAGGTCCTGGTTAACTCAGCAAACCCTGCAGGTACCACATGACCCTACATGACATGAGAAGGACAAGGGGTGACATACTCTTGATGTTTAAAATTATTAATGATAAGGAGCTTATGACACAGTTGGGAACAACCTTCAATATAAGACAACGTAATCATAGAAGTCACAAATTTCAACTATCTTTAACATATCCTAAATTAGACCATAGACACTACTTTTATACCCAAAGAATTGTATCCATTTGGAATGGACTACCCAAATTATTATTCAGTACTGTGAACATAGAAACTTTCAAAACCAACCTTGATAAATTTTCATTAAATAAGGTATAAACGAATTCCAGGATCTGGAGAGGTACTTATATGGGCTACGGCCTTCTGTACATCTACTTTTCTTAGTATGTAACTTAGTATGACAAACTGCCCACCGAATGTGGCAGTTAACCCGTAAGTCCATGAGGCAGTTCAGTGACAGGGCTGGCAGGATGCCACTGGGAACAAGGATGGCAAATGGAAAAAATAAATGTGAATGTTTACAGAGAGGGATCTGGTTTGCAATAAATAAAATATAGTCATTTGAGCTCCTCCTGGTGTTATTCACAGATGACAGGAACGCAGATAAATACTTCTTGCAGCAAGCCAAAGCTCGATCTTGATGTAACATAGAAACATTGAAACATAGAAATTTGCCAGCAGGAAAGGACCCATCGGTCTATCTAGTCTGCCAATGTGTTCCCCCTGTCTGGTCTTATTACATTACATGTACTGTTTAACTTTATTCCTGTTTTACAGAGAGGATTGCTATGCAAATAATGTACATGCTGAATACATGCACACACTGAGTCCAGAGGAGGAGTGTACTCATTGGACTATATGGTTAGGCACATCAGCTCATATTAAAGGGAATGCGCATCATTCCCAATATAATTATTATAAAGGATACTACAAGGATCCAATATATAAACTGCTGGATTATATTTAGAAACTGTCTTCAGTAAAGCAGAAAAAAATCATTTTAAAATTGTGGTTATGCACTGAGTTAATAACCTAAAACTTCCTGTTAAATCCTAATAACAACTTGGTTTGCATCCCACACTTTCATGGGAGCATCTAGAGCCTGTCTCAGTCACACTCCCTGAGCAGTAATCCAGCCCTTACTCGAGGGTCCCACCCTTCCTAAGTTACACCCTATCTGGGTGGGCTGTACTTTTCAGTCTCAGGGAATATCTTTCCCCCTCCCCAAATCCAAATCACTCAAGGGTCCCACCCCTCCCTAAGTTACACCCTAACTGATTGAACTGTACTTTTCAACCTCAGGGAAGACCTCCCCCCCACCAAGTTCAAATTAATCAATCACAGCTTCAGTAGGCTAGGCCTAGCCTTTGCTCTGCTCTCCCTAAGTCTGCTGGTGATAGCAGACACTCTGGTAGCTAATCTACCTACTCAATACTTGGAACTACATACCAGCCTCCCCATGCCCTCTGCCCCTGTGGGGTCCCATCTAAATCTAACCTACTCCACGTATCTGACGTGCCTGCATACTGGGATACAAAAGGGTGTTGTTTACTTCATATCTAGGTATGTGGTATTGACACTTAACAAGCACTTAGTACCTTCTCTCTGGTTGCTACCTAAGCTTTCCCTATTAATCATCCTATTATCTGCTGGGGACATAAAGCCTAACCCTAGTCCCTGCCCTCCCAATATCATAATTACCTCTCCTCTGACTATGCCTGTGAACATTGTAAGGGTCTTAAATTAGCCCACATGATTGTTATACCTTAAAACCCAAGGCTCATGATGAGGCAAGAAGCCTGGGTGAGTTTAAGTAGGGGTTGAATTAGAAGTGATCTATAGGTCTCCAGGGCAAGGGGAGGAAAGGGACAGATAACTCAGAGAAGAACTTAAATGAGGGGTAGCAAAGGGGGAAGTAGTGATGGTGGGTGACCTGAACCTGCCTGACATAAATTGGGAGGTCTCAGTGGCCAAGAGTGCCAGGAGTTAGACATTGCTGGGTGCCTTCCAAGACTGTCTACTGATGCAGCTAGTTAAAGAACCCCACCAAGCAGACTGCAATCCTTGATGTGGTGCTCATGAACACAGAGATGGTGGGAACTCTAGGAGTAGGGGAGCCACTAGGGAAAAGCGACCATAACTCTTTGTGGTTTGAACTGGTCTTTGGGTCCGGCAAGCCACAATCGAGAACCGAAGTCCTTGATTTTAGAAGGGCGGACTTCGATAGGTTGAGGGAACTGGTCAGGGATAAGTTAGTAGGTGTGGAGGACATAGGTGGGGTTAGTTCCACCTTATGAATTTAAATTAACTCAGGAGTTCTTTGTTGAATATGAACACATTTTCACTATGGGATGTAAAACTTGATTGAATTTTGTTTTTCCATTTTTTAGAATGGAGACCCCTATGAATATTAAGTAAGCTCATGGTCTGAGGAAGGAACTTTTGAAGTTCTGAAATGTTACAACAAAATAATTTAAGAGCAACTGTGAAAAGTATCTCCATTTGGAGAATAAAAGGAATTCAGTTATAAAGTGATTCTAGTGGTTTCAGTTTTCTTTTTGAGGGTTGAGTGAGAATTTCTTTTGACTTGATTTAGAATTCCATTCTTTCTCGCTCCCCTTCTTCTTTGATGACACTCCTGAGGATTTATATATAAAAAGGAACCCTGGGACACACAAGTTGGAGCTTTTGGGGCACTTGATGGAGCCATCCATGAGGCATCAAATGCATGCATAAGAACAGTAACAAAGAAAAACAGTTTTAAAAGACCACTATGGGCCAATAAGAAGGACATCTATAAATACAAGGAAAAGCAGGGGAATTAGAATGGGAAGATTATCTACAGAAAAATAGGAAGTCAAAGAGAGCTGTCAGGGAGGCAAAAGTAGATACAGAGCTGTGTAATGTGGAGGGGTCAAGAACTGAGAAAAACTGTTTTTCAGATATATTAGTGAAAAAAGGAAAAAAGTGAGAATCACACGGCTAGTTGAGGAAGGGTAATAGTAAAGGATGAACAAAAGGCCACTGTGCTTAATGACTTCTTTGGTTCACTATTCACTAAGGAGGGCTGTGGGTCCATGCAGAGAGCAGCATTAAATAGCCACTAGGGGAGTCATGGAAATGAGACGGCCATTGTTCACTAGTGAAAGGGTTCTAAAAGGACTGGCAGCCCTGAAGTTAGATAAGGCCCCAGGACCAGATGGATTGCATCCAAGGATACTTAGGGAATTAACAGCGTAGCTGGCTGAACCACTGGCTGGGATGTTTAAAGGCTCACTTAGGTCTGAGGAAGTTTCAAGGAATTGGAAGATGGCAGATGTACCACTTCATAGGGGGGGGGGGATAATGAGCAACCAATGAACTACAGGCCTGTCAGTCTGACGTCAATCATGAGGAAACAGATGCAATCAATGATCAAAGAGGACCTTGTAGACTACCTGGAAAGCAATGGATTCCAGGATAGTAAACAGCAAGGTTTCATGGCAGGAAGGTCTTGTCAGACTAACCTGATAGTTTTCATTGACTGGGTGACACAGGAAGTAGACAAGGGGCATGCTGTGGATCTGTTGTACTTTGACTTCAGCAAGGGTTTTGATTTGGTACTGCACAAAAGATTGCTCAAAAAGATGACCGATCTGGGTGTGGCCAAAACCATAGCGAACTGGGTGGGTAATTGGCTAGAAGGGAGTCAGCAGACAGTGGTGGTCAATGGGGTTAAAATCAGAGGAGAGGGAGGTTATGAACAGGGTTCCACAGGGATATGTCCTGGTTCTGGTCCTCTTCAACATGTTCATTAGTGACATTGGTGAAGGAATCCAGGGCAGGTTGTGTTTCTTTGCAGATGACACAAAACTATGTCGGAGGGTGGAGAGTGAAGAGCAAATATGGAATGTGAGAAGCGACCTACAAAAGCTAGAGGGGTGGTCAAAGGTCTGGCAGTTGAAATTCAACACCAAAAAGTGCAAGGTAATTGAGATGGGGTAGAACCCTATATAGTTAGAAGGACTCTTTTCTATTTTCTTAATACTAACAACGCTGTTGCAACAGCATTATATCTTTATCTGAAGAACTATCCTGCTTTTTCTTCTTGCCCCATCAGGTTGGCCACTTGTGGAGCCCCCCTCCCCATCTCTGTCTTACCAAATCCATGGTGTTTTCTTTTTCTATTCTTTCAGGTCCTTCCCAGAGAATTCTGATAAAAAACCTATGAAATGAGCCAGAGTGGGCTACATTATGTTATAAAGTACCATGTGTAGAATTAAAATGCAGACATAAAGAGGCAAACCCCTTAGTAAAGGATAAAAACACAAGTTCATGTTTTATTATAATAAAAGGATACTGCAGTCTTTGACTGATATACTGTAGGTTAAGAATAGAATAATGCCAAAGTTAGTATGTTATTTATTCTCTACTAGAGGTTGTATTGGAGCCTAGTATGCAAAAATGAGGCCTGGCTGTTTGCTAAAATGTTATTCTTCTTTTGGTAGATTGTTAAAAAGCCCAAGATAAACAGAAAAGGGGCTCATTGCAATACGAAAATATGGGTAATTCATTAGCCCTGCCCCTGCACTCTGTAATTAATTCAGTTCTTGTATGAAAATAAAACGATAAGAGCCTTTTTTTAACCTGTTCCCTCTGAGGTTCCTTGGGGACTGCCTGCCCCAATGACAATCCCTAATTAAATCCCAAACTAAAGGAGAGTAGTGACCTCACAAAAAGGGGAGGAGGCAGCCTGCTTTGCAAAGTATTAACTTTTTACAGAGGAGCTAACTTAGGGTTGCCACCTGTCAGGTTTTTTACCAGGTGGTCAGGTTTTCAGGGTCCTTATCAGGTAATCCGGTTTTGCTCTGTGCTGGTCAGGTTTTTGAGACATTTTGAGTGCTCACATACTTTTGAAACAGATTTTGTCATCTCATTCATTGTTTTAACTACATGACCAGGTTATGAACAAGTTTTGTTGTCAGTATAGCCTTTTGTTTGTGAAAGCAGCCAGCCTGGGAGGTGTAAAGTATGGCCATTAACACTATTAGAACTTACTTAACCTAATCTTTTCCACTGTATCTTAGAGTGGCATAGCCGCAAAGCTGTCCCCACCTTTTGTAACACCAACACAGCCAGTTGTCTTCCACTTTCATTTGCTGGTAAACATTTTCATCTCTAACAGAATTTAGGCATTTTAAATGTTTTAAATTATGTTTTTCCTCAAGAAAAAAGTGTGGCCACTTCTTTGACTTTGAAATATTACTGTGGACATGAAAAGGAAATGGAGCCAGAAAAATATACAGTACACTTTATAGAAAACAATTTCTTTATTATGTATTATTATATACCAAGTATACTGTTGTATGCTATTTAAAGTATTTCCCTTGTCTCCCCCATATCATATCTGTAAATGAGATTTATTTTATCTCTGTATGTTTATCTGGTAAACTAATGTTAATAAATCAGTCAATACATACATAAGTAAATAAATAACTAGGAAGAACCTAGCAAAGTAACTTTAACAGGTACAGCACAGTATCTTAAGATTTTTGTTGAACTACTTTAAATGTTGTATTTTATTGCTATAACCATTGGCTTTCTAGGAGAAGCAATGCATGATGAGTCATGAAAAGGGTTGGGCTAGGGGTGGAGCTTAGGATCCGGTTTTTGCCTCATCCAAAGGTGACAACCCTAAGCTAACTTACTCTTGTTTAACATTATTAAAAGTGTTGTATCCTGTTTAAAATGATTATCAGCATTGCAAAAGTGAAAAGACTATAGAAATAAAGATATTTGATTCTGGAAACTGGGGTAGGTCACATGATATGCTTGGGGAGGGTATAAAAGGCTAGGCTCCCTGAGGTAATGTAGATCAATGGCCAGAGGGATACTGACCTGCAAGGAGAGAGGACATGTGAGTTTTCATGCCTTGGATGAAGTGATTGAACGGAGAAAAATCTGAAGAAAAAGGATTCTTTCTGGAAGTACTGCTGTGTTTCAGCATTTATATTTGATTTATTTTATTTAAAGAAAGTTATTTTTTTGTGATTTCTTTATTTAGAAAGTAATTTTTTTTATTTTCTTTTTTTTATTTCTAGTAAATAAATATCACATTCTGCATGCAAAACTGCTTTCCTGACTATTTGTCTATCTGTCATCCCACACATTCACAGTAATGCACCTAGGAAAAAAGAACACCAAGACAGAGTATTGGATGAGTGGGGAGTGACTTAGCACTACAGATGAAGAATGGGATCTAGGAGTTATCATCAGTATCTCCCTTAAACAAACAAGTCAGTGCAACAAGGCCTGTAGCAAGGCTAGTACGATGATGGGATGTATTGAGGGAGGTATTGATAGCAGAAGAAAAGAGTTAAAACTTCCCCTATACAGATCCCTGGTAAGGCCTCACCTGGAGTACTGTGTCAAGTTCTAGATGTCCTCACCTCAGAAAGCACAGAGATAGGTTGGAAACAGTGACATGCAGAGTAACAAAAATGATTCGGGGCCAGCAGGACAGATCCTATGATAAGGAACACCTCAAGGCCCTAAATATGTACTCACTGGAGACCAGAAGGGAGAGGGAAGATATGCTAGAGACCTTCAAGTTCCTTAAAAGAATGATCAAAGTGAGCTGCGGGGACTTTTTTAGCCTTAATACCAACTCGAGGTCACATAGACACAAATGGAAAATAACAAGGGGGAGGTTCAGGAGGGACATAAGGAAGTATTTCTTTACAGAACAGCTGGTGGAACCTTGGAACAGTCTGTTGGCTGAGGTGGTGGGTGCGAAAACAGTCAGGGGATTCAAGCAGGCCTGGGATAGAATGAAGGGAATAGTGGCTGCCCGGGGTGACAGGACCTAGGAGGAGAATGTGAAGAAGACAGGGAGGGTTAGTACCCTGGAGGAACAATAGGTTCCGAGGAAGGTTTTAGAGATTATAGGGAACTTGGGCAGACTGGGATGGATCTCTGTTCTTTTTCTGCCATCATTGTCTATGCTTCTACATATTCTTCTGATGTACTTGCTATAACTGAAACATGGCTGAAGCCACATGTTCTGTCTAATGAGGTTGATATTCCTGGCTACAATATGTTTAGGAGAGATCAGCCTGGTAAAAAGATAGGTGGAGGAGTGATCTTATACACTAAATCCTCTCTCCAAACCACAGAATTGCACCCCACCCCCACACTCCTGCCTCCTCAACAGGTGAGCTAGTACTTATCAAAGTACTGCTTGGCAACGCTAAACCTCTGTTTGTGGGATGCAGCTATAGCTCCCCCTCAGTTGTTGAACCTGCTCTGGATGACCTCCTGGGATGCTGAGATGCTTGAGGAACTGCACTATGGTGAAACAATCCTTCTTGGGGATTTTAACCTTAACTGGTTTAATAAGGGCCCCTTCACCTTCAAGAATTCTGCTAGTGACTCAAACCTACACCAAGTTATCAGTGAACCTACTCCGCTAAACACCCAATTGGGGAATCACTTCTTAATAGACTGGGTCCTGATCAGCAGAGTACACCATATCCAAGTGACTGGTATCTTTTCTAACTCCTTGAATGATCACTCCCCAACAAACCATATATGGAGAAATTGTCACCCAAAGATTCCTCCAAGAACAATTACTGTCCAAGATTACTCCACTCTGGACAGCAACGCCTTTCTTATAGATCTTGCCATGGTGAATTGGGAGAGCATCAGTTACTTTGATGATGTCCACCTTGCTCTAGATTTCCTAATAAACAACTTCCCCAACATCATAAACAAGCATGCCCTCTTCATATAAGGAAGAGTCAAATGAGCCTGTTCCAAATGGCTAACCCCCAGTATGAAATCTTATAAAGTGGAGAGATCAAGACTAGCATGCTTTTAAGACCACTGGCTGTCAGCAAGACTGGATTGCATATAGGCAACTCAGGAATACATGCAAGTCCTCCTTAAAAAAGGCCAAAGCCTCCTACCAAAAGGGCCTACAAACCAGTAATCTGCACAATCCAAAGCATTTTTGGATAAAAATAAATGGCCTCCTTAAGGGGTGGACCAGTGCATTGCAACAAGAAATTCTCCACAACATAAATTTGATTAGTGATCCTAAAAAAAATGCTGAGGTATTTAACAAATTCTTTACCAATCTTGATGCTTATAAGGACCCTACTGATGTCCCCACTCCCGGCTCATTCATTATAGAAAGTTAACCCAACTTTCACTTTACGCTGGTCACCAACAAAGAGGTCCTGAACCAGTTCTTGAAAATTAAAGTAGAAAAATATGCAGAACATGATAACCTATAGTGTTGTCTCCTAAAACTGGCTACCCCTATCATGGCTCCTCCACTGGCTACCCTCTTTAACTTGTCACTGCTTCATGGCACAGTCCCTTGAAAATGGAAGGCAGAACATATGGTCCCTGGCACAACAGTGGAGACAGGAAACTGATCAGGAACTATTGCTTTATCTCTATTTTGAGCAGCTTGGCTCACGTACAAGAGAGGCTAGTGCACAACCAATTGCTGGCCTATACAGAAACCCACTACCTTCTCATGGACTTCCAACATGGATTCGGCAAACACCATGGCAATGGCCCAACCCTGGCATGCTTCACTACTGATGTCCCCCTTGCTTCTGACCATAGCCACTACACTGGGACTATATTTGTCAACCTCACAAAGGCCTTTGACCTGGTCAGCCATGGACTTCTACTGCTCAAACCGAATGACAAAGGCCTTAGACCTGGTCAGATATGACCTTCTACTGCTCAAACTGAAAAGCCTGGGTCTCGACCAGCTCTCTTGTCAGTGGTTCACCAACTATCTCGTAGGACATAAACAAGCAGTCAAGTAAGGATCATGCCTCTCCTCCTAGCATAAAATTTCTGATGGGATCCCTGAAAGCTCCATCCTGAGGCCTATACTGTTCTCAGTTTTCATCAATGAGCTCCCCTCCAACTGTGGCAAAGCTAATGAGCTATTATACACACATGACACAGTCCTATATAGACCACCCCAGACCGGAACGATATCACAGTTGAACTTAATATGGACTTTTATCAAACCGTCTTGTACTCAGTGGCGAAAAAACTAAGGCCATGCTGTTTAGTTCCAGAAAATCTGACCCTGACCAAAGTAAGCTCCCACAGATGTCTACCTTTATTGGTGCCCAACTTGAAGTTGTAGACAAAATGAAGTATCTTTGTATCTGGCTTGACCAAGACCCCACTTTCGAGACCCACACAGAGCATTCCACTAAACTTCTTTCCCCAAGACTGGGGTTGCTATACAGGCTCAAACCCTACCTTGCTAGTGAAGCCCATATGTCTGTAGCCAATAGTGTCTTACTCCCTATGCTACCATATGGATCCCCAGCCCTCTCCTCCCTAAATAGTGCAGAGTTTACTAAGTTTAAAACTACGTATCACAAAATCAGCAGATTCACATCTGGCGCAAGAAATCATGAACACCATTGCAATGTCCTTGCCTCTCTACACTGGCCCCCTCTTGAACAGCATCTCTAATACTCTACTCCCTGTCTGGTATATAAGACATTAATAAATTTTATCACTAGTCTCATAGATATATTGGCCTGGAAGCCCTCTAGAAGGCACCTGTACTCCTCCTCTCAGCCCCTCCTGGAGGTTCCTTGGACCCAAACTACATTTGGTATACAGTCCTTTTCACACACAAAACACCTTTACTCTGGAACAAACTCTCTGTCCCTATCTAGGAATGCCATGCCTATCAGGCCTTTATGGTGCTACTGAAAGGGTGCCCAACCCTAAACTTAAACTGCTCCTGCTTCCACTAAGCCTACCCCTGTCTCAGCTAAGCCAGTCAGTGGCTAAGCTTTTTATTGTCCTATCTGTTGGCCTTAAGATAGTCCTTTGAACTTGATTTGATGTATTATAATATAGCACATTGCACTTCATCTTAGAGATTTGTCTGAAGAACATGCTATGTAATTTTTGTTGATCCCACTGTTGGGCCTATTGTAGCTACCATTGTCACTATATCCCCTATGTTGCTAATTTGTACCAATGTAAAAACAAGCTGTCTGCATGGTGTCAGGCAATAGGGGATGGCCTAGCATGCTGGTGACCTGGGTTTGTGCCTCAGCCCGGGACAACAGGAGCAGAGGCCAGCAGTGAGGGTTTTGAGCATCTGTTGGATACTGTCCTCCTGGGGGGTGGGAGTGAGTCTGCACCACTCTAGAGCAGCTCCTGGTGGCCTGTAGGGGTGACCCATGTTGCGATGTGGGTGAATACGTGCCGTTGTGCATTCTGCCAGGATGCCATGTGCATGCAGCTGCACTGTGGGTGGGGGGAGAAAAACATGAAAAAATGGCAGCCTAGCTAACTAGTTGATGGTGGCCAATCCTCCATGTGCCTCAAAGCTCAGAGGAGTACACACTGTTCCTCTGCTGGGCCCAGCACAGAAGGAAATGCCTGCTGAGTGCATCTCCTCTCCTCTCCTGGTGGCATCATGGTAGGGGTGCCTCCCGGATGAAGGGACACATCAAGCCAATCAGTCTCTGGCAGATATAGAGCAGTGGGATGGTGATGGGGGGTCTAGTGGCTGTTGGTCACCAAAAGTATGGTGGGCCAGGAGGACTGGGCACAAATTAAAAATCAAGAAAGTATTTCATTATGTTCAAATAGCTAGTGAGCTAAATGAAAAATGGGGAAGTCAGAGAAAAAGGGAGGGGTAGGGGTTGAGAAGTTTTGAAATTTACTGGCTATTATTACTGGATGGCATCCTGCAGTTTCTGTTTATAGAACTCAATACTGGCGTGAACTGTGAACCTAAATAAAGTAACAACAATCAATCAAGTTAGTACAAAAACACCACCAACAATGAAAAATGTCTGGAGGGGAGAAAAAAATACACATTCTATAATCATGACCAAAGAAATGGACATTAATCCTGACATCCAAATCCCATGTCTTTATGCATATAAATTTGAAAGAATAAACAAATTAAAATGACCATTATTCCAAAAAATCAAAAATGAATCAGGTACTATATAAATATTAATTTTGATAAAAATCAATGTGTTATTTACAAAAATGGTACTAGATCAATATAGTCATTTTGAGCTTGTGGTCATACCACCTTCAACGCAAAAATCCATCAAGATTCTCTTTGCAGTAAAATATTAGTTTTATCCCCCTCCTCTTGGATTCATTGTGACCTCATCTAGTCTCATTAAGGCCATGTGATGGGGATTTCTGCCATGACATTCTATGGGTCAGGTAAAAATCTAGGAGATTATCTGACCCATAGTTACTTCCAGGACCACCACACAAAATGTACCCAACACATCCCTTGGCTAGGAGAGCTCCTACTGGTTGCCACCCATGTGGCCAATGTAATGCCTGTCAAAATTGAATGAGGGGTATTACTTATATCCATCTGAGAGACCCTTTAATGCTTTAGCTGAAATGTGCATAAGTGCTTCATAGGAATAACAGAATTAACTTTCATCTTGATGCCTCTTGAAATTGGACTGTATTAGAATAATAGATTCACAATTGTAATTGCAAACTATTTTGAGTAATTTCTTCAGAAGATGTATTCTTCGTCTTTTTAGGCAATTTGATTATTTGTTACAGTATAGCATTATTTGCTTTTTTAGTTGTCAAATTCATTACTGTTTTAAGCAAATAAGAATAAGAGAACTGTATTTATTATTATGGCTTGTGATACTGATTATTCACACTTTTTTCGGAGAGTATTTGATTATGGATTGGAGAAATGTCCTTTTGATGTGGACATTAATTTTTCTATATAAAATGTGCTTAAAAATTTTTCTCTGTTCCTTTTTCAGGATCACTCAGAGACAACAAACTGATTACTGAAATTGTGAATTGTTTTTAAAATACCCTTCTTTGTAGTTGTGTTTATTTATCTCTTTTATGTAATTTGATTTATTGTACAAATATGGATATGTCTTTATATGTGTGTGGATTCACTTCACTGGTTTTAAATTGATTGTAAATATTCACTTTTTTGGACGTTCTTTATGACGTCAGTTGACATGTACATAAGGCAATCTGAACTTGTATGAAATATGTCTTTTGAGAAAGGGTTGTACTCCAAAAGGCATCAAGCATGGTTCATTTTTACCTGGCACCTCAACAAATTGGCACATTGTTACTTCTGAAAGCTGCATTTTTACTACACAAAAAAGGTGGTGAGTGCTGGATTTTTGTGTGTGTATGTATTGACTCTAAGTATCATAAGCACCCCAACCCTGTGTACATCTTTTTGGTTTTGTGTAATCTGTAACATTGCTAGCTGGGGAGGATGGTTGTTTCTACAGTGCTATATGGAGAAAATAAGTGCAAGCTATTACAGACAGCTGTAGTGTGAGCCAAGAACCAAGAAAAGAGGGAGGTAGGGGAGGGATGCTGTTTATTGGGGGGAACCTCCTGGTCATGTGTGCATAGGTATGCAGCACATTCATGCAGGGCCAAATCCAGCCCAGGGTCATATGCAGTTATCCCCAGGTGAAGGGAGGAGGATGAGTTTGAGAGGTGTAGATCAAATTGTGGCATATGTATGTGGCACATCATTATGGGTCGGAGAGGATCCAGCCAGCATAGTAAAGAAAATGGGGGATGGGGGACTGACAGAAATACAGACCAGCTTGAGTATACCTTTCTGTCCCACTAGCAACATGGTTCACCTAGGAGCCTGAAGCTATAGTATATTTGCATATAATCATTTAAAATTCCTGCTGCCAATTGCATTAGCTAGCTCAATAGTGATGCAAGGTAAGCCTAGAGGAACATACAATGGGTATCATAGTAGGTTTTCAGACCCTGCAGCATTAGGTATTGTGGGCTCACGCTAACTCAGAGGAGTGGAGATGAGTAAACAAAAATATTTAAGCATCAGTTTCCACTCCATGCCACATATGCCCCTTACCAATCGGCAGGTCTGGGAGGGGGGGGCATCACTGGCAGGTGGGGGGAAGGCTAAGCAGGGAGAAGAGGTACTGGAAGTGGAAATCACAGCAGAGAGAGTGAGGGAATCCCTCAGCTCCCTTAAGACGGAGAAAGCACCGGGGCCAGATAAATTACATCCTAGAGTGCTGAAGGAACTTGCAGATGTCCTGGCGAAACCCCTGGCAGAGCTTTTCACCATCTCTCTGAGGACAGGGTGGGTGCCCCAAGACTGGAAGGTGGCGCATGTAGTGCCTATCCACAAGGGGGGATCAAGGGAGGTGGCAGGGAACTACAGGCCTGTCAGCCTGACATCAGTGGTGGGCAAGGTGATGGAGGGCATTGTCAAGGAGAGGCTAGGGGGGGACCTGGATAAGTCAGGGTGCCTGGACGATAGACAGCATGGATTCATCCCAGGGAAATCATGTCAGACAAACCTGGTGGAGTTCTATGACTGGGTGACAAGTGCCTTGGACCTGGATAGACCAGTGGATGTCCTCTTTCTAGACTTCAGCAAGGCATTTGACTCTGTTCCTCACGTGGGTCTGTTGGATAAACTAGGAGAAATGGGGGTGGGAAACCAGATGATCCGATGGATAGGCAATTGGCTCCAGGACTGGACCCAGAGGGTCGAGTTGGTGGGATAGTCTCTCTCCCAAGGAGGGTCATAGTGGGGTCCCACAGGGATCAGTCCTTGGGCCCCTTCTGTTCAACGCCACGATCTGACATAAGGACAGGAATCAGGAGTGAGATGAGTCTCTTTGCAGATGACTTGAAACTGGGGGCAGTGGGGATGGGGAGGAGGGAGGGTGGCCCTGCAGGGGGACCTGGAGGCTCTGGAAAGATGGTCTAGAAAGTGGAAGCTGAGGTTTATTGCAGGGAAATGCAAGGTACTCCACCTGGGGCCAGAAACCCAGGCCAAGTGTACACCCTGGGGGAATACTACAAGTCTCAATGGCTGAGAGGGACCTGGGGGTGGTGGTGGATGTCAAGATGAACAACTCTGAGACTTGTAGGAGGGCAGCAGCCAAGGCCAACAGGATGCTGGGATGCATCGCTAGGGGGATCACCTCCAGAAGGAGGGAAGTGATACTCCCTCTGTATAACTGCTTGGTGAGGCCGCACCTGGAGTACTGCGTGCAGTTTTGGAGGCCGCACTTAAAGAGGGACATTAACCTCCTGGAGAGGGTCCAGAGGAGGGCAACCAAAATGATTTGGGGCTTGGGGGACAGGACCTATGAGGAGAGGCTCGAAGAGCTAAATATGTACACTTTGGAAGAGAGAAGGGACCGGGGGGACATGATAGAGGTCTTCAAGTACATGAAGAGGGTAAATAGGGGAGGAACAGTGAGGGTGCTTCGAAGGAAGGAGGAGGGGCCACTAGAGGGCATGGGTGAAAGCTGGAGGGGGAAGATTCAGGGAGAAAGGAGGAGGTGCTACTTCACTGAGAGGGTGGTAGAGCCATGGAATGCACTACCTAGGGGGCTGGTGGAGGCAGAGACAGTGGAGGGTTCAAGAGGGGTGGGACAGGTACAGGGAAGGGTCAGGAAGCAAAATCCAATGCAGCAAGAATATCCGGAACTGGGAAGGAGAAGACAGAGAAGACGAGGGGGACAGCAAGGTCAGCACCCAGGGTGGGGGCTGACCAAACGAGCAGACACGAAAGACCATTAGGCCTATTCTGCTGGCATTTTAGTATGTTAGTATATGAAGAGAGGCAGTAAAAACAAATGGCAGCTGTGAAACAATGTTTTTCAAAGCAGTGATCAGACTCCCATAGTTCCCAATGTACATACCTCTGAGCCAACCCTGCAATGGGGTTATCTATTAAAAACTATTGAGTTAATGAAGCGAAGTTAGAAAGCACTTGAAAAAACATTGCAGGCAAGGCACTATGGGTGCCAGTCCTGCCACAATCGGGGGGGGGGGGTCAGAGTCCAGAGAAAATTACCCTAGCCTGTGTGGAGTCAAATGTAACAGTTACAGAAAGCACTCACAGTTCAAGGACTCTCTCAGCGTCAGATTTCTTTCTACTGGTGCTGTGCTTTTGGCCAGTTTTTGGCCACTATGATAGCAAGTGGTGGTGGCTGTGACAGTGCAAGGGGGGTCTCAATCAGCCCATGTTTGGACCTCTGCCTGCATTTGAGGAGCCTGCACTGTTGACTAATCTCATGTCGGCTGCTGTGGGACACTGGCTTCTTCTTCCTGGGGTGATGCTGGTCTAAGGGATTGATCTGTTCTGGACAGGTGGGAAGACAGTGTCTGCTGGCCTGGTGGATGAGACTGATGAAGGTGAGTCTCGCTGCCAGCTTCTAGATCGCCTGATGGAGTTTAAATCCATGAGGCAGATTTCAGCCTTCTGGTGTTTTCTGCCCCTTCCTTTTTTCTGCTGGACCCATTGCTCTTCTTCCATAGGGACCCCATCTGCGTAGTTTCTATGACCCTCGGGTGGCATCGATATGTCCATTTTCTCAGGGGCATCCCCTTCCATGGCTACTTGGTGATTGTGTTAGGAAAACCTGCCCAGGTAAAGTGTTGTGAATAAACTGTTGCCTCCAGTGTGGTACCAGAGTAGCTGGCCCTATTGAGCAGTGCTTTTAGCTGAGCTGCATACAATATCTCATTGCTGCCTTGCTCTCCAAGAAGGCAAATTTCCACGTCACTGGTGTAAAGACTCTCAGTTGTAGCCCCTTCCAGGTCAGTGTCCCATACTCAAGGGCAAGCCCCAAGATGTTCTCCTTTACTGGATAGCAAAGACGTTTTAAGTGAGTGGGCTGGGGGTCATTCTCCAGGTGTGGCCTCATTGTCAGGGAGCGGTGGGCCCACTCTGTCTCTAGGGGTGGGCAGCTGGGAGTGTTGAGGAGCTTGGGACCAACCGCTGCTGGAAACCGATCATATTTGTCCCTTCCATACTATCTGGAATTCCCACCAGACACAGGTCATTCCTGTGAGCCTGATTCTCTAGGTTATCAACTTTTGAAAGCAGGTATTTAATTGCTCTGTCCTGCTCTCAGGAATGGGCTTTCAGCTGGTCATCTTGGGCCTTTGGTTGTTGAATATGGCATTCTGTGGCCCCCACTCTTGTGCCCAACATAGCCATTGCCTTCTTGATATGGGCAGCAGCAGCACACTTCGGGTCAGCTGTATCCTTTAAAATTTTGGGAGCATTTCAGTTGTGTGAGTCATCTCGCTCGGGGCTGTTGCTGAAGCTGCCATCTCTTTGTCCAGTGGTAGTTCACTCGCAATAGTGTCAGCTTGTGTCTCAGACCACACAGCCTCAATTGGCAGGAAAGTGCAAAACCAAAAGTAAAATGCCTTAGCCGGCAGGGCTCACAATCAGATTGACTGATCTGTAAAATAAAAACACCAATAGATGCAGCTCATTACATTGTACTAAATCCAATGGTTTTGGCATACTTTGATGTGATTTTGTTAATGGATGGCATATGATTACCCCAGAGGTGCGAGCAGAGGGGAAAGTTAAGCTGCCAACTTGTTGGTGGCTATCTACAACCCCACCCACACAAGCCAATTTTTATATTTATTTAATGCATAGATTCATTGTATAATCATAGTAAGGCACTCCACGGTGTGGGTAATTGGGGGATTCTCCATTTCTTCTGTAGTTAAAGGGGAACAGTCATCACTAAGAGCTCCACACCCAAGTGTGGAGCTAGTCCAAATTTGCTATTTCTGTGCAAAGTGTTTACTGTAACATTGTGGATTGTGTCAGACTAATTTTGATTACTTCCAGGCTGACATTTTCTGTAACTACAAATTCCAGGATCCCATGCACCTCACGTCAGGGCAGGGTTGTAGCAGTGGGAGGCTGAGTTTATTTATCTCTGATGTTTTGTTTGCTGGTCCTGATGGCCACACAGGGCTAAAGTACAGTCACATACAACTTTCCTTAGCCCCTGGAGAACAGTGGGACCGGAAAACATCTGATTAGATCTTATAAAGGCTCTAACATGCACTGCAGACTATTGAACCTCTCACTGCTACACTCCTACTCTGATGACAGTTGCATGGGATTCTGGAATTTGTAGTTAAAGAAAATCCAGCCTAGAAGTAAGCAAAATTAGTCTGGTATAATCTACTACACTACCGTAAACAGTACATAAAAACATGTTTTTTGCACACAAAGTGCAAATTGGGACCAACCTCACACTTGAGTGTGGAGCTCTTAGTGCTGCCTGTTCCCCTTTTATTCACTCTACTGTGTCTCATGACATACCACATGAGGCATGAGTAAATCCCCAAATAACCACACCCTGTAATTCCTTATTGCTTGAAACTATCACAGCTAAGTCTAACATGATCAGCTCTACTCAGCCCCATATCACACAAACAAGGTGAGCGAGTCAGCTTCTGAAATGCTGCATCAGAAAATAAATTGATCCATAGGGGGAGAACGGATGGGAAAGAGAGAAACAAACTGAAACTGATTCATAAGATAGCCCCAGAAGTTCATGATTTTTTTTCTGACTATAATCAAACACTTTAAACTTTTTACAAGTTTGCTTCTTTGGAGAACCATCTGTTGTAGCTCCCATTTTAAAAGACACATTCTTCTATCTGCTTGAACTAAGCTGCTTTACGTTATTCTGTCCAGAAAGAAGGGGAACTTCTGCATCCCCGAGACCCCCTCATGTACAGTGAGCAAAGTACTAGCCTGAGGGCCAGTGTACAAAACATAAAGCTTCTCATTTTGCTTAAATGAGGATGATTTTGTACCACATCCATGCAGGAGTCCTTGTAAATATCGATAACTTTACTGACTTTCAAGAAAGCCCAATTCTTCCAGATACTACAAAGACAGGTCAGTAAAGCAGTAAATTCTGAGCCTGTTATTATGAGGAGAGCCAAAATGAATAAGCCCTTGTTTACTGCACGAGCTCCCATGAAGCCATACAATCCCAGTGGAGCTAGCAAATATAAATATTCTGAAAGCTGCTGCCACCAACAGTGAATGTGCAAAAGAGGCTTTTATCACATTTCGGAGCCAGAACACTTAATGTGGTATAATGAGGGTCCCTAGGGAAACAATCAGTGAGCTCATACTCAAAGCAGAATGCTGAAAAACTCATGTTGTCATAGTTTTCTGTTGCAGGGCTCATACTTTCCAACATGATAAAACCAGAAGCAAGCTGCAGCATTAGGTGGTTTTGACATCCATCGTTCAATGTCCTTGTTTTCTTTTATTTAGCAAAACAGAGTGGTTAATTCATGGCTCAGGGGACCCAGTATATAAATCTCTGCGACTTTTTTTTTTCTGTATCAATCAGTGACTTGTACAAAAATCTACAGGGATGAATAACGCACACAAGCTGGCCAATAGTTCCAGTGGTGGTTAAAAAAAGCATGGTAGTTATAAACAGTAAACAAAACATAGTAACCAATATAGACTCAGGAGATTGTTTTATCAGTGGAACATAAATCATTAGGTTAATAATTTCAACAGAATGACTCAAGCAGAAAATCAGGCCAGTGGTTCCCCCTCTGGTAATAAAGACATACTGTATTTTTAAACAGAAACCAAAAAACACAGTGCCTAGTTTAAATGTAAAGGCTGCAACATGTGATCAGTTGCAGTTCAACTACTCCCTGAGTATGCATGCCCATTTAAAAAGGGACCCTGGAACTGTACTGGGGTAAGTTTACAGTTGAGCAGAGGGGTTGGGATGGGCTAATGAGAATGACAAGGGCACAAGACAGTAGCATCATTTTTATTTATTAATTTATTGAATAATTGGTAATAACCTTTGAGCACAAATTGCTCATTTGCAAAGGTTCCACGTCAGGTTAGAGGACAATACAGATCAAGTCAACTTGAGTGGAGCCTCATCACAGGGGTTGCAGGGTTTGGGGAATTACATAGAGGTATAACATGATACAGTATAGTACATAAAATATTTCCACTCTTGTACAGATTTAGGAGTACATAAAGTATTTACACTCTAGTACCAATTTAGGAAATTACAGAGAGGCAAGACATGGTTAAAAAAATATATACACACATTTGTATTGAGACCCCAGTGTGGCTTTAGCTAACTGGTTAGCAGGTGGCAGATATAAGTATGATTGAACAGTCCTAGGACAAGAACTCAGACATAACTGACAACAATAACAGGATACTACTGAGAGGTGGAGCGGGAGTTAGAGTAAGAGCAAAGGAGAGGCTGTATAGGTGAGGTAGAGCCAAAGCAGCGACAGACAGAGTTCAGGGCAATGTTAGTCCTGCGGTCTCAATTGAATTGCAAGATATTGGGGAGGTTGGCTTTGCTGGCAGTGAGTTCATTGAACCACAGGACTGCCCAACTTGCGAAGAAGCGCTCTCCCAGTTCAATTCTTCACAGTGGCCTGGCAAGGCTTGTTGGGTCATGCTCCGTGTTGTGTACTGGTTGAGGAGGGAGTCAATGGTGGGGGTGTAAGGCCCAGTATTGCTTTCTTGGCTAGATTGTTTGATATCTGAGATGAGCAGATAAGGGGAGCCAGTTTGTGAAGGCATACAGTATAAATTGCAGGTATTTGTGTATTTTGCAAGCCAGATCAGCAGGCTTTTTTGAGCAACATTCAGACTTTATCTAGCATCGTATCAGTGGATGACCCATAAATTGGAAACCCATAGTCTATGGGTGAGAGCACAGAACTGGAGATGGCCATATGTTTCACATCTTGGGTGAAATTCAGCGATTTGTCTATAGAGTGCTCCAAGTTTCCTATTCGCAATCTTTACTATGGAGTCAACATGCTCAATGAAAAATAGGGTGTCATCTAGGATAACATCCAGGTATCTAAAGAATTTTTCTTGCTCAAAGGTGGCACCCAGTGCATTGTATGTAGTGTATAGTGAGGGCAGGTACCATATTCTTAAGGTGTACTCCCGAGAAGAGCACTGTTTTTTTTGTTTTGCTTTTTATAGTTATTTGTTTTTTACAGTTGAGTACAAGTCTGTTAAGCTTAAATCAAGTTTTGAGGGCTCAAAGCTTTGTTGGAGTTCACAGACAGAATTAGTTTAGTTGCCGTATTGGTCCTTGTAAGAACAGATCCAGAAGCAAATGGTTTGATACCTTTTATTGGACCAACATAGATGTAACAAAAAGAAAACAGTGCCTAGGTTTTTGGACCAACCAAGTCCTTCCTTGATTGGTCCGAATGCTTAGGCACTGTTTTCTTTTTGTTACATCTATGTTGGTCCAATAAAAGGTATCAAACCATTTGCTTTTGGAGTTCACAGGCAAGAATGTTGTGCAGAGCACTGCTGCTAAAATCACAGCATCATCTTCATACAGCAGCACCCTCATCCTTGTGCAAGCATCAGGTAGGCCATTGACAAAGAGACTGAATAGGAGTGGGCTCAGTATTAACCCTCGTGGGACTCCTACAGTCACACTCCTTTCACTTGAGAGGACCCCATTAATCTTTACTCCCTGCGAGCGGCCCAGGAGGTAGCTTTGGAATCATGATGCAGTTTCCTCAGAGAGGCTTAGAGCATGTGGCTTGTAGAGTAGTAGTGGGTGATCTACGAGGTCAAAGGCTTTTGTTAGATCTACATAGATAGCACCAACTACTTGCCCTTTATTTAGGGCTTTGTGGAGAAAACTGATATAGTCAGTGAGTGCCGTAACTGTGCTGTGTTGCTTTCTAAATCCATGCTGCTGTGTACACAGCAGGTTATATTTAATTAGAAAATGGGCTTTTTATTTGCTTGCATCTGATTGGCTGTTACCCTTGCCAAGGGGATGCATTAACTTTCAATAGATGCCCAGGAAATCAAAAGTACCAGCCCAAGTGCCCCTTCACCTACTCAAGTATCCTTGTGCACACCCTGCTTGCTCATTGTTTAAAAGCACCTCACTGAATTTGAACTTGCCACAATTTTTTCTCTTGCTTAGCAAGAGATACTGACCCCTTAAGGCTCTGTAGTTCACTGGCAGCTGCCTGACGAACCACTGGGCTCATTTCTCACTATTTTTTTTTGTTTGTTTGTTTCTTGTGAACAGTACCCTCTTCTCCCATGCCCCGTCATTGTCCACAGCATTACTCTCACCCGACCGCGATCTCTCCTTCCTCCTCCCTCCTCCAGCCAGCAGCCCACTCACTCTGAAAATTAATGGCCCCATTTTTCCCCCCTCCATTAGCGAGTGAGACCACAACCCCCAAACACACACACAAAACAACATGGCACACACTCTGGCTGTGCTATTCCAGGCTTCAGCCAGTAAAAAAAAAAGGGTTTTTTTTTTTGTTTCAAATTAGTAGTGTTAGCACATTGTGTGCTCCACACTACTGGTACACTAAATTCTCTTAAGTTTGGCAAGACACCTCATACCACCATCATCCATCAACCAAATATCCAATAACCTGCTTTTTTAGGTAAAAAACTACATGGTGTTACTTTCCTGAGGTTAAACTCCGAATGTACTGTCTTGTTTTGCCTGTCTCTCTCTCTGCTACCATGCTAAGCCCTGCTGCCCTCTGATCATGTTCAGCAGCCCTGCCTGATTCCATTACAGTCCTGACTCTGTTTTTGATCGCACTCCTACAGTATCTCCGTTCAGTGTCAGGAAAATTAAAAAACAAATGCCGCAGTTCTTTAAATAAGTGACGGTGGCGTAAGATTGGGGGGGGGAGGGGCAGGGAGAGACACCAGAAGGCATGGTCACCTGAAAATAAAAGCTATTAGGCAGAACAGTACCCTCTACTGGTAAGTATGCCAGTGGAGGGGATACTTTGCATGGAGATTATGGCCCAATTCTCAAAGCCCCGAGAGTAATGCAAGGTGCCTGCGCCAAACATAAATTGCACAAGTGGCACCTTGCATCAAATATTGCTCCTCGAGCAGTTCTCAAAGGCAGCCTGCCACAACCGCAAGCTGCCTGCCCAAACAGGGCTTGTTCTGCCAGTGTGCTCACAAATGGGCTTCAACATGGCAAAAGGGGGCATGTGGCAGATGAAAGCTGCCACATCCCCAATATTGAGATTCTCAGAACTCTCCCAGATGGAGAAATTCTAAGTACCCTAGACCAGCAAGGGCTGGTTTAAGGGTACTTAGAAAATCTCATCCTGGGAGAATCAACCAGTATGCAGCATTGTCTTTATTGCATGAACTGTCCATGCGCCCCCTTCCCCGATGCTGCCATTAATATAGATAGTAACCCCCATATCCGATGCTGTCCCTGGTTTCTAGTTCATAGAATGTCCCCCCTCCCCGATGCTGCCATTATTATAGATGATACCCCCCGTCCATAGTTTTTATTTATTTATTTATTTATGACTTTGATAACCGGGTAAGTACACTGAACCCAGGGACCGTTTTCAGGCATGACCCAGGCCATTGCAATGGCACAGAAGGCAACGATAAACAAAATACAATATACAGAATTCAAAGTACAATAGTGCAAAGAGGACAAGTCAATTACAATGGAGCCAGAGCAATGAAGCGAGGACAAAACAGTATGCCTCGGTAACATAAGATACAGAGTGTTTAACTCAGAGGCAGAAATTCAACAAAATACATTGAATAAGTACAAAACACAGTACATAAATTTAAAAGTATAACAGTGCATTGAGGACAAGTCAATTATAATGGAGCAGGAGCAAAGCAATCGAGTACAAAACAACAGGCTAAGTCAACATAAGGTGCATAGTGTTAAAATCTGAGACAGATTACAGGGTACTGAGAGGTGGCCGAGGAAACAGAGTCTGGGACTATGGTACCTCTCAGGGGAGTGTGAAACTAGTTGGAGAAACATCGGCAGGTAGACTCAGCTAGGAGTCAGTCTTTGAGGTAGGATTTGAATAGACAGTGGGTAGCCAGACAGTGAAGCCCAGCTGGCAGTGTGTTCCATAGTGTGGGGGCAGCAGTGGATAGAGATCTCTCGCCCATGTTGGTGGATACCTTGGGAACATGGGGGGGGTAGAGTATGAGCGCAGGCAGCGGTGTGAGGCTCTGACCTAGAATAGGGTTGCAAGAGGGGACCCTTGGCCGGTGTGAATGGCATTATCACCCAAACAGTAAAGGGCAAGGTCAAAGCAGCCTTGGAGTGGGAGCCACCCCAGTGCCTGATAAAGGACACAGTGATGGGTGGAATAAGGGGCCAGTAAGGCAAAGTGACAGGCACTGTTGTAGGCAATGGAAAGTTTGGCAGTGAGGGAAGAGGAAGCCCTTGAGTAGATGGAGGAACAGTAGTTAATTATAGGGAGTAGATTGATTGATTGATTGATTGATTGATTTGGTAGCTGGGTAGGTACACTGGTCCAGTGGACTGTTTTCAGGCACGACCCGGGCCACTAAAGTGGCAACAACAAGGAAGATATAACAGCGGTACATACAGTGCATTAGTACACACCCGTAAACATCAGGTGGTAAGGAAAAAAGGAAAGTGTACAGTCATTATATACAATAACAATAAAGTTGGGTTCCAGTGTGCAATATAGTGCAGTTTTATATACATACAGTGCAGGTTACATGAACAATGATGAGGATAACATAAGAATAAAAAAGTGTAAAACTAGTGAGAGGGGTTTTAGGTAAATAGAGGGTGATAGAGAAGTGAACTGGAGAGGCAGAGGTAAATGAGTGGAGAAAAACCCATAAAGGAGAAAGTAGGCCACAAGGCCCTAGGTTATTTTTGGATGCAACAACAGCTTGCAGTAGTTAGGAGCCAGGTTTGTAGGCTCCATTTGAAAGTCAGGTGGGAGGAAGACAAGCGAACTGATGGTGGGAGCTTGTTCCATAGGGAGGGAGCTGAGATGGAGAAAGCTCTAATACCCATGGTAGTGGAGGCACGGGGCACTTCTACTGGGGGTACAGAGGATGCCCTAAGGGAACTCGAAATCACTCTTTCCATCAGAAGTTGTGAATAGGGGGACTTGTCTAGATTCCTGAGTAAGTTGTCCACAAGGCAGCCTGTAGCATAGTCGAAACACCCTTGTAGAGGGAGCCACCCTAAGGGCTGGTAGAGAGAGCAGTGGTGGGTCTGGTAAGGGGCTTGGAAGATGAATCGACAGATAGAGTTGTAGGTCGAGGTTAGCCATGAGCACAAGGTAGAGGATACAAGGGAGTAGACAGGGGAGCAGTAGTCCAGGAGAGGCAGTAGGTTACTAAATGTGATGGCAAGGCATACTTCGGCAGATAGGAGATTCTTTGAGGGAAAGCAGTGCCTACCTTTTGGTGAATTTTCCGCATGGTAAAGGTGAGGTGCTCAGGGAAAGGGAGGGTCAAGGGTGACTCCTAGGTATTTGAAGGACTGAACATCATCAAGGGGAAGGCCTGCTGGAGTAAGCACTAGGATGGTGGAGTTGTGTTTGGCGGCCTTCGCGAGAAAAAGTTTGGAGCCAAAGAGCATGGATTTGGTCTTTTTATCATTTACCAGGAATTTGTTGGAGAGGAACCATTGGTGAGCAGAGCCATAGTTTTGTGTGAGGGTGGAGGAGATGGACTCAACTGATCTATCATTATGATAGAGAACCAGATCATCTGCATATAGAAGCGCTTTACAACTGAGGCTATCCCTGGGAAGGGCATTAATGAATATGGAAAAAAGCAGGGGTCCGAGAATGGATCCCTGTGGGACACCAGTGCATACAAGGAGGGCAGCTGAGTATGATTTGCCAATTATAATGGACTGGGATCTGTTGGATAGGTAGCTGTGGAACCATGCAGCAATACCAGTGGAGCAGCTGAATAGGAGCAGGGTTGAGTGAAGGAGGTGATGGTCAACCAGGTCGAATGCTTTGGATAGGTCCACGAAGACAGCACCTGTGACTCTGCCCTGGTCCATATTCCTTAGAACATGATCAGAGAAAAGGGCCAGAGCAGAGGAAGTTGCTCTGGACAATGGAAAGCCGGGCCTCGGGGTGAGGTTGTGTCTGAATCGGAAGGCTATGCCCAGCTTTTTGGTGAATCCTGAGAACAACAGAGTCAATGTGCTCAGAGAAGGAGAAGGAGGGGTCAAGTAATACGCCAAGGTACTTGAAGGTTTCAACATTTTCGAGCAGTCAGCCATCGGAGAAGACAATGTGGAGCAAGGAGGGTGATGTGAGCTTGGATATGAAGGGTTTGGACCCAAACAGCATAGCCGTACTATTTTAGTGTTAGTTTGTGGTTATTTGCAAACCAGTTATGGGCTGCTCCATAGTTTTGGGTAAGAACTGAGGAAATGTGGGAGGGAGATTTGTCACTGACAAAAAGAACAAGGTCATCCATGTAGAGGAGGGAGTAACAGGTGATACTGTCCGAGGGAAGGGAGTTTATAAATAAGGAGAAAAGCAGGGGGACCCAGAATGGAGCCCTGGGGAACACCAGTTGAGATAGGCAGGGTAGGGGAGCATGCAAGGCCAACACTGACAAATTGGGAGCAATTGGAGAGGTAGCTTAGGAACCAGTTAGATACCTCATGGGAGCAGCCAAGGGGACATAGTTTCGAGATGAAGAGGGCATGATTTACCAAGTCAAAAGTCTTGGAGAGGTCGACGAAAACTGCACCTGTGGCATGACCACTGTCCATGTTCTTAAGGATGTGGTCAGTCAGCAAGGGCAGTGGTGGTACTGTGATTCTTGTGAAATTCATGCTGCTGGCTGCACAAGAGGTTGTACTTTGTGACATGTTCAGTGAGCTGGTGGTGGACAACTTTCTCAAGGTGCTTACTTAGGTGGGGGAGGATGTAAACTGGCCGATAGTTGTCGGTGGAGTGTGGGTCACCGGCTTTGAAACTATAAGTCATAAAATGTCCCCCCTCCCTGATGCTGCCATTATTATAGATGATAATTCCCTCCATACATGATGCTGTCTGTAGTTTCTGTTTCATACATTGTCCCCCCTCACCGATCCCCAATGCTGCTGATGTAATAATTAATAACCTCCCTTCTGTGATGCTGCCCATATTATTTAATACAACCCCAGATCCCCAGACCCCAATTGTGCCATGTATGTTAATAAACTGCTCATGTCCCCTTCCCCTTCCCCGATTGTGCCTTTAGCCATATAACATAATAATATTCATGCCCCTTCCCCGATCCCCGATCCCCGATGCTGCCACTGTAAAAAAGGACACCCTTATTCTGGTGATCTAGTGGCCCCCCAACCCCAGCAGGTAGTGCCCACCTCCCTGTTCCTCCCATCCAGGAATAGAGCTGGCATCAGCACAGCCCTCCTCTCCCCACCGTGGCCGGTGCCAGCTCAACTGTCATTTTGATAGCTGTACAGCATACACAATACAGTACAGCTATCAAAATGACAGTTCAGCTGCACCAGCCATGGAGCTGAGAAGAGGGCTGTGCCAGCTCTATTACAGGAAGGGAGAGCAGGGTGCTGGGCACTACTTGCTGGGGTGTGGGGCCACTAGATCACCAGGATAAGGGGGTCCTTTTTGACAATGGCGGCATCGGGGATCGGGGAGGGGGCATGAATATTATTATGCCATTTGGATAAAGGCACAATTTGGAAGGGGGGCATGAGCAATTTATTAATATGCATAGCACAATCAGAGATAGGGATCTGGGGTTGTATTAAATAATACAGGCAGCATTGGGGAAGGGGGTTATTAATTATAACAACAGCAGCATTGGTAGGGGGGATAATGTATGAAATATAAACTACGGACAGCATTGGGGATGGGGGGGTTATCATCTATAATAACAAGGTTTCAAATTGGAATAATAGGCCCACTCACCAAGATTCATAAAATCCTTATTTATTTTTCTTTATCTGTAACATCCAGTTTACTTTTGCCTACGTTTCGGGTATAACAAAACCCCTTCATAAGGTGAGCTCTTTTTATTTCAGTAATCAAATCTTGTTCTTCATTTACTTATTTACTGCTCCCAAACAAGTTGCCTCTGCTCCTATGCAATTAACAAAGTGGTGTTACCATCATCTATAATAATGGCAGCATCGGGGAAGGAGGACATTTTATGACATATAAACTATGGACAGCATCAGGGATGGGGGTTATCATCTATAATAAAGGCAGCATCGGTGAGGGGGGACATTTTATGTAATAGAAACTACAGACAGCATCGGGGATGGGGTGTTATCAGCTATAATAACTTCAGCATCGGGGAGGGGTACATTTTATGAAATAGAAACCAGGGACAGCATTGGGGATGGGAGGGTTATCATCTATATTAACAGCAGCATCGAGGTTTGGTGAGGGGGGTCACTAGACCACCAGGGTAAGGGTCTTCTGTACTGTACTTGAGGATCAGGGATGGGGGGGCACTTGCACTTGCCGCAAGGGGCCTGTGTCAGACCTTTCCCATGCACCAGATGTTTGCTGCATGGGATGGGTTGCCGTAAGTGTGCTGACTTACACGCTGAGACCCCTTCTGTACCACAATATGGTGCAAGGTCCCTTACACACCATGCTTCAATGCAAGCTGCTGTTTGCCACAGCTTGTGCCAATCCTAGACTTGTTTGAGGACCATTCACACAGTACAATAACATCTGGTAGCACTTGAACCCATAACAGCCTGTCATGGTGGCTGGTAAGTACCCAGTCAATTAGTGTTTTTGTGCCTGTACTGTAATTCACCCTAGTGTGTTCATTTACTACCTGTGTCAGGTAGAGGCTCAAGATTATAGCCTTGTGTGAGGTGCTCTAAGTAGATGACCAGTTGATATTAAAATCACCTGCAACTGTAGTTCATTTATTCTGAACCATTAGAGTTACAATAAAGACCTGCTGTTTCACAAGTTTTTATCAAATCCTGAGGGGAACCTTTTGGTAAGTGTTTAATAGAGTTGCAATGGAAACCATAATGTTGCTGACTAGAGAAAAATAATAGACTACATTTTTCTTCTGCGAGGTGCTGCTTTAAAATAAAAGTACAAGTCTTAAAATTCTTGTTTGCACTGCACAGACTCACTCGTTTCTTTCCTAATAGGAATAGAGATGCAGCAAATTTAAAAATCTGCTTGCGAAGTGAATGCAAAATGGCCACTTCGCGTTGGTACTTCGCTACGCGGAGTGCCTAATAGGAAAGGCTCACTTCGCCTTGTTATTATTACTTCACTTTGTCATTCCGCCTTAAACATGAAGTAAGGTGGAGTGACAACAATATCAGCAGCACCCCACCCACACAGTCACCAGAATTAATATGCATCCCCAAAGTGCTACTGTCTTGTGTCCAGAAAATTCCCCAGTGCTGACAAAGTGAAATGAGAGCATAACAAAAAATGCAAAGTCTCCCAGAATTAATAGCGCACTCAGTCATGCGCACAGTGGTCACACACAGAGTCACCAGAAGTAATGTGCATCCCCAAAATGCTACTGTCTTGTGTCCAGAAAATTCCCCGGTGCTGACGAAGTGAAATGAGAGCGCAACAAGGAATGCAGTCTCCCAGAATTAATGGTGCACTGCAAATGCACAGACCGATTATGATTGCGCTGCGCACTCAAGGGATGCATACGAAAAGGCACAAAACACCTAACCAATGCTCACAAGTCACAAATCCAAATCTGGAAAGGAATACATTTTGCCAGTTGGGGGATTAGTGCAAGACAGTAACAATCCACTACCAGTAAAGATACCACAAAGCAGTATAAAAAATTCATGCAGGTGCGGTGGATAGCAGGTTTACACTGCTGCAATTACTCTGTGGCACAATAAAAGGTGTCTGATTTAATGGCACGCATCACACACACACTCACACACACACTACAAGTAATGCTTAGCAAATTGAAAACCTTTAGTAATATACCCAAATGTTTTACACAGACAAATTATACACTGCTGCACCACAACAATCAGCAAAAAAAGTTCAAGAATTACTGAAAATATCACTGTGTGTACATTAACACAGTTCTACAAGAAAAATATAACCAAAACAGAAAGACTGCCTTTTTCTCCCAGTTAATGTACCTACACCACAAATACGCCCCTCTCCCAAAGCACACTTCACAGTACACGGACTGACTGTTCTAAATTAACATTCAAAATCTACACACAACAATAAACACTCGATGATATGAACAAAGAAGGGTTTCCTAGAATCGACGTACTAAATTTTGAGCAAAACAAATGACTAAAAAAGGCATTTTAAACAGCATTTAGAGGTTTTGAATCACAGAGCTCTGAGAGAAAACTGTCTCCAGCTACCATTACACACACACTACCCAGAACTGAGGCTATGCAGAACAATCTAGAGCCCAAGTGACCTTAAATCCCATGAATCACTGCAGAATTTCATTTGGAGCTCAATTACAAGGTGAAGTGAGACGAATTACATTGATTTCAATGTGCTTAGCCTTAAAATTGGTGGAAAAGTGGTTTGGGGAAGGCAGAATAATGCAAAGTCATTGGTTTCAATGGACTTCGCATTCCTCATTATGAAGCGAAGTACTCTGCTTCACATTGTGGAGTACTCTGCGGATTCTGCGTTACTCCATGAATCACTTCATGGAGCGAATTGGGCCCACTTCGCCCACCACTACTTACAGTACTGTAACTCACATGCTGAACAGGAAGGAACAAGAATGCCTATGGCTGTACTTCCCTGATGAGCTGAGCCTGTATCATAAAACTCCCCAATTTAAAAACTCTTATTAATGAGTTCAGTGGTGGGAGGTGAAGCCTGGAGAGATACTACAAAACAGGCTTACATTACATCCAAGTAAATAGTAAAAAAATTAATGCTGTGATTCGTGACGTGATCATGAATCGTGATTTGTGACTGTGTGAGATAACCAATATGGAACTGTACTGGGAAAGCGAATGCCTATGGCTGTACTTCCCCAATGAGCTGTAGCACAAAACTCCCCGACTTAAAAACACGTATTAATGAGTACAATGGTGGGGTGGTGAAGCCTGCAGAGATACTACAAAACAGGCTTACAATACATCCAAGTAACTAGTAAAAAAATTAATGTTGTGATTCGTGACGTGATCGTGATTTGTGACTGCATTTGTGACTGTGATGATGAAGAATGTGATTTGTACCACGAGTGACTCGTGATGATGGTTCTGACTTAAAAACGCATATTAATGAGTACAATTTTCATGCAGAATTATGCACCACACCAGTCCAGTACTCTGATCAGTCACTAGTACTAGTACCAGTAAAGATACCACAAAGAAGTACAAAATTTGCACAGCTATAGTGGATAGCAGGTTCACATTGCTGAAATTACTATGTGGCACAATAAAATGTATCTGATTTGATGACACGCATCACACACATACTCACATACACACTAAGTAATGTATAGCAAATTGAAAGCTTCAGTAATATAACCACATATTTTAAACAAACTAAAATTATGCACTGCTGCACCACAACAATCAGCAAAAAAAAATGGCAAGAATTTTTTGAAAATATTACTGTGTGTACATTAACACAGTTATACTAGAAAAATATCACCAAAGCAGAAAGAACTGTCTTTTTCTCCAAGTTAATCTAACTACACCACAGATACACTCCTCCCCCAAAGCACACTTCCACTGTCTCTCTGTACACAGACGAAATGTTGTACATTACCATTCAAGATCCACACACAAACAATAAACGCTTGATGATATGACCACAGGAGGGTTTCCTACAATCGATGAATTAAAGTTTCAGCAAAACAAATGACTCAAAAAGGCTTTTTTAACAGCTTTTAGAAAGTTTGAATTGCAGAGAGCTCTCAGAGCAGACTGTCTCCTACCTTCCTACACACACTACCCCTGAACTGAGGCTGTGCAGGAAAATCTAGAGCCCATGTGACCTGAAATCCCATGAATCACTGCAAAAGTCACCTTTGGAGCTTAAAAACAAGGCGAAGTACATTATTTTCAATGTACTTCACCTTAAGAATTGGTGGAGTAGTGGTTTGGGAAGAAGGAGTAACGCAAAGTCATTGTTTTCAATGGACTTCGCGTTACCCATTATAACGTGAAGTACTCCGCTTCACGTTGCAGAGCACTCCTCGAATTTGCTGTCGCTTCACAATTCACTTTGTGGAATGAATTGTGGGCAACTTCACCCATCTCTAATTAGGAAAGGGCTGTTTGTGTTCAATTACTGCAGGATACTTTGTTTCACGATTGAAGCACATTGTGTAATTACTGTACGGAGACTGCGTCCCATCAGATATTTATTTTATTTATTTATTGAAAAGTTTCACCAGGAAAGGCACCCTGAGCAATATAAAATTGCTCGTCTCATGGAGCATCCTGAGGGAGGGGAACAATGGGAGTACAATAAACAAAAACGCTGCTTGGAAAACACATTTAATATCTGGTAAAACAGGAACAGGAAAAGCAGCAGATCAGGTATACAATACATAATTTAGCAGCTTTAGGTAAACACAGGTTTAGATGTACAGGAGGCAGCACTATACAAACAAAGTAGACCAAATAAATACAATTGCAGATGAGGAAGTGCAATAAAACAAAGTTGTGGTTCCAGCTCTCTTTAAGTGCTAGACTGGCAATTGAGGGGGAGTGGTAGCCAGAGGGGAAAGATTAGGGGTAGTTGCAGGTGTGAGAGAGGAAATTGAGGAGGGATAAAGAGAGGGACCACAGGGAGGAGTGACTGATTTGGTGTGGCATGGAGGTCCAGAGCTTTGGAAACCTATACGAGAATGACAATTGGCCTATAATGGTGGTACGCTGTGGGACAGTTAGGATGCAGGAGTCACTGGATCTGAGGGAGAAAGGGGAGGGGGGGCAGGAAGACAGTGTGGTACTGTGGTAGGGGGGCAGTGTACCTAGCCAGAATTTAGAGACCAGTTTTATGCAGTGGGCTAGACGGTGGTTTTCCAGGGAAGGTAAGGCTAATGAGCAATACAGACTGCAGTGGTGGGTAAAATAAGGGGCATCCAGAGCAAAGTGACAGAAAGCATGGAAAAGGGTGTTCAATCTGGTTAAGGATTACTTCAGTGCAGCACTGCAGACTTTGTCACAGTAGTCAAAAATGGGTAATATCATTTTCTGGACAAGCTCTCACCTGGTCTGTAGAGGTAGGCAGCTTCGGTTCTTGTAAAAGGCGCCTAGTTTGGGGCACAGCTTTTTCAGGATGGAGTCCATGTGTCCGGAAAAGGTGGGGTGCTGGTCTAGCCAGACTCTAATATACCTAAAGGAGGAGGAGGAGGAGGTGTCCTCAAGAGTAGAGGCATTGAGGGAGTGGAAAGAGGGCAAGTTAGGTAGCCTAGAGAGTCTTTGCCTAGTGCTGAAGGTCATGGAGACTGTTTTCTTGGCGTTGAAGAAGAGCTGATATGAACTTAACCAGAGCTGAACTTTCTCGAAGTCATGCTGGAGAGTGGAAGCAACATCAGTTGGTGATTTGCCAGAGTGGAAAAGGACAGTGTCATCAGCATACATTTGGATGGAGGAGGAAGTGCACACTTTCGGGAGGTCATTGAGGAAATAGAGAATAAGAGTGGGCCAAGGACGGAGCCTTAGGGCACACCAGCTTTAATCTGGAGTGGGGGGTAGGTGGAATCAGCAATTTTGACTGACTGTGTCCTGCCTATTAGATAGGAGCTGAACCAGCTTGTGACTGACTCAGACAGGCCAGCAGATCACAGGTTATCTAGAAGGAGAGTGTGGGAGACCTTGTCGAAAGCCTTTGCGAGGTCAACAAAGATCGCAGATGTAATTAGATCACTGTCCATACCTGAGAGTATGGAATTGGTGAGTCTAAGTAAGGAAGTGGTAGTGGAGTTATCCTTCCTAAAACCGGATTGGAAGGGAGGGAAAAAGGCTGTCTTAGAGAGGTAGGAGGAGAGTTGGGAGAGAACCAGGTGCTCCTGGAGCTTAGCAAGAATAGGTAAGAGAGGGATTGGCTGATAGTTCCCAGGTGTGGAGAGGTCACCTCCCTTAGGTAGGGGAGAACTACAGCGTGCTTCCAGTATTCTGGGACTGAAGCCAGTGAGAAGGAGAGGTTCAGTAAGGCAGATGGGGTGACGAAATATCATGTGCAGAGAGGAAAATGAGTTTAGGATCAAGGCCATCAGAGAAGGAGGTCTTAGATGGGTTGTGAGCTAGAAGAGCATTTAGAGTGTCTTGAGGTAAGACTGGGAAGAAGAAGAAGAGGCTGCTTGAGAGGGAGTTTGGATGTGAGTTATTGTGGATAGGTCCGCCCAGTAGGGTGGAAGGGAGGGAAGCTAGGGAAGTGGAAGCACAGGAGGTAAAGTAAGATTTGAATTCAGTAGCAACTGAGAGGTGGTCAGATGTAAGAACCTTACAGACATAGATAAGAGGGGTTTGAGATTTTGAGGGAGGAAAGAAGAGGGAGTGGATAACTTTCCAAAATTTAGACAGGGAGCTTATGTTAGCGTCAAAGGTGGATCTAAAGTATTTGGACTTTGCCAGCCTTGTTGCCTTTGAACAGGTGTTTCTAAGTGCCTGATATCTGTCATGGTCAGCTGGCAATTTATAGATTTTATGAGCCTTCCAAGCTCGGTCTCAAGCTCTCATACATGCCATCAGTTTAGGGGTGATCCATGGGAGGTGGTTACCGCGTATTCTTGTAAGCTTAAAGGGTGCATGCCTGTTCCAGATGTTAAGAAAGTGGCCTTTGAAATAATCTAGGGCTTAGTTAACTGTGTTAGCAGAGGCAGTAGGAGACCAATCAGTGTGGGCAAGGTCATTTAGAAGCTGGGTGAGATCTAGAGACTTATATGAGTGGACTAGTAATGTTTTGGACAGTGCTTTTGGGTGGGGAAGTTTGCAGACCCTATAGATAATATGACGATCACTGAGTGCATCCAGGAGGAGGCCTGATTAAATTATTCTGTGGACATGAGAGGTTAGGGCCCAGTCGATAAATGAGTGGTTGCCAGTTTTAGTATTTAGGCAGGTTGGCTCGTGAATCAGTTGCATTAGGTTTAGGACTGTGATGCTGTTCTGCAGTTGCTTAAGGAGTGGTCAGGCCAATTTTGGTTGAAATCACCTAGTATACTGTATAGAGCTCACCAGTTGATGTGAGAGTGGAGATTTCAGTGAGAAGATTAGAGGCAATAGTTGGGGTGAGGCCTGGGTGACAGTATATCCTGGCAACATAAATAGGGATGGAATAGGGCAAGTACAGCCTGAGGACCAGGGCTTCATAAGCTGTGGGGACCAATGCAGATAGGACCAGGGTAGTATGGATAGAGGACAAGGTATACATAGCTACACCTCCGCCCCTACCAGCACGGTCTTGCCAAGTTACATTGGAGCCAGGGATACAGATACTATGATCATGCGTTTTGTTATTTAACCATGTTACGGTTATTATGAGGAGTTCAGGGGCCAGTGTAAGTGCTTGGGGTTGAAGTAGGGATAATTTTGGAAGTTGACTCCTTATATTAAAGTGGAAGATTTTAAGTCCATGAGGGAGGGTTGACGTGTTTGGGGCAGGGGAAGTGGTGTGTGGTAGAGCTGATGCCATTACATTGGATAGAGGGGGGCCAGGATTTGGCTTTATATCACCAGCAGATAATAGGAGAAATGAGATGATAATAAAGTGGAGCTTAGAACTTTTGTACCATGGCTTCTGAGTGACTCATCTATTGGTGGTAGGAGAATGGAGATAGGAGGCAAATTGGATAGTTAGGAAGTGCAGGAGCAGGTAGACGTTTGGGATTGTTGAGAGGGATGCACAAGGTAGAAAGGATAGGTGAGCCCAAAGTTGGTGAAAAGGAGTGGGTGACTCCATCAGCGGGATCATGGAAGCTGAAATTTGAGGAAGGAAATAGGCAGGAGTGGTTTCTGAAGGTTTAAGAGGTTAGTATGGGAGGGAAGAGTGGGAAGGAAGGAGATCATAGAGAGTGCATAGAGCAGTAGCCAGCTTTTTAGTACAGGCAACATTCTGTGAAAATATGGTGGGGGCTAGGTAAGCAATCTAGCTTGGAGGAGAAGGTAAATTAAAACCTAGCTGTGGGATCAAATTCAGTTTCAATCTAGCTCCTACTAGAGCACAGCTGGTATAACTTGCTAATGGAAAACTCTGCACATTGTGATTTCAGCTGACCAGTCATGTGACCCACGTCAGCTACTGTATATAAATCAGTGTTCAGATAGGGTGGGAGGGAGAGGGATGGGTGTGGAGCTGGCATATAGCATTGGCGGGGAACACTCCGGGGCTGGTTGGTGGAAGCAGGCAGGGTTGAGGCTGTTTGAGGAAGCCACTTGGTCAGGCAGAGAGTGAGTGCAGCTGAATGTAAGAGCCGTGCTGAGTCTCCGTGGAGAGCACCCATTTCAGTGGCCTCAGGGCTGTGGAGAAAGGGAGACAGAATTAATAGGTGGCTGCTGAGAGCAGTGCTAAATCATTGGGTGGGTACACAAAGGGGAAGACAAAAGAGCAAAAGAAAATTTAGCAGGGAGCTGGTGATGCTAGGCTGCAGCCAGAGCGGGGGTGGGGAGATGGAAATTAAGTTATTGAGGAGTGAGCGAGCGAGGTGGTGGGGGGGTCAGCACTGAGAATAGGAAAGGGAGTTTTAAGTAATTTTAACCAGCAAGTAACTAATAGGGAGGGAGTAGAGTTAGGGGAGAGAAACCGCAGCGAGGGAGGTTGAGAGGAGATCAGAGCAAGTGCAGGTTCAGAAAGAGTAAAAAACAAACAGCAATTACAGATCAGTCAAGCAACAGTTTCACCTTTTATTTTTTTTAAACAGTGGTTACAGATTCAATGCAGTAGTCTATGGCAAAAGCAGGCAATTAACAGTTGATTTCCTCTGTAAATACAAATATATAGGATAGTGCATGGGGAACAGTTGACAACAGGGCTATTCTTCAACCGAGTTGGCACTATGACGATTAATTACCTCGAGAGCGCAGCTCGAGAGGTAATCTGTCGTCATAGTGCCAACGAGGTGGAAGATGCCCTGTTGTCAACCGTTCCCCATGCACTTTTCTATATAGTGTATGGTGGAACGTCGTTCTCTGAGAAAAAAAAAAACAATCACTACGTCATATTGCTGCTTAAGAAAATGTTTACTTGGTTACTGGAAGGAAAAATTTAACTTTATATTCTTTGCATTTTCACACTTAACATGTTTACTGTTTTATCACTTTAGATTTTAAACTTTTAATGATTAACATTTTAACTTTTGAAACACTCACATACAGCAGCACCCGGAACAGCAATTCACAAATCTGTGGGGAAGAGCAGAGAAAGGTAAAATCGGCTAACAGTGGGTCTAGCTCTGTTGAGGGAATGTCATGTACTATCCTGTGCTCGTCGTTGTCTCTGAGGAAGCTATGTATCTGACGCATGTCATTTCTCGTTTTTTTGGCCATTTTTTTATTCTCCCGCTTGAGGATAAATGTATCCCACTTGGAAAGTGGTTTTGAAAGTACCGCCGCAGACATTGCTGCTAACGCTACGTGTCCTGTCAAGGGAATGAGCCCTAACTGTCAAATGGTGCTCAAGGACATGGTTTGTGACGTGCACAGTGCAGTGAGACAAATCATTCTGCTGCTCTGCGATCGTCACTACTGTGTGACTACAAGGTTTCAAGAACGATGGATTTCAGTGGAGAACGACGTTCCACCATACACTATATTCCTGTTGAAACCAGTATGTAAAAAAAAAGATTCGTACTGAGCCGAGAAAGAATAAAAGAGTTCAGGCTGGGCACCTGAAGTGACCAATTAGGGAGCAGCAGTCTATGGAGGGAGGCAATCAGGAAATGGAGTGGAGCACCAAGAAAAAAATCAAAATTGTGGTGGAGCAGAGAGGAGCATACCTTTAATTACCAGATTCTCCTGGGCTGGTGGGCAGAAGTAGGTGGGGTTGCAGCTGTTTGAGGAAGTTGCTGGGTCAGGCAGAGAGTGAGTGCAGCTGAATGTAAGAGCTTTGCCAAGTCTCCATGGAGAGCACCCATTTCTGGGACCTCAGGGCTTAATTACTGGATTCTCCAGGGCTGGCAGGCAGAAGCAGGCGGGATTGCAGCTGTTTGAGGAAGCCGCACGGTCAGGCAGAGAGTGAGTGTGGCTGCATGTAAGAGTCGCGATGAGTCTCCATGGAGAATGCCCATTTCAGGGACCTCCGTGCTTAATTACTGGATTCTCCAGGGCTGGCGGACAGAAGCAGGCAGGGTTGTGGCTGTCTGAGGAAGCCGCTTGGTCAGGCAGAGAGTGAGTACAGCTGAATGTAAGAGCTACGCTGAGTCTCCATGGAGAACGACGATTTCTGGGGCCGCAGAGCTTAATTACTGGATTCTTCAGGGCTGGCGGGCAGAAGGAGGCGGGGCTGCGGCTGTTTGAGGAAGCCGCTCGGTCAGGCAGAGGGAGTGCAGCTGAATGTATGAGCTGCACTGAGTCTCTGTGGACAGCATCCATTTCAGGGGCCTCAGGACTTAATTACTGGATTCTCCGGGGCTGCGACTGTTTGAGGAAGCCGCTCGGTCAGGCAGAGAGTGACTGTGGCTGAATGTAAGAGCCATGCCGAGTCCCCATGGAGAGTGCCCCATTTCAGGGGCTAGTGTTAGATAGTGAGACAAGGTCCCATATAACAAATATAGAACTTTGTCTTTTTATATCATTTTTGAAGTATAGCATCTCATTGCCCCCCCACCCAAACCAGGCTGCATGGTGGTGGTTTGAGTATACGTATAGTAGGCATTCCAGAAGGATTTCACAGTGCCACTGATTTCAACCTTTCTGCTTTTACATGCTATAACAGCTGACCCCACAAACCCCTTGCATGGGACCACTTTATTCAAAAGTTTTATTCAAATGTGGGGCATGACAGCTTTGCCCTATTTAAATACTTTGCACAAATGATAGGGAAGGAGAAAGTCCTCCATCATTTGCACAAGAAGGTATACGAGGTCCATCCAGCAGTGCTGCAGGTGCACGGGATGCCCAAATCAAACATCGCCTGTACCAGACTACTAATTTCAGTGTCCTGGATTGCAAACTTCCTTATAGATGATGTCTTAACTCTGCCATTATCATTACTAGTACTAATCTGTGTAGGGCAAAATACTAGCCTGCTCAACATATGGAAGCAGATCAGAGCACAGAAGACTAATGTTCGGGCTCAGATGCTAACAAAAAATGTTAGATTTACATTATTAAAATGAATTAAAATGAACATTATTTAAAATTCAATAAAACACAGTGGCCCGGATATTCAGACTGCACCAGGCTGTGGTGCAAGCCTGGGCACAGCGCAACTTTGCTGCGCAGGGGCATCGACAGAGTGATATTCAACAGAGCTGCTCCATGGCACAGCAGCATTGAATATCGCACCCTGGCTACCCGCAGAGCACATGGTGCAGTGGCACTGCGCCAGCTCAAGTGGCCAGAGTGGAGCAGTGGGATGCGCTAGTGCAAGTTCCATTGCGCTAGGCGCAACAACTGTGACATTCAAAAGTGCACCTGCAAATGGGGCCATAATACATGCAAGGCACAAATGGGACCATTAGCATGTCATTATGGCCCCAATTGCATGTGGGTGTGCCGATCCCCGGCGACTTGCGCCTGGTGCCCTGCCAGGCAGCAGCCGTCGGGGACCGATGCCCCCTGCACAGCACGGCACTGTGCCCCACTGCCCGATCATGGGCATATGTTGAGTTAAATAATCATCCGATATCCCTGGTGGTCCAGTGGACCGCTCGCAGCCCGATCGCAGGTATAAGTTTAAATAAAAGAATTCCAATATCCCTGGTGGTCCAGTGGACCGCTCGTATCCCGATCATGGGCATAAGTGTAAATAAAAGAATTCCAATATCCCTGGTGGTCCAGTTTTTAATATTTTCACTCCAGATTTTCAACATTGAGATTTTTTTCATACCTCCTCATGAACAGTGCAGCTGTCATTTTTCACATCATGCCTGAAATGTGTTTTCCCAGATCTGGCGCAGACTGGCACAGTCGCTGTGTGAAATCAACTTTTGGAATGTACTGATGAAATCACAGTGCCACTGCTCATTAGGTTGGGTCCCCAAAAAACCATGTTGAAAATTTGGTGCACAAATACACAAAATTGCTCGAGTTTTGTGCAGTCATTGAAATTTCATGACGCACATGCATAACATTTACAAATATTAATATTTTCACTCCAAATATTCAACATTGCCAGTTTTTCACACCACCTCATGAACAATACACCTGTCATTTCTCACATCCTGCCCAAAATGTGTTTACGCAGCAGTGGTACGAAATGGCGCAGTTGCTGCTCGAAATCACCTTTTGGAACTTAGTAATGAAATTACAGTGTCAGTGTTTATGAGGCGGGGTCAAAAAAAGGCCATGTTAAAAATTTTCAGCAAAAATACCAAAAAAAAATCTCACAAAACTGGGACACTATAATACTATCTTAAAAAGTAAGGAAATTAACAAAAACTTTGTTTAAAACAAAGTTAGGGTTCTAGACATAGGTCTTCAACCAAAGTAATACAGGTCAGGAAACTGGATGTTAGGGTTTACAATGGTTATACCCCTCCCCCACTAAACCCTACCATTGGAACACACCCTGCACACACAAACAAGCATCAGGGTGCACCCTAGGATCATGGGCCCCACCCCACCCAACCCCTACCATCGCAACACCACCCCACCCTCCTTCACACACCAACAACTTTAGGGTGTGCCTTAGGTCATGGACCCTAATGCTCACCCCATTCCATTTGTAAGGAACCTGACATGGTACAGTATAGGAGACCATGACCCTAAGGCACACCCTGATGCTTGTTAGTGTGTGGAGGGTGGTGGTGGTGTTGCAGTGGTAGGGTTGGGTGAGGTGGGGCCCACGATCCTAAGGCACACCCTGACACCTGTTTGTGCCTGGAGGGTGGGGGGTGTGGTTCCAATAGTAGAGTTTGGTGGGGAAGGGGTATTACCATTGTAAACCCTAATATCCAATTTCCTGATTTGTATCACTTTGGTTGAAGACCTATGTCTTGAACCCTAACTTTGTTTTAAACTAAGTTTCTGTTAATAAATAATATTATAGTTGTGCGGTAGCACCACTATACTTAGAGCTGAGCAGGGGTTTCTATGTTAAACCTCAAATTTTGCACTTTAATATATTTGCAACCATTTATCGGAATTTGCACGAAAGTTTGCATGCAAGGTCTCATGGGGTAGATCTCTTAACCTGACAAGTTGCATTCTGGTCAGATGTGCAGATTCAGAGATCTGGATAGGGAAAAAATGTAAAAAAAACACTCTTTTTTGCTGTGTTTTTATCATCGCTTTGTGCCAAGAGAGTTTCGAATTTTGGTCTGCAATTTACTGGCTAGAAAGTGCCTGGCAAACAATAGTATCTCTTAGTGGTTTGATGGAAAAATATTAATCCATTCCAAAGTTATTCAATTTTTAAATTTGGAATAAAGGCACCTGGCACAGCTTTGATACGGCGGAGCAGGCCCTTCCCGCATTGCAGGCCATGCTTCTTGGCCTTTTCTGCATTCATTAAAGGATTGTCACCGGGGGCTTTCTGATCTGCAGCAAAAGAACCACACAAATGTGCAAATTAGGTCTGCACAACAGACTGTTGTTTCTCATACTAACTGTTAGAGGTCAGCAGACCCCAGCGTTTCAGTTGATCTCCATTAGTTAAACTGTGAGGGCTGTTCCGTGGACTTTATTTATTTTGTTCTCCTGTTACGGCTGATTGTTGTTTAATTCCATGCTGCCAGTTACCTCTTGGAACTTTTCTTCTTTTACTCCCAGTCTACTGCTCAGGCTGTCAGGAAGGGACAAGAGACTTACGATGCTCCATGGGAGAATCCTGGCCAGCAATCTGTATCCTTTACATCCTGACATAGATGAGGACTATGTCGGGAAGATGCTTGGTCCAGTGACTATTATCCTGGGAGGGAATAGCCCATTTTGCTACTGTCAGGGACTGGGAAGAATTTCCGACTTTATGCATAGTGCTCTTGTTAATTAGTTATCTTTCAGAGTGCCACCTTCTTTTTTCACTAATACTCTTCCTGTTTGCAAATTACGCAATGGCTGTTTTTCTCTTTCAATAATGTGGTTTTGTTATATAATAATGTTGGGGGTTGGTGCAGGGGGTTGGTGCAGGGGTTGGTTAATGGTAGACGCCACGGCTTAGCAGGGTGTTGAGAACTATAGTAAGGGGGGGGGTACCCACAGCTGTCTTATGTGCATGTTTTATGACTGCAATTCTTTTTCAGTTTTATAGTATATGGCTACTAATTTTAGGAGACCAAGCAGTACAGCAACCCATTAAGGGCATAATTTGCTTTGTTGTGGTGAAGGGCATTGGGTAGTGGGAGGGAGTGGGAGGGACGGGAATCATAACTATTTGCCTCACTCATATTTTGACTTTTGTATATAAAATTGAAAATCTAAGATGGTTTGTGGGTTTGCTTAGCGATAATAAGAATACACCTCACGAGACAAACCCCTCTAGGGCTTCCTTAATTTGTTCAAGCTTCTCAGGGCAAGTCTTGTCAATTAACAGGGCAAATTTAGGGAAAGATAGGAACTTCAGGGTTAGGGTACGCAATGTGGCTATATTCAAGTTTCACTGTGTGAGAAGATATGACTATTGCTCAGGATATTTAGCAGTAATAGAGGATACCCCATTACAGAATGCATTATGACAGTCAGTTATAAATTCTGTTCATGGAATGTGAAGGGTGCCCAGTCTCCTGTTAATTGTGCAAAAATACTTTTGCATCTTCATAAGTTGGATACTGATGTCGCTTTTCTCCAGAAAACCCACTGGCCTTCATCTCAGGTTCTCCAGCTTAGGAGGTCTTGGGTAGGTCAGGCATTGGGAACGGGACCTAGTACCCGTAGTGGGGGAGTCGCTATTCTCGTGGCACCATAGTGGACACCCAGGATAGGTTCATTCTAATCAAGTCCTTACTAGGTCATTCCAAGGTTGTGCTCGGGTCAATCTATGGTCCAACAGTGGATGACCCCCAATTCTTTACCTCTCTTTCATGGCTCAATTGATTCAATGGTCCTCTACCCCTATTTTGCTGGGAAGTGACTGGAATCTGGCATACTGTAACATTCTAGACTGCTCCAGATGTAAAGACTCCTCTCTCTCTCTCCCCTGCACAGCTGGCCATCAGGGAAATGATGGACTCTGTGGGTCTAATTGATCCATGGAGGGCCCTCTTCCCGTCCCATAAAGAATACTCTTTCACTCTATTCCCCATAATTCATTCTCCCAAATCAACTACTTTCTCCTGGATACTGGGCACCTTTCCTCAGTGTTGTCATGTAATTATCTTCCCAAGATTATCTCAGACCACCATCCCACTTTATTACACTGGAGTACAGGGCCTCCCATTTCCAAAGACAAAGTCTGGAGATTTAACAGTCAGTTACTGAAGTCGGACCATCTTATTTCTCACCTTAACAATTTCTTTACTAATTTTCTCAATATAATTCTCCTGCTATGCCCAAATTAGATATACTCTGGGGAGCACTAAAATGTACTTTACGAGGAGAGATTATTTGTCTGGCCACTGTTAGGAAAAAGATTACCTCACAGGTTACATCTAATCTTCTTCAGGAAATAAGGCAGTCGGAATTGTCGCTTCCTGATCATCCTTCCCCTGCGGATCTCAACACTCTGGAAATACTTAGAGCCCGGTATAATTTACTCTTAACAGAAAAAGCCAAACATCTCCTTCTGTGTTCAAAATCCATTATTTTGAGCAAGGGGATAAAGCGAGCAAATTACTGGCTCTTCCCCTCGAGGCACAGGCCGAAGACAGGATAGTCCCCTGTATCCGTAACTCAGTCAGGCATATTGTCACTTCCCCAAGGGACATAGTAAATTGTTTCCAAGATTTTTATCAGACTCTATACTCCCACTCAGCCATCTCTTTTATCTCAGAAAATGTTGACCAATTTTTACAAAGTGTCCAGCTTCTACAGCTAGAGCACCATCAGATGGCTCTGTTGAAGGCCCTCTCTCAGTTGTTGAAATATACTCTGCCATAGACTCACTGCCACTAAATAAGACTCCTGGTCCAGATGGCTACACCACATAATTCTACAAAAATTTTAAGAAACATCTGGCTCCCATTCTCTTAGACACATATAATTACATGTACGAACATGGTATCTCAGACCATTCTCTCACCAAAACCATGATAGTGGTTCTCCCTAAATCAGGCAGGGATCCACTTGAAGTCTCTAATTACCGTCCCATCCCTTTGATAAATGTGGATCTTAAAATATTAGCCAAAATGCTGGCCAACAGGCTAGCCAAGGTATGGCACTGTCTCTTAAGTCTGGAGCAAGTGGGATTTGTGGCAGGCAGGTTTTCCTCAGACCATGTGCGCAAGTTGGCATATCTGATTTCTGCATCCAGGGATTTCCTAATACCATCTGCTTTGGTCTCCCTGGATGCAGGGAAGGCATTTGACAGAGTCTCCTGGGACTATCTCTTTTATCTCCTGCCCAAGTACCGATTCCCTGCACAATATATTAACTGGATCAAAATCTTATACGCACACCCATCCACTCGAGTACTTTGCAATGGCTTACTATCACAGCCTTTCACTCTTTAACAGGGCACCAGACAAGGATGCCCTCTTTCTCCTTTTTTGCTTGATTTATATTTAGAACCACTTATCAGGTGCATCAACACTTCTCCACTGGTCTCAGGAATAGCTATCGGGCCCCACCAATATAAACTTTCAGTATATGCGGATGATATACTGCTACACGTATCACATCCCCCTGTTTCAATTGCCACTATGCTAGAAATCATTGAGGAATTCAGTGGGTTTTCCAATTATAAACTTAACATCTCCAAAACAGAAATAATGCCTCTCAACATTCATGTGTTTTCAGCTGATGTATCCCACCTGGGTCTCCAATGGGTCAAGGACAAACGGAAGTATTTAGGGATCTATCTCTCTTGCTCTAGCTCCAACATGAAGCAGTGCAATCTTGACAAAACACTTACCCAAATTAAAACTGATTTGAACCACTGGGCCCTACTTCCTCTCTCTCTCACTGGGGGTGTATAAGTATGATAAAAATGAATGTTCTTCCTCACCTGTTATATCCATTGCAAATGACAAGTCTTTTTCTCCTGAAACTCTGGTTCACACAGGTACATAGGATCATATCCAACTTTATATGGTGTGGAAAAATGCCCAGGAGGGCCTTCTCCAAGTTGCAGCGAAGCAACATTAATGGAGGACTACAGCTTCTTAACTTCCTTCTCTATTACTTCTCTGCCACTTGTTCTATCCTTTTGCAGTGGATGAAGGAGCCAACATACGTGGATCCACCACCATATTCCCCCCTGTGGCTGCAGATAGAAAAAGTTCTTTGTTCATCTCATGGTCTCGACCTCAGCACACTCATTTGTGTTTAAGTATATTCCTAAAAGCCTACGCACCACGCCTATTATGACAACACTTCAAGTACATACCCAAATATGTACCACTATGCAGGTATCCATTGTAAAGGATGTATCTCAACCTATATTCAACAATCTCAACTTTAGAATTGGAGGTAGACCCCTCAACCACAACTTTTGGCCCCACAAGTCTAACCTTATAGTCAGCGATCTACTGAAAGATCATAAATTGTTGTCATTCCAGGAGGCATGTCTTAAGCACACACTCCCTGTCTCCTATTGTTTAAGTACATTCAGTTATCACATATGCTCCTCCACCAATTTGGTTTGAGACTCTGGGAACAGAACTTGGCAGGACCCATATTATCAGCTACTTCAAGCCCTCCCTCTTCCCATCTTATCTCTTTCTTTTATCATCTTCTATGAGATGAGATGGAAAAACTAGGATGTCATCCACACTATCTCTGGGATCAGGTATTGCCCCCTGTTGCCCCAGTAACCCACTCATGGTCCAAAATATGGTCTCATCTATATCAGGATGTAAAGTGGGATAGGTACTGACTTTTACAATTCTATGTTATTCATGACTTGTACTACACCCTGGCCAAGTTGCATAAAATGAGGAAGCTCTCTTCTAATCTTTGTTTGAGGTGTGGGGAACACCCTGTTACTCTATTACATATATTGTGGGAGTGCCACAAGGTCTCGCCCCTATGAGCATCTATTAAATTGAAATTGGACCCTATTTTGGGTCTCTCAGATGCCTTTAGTCCAGAAATCTGCATTCTAGGGGATTACGGGGACTCTCTGATTGGCAACCAATGTAAGCACATGGCCATTATATCATTATGTGCCAGAAAGGTAATTCTGCATCACTGGCTAGACCAGAGAGTTCCCTCCCTTACAGAATGGCTGTGTGAGATTCTTTTTGCCTTGCAGGCAGAGAGTCTTATAGCTCATATGGCCAAAAGGCCGCATTACTATCAAAAGGTCTGGGCTCCTCTACACACCTTACTGACCATCTGAGTAATAATGGTCACACTACAGCTTATTCAGCTGTAACTTATATTACTGTGACAATAATTAGTTCTTACTCCCAATGTCTCTATATAAAATCTTCTAGCTCTATAGATAATGTCATTGCGTACCTGGGGGGGGGAGGGGGAGTGATATGGGAAGTGAGGGGGTGGGAGGATGGTTTAATATGATAATGTCTGTTATATCTATGATTCTTCTATTCATTAGGAATAATTTATGAAGTGTTACTCCTCAAGTAACAGGATCTCCTGAATTTACTTTATGTAACTGCCTTCAGCTCGGTTCCATAACAATGTCCAGTTGTATTTGTGAGTTGTTTTTTTTTTACAAAACAACAGAAATCTTTTTTCAAATAAAGTTTACTGAATTTGAAAAAAAAATGTTAAAATGTGGGGTTCTGAGCATGCTCAGTACAGTCTCAGAATTAGATAATAATGTGATGCTGCTGCAGGTTCAGGAAGGAAAGGAGAAGGAGGCACACCAGCCAGCCCGCCCCCGCTAGTACCTCTCTCAATACAGGGTCAGTTAAATAATGCAGTTCTACGTATGTGACTGGAGACAGCCAGATGGATGAAACCGAAAGTCCCATTTTGTCTGGCGCAAGCACAAACTTAACCCAGACAAATGAAAGGTAGCTCAGGAAAGGATTTGCAGGTGTACCACACAGTATTGAAAAAACAACAAATCTGGGCTTACCAGAAGAAGGCTGGATGCTTGCCTCACTGGTAGTGGATGAAGTTCCTTTATTAGTTCATGCAAACATAAAGCACAGCAGCAGACACAGAATTCTCCCCAAACCTACCCACAAACCCTTCTGTGTCTGCTGCTACGCTTTATGTTTGTATGAACCAATAAAGGAACTTTATCCACTACCAATGAGGCAAGCATCCAGTCTTCTTACGGTGAGCCAGGTTTTGTTGCTTTTTCCACACCCAACCTACTTCAGGGCCCCAAGTTGGAGCGCAAAAGGAAAAAGCACTAGCTACTTAACAAGATATGATCCCACTGATGCATGGGGACCATGTTGTTGTGCAAGTGCCCACAGGTGTAGGTGTCACATTCACAGTTCCCTTTTATTAGGACCTTACCTGGAGAGAGCAGATGCATAAAAAGGAGAGGGGCCTCCATTCTCCCAGGAGGTTTCAACAATGCTCGGGAGGTCAGGCTGCATCAAGCATCCCCCTGTTCAAATCTCCTACTCCCAACCCATCAGTCCTTTCCAAGTGTTTTTTATACTGAAAAACAAATCCCTTCCCAATGTGTGAACAGCTAATGAACTTGTAATATTTGCAAACCAGATGCCCCACACAGAATATTGTCTGTGAGGAAATGCAGACTGAAGCATGCAGGTCCAGAATGAGACCTGGAAGTCAGAGATGCTCAGGAGTCCATGCTGCTAAATCATGGGACAATCTAGGGTTGTGGAACTGAAAAGAAAAGGCTGCCACTCAGAAAGTATATACCCAATATGTGACTTGACTATGTTGTAAGTCTCACTTAGGATTGCTTAAGTGGTTGCTGGTGTGTCATCCAGATTTGGGAGTTCACTGTCCTTCAAGCAACTGACTGTGGTCACATTCGATGCAGGCTTTTGCTAGTTTCTTTTTCTGCCTTTTGATACCAGAATACAGGAAGATGTCATCAGGAGAATTTCCAGGGCTGGGTAAGGTGTGGGGAACAAATCAGCAAGTATCCCCAGTTTCTTAAGTAATGCTCGAGCCTCAGCCAAAATACAGAAGAAAGCTGGTCCCTCAGTCATATAAATTTTGAACTCAGCGGGGACCAGAATTTGCATTGTAATATTTTTAGTTACAAGTCTTTCAGAATCGCTAGCAATGTACAGTGGCGTGAAAAAGTATTTGCCCCCTTCCTGATTTTCTCTATTATTGCATATTTGTCACACTGGATGTTTTCAGGTCTTTAGACAAAATGTAATATTAGATAAAGGGAACCTGAGTGAACAAATAACACTTGTTTTTTTTTTTAATTTCACTTATTTAATGAAAAAAAGTTAACCAACACCAACTGGCACTGTGTGAAAAAGTAATTGCCCCCCTTACACTTAATAACTGGTTATGCCACATTTAGCTGCAATGACTGCAACCAAACACTTCCTATAATTCAATATCAGTCTTTCACATCGCTGTGGAGGAATTTTAACCCACTCTTCCTCGCAGAACTGCTTTAATTCAGTAACATTTGGTAGGTTTTCGAGCATGAACTGCTCGTTTCAGGTCCTGCCACAGCATCTCTATTAGGTTTCAGTCTGGACTTTGACTAGGCCACTCCAAAACTTTAATTTTACTTCTTTTTAGCCATTCTGATGTGGACTTGCTTTTGTGTTTTGGATCATTGTCTTGCTGCATGACCCAACTACGCTTCAGCTTCAGCTGACGGAAGGATGACTGGACATTCTCCTTAAGAATTTTCTGGTACAGAGCAGAATTCATGGTTCCTTTAATTATGGCAAGTCATCCAGGTCCTTAGGCAGCAGCATCCCACACCATCACACTACCACCACCATGTTTGACTGTTGGTATGGTGTTCTTACTGTGAATGCTGTGTTTGCTTTACGCGAGACATTATGGGATCCATGTTGTCCAAAAGTTCCACTTTGGACTCATCTGTCCATAGAACATTTTCCCAAAAGGCTTGTGGATCATCCAGGTGCTTCTTGGCAAATGAGAGACGAGCATTTATGTTCTTCTTGGTTAGCAGTGGTTTCCGCCTTGCCACTCTCACATGAAGCCCATTTTGCCCAGTCTCTTTCTGATTGTGGAGTCATGAACACTGACCTTAGCTGAGGCAAGAGTAGCCTGCAGTTCTTGGATGTTGTTTTAGGATCCTTTGAGACTTCTTGGATGATTTTACACTGTGCCCTTGGAGTAATTTTGGCAGGCCGCCCCTCCTGGGAAGGTTCACTACTGTTCCAAGTGTTCTCCATTTGGAGATTATGGCTCTCACTGTGGTTCATGGAGTCCCAGAGCCTTAGAAATAGCTTTGTAACCCTTTCCAGACTGACAGAGGGCAACAAATTTTTTCTGATCTTTTCAGGAACTTCCTTTGATCATGGCATAATGTGCTTGTTGAATCTTTGTGCTGGCAACGAGACTCTGATGGTAAGGGCCAAATAAGTGAGGTTTATATTGAGCAGGGCTGGCTGTAATCAAGCCTGGCTGTGTTCAATCAGCTGACTCTAATTATCCCTTTAATTGGGTTGATTTAACTAGGGGCAATTACTTTTCACACAGTGCCAGTTGGTGTTGGTTAACTTTTTTCATTAAATAAATGAAATAAGTAAAAAAAAAAGTGTTATTTGTTCACTCAGGTTCCCTTTATCTAATATTATATTTTGTCTAAAGACCTGAAAACATCCAGTGTGACAAATATGCAATAATAGAGAAAATCAGGAAGGGGGCAAATACTTTTTCACACCACTGTACATCTTTTTAGCATGGTGAGTGATGTAAAATTGTGTTTGAAGTATAGTAGTCTTTTATCCCGAAAGATTATTTATTTTTTTGCCCATACCTGCAACAATACTTTGGACTTTAATCTGCAATCTGAAAACTTTTAAGACTATAGAGTGAGGCTGGGAATTTGGTGAAGCGAACTAGTTATAAGGATTGCCCTGGTGTCTAGCGGCATCCCCTACCCTGTGATCACTGTCCCCCTACTTATTTTTGGTTTCCCTGGTGTCTGCTGTCCCACCTTCCCATGTTCTTTGCTGACTGTAATACATAAAATGGTCCCTCATTTTTTCTAACTGAAAAAACAAAGTCTCTAGGTGATGTGACCCCCTCCCCCATCCCAACTTCCCACTGAGCACCCACCACCCCACACCACCCACACCCCCACTCACCTGAACAGATCCCAGGGTGAAGATAAACTCTTCGACCAAAGACACGTCTTGCTGCTGGAAATGATGACTGCTACATGAGAAAGAAGGTAAGTGCAGTTTAATGTATTTCAATGGGGACTTCACTTTGCTGCATAACTTTGCCATTTTTGCATATTTTGACACCAAATTTTCAACATAGCATTTCTGAGACGTCACCTCATGAACAATGTCAGTGGAATTATGTGACTCCGTCCTGAAAGGCGATTCCATGGTCCCGTGGCAAAAACACCTTTTTGGCAGCATTTGAACATTTTCACTACCCTTGTTAATGAGGTGGAGTCATAAGAAGGGTATGTTCAAAATTTGAGATCAAAATATGCTAAATTGATGAAGTTATGTGCATCCATTGAAATTAAGCTATGCTCCAGTGTAACTTTCATAACTTTCAATATTTTCACCCCAAATTGTCAACATAGCTTAACTCATGAACGTGACAGCTGTCATTTTTCAAACCTTTTCCAAAATGTGTTTTCATGCCTCTGGTGCGGAATGATGTTACAGTGGCACGTAATGACATTTTGACAGGAATTTGAAACGTTTTATTGCCAGGTTCATGAGGTCAGGTAATAACAAGGCTAAACTGACAATTTGGTTGTTTGCTAGAAATGGAAGTGCATGGCCCTCCTGGCCCTGCGCTTCCACAGCAACATACAGTACATATACACATCTATGGAGGGATAGCAGTCCAGGGCCCAGAGTGTCCTGCGCTCCCACAGACAAATAAGGATACGATTATACTATCTCAAAAAGTAAGGACATTCTTCTCAAAAAAACTGTGTTAATGCAACATTTAGGGTTATAGTTAAGCAACAAAAGTAGGGAAATTTGACTTCAGGGTTTCCAACCCAACCAGCAGTGTCAGTGGCTCAGCAGGTAGCACACTCACTTCTGAGGCCAGGAGATCAGAAGGCTATGGGTTCTATCCCCACACCATGCACTTGGGTTAATATCCCAAATACTGACACTGCAGTGCAGCATGAGGGGGGTGCTGCATTCCTGAGGAGCCATCTTTCGGATGAGATGTTAAACCGAGGTCCCATCTGCCTGTTCTGGTGGTAGTTCAGGTGGATGTTAAAGATTCCATGGCACTTCTCGAAAAGAGTAGGGGAATTTTTATTGAAAATAAGGTAAAGTAAATCATACAGTAACCGTGTTAACCACACACTATCAATACAGCAGAATCAAGTTAATAAAAGACAATAAGTGAAAGAAATATAAACAAAAACAGAGACAAGGGCCTTTATACCCAAACGACTCTTCAGTCTCTAGTATAAAACACCTACTTTAATCCCTTTATTTATATTTTATTACTCTAGAAAAACCCTTCCACCAGCTTAAAACTTTATAAGCAACAAGTATAATTTTATCCTTTAAATATACTTTATCTAAAGCATGAACTACCAAAATACATACTGTATCATAGGACATACTTTTCTGATACAGTGTCCATTGCCATCTTGCTTGCCATAAATAACATTTTAAACAACAAAAAAAAAACATTTGTCATGGGCAGTCAGGGCAGCCACAGTGGCGAAGTGCTTCATCTCTCCAGTGGTTATTTTCTTTTTGTATCAGTCCTTGCCAACATGCAAGGACAGTGGCCATGTTATTAGATTTTCATGGTCAAAAGTGAACTGTGAATCACACTACCCATTTACCGGCATATTTCCTGCCAAGACGCATGAATGCCATGAAGTGTTAACTCATGATGCATTGAAAAGAGCTACTGTAGATAATACAGGCAGTATGTCACAGCCGTGAGACTTTGGAGATATGATCATTAGTGACACGTTTTACAACATGGGGTTTCATGACGACAGGTTGACATCCTTGTTTAAATGATGGACTGGACGTCACCCCATTTTTATAAATTTGTCTGTGGACAGAAGCTGTTAGTGCAGGTGATTCAAGTCCTGTATACAGTATGTGTATGGTGACACAGATTCCCACATTATCACTACAGTTAACAGTTGTGTACTTCAGGTTTTTCATGATTTATATTTATTATTGAGTGAATACCCCCACCACCACCACACATGCACACACACACACACACACACACTCTGAACACTGTTTATTTAGACATAATTTGTATGGTAGCTACATAGCATTTTTTCCCTAGTGCTTATCCTAGCGTAGTATTCACTGATGTTCTCAACATTGTGCCAGATCACATTCCACAGTCGGATAATGAGGATGACTTCATTGGAACTTAAGACACGAAATGGCACACATGTATTTTTATGTGCTGAATGTCCGCAGATGTTGCAGTAATTTGTTTTTCAACATGTGCAGAATACACACATCATGGGCAATTGAATCCCCTACTTGAACTTGTGATTCCCTTTTTTGAAGCATCACTTGTGTGTCTGCTCAAGCTAGTGCTTTGAGCCCCTAATTTATCTTTGGCAGCTTGTGTGTCTTCCAGGAGAGATCCTACATGTTCACAAGCTTACTGGCATTTGTGTAAGTATGCCTCATTGTGCTAAAATTACCGACTCTAAAGTATGCTGTCTGCTATTACCAGGTATGAAATACACGTGGTAAGATTTGTTCCATTTCCAAGTAACGGCACACTTCATTAGTCACACTCTTTCCTTATTTACATTTATCAAAGAACTTCATTTGGATAGCACGTTAATTACCATTTTTTGGAACACCAGCTCATTAAATAATTAGGTATCAGCAGAACCATCATGTTATTTACAGAACCTGATTTACACACCACACAGTGGCATCAGTGATTTTATTCAGTTGTAGTGAGACTGCATCTTGCAGATGCTGATGGTGCTGTGGATGGTTCCTGAATGTGGGTTGCTGCAATTAAGACATTCCTTCCTTGAGCTGACCCTGTCCTGCATCGACCAGTCTGGTTAAAATGATTGTTATTTATTATTGTGTCATAAAAAAATAGCACCCCCAGACCACAGTGTATTTATACACCGTTAGTATGGTACTTGAATAAAGCACTTTTTTTGTAGGAGTTATCATAGCGTAGTAGTCAATGATGTTCTCTACAAGTTGCAAGCTTTGATTCCACAATCTGAGTAAGAGGATGGCTTGCCTACACATGTTATATGACTTGAATCAGCACACAGTTATGTTTCGGTGGTGCATGTCCACAGATGTTGCAGTGATATTTTTCCAACATGTGCTGAATACACACATTGAGGAAAGTTGAATCCCCATAGTTGTACTTGCACTTGACTTTTTTCCCTTTTGTAGAACTGCCCATTGTGTGTCTGCCCAAGCTAGTGCTGGAAGCCCAAAATTCAACCTTATTTTCTTGTAATTTATTATATATATTTTGAAAAAACATCATGTATTTGATTGTACCTATTGTTCTGTATTCTTGCTTCATTTTCTTTACTTCCCCTTCAGTGGGTCACACCTGGAAATGAGTTTAGGCTCAGTGTGCCTTTCCCAGTTACCAAATTTTAAATAAATAAATAAATAAATAAAATAAGTAAATATTTTGAGCATGCATGTCTCCTGGGACAGATCCTACATGTTCCAGTGCTGACTGGTATTTGTGTAAGTATGGCTCCACTGCCTAGACTTACTGGCTCTAAAGTATGCTCTCTGTAGCTACCAGGCATAAAATATAACTGGTAATATGTAGGCATTTGCCAAGTAAAGGAGAACAACAGCTGTCACACTCTTACCTTATTGACAGTAACCAAATAACTTCTTTTGGACAGCTTACACTAAAGCACTGGGACCGTCTTGATTTTTACAGAGCCAGATCTCCACACCACACAGTGGTCTCAGTGATTTCATTCCCTTATAGTACCACTGCAATGCACTGATGATGATGCCGAGGACTGTGGGTGCTGCAACAAAGAAACGCAGTGCCTGGAGTGCCCCAGTTCGGCATCTACCAGTCCAGTTGACCATCATTTTTATTTATTACTGTGTGATACCAAATATCTCCACCCACACATCGACCCCCTGTTTATTTATACACTATGGCCCAGATATTCAAACTGCACCCAAAAAGTGTGCAATAGCAGGAGCAAGCGCAAGTCTATTGTGCCCATGTGCAAGAGATGCGATATTCAAAAATGGAGCAGGCCAATCTGCGCCTACAGCCAACGACTGAATATCGCACCACCTGCGCCATAGCGCAACTAGGAAGGGGAAGCTGAGCAGATCTGATGTGCCATAGTGCAACAAGGGATGTTCAGCTGACCAGTCCAGAGGTGCCATAGCGCAACCAGGGATGCCCCCCAGCAGCAGAGCAGTGTAACTGCACAACCAGGGAGATAGTGGCCCACCACCCATGCCACAGATGGGCACAGGAACACACAGCAGAACAGACATCATCCCCCCACACCCCATGCACTGCACAACTGGGGAAGGGCCAGAATAACCACTGGCCCATGGAGACAAGCAAACAACCCACAGCCGGGCCACGGTGCCCCATCACACCTACCAGCAAGCTGTGACTGGCACACAGGGAGGGCTGACCACCCCGTGCCACACCATCCCCCCTAATGCAGAGCACACCCTGCACCGTGACCCCAGACACCCCCATGAGCAGTGACCACCACTGCAGGAAACCCCAGCATGCCACCACCCCCACTGTGACACTGCAACCCTGTGCACCACAGAACCATGCAAGCCAGGCCCACCACGAGCACCCATCAGCGGGTGGCAGCACACAGCAATGCAACAACGGCAGACATAGTGCCACCATGCACATTCCCCCTGAGGTACTGCTGAGAGACCAACCATGCGTCGGCACAAGAGGTACCCCACATGGGACAGGGCGTGCCCTTGACACCACCACCAGCGGTACAGCACCCTGCACAGTAGTCCAGTGACACACCCCAACCCACCACTGGCCACAACAGCCAGCACAGCCACCCACAGTGGTGCGTGGAAGCATGCACCACACCGGATGCCACACAGTGTATGGACAGACACCCACCCATACCCAAGGGCACAACAACACAGGGATGCAGTGGTGGGGCAACCAAGCCCCCATTGTGGGCCCATGTAAACTGTGTACGCACGACCCACAGTCCTCCATGGCACTGGAGTGCCAGCCACCCTGTGCAGGCACTGTGGACCCATACACCACCATCAGTCGCCTGGAGCACAAGTCACAGACAGTGGGGCACATCCCCTGCAACACACACAAGGCACAGCATGGAGGTGGGACAATGACTGTGGTGCCCACAGTGCCACCCGAGCCAGGCATGCACCACACCAGTGACAGGAGGCAACCCAGCAATGTGATGGGTACAGTGGCTGCCCTGCAGGGACTGCCACCACTGACATGCCAGTGGACCGTGCAGGTCACAGACATGCATGTGTGTCAGCTGCACAGGCCATGGATGGGCCGATGGGTGCACCATGGACACAGAGCATGCACCATGGCCTACTGCACACAGCCAGCCAGTGCACAGGGAACAACACACACACCACAGACACTGACTGATAGCTACCCCCACACCATAGTCACCTCCACACTGACACGCACACACCCATGACCACACCACCCGTGACACCATGCACACCACTGCAGCTAAGCACCTATATCCTGCTGCAAATCAGAGACCACAACAGTATTCATATCAAAATTAAATCTATTGAAAAAATGTATAACGATCAACTATTTGCAATAATACAAACAATATACAATATAACATTGGAACTATATACAAGGTTGGGGGGGCCACAAACAAGGTGGGGGTGGGTAGAGGGCAGGGGTGGACAAATGGGACAGGGAAGGAGGGGTGTGAGGGTGGGTCCAGGGGGGTTGGGAAATACTGCGAGCCATCCATCACTAGTAGGAGCGCCTCTTCCTGCTCTGGCTCCTCCGGGCCCTGTGCCTCCTCAGTACCCCGGTCTCATCCAATCATCACAGGATGTCCAGCAACGCCCGTGCAACCACCAATATCTCCCAAAGTGCCTTCCATATCTCACGAAGATGGCGGGTACCTAGGACAAGGCAGCACAGTCAATAGGTGTGAATGCACAACCCCATACAGCCCGCCCACTGTGCATGGCATACGGCCGTGGGACATACCACTGTGATGGTGTGTGACCACCCTCAGTGATCATGTCCACAGGACCTGCCCACCCAGGCACATACAGCCATGCGGAACGCTGCACACACCCACCGGCCAAGTCACGCACAGCACCACCGTGGCCGTTTAGTGACATGGCTATGTGGTGCAAAGGCAGTGGCACAACCATGTACCTGGTGCATGCATGGACCACCATTGATGCACTCCCAGACATGCATTGCCACTGGACAGTGTTGACTGTAACAAGTTGGGTGCATGGCAGTGGTGTCGATGTATGGTGGCCATGCCCTGCTGCCCACCCTGTCACACAGCATGCAACAGTAATCATGGATGTGTGGCACTCACCCTCATCGGGCCAGTCAGGTGGGCGGTGATGGCCATCACCCCGCCTGGCTGCACTATCTACCTCCCTCCGCCGCTCCTCCCTCACACGGTGGTATTTTTCCGGGCCTGTGGGGCAAACAAGGAGTGAGGAACATCAGTACAATCCCGAAGCAAAGTCTCCCTGCCCCCAAGTGTGTGCCCTCCCACCCAGCCAGACCCACCCACCCCACACCCTATGAACACCACCACAGCCAACCCCAGACGGTCCCTCCCTCATGTGCTGGACACATCACGACACTGTTACCCATATGGGCCGATAAAAGTGTGTTGACAGAGCCCTACCTGGCCATGGCACCATGCCTCCTGGCACGTGCCCGTGAGTCGTGCCAGTAGCTCCGGCTCCCTCCTCCGCAGGTCCCCGTATTGGTGCCTGCACTGCTCTGCACTCCTCCCCCATCCAGTGGCCTCCTCAAGGGCAGTGGCCACCTCCTGCCTCACCTGGGTCCTGGCCCTGTCCAGGGGCACCTCCCCGAAGAGAGGCCCATGGTGTGGCTCCACAATGGCCACTAGATTTGCAAGTTTAATTGCAGACCACTGGGCTGCCCTTCTGCGTGCCATTCTCTCACTTCTAGTTAGCAATATGGCACTCTGCAGTGTGGCTTCCCACATGCAGATGCTGCGCGGTACAGCGCTGCCATTCCCTATTGCGCTGTTACCGAACAGCACGATAGAGGTACACCCATGCCTGACGCATGGCTCCTAGGGGGCAAAGGTCGGGCACAGGGTCAAGGGTCTCTGGCGCATGGCCACACACAGTGCCATTGGAACACAATGCATGTAGTGTGATTGGCTGCCTGTGTGCCAGCACCATAGCGGCCTACCATGCAGTTGGCCCATTGCGCCTATGATGGCCCAGTGCTACAGCACCATGTAGTGACCATTGCTATAGCACCACTGGCACAATGGTGGCTGTGCCCTGCATTGCCTACCACACACAGCACGTCATCAGCGTGGCAGACACCTGCATCAGCAAACCGGGCATGTGCAGTGAGGTGTACTATGCATGTCACAGAACTGCGCCATTGGCTCAGCACGATCAACCCAATTGCACAAAGCACAACGGCGCAATATTCATCTGTCATATGCAAATCATCTAATCAGCCATTCAATGGCACAGCACTGCAATTTGCATCTACTTAAAGTTGCTCCTTGCCTCATTTGCATGGGTTGCGCTATAAAAGTGCGACATTGTGCTGCAGTGGCCATAGTCGGTTACTGCGGTCTATTGGTGAGTTGTATACTGTTTGGGAGTGTGGACTGTGGATTTAGGGACATGCATGGGACTGCACAGTCACAAGTAACAACTGCCATTCTTACAGGCTACATAATGACCGAGCAGGTTGTTGGAGAGGAGGAACACAGTGGTGGGAGGAGGAGGAGGCCTAACTTTACAAAGGCCGAAACCGAGGCCCTGTTCGAGGCCTACCTGGATCAGGAGCCACTTCTCAGTGGACGGCGGGGAACACCTCAAGCCCGTGCTGCTGCATGGGAGGAGGTGGCACACACTGTGAACCTGCATGGCAGCCACCAGCGCTCGGTGCAGGAGTGTAAGAAAAAGATGGGCATGGACAGGAGGAGGAGAAGGTGGCTGCCATCAGGGCTGCACGTGCTGCAACAGGTGGGGGACAGCCGGAAGTGGTACATCTGACCCCACAGGAGGAGAGGCTTGCTGGAAGCATGCAGCACAGTGCCATTGAGGGTGTTCCAGGTGATGGCTTCCAGACGGGTGGTGGCCCATCACTGCGTGGTAAGTCATGGTCTGTCTATGGGGGGGGCAGGGTAGGTCACATGCAGTACTGCGACTTTGCTTTCCCTTACAGATCCTAAGTGTCTGCATGGGTCAGCAGTGGTGGGCCTGTCCACTGTGGACAGTCAGCTGGAGTTGGAGGAGGGACCATCCACCTCCACAGGTATACGTGGAGCATTGCAACAGTGGGGTCACCTGGCTGTCCACACTGCTGTCATTGTAACAGGTGTGGACAGGATGCCAGCATGCTGTGACTGTGACCGGTGCAGAGTCCGTCACAGGTGATGATGACACAGTCATGGGCAGTGACACGTGTGTGCCATGGGATGGCCACACAGCAGGGCAATTCGCGCCCATGGCTGTGGGTGGTGCTGCCATGGTGGCCTGCATGTCAGCACAGTCCCAGCCTGTGCCTGTCAGCACCAGTGGGGCAGCACTGGTGTCTGTTCAGGACAGTGGGACTGTTGAGGCCACTGCAGCAGCACCACTGAGCCCTGGGGAGCGGCAGCCAGAAGGTCAGCATCAGCAGTCACCCAATGGGCTTGGGGATACAGGGTTCAGCAGCGGCATCTGTGTACCGCCTGTGGACATGCCCAGACCTGGTTCTGGTGCGCAGCACCCATCCTCAAGGGGTGCTGATCATCGGGGCTGTGCACATCCTGAGGGACAGGATGCTGAGGAGGCTGATGACCTCTTGGATGAGCACACCCACCTACTGCAAGCATTGGTCCAGCAGCAGATATGGCTTGCGACATCCGTGGATGCACTGCGTGTGGCTCTGGAGTGGGCAGAGGAGCATCGCAGCAGGGACACCACACTGATCCTGGCAGGGATGGACCATTTGCGGGAGGATGTGACCGCTGCCATTGACAGGCATGCACAGACATTCACTGCTGTCATGGCCACAATGGGCACACAGTCAGGTGCCCATGCATCACGGACACCACGCAGTGCACTATCCACCCCCCCCGTTCCTGACGTCATGCGACTCCCACCCTGTCGACACTGGGTTCAGCTGTGGGCATCCCGAGCACTCCTGGCACAGGCATGTTTGGTGTGCTGCAGACCCCTATGCGAGCACAGTCGCGTTCACGCAGTGAAACCCCTGGGGGACCATCGGTGCCACCCAATGAGGCCAGTGGTCAGCCTGTCAGTGCTGGCGGGTCTCGGCGGGGCCACCCATGCATCCGTGGCAGCTGGGGCACTGTGCCACAAGACTGACCTGTCTCCCAGCGTGGCTACTGTCTGGTGCTGCCCTGTATGCATTGTGTGTTTCAGTGGGCAGTGCACGGGTGGGTACCCAGCCCTGCACGTGGACACACAGTCCACCTGCACACCCCTCCCAGCTGCTGTCCACAGTTGTGTGTGCATGATGATGCCTGCATTGTGCTGTATACCAATGTGCAATGGTGCTAAGCATCTGACACACGCACATGGACAGGCAGTGGGCGTGGTGGCCTGTGGACATGTGTGTTGCTAGGGATGGCATTCTGGGTCGGTGTGCCTCCTGTCCTCTGTGCACGTTTGTTGCAAAGTGTGTGTGTGTGCGTGTGTGTATCTGTCCACGTGGCATGTTAATCCTCACCCATCCCTGGTTGTGTGTGTGTGCTTCTGTGCCCTCCCACTTCTCTTGACGGCATGCACCCCTGGTGTGTGTCCATGCGTGTTTGTGGGTTGTGCCTTAGCCACTGGTGGTTGCACATGGCCCCATGACTTACCTGGGTTGGCTGAAGTGCTCCTCTGTGATGGTGTCCCAGTGCAGCTGTGCCAGCCGGAGCAGTCGGGGGTCCCGTCGGCCAAGGGTGGGCTACCCATCACCATCATCACCGGTTTCCCCATCATCCCCATCGCTGTCCCCCTCTTTGACCTGTATGGCTATCCCACATTCATTGGCCATGTTGTGCAGGATGCAACAGGCCAGGAATAGCCCACAGACCTTTGAGGGGCTGTACTGTAGGGCACCGCCAGAGGTGTCCAGGCAACAGAAACATGCCTTCAGCATCCCAAACACCCACTCGATGACATTACATGTGGTAGTGTGTGCCTCATTGTAGCGTTGCTGCGATGGGGTCACGGGCCACTGGTAGGGTGTGAGCAGCCAGGGACAGAGTGGGTATCCACTGTCACCAGTGTGTAGAGGGCGGAGGTTAGTTTTTGTGATCAGCATCGCCCTGCCCCAGGCCATGTAGGCCACTACCCATGCCACCTCTGGCCATGCCCCCCCAGGTCCTATGATTGTCCATGTGGTTTGCATACTCACCCACTAGGTGTCCAGTGGGGATGTCCCCACTCTCGAATCTGTGGCACAGTGCCGACTAGTGCCAGATGAATGAATCATGTGCTCCCCCAGGGTGCGTGGCACAGACATTGATTATGCGTCCCACCATTATGTGATACATTATTGAACTCTGAACATATCAAGATGCATGGTCTCATTTACTTGGGGGTCCTTGACAGTTTTTTTCCCCAATTTGGCACTTATACTGACAATTGATATTATCTTGTATAAAATACTATTACAACACTGAAGGTTTTAAGGTTTATGCAATATAGTAACTGTCCGAGTGTATAGTTGGAAAAATGTCTCCAGTTATGGTTTAAACTGTACAGTGGTGTGTAATAGCTGCTCACACTAGGTTAACTGTATTTTAGACCCTCTTATTGCCATATATAGAAAATGTCGGTTATATAGTTTTATTTGTTTTTAACACACAATAATATCACATTTTAACATGTGCTTAAATGAGAATTGAATCCAACAGTTTATTAAGACTATATTCACTGCACATGCTGAGACATTTAGAATTTATGATAGTTGAACTCTCTGCTGGGAAGGTTGTTATCGTATTAAGATGACATTTGACCTCTAAAGCATCTTAGCTAATAGAAAACTGGTGAGGTCTGGTTTAACTGTTTCTAACTTCAGTGATGGTTTAAATGAATATTTTAAACCAATAAGATTTATTTCTGTTTTTTTATGTATTATCTGGGTGTTAATTGTATGTGAGTTTCTGAATAACTGTCATAAGCTTCCTGGGAAGGACTTTGTTAGTCCGAAAGCTTAAGCACTTTTTCCTTTTTGTAACATCTGTGTTGGTCCAATAAAAGGTATCAAACCATTTGCTTCTGGATCTCTTCCCATAGAATATAATGGAAACTAAAAAACTGAATAACTTTGCAACAGTTTAACATTTTTGCACCAAACTAACAGTGGCAGTTCTGTTACCCAAGTTCTTTCAAACATAACAATCACATCAAAATTCTACACCATCTAGGAGCAAGGAGATGAGAAAAAAACTGCAAAAAAGGGTGACTTTTTACTTTTTTTCACTATCTGGATTTCAGAATCTGGACATCCGACTGGAACAAAATTTGCCACAGGACAGCGAATATACCAAATTTTGTGCAAATCCATTGATCAGTTGTAATGTTATTAAAGTACAACATTTGAGGTTCAACTCTAACTACAGGGGCACTACCATGCCCCTATAATATAGAGAATAAAGTATGGGGTGGTGTGTAAAATCGTATTTTATACAGCGCCTCATATTTTATTTTATATAATTGCTGGGGAGTGTTTTCTCACCACAGCAACTATATAAAATAAAATATTTCTGCTGAGCTATGGATTGGTTGGGTTTCAGTGTGGTTCTCTGCTTGTCATAAAAATAATTACTGTTTTTGTGTTTTTCTCCTACCTAGCTGCTGTTGCCCAGTTGTTTAATGTTTTAAAAATGACTTACCACCACTGACTCCGAGTGCAGAGAACTGTATACAGTGGGGGAATGGCAGCCAGCACTGAGCAGTGAAGGAGCGATGGCTGCACATGCTCAGTGCGAGAGAAACCCGGTGGGTGTTCACCGTTATAACCCACAGGTTATAATGGCAAATTATAACTGGGTTTCTCTATGGGAGAAAACGCTCCCCAGTTATTAGATATATATATATATATATATATGTATATATATATATATATATACACACACACACACACAATGGGGGTGAGCAGTAAATTAGTGTGATAAATTATGCTATTTTCACCAGGGTGTGATAAATATAAAACCTGATATTTATCACACCCATGCAAAGCCACGCAAAGCTGCGCAAATGGTACATTTTGCAACAATGAGGCCCCCATTGTATATATTGGATACATGATGGGCACTCGTGTGATATGGGAAATATGTTCAGTCCTGAACAGTGACCTCTGAAACCTCACTCGTGGCTTCACCACTCATGAGTATTCAGAGGTCACTCTACAGGAGTGAAGATATTTTCCATATCACACTCATGCCCATCATGTATCCCCTATATATATATATATATAGATAGATATATAGATATACATATATATAAAAAGAACTACAAAAGAACCCCAAAGCAAATGCCCTGAGGTATGGGTTATCTCAGAGGCAATTGGCCAGCTGTACAGCCAATATCCTCCAGGATAGCCCATACCTCAGGGCATTTGCTTGGAGTTCTTTTGTAGTTCTTTTCCTTCTCTATTTTGAGCTCCCCATGGCCCAAACAAATAACATCCCCTTAAGGGATGGCTGGCTCCCACTCCCTGGGCTAAGACACAGATATGGCTCACTGATGAGTCCAAATGAGGATGAAACACATGTGTGTGTCTGCTGTTCTTAGCCTGTGCTGATTGCACTTTGAGGCCATCTGGCACCATGCAATTCTCCTTAAAGTTGAGCCAGTACAAATGTCTCATTGGGATTTGCATATGTTTCCCATGATGCTTTGCATTATTGGGGTATGTAAAATTGTGTTTTCTTTAAAATTTGGCTGTACGGCCAATATCCTCTGGGATAACCCATACCTCAGGGCATTTGCTTTGGGATTCTTTTGTAGTTCTTTTCCTTCTCTATTTTGGGTTCCCCATGGACCAAACAAATAACATCCCCCTTAAGGGGTGGTTGGTTCCCTCTCCCTGGACTTAGTCACAGATATGGCACACTGATGAGTCCAAATGAGGATGAAACACATGTATGTGTCTGCTGTTCTTAGCCTATGCTGATTGCACTGTGAGGCCTTCTGGCACCATGCAATTCTGCTTAAAGTTGAGCCAGTCCAAATCTCTCATGGCGATTTGTATGTTTCCCATGTTGCTTTGCATTATTGGGGTATGTTCAATTGTGTTTTCATATATATATATAAAATAGTGTTGCTTTAGCACCAGTATAATTAAGGTTGAGCAGGCACTTTAATGTTAAACCTCAAATTCTGCACTTTAATAACTTTGCAGTCATCAAACAGAATTGCACAAAATCTTGCATGCCATTTCTCCTGAGATATGTTTCTTGACTTATCAAGTTGCGTGTCGGTCAGATAACTGGATTTCATGCTGCACATAGTGAAAGAAGTGTCACAATTCACCATTTTTTTTAGTTTTGTTGCTGTTGCACTGTGGCCCAATGGTTTGAAATTTTGCTCTGAAATTTTCAGGGTAGAAAGTACTTGCCCAATTGAGCATGTCTGCATTGGTTTGGTGAAAAATATTAATCTGTTCTAAAGTTATTTAATTTTAAAATTTGGGGTTCTGAGCATGCTCCGTTCACTGTTTTGGATAGCTGCATGGAATGAAAAAGGAGTTTGCTCTGACAAAAAAGGATCCTTTTTCTTAAGTGGCCAATCCTTGTTCACCAAAAATAAAATCCTTTTTCATGAGCCGTCATCTTGTTCTTTGTTTTTGGCTCAGAAAAAGTGTCCTGACTGTGCCCAGGGATGTCTGTTGCACACATTTTTTATTTATTTATTTTATTATTTATTTATTTATTTATTTATTTATTACTAGAATTACAAATACCTTTAAACCAGAAGTTCTTTTACAAAGGATCCGTGTCAGCAAAGGGTGCAAAACAAAACAGTAGTAACATACAAGTTCAGGAAGTTAGCATAATAGTGAAATACAAAAAAATTGGGGGAATTCACATAGTAGTACAAAGTCAGTGGGGAATGACGACGCGCAATTAACAATAAACAGGAGTGTATATAGCAAGACACAGGTAACAAATAAACAACCTGGGGAGACTAGTGGTGAGGAATGAAGAGAGGGGGTGGGTAAGGCAATCAAGGATTTGACATTGTCGTAAGCGCTAAGAACAAAAGAAAAGAAAAGAAAAAAACAGAAAAATAAGTGCTAGGTGGCCTGGGTAGGGGAGTAACAAGAGACAGTGTGATAAGTAGGGGAGGGAGGGAGGAAGAGAGAATGGGAAGGGGTAGAGGCCAGGGGGGCAGGAAGGATACTAGTTAGGGGGGTCAAAATAGAGGGGGAGTTAGGAGGGAGGGTTTATAATGAGGGAAAAGGTAGAAGGGGAGAGGAGAGAAGAGAAGATGAGTGAGATTGGTAGGAGGGAGACACATGGGACAGGAAGAGGGCGGATGGTGTGTGACAGGTGGTGGGGCAGGTTAGGTGCCTAGGCAGAGCAGTCACAACTGGTAAGGCCAGTGAGGTGCTGGCAGAGTTTACTTTTGAATGGTCCAAGCTTGTTCTCAGCTGCAATTTCAGGAGGAAGGCTATTTAACAGCGAGGGGGCCCTGGAATGGAAAGCACATTGAGCCTGGTTGGTACACCAGAGCAGAACGATAAATGTGGGTATGAGGGAACTGCGCGTAAAACGTGCATTGGCTGCAGTATTTACCCTGCTGGCCAAGAATTATTTTAACTGCTAGGATCTGAGAGCTGTTAGCAGAGGGAGGTAGTGGGATGACTAGGCCTCTAAGTGTATCACTCAAATAAATGGCGCAACCACCTCCTCGTTTGGCAATTCTGTTGAGTCAGAATAGGGCATAGCCTGAAATGGATACAGTGTTGTCGGGGACCTTAGGAGAAAGCCATGTTTCATTGAGGGCTATAATACCCGGCCTATGTTGTGACACCCAGACCTGGAGTGTGTTGAGCTTAGCTGGCAGGCTGCAGATGTTAATAGTTGCCAGCTGGAGGGAGCCTTGTTTATTGTGCCATGCATATGTCTTGGTAGGACCGAGGTTAGGGTGCATGTTCCCAGTGAGGAGCAGGAGGAGGAGTGCAATCCTAGCAAGATAGTGAGTAAGAAGCTTGACAGTCGTATGCCATCTTCTTTTGGAGGATTTTTTAGCAAAGTGTTACTGCAGGGCATGAGAAACTGTAGGAGCAGGGGTACTCAGGAAGGGGGAGGAGATTATCCCAGCTATCAATGAGGGTGGCTAGCAAGGGAGAGCCGAAGTGTGTTTTGGAGTGTGGTAGGGTACACTAGGGTTTATATCCCAAGACAGAATGATGATGATGGTAAAGGAGAGAGGTGCCAGTAGTAGGGGAGTTAAGTGGGATGAAAAAGAGAGGCAGAAGCAGTGGTAAAAAAGTGTTTAGGATAGGGACATTTTGAAAGGGGTACAGGTGACCAAAGCACAGGGTAAGGACAGCGCACAGAGCTTACAAAAATGGGGGGGTGGAAGGGATTAAAAACAGGGCTGGGCCGGCCCGCCAGTGCAGCATCTGGATTTCCATCTGCGACGCCAGCAACCCGGGTTCAGGAACAGACTCAGGTCGCTGGAGGGCCGGGCGGGGAGAAGGCAGGGGAGTCCAGCGATGGCTCACCTTCTCGGGGAGGGTGGGGTTATGACTCGGTATTTGCTGGCTCCTGGCAGAGGCTGGAGGCATAGCACTATGTCAGGCCTTAGATGTCTAGGGAGAGTGGTGGACATCGGCACAAGCCATGACATCTGTGGCACACCACTCCTCAGGGAGAAAATGGGAAAAATGGCGCCTTGGTCGGGTCAGATGATGACCTCCCAGACCCTCACTACAGAGCTCCCAGACCCCTATCGCCACCTCAGCAGCACCCAGGAGCATTGAGTATAGCTGTACAGTCTCTTCCCCTATGAAGGTAAGGGATCCTCCCGATGCAGAGATACATCGGGGTTGCCTGGGCTGGCTGCAATGTGAGGTGGTTGGGTCGGGGTTGGCCAAGTGAGCAAGGTCCATGTGGGGCCGAAGGAGAGACCAGGCTAAGGTGCGGGTGAGAGTATAAAGAAATAATGCAAAAAAAAAAAAAAAACAGGGCTGAGTGAGGAGGTCATTCACAATGTACCAGGAATACTGTTAGTGCGATTTCTGAGATGGTCAGGGATTATGCAGAAGTAGTTGCACCAATAGGGTGAGCTAAACAGGGAGGAGGGAGGGGTGAGTGTATTTAATGGAGGCCTGGGTGGGGTGGGGGACCCTAGCAAGATAAAGAAGAGGGGGGGGAAATAATTCAGTTCTTGTAGCCCTAGAGCGAGCTGAAAAAGGTGCTTCAATGGGAAAGGCTGTGCAGCAGAACAGACCAATCAGAAGCTGTTAGCAAAATCACCACTCCAATTGGATGGCAGTAGCAGAGAGGTGGCTCTGATTCAATTCTGGTGGTAGTACACTACCTGATTGTAGTGTCTGGCCAGTGGCTCCAGGAGGACAGGCAGGGGATGAAGATCGAGGCGGGTGGCGGCTGAGGTTGTGGCCATGCCACACCGCAGAGGAAGCCAGTGTGCCACTCAGGGTGAGGATTCCTTGTGGAGCAAGGAGAGAGGACAAAGTAAATTTAAGGTGAGGAGGAGAGGGCGGGAAGCTGGCGGCAGACCATCAGCAGGGGGTGGGGGTGCTATTGAATAACAAAAGGTCTAAGGAGGGGATCTACAATGGGCAGGATAGGCAGAGAACTAAAGGAGGGTTAAGGAGAGATGGGCAAAAAGGGGTAAGAACAGGGAAGGGGGTGGGGTGAGTGTCTGAGGACAGAGAGCTCGGTAACAGGAGACCAGAGAAAGAGGGAAAAAAGGGAGATTAGCAGGGACTCAGGGGAGCTAGGCTGAACAGATCTGGAATTTAGCAGGGAAGTGCAAAATAATGCAGTCACAGAAAGAAAAGGTAATCAACAACACACAATACCTATGGCTAGCACTAAGCAGATTAGTTTTAACAACAGTGTAGTTACTGATAGCGCTAAGTTGATAAATTGATTATCAGTGCAGTTCCAGTCAAGCAGTAAACAATTTCAATGGGTTAAGAAAACAACAGCCTATGTTTGAGAATATTGCTAGTTATCTACCAGACATTAAAAGAAACATTTAAAAAAAACAGCAAGATAAGGCAGAGGGAGGAAAAAATTCAGTTCTTGTAGCTGAAAAAGGCACTCCAATTGGAAAGGCCATGGATGGACCAATCAGAAGCCGATAGCAAAATCGCTACTCCAGTCAGATGGCAGTAGCAAAGAGGTGGCTCTTGATTCAATTCTGCCAGTAGTACCTGATTGTAGTGTCCGGGCAGTGGCTCCAGGAGGACGGGCAGGGGATGAAGACTGAGGCGAGCGGTGGCCGACGTTGTGGCTATTCTGGCTGCAGAGCAAGCTGGTACGCTGCTCGGGGTAAGGATCCCTGATTGCAGTGTCCAGGCAGTGGCTCCAGGAGGACAGGCGGGGGATGAAGATCAAGGTGGGTAGCAGCAGAGATTGTGGCCATTCCGACCACAGAGGAAGCCGGTACGCTACTCAAGGTGAGGACATTGAAGTGTAGTTCTTGCTCATTGGGAGTTGATGAGCAGTTCTTTGTGGTTTCCAACTTGAATATGACTCTAGAACTTTTTCATAACTATTTCAATCCATTTTTACCACTCGCTAACTTTATTTTTCACCATTTCTTTTTCGCCATGGCGAAAAAGGAAATCAGCTGGCGAAAAGGGATTTGCTCTTTTGATAACCAAATGGCCCCTTTTCACTACTAGATGGCCATGCCAATCTCCCTTTTCACCATGACAAACAAGGATCGTGAAAAAAGAAATTGGCTGGTGAAAAAGGATTACCGGCATGACCATCTGATCATGAAAGGGCCATCTGGTAGTCAAAGGGAAGTCCTTATCCATACTATCCTTTCCACCATGATGGAAAAAGATGGCGAAAAGAAACGGATGGTGAAAAGGATTATTGCCATTACCATCTGGTTGTAAAAAATGGTTTGGGGGCCATCTGGCCCTGAAAAATACAGCCATGTGGTCATCATCAGCCTTTTATGGCTGTTTAAATATCCCTGGTGTCTAATGGCACCATTCACTCTCAATCCCCATATGTTTCTTTTCATATATATATTTTTTTGCTTCTTTTCTTGTGCTTGCTTTTTTTTATTTTTTTATTATAATTTTTTTAAGAATTGTGGCTTTCTGCCACTATGGTCGTTTCCTTGGTGTCGAGTGGTACTCCTCCCCACCCTCTGAATTGGTCCACAATTCTTCATTGGCAGTTAGTGGCATCCCACAACCCTCCTAGGTGGTTTTATTTTGCAATAAATAAAAAAAAAATCCTCATTGTCTTTTTTTTCCCATAGAAAAAGATTGGTCCTTCACTGATTACTCCCGCACAACTCATCCGACCACCCACTGTGCACCCACCTTCCCACACCCCCCACAGACCGTCACTCACCTGCAGGGGTCCCAGATTTGAGATCCGCTCTCCCAATTGGAAACACATCTTGCTGCTGCAACCAGCAACTGCAGTATTAGAAATTAAGGTAAATGCGGTTCAATGTAGTATTTCAATGTGAATATATATATATATATATTGTGTGTGTGTGTGTTTATGATTATTGTTTCCCCTGTCGAGCTTCATTGCTGGTTTACCACTTTATCCCTGGTGTCTAGTGGTTACAGAACAGAGGGTCCTAGAGTAAATGACAAAACTAAAGGTGGACAAAGCAATGGGGCCAGATGGAGTACTTCCAAGTATCCTAAAGGAACTGAGGATGGAGCTGGCAGCACCTTTGGCAACCCTGTTCAGCGAGTCGCTGAACTAGGGGGTGGTCCCGCAAGACTGGAGAAGAGCAAATGTGGTCCCTCTTCACAAGAGTGGTAGCAAGGAGGATGCATGGAACTACAGGCCAGTGAGTCTCACCTCAATAGTGGGGAAGATCATGGAGACTTTGATTAAGGAACTTATTGTGGATCACCTGGTATCCATTGGAATGCAGGATCCAAAACAGCATGGGTTCATGGCGGGAAGGTCCTGTCAAACAAATTTGATAGATTTCTTTGACTGGGTGACCAAGGTGGTGGACCAGGGAGGGGTGGTGGATATTGCATACCTTGATTTCAGCAAGGTCTTCGACACAGTCCCACGTAAAAGGCTGGTTAACAAGCTGAGGAGTCTGGAGGTGGGACACAGGGTGGTGAACTGGGTCAGAAATTGGTTAATGGACAGAAGGCAGAGGGTGGTGATAAATGGCACACAGTCAGAAGAAATGAGAGTCACCAGTGGGACACCACAGGAGTCAGTCCTGGGACCAGTCCTCTTCAATATCTTCATAGCAGAAGACCTAGAGGAAAAGTATGCCTATTTGCAGATGGCACCAAGATCTGCAACAGTGTAGATACTACGGGGGGGGGGGGTAGAGAGAATGAAAAGAGACCTGGAAAAGCTGGAGAAATGGTCTGAGGTATGGCAGTTAAGGTTTAACGTGAAGTGCAAGGTCATGCACATGGGGAACAGAAACCATGGTGAGAGCTACATGTTGGGGGGGGGTGAGTTGTTGATGATCACCAGAGAAGTAAGGGATTTAGGGGTCATTATATCTGATGATCTGAAATCCACCAAACAAACTGCAAAAGCAGTTCGGAGGGTTAATGGGATGTTATGGTGTATAGGAAGGGGTATTACAAGCCGTAGGAGGGAGGTGGTGATCTCACTGTACAAGACACTGGTTAGGCCTCACCTAGAGTACTGTGTTCAGTTCTGGAGGCCACACCTGCATAAGGATATTGACAGGGTGGAAACAGTGCAGAGGAGGACAACTAAGATGGTGCAGGGTCTGCACAACAAGGCATATGGGGATAGACTTAAGGACCTCAATATGTACACATTGGAACAGAGACGGGAGAGGGAGGACATGATTGAGACTTTCAATTATCTTAAGGGCATAAATAAGGTGGAAGGGGATAGCATCTTCCAGTATGCAAAGTATAGTAGAACTAGAGGGCATGACATGAAATTGGGAAGGGGGGGGGGTCGCAGAAGGGGTAGCGTGAGAAAGTTCTTTTTTACAGAGACAGTGGTGGATGTGTGGAACACCACGCCTCAGGAGGCAGTGGGAGCACATACAGTAGAGGGATTCAAGAGGGCATGAGATAGGCACAAGGGAATCATACATATGAGGGGTACATAGCTTACCTAGTAGAGGCAGCTGGAGCAAATTGGTAAAATGGGCAGATTGGATGGGCCTTTACGGTCCTTTTCTGCTGTCAATTTCTATGTTTTTATGTTTCTATGTTACCCCCCACCTCCAATAACCACTTTAAAAAAATTAACATTAGTGATCAGTGGTTTGCCCCCACCCTCCCATGTTATTTTTCCTGTTAAATGAAAAAAAGTCCCTCGATGTCTTTGATTTTTAAACCTGTGAAATAAAAATGGTCCATTGCCAATCACTCTTTCCCAACCCAACCACCATCTGTGCTCTGTGCATCCACCTCCCACCCCCATCCCAACACTCCCACAGACCGTCATTCACCTCCAAAGGTCCCAGGTACAAGATCCGCTCTCCTGATCAAAGACAAGTCTTGCTGCTGCAAACGGCGACTGCAATTTGAGACACTAAGGTAAGTGACTTAAATGTATTTCATAGGGTTTTCAACTTTTATGCACAACTCAACAGTTTTTTGAGATTTTAAACACAGATTGTCAACATGGCCTTTTGGAACCCCACCTCATCAACAATATGACTGCTATTAGGCAACTCCCATCAGAAAGGTGATTTTGTGGTTGGTTGGTAAAATCACCTTTCTGGTGGGATTTAAGTAATGACAGTCCATATTATTCATAGTAAGAGGTCTAAAACTATGTTGAAAATTCAAGGTCAAAATTTCAAAAAATGGCTGTATTAAGACCATTCCTTGCAATATCGCTACACACGCTCGTAACTTTGGACATTTTTAATATTTTCACCCCATATTTTCAACATAGCCTTCTTATTACCCCACCTCATGTATGTCACAGCTATAATTTTTCAAATCCTAGCCAAAATGTGTTTTTACACCTGTGGCACAGAATGGCATTGCAGTTGTGCAGAATTACGTTTTGGTGGGGATTTGAAACTTTTCTGTACTGGGTACATGCGGTAAAGTCATAAGAAGGTTATGTTGAAAATTTGGGGTCAAAATTAGTAAAAATGGCACAGTTATGTCTACTTGTTACAATTTCGCTCACATGCTCGTAACTTTGTAAATTTTAAATATTTTGAGCCCAAATTTTCAACATAGCCTTCTTATTACATCACCTCATGTATGTCACAGCTGTCATTTTTCAAATCCTGTCCAAAATGTGTTTTTGCACCTGTGCTGCAGACTGGCGTTGCACTTGCACAGAGTTACATTTTGGCAGGGATTGAAAATTGTTCTGCACCAGGTACATGGTGTGGGGTAATAACATGGCTATGGTGACAGTTTGGTGACTGTTGTCCTATAACTGAAAGTGCTGGGGGCGGAAGTCCCCATGCTTCCACAGCTAGATACATATACGCATCCTTGGACCCTATGCTCCAACAGTAAAATAAGGATACTATTATGCTATCTCAAAAAGTAAGGAAATAAATTGAAAAAAAAAACGTTGTTACTGCATCACTTAGGGTTAAACTAACAAAAGTAGGGAAATGTGTCATTAAAGTTTCTAACTCTAACACCCCATTCCACACCCTTCACAGCCTCACAGGCAGGGGAGTCTGTCTTGGGGCCATCAGCCCTAACGCTCACCCAATTCTCCTATGTTGTAGCCATGTCTCCTAATTTTGCAATGGAATGGGGTGAGCATTAGGGATGACAGCCCCAAGACAGATCCCCCCCCCACCTCTGGTTCTGTGCAGGGTGGAGCATGGGGTGTTAGGGCTGGAAACCCTAATACCACATTTCCCTACTTTTGTCACTTCAACCCTAACTAGTGCATTTGCAATTTATATAGTTTATACAATGACTGTGAGAATAACATTTTTCAAATAAATGTATTTATTTTCATATTTGGCAGGCCTGAAGTGGAAATAAATCATTTCTTTTCATCTTAGGTTGGTCAGCAGCATTTAGTTCCACTTTGGGCAAGTCACAAAGGAGCTCTTAATTAATGGGAGAACAGCTTGCACAATGCCTGATGATGATGAGATCACAATGACATCTGCTGTAGATAAAAACAAAGCAGTAAAATCAAACAGAAACAGCAAACTCTTCATTGAAAGAAATAATCTTGCCAGAGGGGCACTGCCATTGCATAAAAGACATAGACCATGGGCAGACTAAAAATATCACATTTATTACATTTTACATTTGCTTGCATGTGCACAAGAAATTTTTTTTACAATAAATGGCATTTCAGATGTGTGTCACTTGCTGAGTCCACTGCAGGTTAAGCTGGAAGTGGCTCAGCAGTCCAGTAATGACAATGCACTGTGGCCATGACACTACTCACTGGTTGCTGAGTGGAAACTTCATGTGGTTGAAAGGACCAAAGCTGTTACTTTCAGAGTGGGCTTCACTCCTTTCAGTTTCATGAAGCTGTCAGAGGGAAACTGTCAGACAGACTGTCAGCTTTCAGCTGATTTTTTTCTGGCTTCAGTTAAAAACAGAGTCTGCACATTTGATTATCTTACATATAATAATCACAGCCTTTGCTTATCTGAAAGTGCACACTTACATGTTTTTATTCTGATTTTCTTGCTGGGTGAAATTCTGCATGGTCCACATCAGTCCCATGCCTGCACTTCAAAACTCATGCATAAATACGTTTTAATTTTGTTCCTGAGTTTTTTCTCTTGTACTCATGAAGTTTATTGTGGTTCTGATATTGCTGCTTTGTTCTCTAATGTTATATGCTTTGTTCTGGATGGTTTGTTCCTGATGTGTTTTTTGAACATTATGTATAGTTTTTTTGGAAATAAGCAATAAAATATTTATAAAAGGTTGATTTTGTAAATTGATTTACCTTAAATTGATATTTTATTACCTCATACAAGACTCTACCCTGAGACTTATAAAGTGATTGTACTACTGAAATGAGTGCTATAACATATTTAAATCAGTAGATGAAATACACAGCCATGACTCTGGGAATTCTGTCTGGAGTCATCGCTCTACATTTCATGTACCTGGAGTCACGGCTGCATATTTCTTCTACTAATTTAAATATGTTATAGTGCTTGTTTCAGAAGAGCAATTACTTTGTAAGTCTCGGGACTGTGTTCTGTATTAAAATATCCTTTTAAGGTGAGTTGCTTTACAAAATCAAAACTCATTCATGCACAAGTTTAGAAGAGCAGGCACGGGACTGGTACAGTCCCCGCAGTATTTCACTCTGCAAGAAAATCAGAACAAGAATTTTTTTTTGCTTCCATCTTTTCCAGGTGCCCACCCCTGGTACCGCTTCTTTCTCCTCCCCTTCAGGTCACCTGCCTAAACTTTCAAAACTTGATATAAATTTATTAAATTATTAGAATAAAAGCACACTGGTGTGTCAACCCCCTGTGCCACCTCTCTTCATGCCTCCTTCCCTTTAGGTCACCCATCCCCATTCCCTTATGTAGGTGGTGGCACCGGGGGGCTCACCCCCACTGCCAAACAACACGAGCCCAACACTGGGGTTCACCAATCTCAAGTGTCAAAATATCCCTAAAAAAAGAAAAAACATCCCTTGATGTTTTTTTCCTGAAGCTGTAAAACAGAAAATGGTCCCTGGCTAATCTGCCCCCTCACACACACCCCGACCTCCCATTCAGCACCCACCACCCAACACAGCCCCATACACCCTCACTCACCTGAACATGTCCCAGGGTGAAGACCCACTTTCCAATTAAAGACTCATCTTGCTGCTGGAACCACAGACTACTATATGAGAAACTGAGGTAAGTGTGGTTCAATGTATTTCAATGGGGTTTTGAACTTCTATGCATAGCTTCATCATTTTTGGATATTTTTTGCCCAAAATTTTCAACATGGTCTTTTTGGGACATCACCTCATAACCAATTGAAGTGGAATTAGTCAAATTGAGCACGAAATGTAGCTTTGTGATTACATTGCATAATCACCTTTCTGGTGGAATTTGAACATTTTCACCACCCTTGTTCATGAGGTGGGGTCATAAGAAGGCTATGTTGAAAATGTGAGGTCATAATATGTAAAAATGGCAAAGTTATACATGTACGTTGAAATTTTTCCATGCTCGCTCATAACTTTTGTAACTTTTAATATTTTGACCCCCAAAGTTCAACATAGCCATTTTTCACACCACCTCACAAACATGACAGCTATCATTTTTCAAATCTTGGCCAAAATGTGTTTTTCCACCTCTGGTGTGGAATGACATTTCGGTGGCGCAGAATGATGTTTTGGTGTGGATTTGAACATTTTCACCTACTGGGTTCATGAGGTGGGGTAATAAGAAGGTTATGCCAAAAATTTGTGTACAAATATGGTAAAATGCCCAGGTTATTACTGAATGTTACTGAAGCAATAATACCCAACAGGGTGGGTGATACTGGGCAATACCAGACAGCCTGGTCACTTAATGAGGCCCAATACAGCAGGCAGAGGACTTTATAGGCCCTGTAAGATTCGGTATTGCCCATATTGCCTACCCTGGAGGGTATTATTGCACTTAGAAAGTGGACAACTGTATTAAATAATAATTTTTAAAACATTATTTTTATTTTTAACTGTTAAAACTCTTAGCTGTTTGCTTAGTTTGTAATAAAATGTTTCCTCCACCTGCATTGGAATGGCGGGTTTTTTTGCAACTGGTTGTCATGGTTGCCTTCCCCCTACCACACACATTCACACAGATACACAGGGGTTCAGTAAAATTGATTCAAACAACATGAAGTCTTGCTATATTATGACAATTGCAGTATGACCACAGGTTAGAACTGCTCCGGAGGTGAAATAGTTAACTTTCCATGCAGACATGGAACTTATAGCTCGAGCTCGGTTGAAAACTCTGTCTGTTGTGCTTCAAACGCAAACAGTCAGATTCTTTACTCCGCCTCACTGAACAGTCGCTCCGGAGATTTCTCCTTCTGCTCGATTCATTTTGTCGGTTTAAAAGTATTATTTTTGGTTTTAGCGAAATTAAACCGCAACCCGGTCGGTTCAAGCTCTGTCTGTGGTAATGTAAGTAACAGATAGGTTTTACATTTATTTTTCTGTGTGGAACTTGTAATTCTTTATCGGTTCGGTTTGAACCGATCAGGTTTATTTAAAATCTAATAGTCCTTTTTAGAGTCGGGTTCGCTTCTTATCGGTTCTAAAAGCGAGTTTCATTACGGTTTTTTCCACGACCCGTGACACGTGTTGGGAACCAATAAGGGTGTCTTGTTGGTGGATTGCCATAAATGGGCAAGTTGGTTAGCTGGCATTATGTCTGAGAAACCCAAAAGAAAAACCGGACCCACTGGGTTTCAACACTGTAGTGTTTGTGGGAAAGCTTTGCTAAGGCTGACCCACACACCACATGTGTCTATTGTCTGGGGTTTGACCACCTCAATTCAGACTGTAGATTTGTCACAATTTCCCTGCTGCTACCATAGATAAAGAGTTGGTAGGCTCAGGGAAAGGGAGGCCAAAAAGTCCACTGACCCAGATGGCCAGCCCGGTTCGGTGCCAACCGAACCAGAGGGAGTGCCCTCTGACCAGGGCGATACTTCCCCGGGCAAACGAAGAGCCGGTTCTGAGGAGCAGGTTCCAGCAAAAAGGACTAGAAAGTCAGCTAGTGTAGAGCCAAAAGTTCTCTCCCCAACTGCAGAGGAAATAGCTAAAGCAATTCAAATTGTCCAGTCTCTCTCTCCGGTTCCGACCGAACCGACACCTTCAGGTCAGCGTTCGGTTCAGCCAGTTCCACCGGTTCAAGATTATGATTTTGAGGATTTTTATGAACGGCGGGGAGGAAGATGAATATGAGGAGAGTGAATATGGTTTGAAGATCTGGATGTGCCCATTGATCCGGACATCTCTCAGATAGACCCCTAGGGTTTCTCCTCCAAGGCTTTCTGAGTCCCTTCTCATTTCATGTTTTATAAAAAGTTGTTGAACTCTCCAGCTCCCTGTTGAGGAAGCTGTTGATGACCAAGAGGAGCCAGACTATGTAGAAATGATGGATATTCCAGAGTCTAGGAGACTGTCTATTCCTTTGCATAAATCTTTTGGAAACAGACAGTAAAAGTTTTAAAACTCCTCACACTATACCTCCTGTGGATAAAAGGATGGACAAGAGGTATACCTTATCAGGCTCCGACACTGATTTCCTCACTCAACAATGCAGCCATGTGGGGTAGTGCAGGCTGCAGCCTGTGACAAGGCTAATTTCCCCTAGCTTCACACCCCCCTGAGAAGGACTCCAGGAAGATTGATGCTATGGCAAAGAAACAGTACATGGCAGCATCTTTGGGACTCAGACAAGCAAATTATATGGCTTATGCTGCTAGGTACCAGAAATCCAGATGGGATACTGTGCTGGCCCTAGCAAAACAAGTCCTGACCAGCTTGCCAGGGAACTGGAACAGGTGGCTATGGATGGTATTGAGGCACCAAGGTGCAATTTCATGCTGCAGTGGACTCTAATGATGTTTCATCAAGAGTCATGGCTACATCTGTGGCACTTCGCAGGATGGCTTGGCTCAGATGTACTACCCTGTCTCAGGATACCCAGTCTAAGGCCATGGATTTTCCTGTTGTGGGAAATTCTCTATTTGGGGAGCAAACAGAGAATTACATGAAGAAAATGGATGAATATAGGACCACCTATAGGAGTGCACAGGCCAAGGAAAGGCAGGCCACTCCACAAAGCAGCTTCCTAGAGGCAGGGGCAGGCCTTTTCATAGGCCTTTTTACCAAGCCCAAGCTTCCTCCTCCACCTATGCTCAGAGGGGGTTCTTTAGAGGGAGAGGCAGACGGGGTACAAGCAGGTCTGCTTCCACCCCTCAGCCCAAAGCCCCTGCCAAGCAGGCACCCTGATGGGATTGCCAGGGCCGATTCTCCTCTACTGGTAGGGGGCAGGCTGGCTTACTTTGTCCAGGACTGGAAGTCTTTAACATCGGACAAGTGGGTCCTAGAAGTAGTAAGCCAGGGACTGGTTCTCAGCTTCAAAAATTTTCCAAAGCTGAGAACCAGATCTTTTCCACCTGCAACTCCATCAGAGGCACTCACCCTAGAGGCAGAGGTCTCTACCTCCTGGCTCTCAGAGCTGTGGAAGGGTTCCTCCCCACACCAGGGCAAAGGTTTGTACTCCAGGTACTTCCTTACCCCAAAAAGACAGGAGAATGGGCCCATCCTGGATCTCAGATATTTAAACAAGCACCTTTTAAAGCCAAAGTTCAAAATGGTGACTCTGGGAATTATTCTACCCTCTCTAAGGCTAGGGGACTGGCTAGCTTCCCTGGACCTCAAGGATGCCTACTTCCATATTCTCATAAGAAGCTCCCATTGAAAGTACCTCAGGTTCGAGCTGCCCTCAGGCCACTACCAGTTCAGAGCAATGCCCTTCGGCCTCACTTCTGTCCCAAGGGTATTCACCAAATGCCTGGCTGTAGCAGTTGCCTACCTAAGAAGGTAAAAGATTGCCATCTTTCCTTACCTGGACGATTGGCTCTTAGTAGGCCAGTCCCCAGACCAGGTCAATTTACACCTTCAGATAATGCAGCAACTGCTTACCTCTCTAGGTTTCCTTCTGAATCTCTCAAAGTCAGTTCTAGAGCCGGTCCAGCTTCTTACCTTCATAGACGCAGAACTGAACACACAGGAAGCCAGGGCCTTCCTCCCCCTGAACAGGGCAAAGACCATAGTCTCCCTGGCCTCCTCATTTACCCTGCAGGTCTCCTGGCCAGCAAGGCATTTTCTGCAGCTCCTAGGACACATGGCTGCTTCCACAGCAGTTGTGCAAGGAGCAAGATTTCAGATGAGGGACATCCAGTTCCATTTGAGAGCTTTTGGTCTCAAAGAAAGTATCCTCTTACCAAGCTGATCCCAGTAGAGACCTAGATCCAAGCCCTACAGTGGTGGCAGGATCAGAGCAACCTGAGACAAGGGGTTCCTTTTGTCACTCAGTCTCATTCTCTAATCCTTACTACAGATGTGTCCCTCTTGGGCTGGAGAGCTCACATGGGCGACCTCACCACCCAGGGTCTGTGGTCTCCCCAGGAATCTCTGCTCCACATCAACCTGTTGGAGCTCAGAGCAGTTTTTCTAGCACTTCAAGCTTTTTCCAAATCTGTTCAGAACAAGAGTATTCAGGTCAGAACAGACAACACCACTACAATGTGGTACATCAACAAACAGGGCACTTGGTCTACGGCCTTGTGCTCCGAAGCAATGAAGTTGTGGTCTCTGGCTTACTCCCTGAACACCTCCCTTACGGCAGTTCACCTCCTAGGCAAGGACAATGTCCTGGCAGATGCTCTCAGCAGGATTTCCCAGGGCCACCACAAATGGTCACTGGATCCCCTGGTCTTGGGAGTAGTATTTGCCAGATGGGGCACCCCGCAGATAGATCTTTTTGCAGCCCCAATCACCAACTTCCTCTTTTTTGCTGCAGGCCCCCAGTGTTGGGCTCACTCCCACTGGATGTCTTAGCCCTCAGTTGGGAGGCGAAGTTTCTCTATGCCTTCCTTCCTTCCTCTCCTGTTCAAAGTGCTAGTCAAAATCAGATCCCAATCATGCAAAGTCATTCTGATAGCTCCGGATTGGGCCAGACAGCCCTGGTATCCACTCCTGCTGTCCTTAGCAGTCCATCCTCCCCTGTCCCTTCCCAGGAATCACAATCTGTTAACCTGTGCCCAGGGAAGGGTCTGGTACCAGAATCTCAAATCTCTCAATCTCAAGGCTTGGTTCTTGAAGAGTTAGAGTTTGCTGATTTACACCTTTCCCAAGGTGTAATGGATATATTGAAGGCCTCGAGGAAGCCTTCCACCAGGGCTACTTACAATTCCAAATGGAAAAGGTTTTCCATATGGTGCTCGGAAAAGCATATTTCCCCAGTCTCTGCTGATCTACCCACAGTCCTGGATTATATGGTCCACCTGAATTCTTTGGGGCTGAGACCAGCTACCCTGAAGGTGCACTTGGCAGCTGTGTCTGCTTTTATTTCAGCAGGTAAATCCTCTTCCCTTTCAGCTCATTCTGTATTTTCCAAGTTTTTTAAGGGGTTGTTTCACACCAACCCTCCATTCAGGGATCCAGCCCCTGCCTGGGATCTTAATGTTTGCATTGCTCAGCTTATGCAACCCCCCTTTGAGCCCTTGTCTTCAGCTGAGCTCAAGTACTTGACTTGGAAAACTGTGCTTTTGGTAGCCATAACCTCTTCCAGATGCATAAGTGAATTACAAGCGTTGTCAGTGGAGCAGGAGTTTATCTCTTTTCACAGAGATAAGGTGGTCCTTCGGACTAACAGAAAGTTCCTGCCTAAGGTGGTTTCAGATTTCCACCTTAATCAATCTATTTAACTTCCAGTGTACTTCACTGACCACTCCTCCTCTGGGGAGAGGATGCTGCACAGCCTAGATGTGAAGAGAGCCCTTAGTTACTACATAGAGCGTACCAAGGGTCATAGGTTTGACTCCCTTCAACTGCTCCTCACCTATGGCGAAGTTGGTAAAGGGAAGCCAGCCACTAAAAGATTCATTGCCAGGCGGATTGTCTCTTGTATCCAATTCTGCTATGAGAAGTTGGGTAAAGTTCCTCCCTCAGGCCTGAGGGCTCACTCTACCAGAGGTAAGCTGCTCTCTGGCTGCTGCCAGAGACATTCCTATTCTAGAAATATGTCAAGCAGCTACCTGGAAAACAGTTTACACTTTTACCAAGCATTACTCCCTGGACATCCAGGCTAGGAGTGATGCTCGGTTTGGCACAGCCGTGCTTCAGAGCCTATTTCCTAGGTAGGTTCTGTCCCTCCTCCATGGGGGTACTGCTGTGTAGTCTGCAATTGTCATAATATAGCAAGACTTCATGTTGTTTGAAGAAAAAATTACTCACCTTAGTAATGTCGTTTCTTCTAATGGAGTCTTGCTATATTATGACCTCCCTTCCTGCCTGCCCCTCTCAGAACTCTGTTTTGGGGATGTGGGTGGGCAGTACAGGGTTGGCATTTTTTTTTTTATGCCCACCTTGTTGTTTTTCACCTATCTTTTTGGGTGAATTGGTGTTGTGTTTTTGCATTTTTGGGTCTCCTGACTTGAGTCTTTATTTTAGGCCAAAAATGAGTGTTTATGTTAGTAGCCAGTTGGCTAGTGTAGGTTTACAGCTTCACACAGAACCTTAGTGAGTTTTAGCTCATAAAGATCTGACAGTTTGTGTTTGAAGCACAACAGACAGAGTTTTCAACCGAGCTCGCTCTCTAAGTTCCATGCCTGCATGGAAAGTTAACTATTTCACCTCCGGAGCAGTTCTAACCTGCGGTCATACTGCAATTGTCATAATATAGCAAGACTCCATTAGAAGAAACAACATTACTAAGGTGAGTAATTTTTTCTTTTGTTTTAGTTTTTTTTAATATTCATTTGTTCATTGATTCTAATTTATACCTTCATTCCACCATTCATTTATTCATTGGAGGATGTGGCTGAGGAGCGGTGATGGGGGTTGGGTGATCTACAAATAAAAGAAACAAATCTGCTTTACATAGGTAAATTTTGATGGTTTGCCTTTAAATTTAACCTTTCCTTTTGAGCTACATTAGTGAGGAAGTCTGCAATTTCAAAACTGAATAAACTGGGAGAGGAGTGGAGGTGATGGGTGGGCGGCCAAGCTGTGGAGCTGGAGAATGTACTGGAAATTAGGAGGGGAGCGGAGGTTGCTGGCAGGTGGCCATGCTTTAGAGCAGGTGAATGTATTTGAAATCAGGAGAGGAATGGAGCTGGTGGTGGGGGGTGGGCACACTGTGGAGAAGGTGAGTATGGATGGAAGGTCCGTAGATTTTATAGGAGGAGGTCAACCAAGGTGGCAGGAACATGAAAACTAAGCCTGCAAAAAGCAGGCATATTTGTGAACTTTTGGTGGAGTTTTTTGTTAATCGGTTGAGGATCACTGATGGAACAGGGGAATGAACGGAGGGGGTCTGCTGCAGATAAGTATAACAGGAGGCTTTCTGGGGCTTTCAAATGAAGTATTTTAACCTTTTTTTTATGGCAGAGTAGTTGTGGTTATGGTTGTGCCGTGTGTCTGTGGTAGGAATGACTCAGTAGTATCTCTCAGTAAGTTAGATCAAAAATATGGCAGCAATTCAAAATTCTAATTAGGTGGTTTTAACCAATTGGGAAGCAGGGTGGGCACTAGATACTTCAGTGGGTGAAGGGACACTATGAGCTGGTACTTTTTATTTCCTGGGCATCTATTGAAAGTTAATGTACTCCCCTGGCAAGGGTTCTAGCCAATCAGATGCCAGGAAATAAAATGCCTATTTTCTAAAGTATTTAAACGTTCACTCATAACTGTCCTAATTTGCAATATTTTGATCCTAACTTTCAACATAGTGATTTTTCCACACCACCTCATAAACGTGACGTGTCATTTGTTGAATCCTAGATGAGATGTGTTTTCATACTTCTGGTACAAAATGACCTTTCAGCCAATATACTATAAATGGTACAAGTCATGTTTATCAGACGAATCATAAGATGAGTATCTTGAAAATTTGGCTCAAAATAAAAAAAATGTATAATTGCTAACCAACTTTGTGTGTAGTGCTAGTCTTTTTCCCATTGGCCTTTCTGTGTGATCCCATGCTTGTGAGATGAGTTTGGGGGTGAGCTCAGTGACCCAGCTGGCTGGGGTGAGGGTGGGAGAATGGCACAGTCATGACAAAGACATCCCCCAGGCAGAGAATGAAAGGTGCAAGCTTGACTGCATGGGCCTGGGTACCATATAGTGAAGACAACTGTTCTCTTGGCATATAGCCCTGAACCTCTCCACCAGTGGGTGGCAGAGTGCCCTGTGTATTGGCTGACAGATGCACTTTAAGCCCTGTGCATACGTATCTGTGGCCACATGAAAGCACAGGGGCCACAGTGCCTGCACTTCCCCAGCCCACCAGACAGCCCCATTAATTCTTTAATTATGCCTCTCTGTACTTGTCACAAAATAGGACCCAAGTTCTTCCTTGCTTCACACAGCCCACATGACTATTTCACTATTATAACTTGTGTTATTAATTTGCTAAGTATCGCATCTGCACTATCAGACCCAAACACCTGCACAGCACATACATACATACAAGCAAGCATTCGGCATTGAAAAATGCTTCTTTTTATCTACAGGGTTTGGCTCTACAGACCTCATTTGTGGCTCTGCCACTCGTAAGATCACATGATTCAAAACCTGCAGATAAAAATAGATGTGATGTTTTTAGTCAGCCCACGGCATATCCCTTCTAAATAAGATAGTACCTGCTGATAAGGTGAAGGTATTTCATTCTGGCCATCAGAGACAACAGCTATGGCAGTTTCTAGGATGGTTGAGACATTACTGTATGTGGGGATTTGGATTGCTGAAACAGAGTCTTCAGTAAGCTTTGAATCACATCCACTTTCTGGTATGGGTACCTGTAGCTGAATGCCTTCTGCCATTATTCTACAGCTACAGTAAGGTCAATATTGCCATCACGTGACACTACTGATTCATTCACATTATACAGCGGTTCCTAATTTCCCTGATCATTAACATCATTAAGAGCAGACCTTCATAGCTGTCAGCTGAGTTGGACACCCACCAGCTCCCACCTGTCAGTGACAAGAACAGCTGATCGAGATCATCACTGACAGTAATACAGGCATCGTGGTCAGTATTCATTTTTTGTGTTGCGTACCAGTGGTAGACTGTTGGAAAGGTATAGCATTTTTAATAAAAAGCACTAGATTTACTGGTCTGAAATTACTTTTGTGTAGTCGCATCACCATGGTTACACACTTGATGCTGATCTCGGCTCGGCAATGGTGGCTAGTGAAAACTGTCATTGAATGCTGGAGAACACTGAAAATCAGCATTCCAGCATTCCATGACAGGACTGGATGTGGAGGATCCTGCTTCTTCTTATGGGGCTGAACAGGTATATTAATCAAAGATTAATGTAACCTTGCTGGGATGGTTTTAGCCAATCGCAATTCAATAATTTATCTGGCATTTCTATACGTTCCCTTGTATATGTCTAGTATTTGCTTTACTTAATGTTTTTAATGTAATTACTGTTGCACTATATTGTGTATTAACTTTAACCTACTGTCTTTTTGTGTTGAAATAAAATGAAACTAAAATAAAACTGTGATTTATAAATGTCTCCAGAACCCCTCCACAACATGACCACTTTCTCACAGTATGTATGGCATGGGAGACTTAATTTCTTATTTCATATATAGCACTGTTATCATTAAGAAAAACTAACCATTTTTCCTTTTGCAGTTTGTTTACCCCAGATGTTCTAGCTGAGATGCAATATCTCATTTTCAGTGGAGTCCAGCTTTTACCCATTTTTACACCTGGGTGGACTAAATCATTAACAAGTTAAAGCAGCAGTGCAATGAAAAATGTTTTTCCAAAAAATTAAGTTTCTGCTATAGAAACATAGATATATGTGCCCGAAGATAGGCAATACTCTTGCCTAGTGTACCTACCCAGTAAACAAAAACCAAATAAATAAATAAATAAAAATATTAGAATACCTGTCAAATGTACTTGTCTAGGTACTTCCTATGCTTAGTGCCATGAGTCTTTTTTTTTCCCTCGATCCTAACCATTGCCAGGACTACAATGTTATTTCTATGCAAAATGTGATGGCCATCTTTTTTTCATGAGAAAAAACTGAATTAAAACATTCATAAAATACTCAAATTTTGGTGAAATTAGAACATTGTACCACCAAATAAAACTGGAAGATACCTGGAATCTTTTATAGTGAAAAAAGGAAGGGTCAAATTGTGTCCCCAATTTCACTGCACTGCTCCTTTAAGTGACTTACAAAAAAGTCTCTATCACACAACATGTAAGTGATTTTGGTGTGATCAGAACCTGGTTCTCCTGGTTCCTAAGCCTGTGTTCTAAACATTAAACCACACTGCCTCTTAATTTCCAGGTCTAATAGCAAATTATAATGTTGTGTTCACCAAAAGTCTTATTTTTAGATTTTGGTGGCATCAGGCCAGTAGTACATAATATATCCTTACGTAACAAATTTGCAATAATATAAATATTACTTTTCTGGCGACATATTAATTGCAAAAAAATTACATTAATGCAAAAGTTAAGGTTCATCAGTAAAGCATAAAAAGTAAGGAAATGTGGGTGGTAAGGGTGTTTTAAACTCTAACTCCACCCACCCCCATCCACTGGCCCCATGATCCTCTTTGAATTGAATGCCAAAGCACAACCCAGGTTTCAAACATATGTTTTAACATCATAAACAAATAACATAGAATGAGCAATACAATTCCATCCTGTGACAAACACTGTACTCGTATGTTGTGAAGCAGAAGCCTGCAGGATACAATCCTCGGGTGATGTATGTGTGACAGTGCAGTTGCTACTTCCAAAGTATGGATATGAGAGGTGGGTAAGTGCTGGCCACCATTTGGGGTGGAAAGGCAGGAGGCTACTGTTAGAGGGAGAGACCACTGGATACCAGGGAGGCTTTCTATCATGCAGACAGGAACTGGGTGACAAAGGAGGTGCCACGCTTTGCACAGAGATGCTAATGGCTCCATAATGGCATACACATGGCCTCTTAGTATCTTGCATGCCTTATGCTATCTTGTCAGACCAACCTGATAGTTTTCTGTCACTGGGTAGCAAAGGTATGATAAGGGCCACACTGTGGATTTACTCAGCTTCAGTTTCAACAAGGCTATCGGCTAGGTGCCACACAGAAGATTGCTGAAGAAGCTGGAGGACATGGGCATTGCTAGGGATACAGATGGGTAGGAAACTGGTTGAAGGAGAGACAACAGAGGGTGGTGGTAAACAGGGTCAAATCTGAAGAGAAGGAAGTCACAAGTGGTGTGCTGCAGGGATCTGTCCTGGATCCTGTCCTCTCCAATATTCATCAGCAACATTGGAGAGGGCATCTTGGGCAAGTTGTGTCTCTTTGCAGACGGCATGAAGCTCTGTGGTAGGGTAGATAGTGAGGAAGGGATCAGGGAGATGCAGATGGATCTACAAAGGCTAAAGAGATAGTCTAAGGTTTGGCAGTTGAAATTCAACACCAAAAAATGCAAGGTTATGCACCTAGGTGAAGAAAAAAAAACAGGACAGAGTACTGGATGGGAGGGGTTAAACTGAGCACCATGGCAGAGGAAAGGAACCTGGGAGTCATCATCAGTGACTCCCTCAAACAATCAATGCAGAGTAACAAGACCCATAGTTAGGCTAACAGAATTCCGGAGTGTATCAGAAGGGGTATTGATAGCAGGAAAAAGGAGGTACTACTACTTCCATATAGGCCACTGGTGAGGTAGCATCTGCAAAACTATGCTCAGCTCTTGAGTAATCTGCTAAGGAAAGACAGGGACAGGCTGGAGATGGATGGTGCAGTGCAGGGTAACCAGGATGATTCAGGACCAACAGGGCAAATCTTAAGAAGATCATCTGAAGGCACTGAATTTGTACCCTCTGGAGACCAGACAAGAGAGGGGGATATGATAGAGACCTTCAAGTTTCTGCATGGAATAAACAAGGTGAACTGTGGGGAACTGTTAGCAGCAGCACAGAGTCAAGAACCTGAGGCCATACATCTCACATACACTCAGCTCCTCACCTCTGGTGTAATACTGCCACCTAGATGACCACAGGTGGCAGTGTTGCAGCGCCCAAGCACAGTGAGGGGTGAGTCAGCATTCTGACATTTTGACATCAGATGTAACATCTGACAATGCTTGAGGGCAGGGAAGAAAACCAGAGAAAAATCCCTGACCATGCAGGATGCCATCTATCACCCTGCTACAGGTCCCTCATTGCCATCTGAGGCTCTCGCTCTCTCACTAACGCTAAACTCGGTTTGGGGATAAGTGGTGGCCACAGGCAGCCATCATCCATGGAGACACAAAGGAGTGAGATAAGTCCCAGGGATGGCAGGTGACCGGGCTGGGCTGGGCAGGACAGAGGGGCTAAAGGGGGCCAGTCAGAGTCAGAGGGGAAAAAGTGCAGTAAATTAGGAGGAAACCATTATGAACAATAGGTCCCAGGGCAGGTAATGAACTTTGGGCAGATTAGAGAGACCTTTAGTCTTTTCCTGCAGTCACTGTCTATGTTTCCATATTAGCATGCTGGCGTTTGAATATGACAGCCTGGAGTAAAGGCGTTAACTCATTTATAACATTTTAGGCCCCTTTGCTCCAGGGTGCCTGTTGCAAGCAGGGGGCTGTGATGCTCTGCTTAGTTACACTTTGTACGGTGTCACTGTGACCCTATATTCATACATGCAGCACACACCAGACAGGGGCATCGTGCCTATATGAGTATATCCTTGAGCTGCCAGCACTCTAATTACTGTCATGCACTGCGCAGTCCGTAGCGCAGCACTATCAACTGCAGCTGAATATAGGGCCATAATGTATAATTTGTGAAAAACAACAGAACTGTGCATGCGTGTAAACCTTTTTTTCTTAATAATTTAAAATTTGCGCCTTTCTGTTAAACTACATTGAGAAGAAGCCCCCCTCTGCCAAACTCCAACCTGAAAGTTTCAGGTTTCACCTCTAAGATGCTTTTCAGGTATCAGTGAGGGGGGAAAAGGTCAAAAAATGTTTAACATTTGCAACCTTCTAGAACTTTCAAACCACTAAACCGGATACTAGAAAATTTTCAGGATCCAGAGATCTTGTGCTCAACAACATGCATGCCATATTTCAGGTTTCAAGCTATGTTTCAGGTGACATAGCAACATAAAATCTGTTGGGAGAAAAAGGTCAATTTGTCCATCTTGTCTACCTGTTCCTATCTAACTAATGTTGAATGAAAGAGCCCTAGAAGTTTTTCACACTCCCCTTCTTTCAACCCTTTCTGGTGTGGTCCTTACTAACCCCATGTATACCTGTCTAACCCTCTTTTGAATTTCCCTCCCAATGATTTTTTCATAGGCCACCTACTCCAGCAGCATATTCCACCCCTACACCACCCTCATTAGGAAAAGGTGCTTCCTAGTATCATCCTTAAATTTGTCCCCCCCCCCACCAGCTTCATGAAGTTACAAAAAGCAGAGCAGGGTTCGCCTGTAATAATGGTGCGTAAGCCAAATAATTGCAAAATCACATACCATACCAGAGGCTCGCACTCAAACATAAAGTCAGAGATCAAAAGATAAAGGTATAAATATTTTATTCTCACCAAATGGAATGGAAAATACAAAAAACACTCCCACAGCCTGGAAGAAATACCCAATGGCGTTTTGTACCCTAACTGGTACTTTTTGAAGGGTAATATTTCAAACAAACAGTGTTATTTAAATAGTATTACATTTAATAGATAACAGGTTAGCCAAATAAATTAATTATTGGTTTTAACCATCATTCTGATTCAATATCTGATTACCAATAAATATTAAAAAAAACCCACTTCAAAGGACCAATATATAAATATAATTATCTAATGAAGACCACATGCTAAAACACCTAACATTCATGAATCTAATTAAGTGTTTAATCATTTTGGAAGCACAATTCTTTTAGAAAGAACAAACAAATTAGTTCACATCGTGATAGTCTCATTCATTTCATTTCTTATGCTTTCTTGACTTCGGTTCTTTTCCTTTTTGCCTCCAACAGGTCTTCTGAAACTTTTTTAACATTGTTTGTATTTCATTGCTTTGGTCCTTGGGATTTCATGAGTCAAAACAGGCAAAGCACTATAAATAAAAAAAACACAAACAAGTTAAAATGTTCTAATGACATCAAACACCATGATTATTATAACATCTCATCAGTGACAATATATTCACTGAGGTACAACCTTCACAGGATAAGTCAGAGAGCAATAACACAACTATATTAAAGCCAAAAGTGACCTTATTACTTTTTACCTTTTATATATTCTTTTTATACTATAGTTCATCTTAGTAGAATATTCCAAAACACATTTTTTTACATCAAAACACAATTTCCTAACTTAAACAGGTTTATATACACCAGATCACACAGTTATAAAGTTATAAATAGGGGGCTATTTCAAAACGCTCATTCAGTCCTGGTATATGTACTGTAAACAATCTATAAAACATCCATCTCCCCTCACTTCTAAGCAGGTCTGCATCTAAATTACCCCCTCTAGGTCCCAGAGTTACTTTTTCTATTCCATAAAAACTCCATTTATGCAAACTTTGTATATTAGCAGTTATATGTGCAGTCAATACATTCTCATTTTTACCATTCTCTATGGCTCTCAAATGTTCTCCCACTCGTAACTTAAAGGATTGAGTGGTTTTTCCTACGTAATTTGCCCCACATATACATTCAGCTCTATACACTACTCCACCTGTATCACATGTAATTAGCTGATTTATTTTGTATTCTTTTCCTGTTTGGTAATTCTTAAATGTTTAACATTTCTTTATATTGGGACAGAACTTGCATTTACCACATGGGGCACTACCTACCACCATTGTAGTTCTTCTTTCTTCTTTTCTATTGGGCTGTAAAGAATGTGTTAAAATATCCCCCAAATTTTTGGCTTTCTGGTACACAAACATAGATGTTTCTTGTGTAAACTGAGCACACACAGGATCTGCTTGTAAAATATGCCAGTGTTTCATTATTACACTGCGTATCTCACTTGATCTTTTATTATGAGTCATAATATACTTCAATCGTTCCATATTTTCTCCACCATCTACTCTCTGTCTTGGAGTTACACCTGATTTTTGTGTTCCTGCTCGGTATGAACAATTCCCCCACCATTCAGTGTATTTACTCCTTGGAGGTATTTGACTGTTTCAGTCATGTACCCTGTCTCCCTTCACTTCTCAAGCATGCACACATTCATATCTGCCAAACCAGTCTGTAAATCCTTTCCCTCTGTCCCTGGATCCTCTTGGCTACCCTCTTCTGCAATGCCTCTATTCTGTCTCTGTCCTTCTTCAGATGTGGACTCCAAAACAGCACACAGTACTCCAGCTGAGGATGAACCAGTGACTTATACAGTGGTGGCATCTCCTCCCTTCTCCTCCTGGGATTCCCTTCCCTATGTACCCCAACATCCTATTTTCCCTACCCATCACCCTATCACATAGTGCCCATGTCTTCAGATGGTCTTCCATTATTACTTCAAAGTCCCTTTTCTGTGTAGTGCTTTCCACTACTGCCTTCTCCATGCTGTACTCATTTCTTGCTAGGATTCTTTTCTCCTATTTGGATCACCTCACATTATTTGGTTTTAAATTTCAGCTGCCATACTGTTGACCACCTTTTCAGTTCACCAAGGCCCTCCATTATAATTCTGACACTCTCATTGGTATCCCCCCAGCACAAATCTTAGTATCATCTGTGAACACATATCTTTTGCTCTAAATTCTTACCCTTTTGAATAAGGACAAACGATCATCCCTACTCCTGCTTTTGTACAGGGGAACTATATTTGCTGTCCTTCATTCCCCCATTACTATCATGTCTCCAGTGAGCTACTGAATGGCACAGCTAGTGATTCAGCTACTGTAGATTCTGCCCAACCTAGTAGTAGTAGTAATAGTAGTAGTAGTAATAGTAGTAGTAGTAATAGATTTTACTTCTTTAAGGCACCCTTCCCCGAAGGCTCAGGGTGCCTTTACAAACTATAAAAGAAACAAACAACTTGTAACAATAGTGTCCAATACCCAATATAAATATAAATAACGCAGTATAAAAGTAAATACACCTTACAAATCTAGACAGTAAGACTCCTAATCATAAATTAATCATTACTTAGTCTCTGAAGGCTTGTTGGAAAAAGAACGACTTTAGCTTTCTTTTAAATATTTCCAGGGAGGGGGCCTCCCTCAGGTACCCCAGCAGAGAGTTCCAGAGGATCAGAGTGGCCACCTCGAAAGCCAGTCCCATTAACCACTGAATGGGGAGAACGTCCAAAAGCGTTGGGATGCAGAAGCTCCCTCAGGTAACTCGTAGCCAGCCTATAAAGGTTCTTATAGGTCAGCAGACCTATTTTAAAGGAGATGCACCAGTGCACTGGCAGTCAGTGCAGTTCACACAGCACTGGCATAATATTACAGGATCTTGGGAAACCTGTTAATAGCTGGGCCGCTGCAGGTGCCGTATCACCCCCCGACCCCGAGGTAGAGCGTGTTACAGTACTTGAGCCTCGAGGTATCAAACACGTGTGTCAGTGTGGCCAAGTCATTGGGGGATAAGGGATTTTATTCAGGTGATATTTTGTATATAGTAAAACCCATTCCAGACAGCTGCCAACACCTGAGCCTCAAGTGTCAGTTCACCATCCAGAAGGATGCCCAAATTTTTCATTTTAATGGAGGCCTCCAGTTTGACTGGGCAAATAAAAAGCCCTAGATCCTCCCCAGAGGCCCCTGCTTCCCACCCTACAACCTGGTTCAACCACCAACACTTTAGTCTTCCCCGGGTTGAGGCCCAACCAGTATGAGGACATCCATGCCCAGATCCCGAACAAGCACTTATTTAGCAGGTCGACTGCATCTGTTCTTCCCAGTGTCAAAGACAGGTCAAGCTGGGTATCATCAGCATAGCGATGAAACCCAAGCCTATACCACCTTATGACCTCATCCGGGGGCAGCACATACACTGTGAATAACATGGGGAAGGGGCTAGAGCCTTGGGGCACTCCACAGAACAGGGCCACCAGGCTTGAGGAATAATTCTCCTAGACCACCTTCTGCGACCTACCCTGGAGGAAGGACTCAAACCAGCCGATGACCTTGCCAATGACTCCAACATACTCCCTCAGCCTGTCCAACAACACCCCATGATCCACAGTTTTGAATGCTGATGAGAGATTGAGGAGGATGAGAATAGATCACTATCCCCTATCCCTCACCCTGAGCAGGTCATTCAGCACCTGTGGCTAATACAGTCTCTGAGCTGTGCATAGCTGTAAATCCAGACTGGAGAGGCTTGTAGATCTGAAAGTCTGTGAGGTGACTCTCAAGCTACACCACAACCACCTTCTCAAGAATCTTCCCAGGAAAGGGAAGATTTGAGATCGGTTGGTAATTTGCCAAGATGTCGGGGTTCAAAGACGGTTTCTTCAACAGGTGATTCACCAGGGCTCATTTCAGAGGTTCGGGGAACACCCCCATTATTAAGGAGCACCCAACAACCTCGGCAAAAGCCAGGCCCAAGGCTTCAATGCAATCAACAAGTAATTGCATCAGGCCCAGGTCCAAGCTGCAGAAAACTGATTTCAGCCTCGAGACCACCCTACAGACCTCCTCTGTCATCATCAGTCAGAACTTCCCCCAGGGAGACCAAACACGACTGAACCCCCAAGGTCCAACCCTGTCAGATTGTAACAATCTGCCAGGAGAAATCCCAGCCTTAACAGAGGACACCCTGTCTGAGAAGAATCAAGTGAACTCCTCATATTTCTGAGCTGCAGATACTCTAACAGGTTCCAGACAGGCCGGATGTAAAAGCCTGTCCACAACCCAAAAGAGCTCAGCCAGTCAATTCTTCTCAGCTGCAATCACCTTAGACATAAAAGCTGCTTTTTGCCAGATGATTGCATTCTGATACTCATAGTAATGAGCCATCAAAATCAGTCTATCCTCCTGGGTCCTGGTTTTTCTCCAATGTCTCTCTAGCCTCCACCCCCTGGTTTTCAGCACTCTCAGCTCACCATCAAACCAAAGCAAGCCAAGACACGAAGCCAGTGGGCATACACAGACCAGTGCCAGAAGGTCCAAAGCCCCTGCGGCAGCCCTATTATAGGCCACCAAGGCCTCCTCAGGGACCTCCACACAAGCCTCAAGCACAGACAAAATGTTCAGTTCTGCCAGCATTCCCTCCAGTTGTAGCCCTTTTAAAGAGCAGAACTGTACCATTTCCACTGGGGAAAGGACAATGGGGGGGGGTTGAAGCTGAACCTGATGGTGCAATGATCTGACCAAATGACTGGATCAATCTCGAGGGTGTCAATCTCAAGCCCCAGAGAGAATACCAGGTTGAGCGTGTGTCCAGAATGGTGGATCCCAGCTGTGAATACAAGAGATGAGCCAAGGGTCTCCATGTTAGACAGGAAGTCCCAGGCACAGAACAAACACTCATCATCCATCCAGGTGTTGAAGTCGCCAAGAACAAGCCATCTAGGTGATTCCAATACACTCTTGGTGACGAAAGCTGTCACCTCCTGTAGGAAGTCCCTGTCACAACCAGGTGGGTGGTAAACAAGGAGCACCCTAAAATCCACCCTGGCCCCCCACACACTACCACACACTCAAAGGACCGGGTGTCCCCTACTGGGTGCACCACCAGGCCAAACTCCAACCTAAAACAAATGGCCACTCCCCAACATGATTCTTCCTTAAGCAATGGACTACAGAAAAACTGGTCGGGGTTGCAGACTCCAGCACTGGGCCAGAGTCATCCCCCAGCCAGGTCTCTGTAATGCATGCCAGGTCAACCGATGCCACAAGGTCCGCCATTATGGCAGTCTTGCTTGCCATCGACCTGGCATTGCACAACATTGCCCAATGAGGACAAAAGGTGGAGGCTGGTCCCTCAGCTACCTGGTCCCTCAGCTACCTGCCCTCTTGGTTCTCTGGTCAGAGAGACAATGTATGGGGGATCCTGTTCCATCTGTCTCTTTATCCCAGGGCGTCTCTTGGTCTCCACAATCCCAATCGGCTTCCCTCTGGCACCATCCCCTTTAAATCCTCCTCCTCTGCCCCTCCTCACAATTCCCAACTCCCTACAATACTGGTAAATTGTGGCCAGCAGGGGTGGCTCATGGAAAGAGTGCAAGGCCTTGAGAGAAGGGGAGTAAGGAAACCCAGGGGACGGCCCAAAAAAAACATTTCAGACTCTCTCCACTAAATCTACTACTCACAACTAGATTTTCCAACTAAAAACAAACAATTTAAAATACAGCCCACCCCAACAAAACACTTCCACCCACTATCCTGGCTACACATATCCCTCACACAGCCCCTCACACTCTCCTCACTCACTCCAGCTCCACCACAGAAACCCACCTAATAAACAATCTCCCCACCCTCACCACCCTTAAAACTATATTAATACACCCCAGCAAAATTTACAACAATAATTAAAAAGGGAGTCCAGAGTTCAAGGAACAGTAACCAGAGTTCACTCAAAGTTGTAAAGTCCCACGAATGAACTCTGAAATCAGGAATACAACTCTCCTCTCTTTGGCGGTGCTCTACCCCAGACTCAAAGTCCAGTCACTAGGCAGCAGATTAGCACTGACCAGACTCAACAGTGTCAGTCCACAGGGGAATGTCAGCATCGAGAGCACAATTCTAGACTCAGCAGAACAGGGGTCTCTCATCCCCCTAAGCTGAAACCATCAAGGCAGTCCTGATTTCAGGTAACACTGCCGATCCTCTCACAGCCCCATACTCACCTCTAGGCTCCTGTCCTCAAAATCTCGAAAGTACTCCGCCTGCTTCAGCAGAGAGATATTCAACAAAGCAAAATTCAATCACACCAGGAAGTCCCGGATCCAGAACATCAGTGGCCCACTCACAGCTCCGTGCTCACCTGCAGGTTCCAGTCCTTGGATCCCGAACAGTTACTCCACCTCCACAACTGAGCACAGAATCCAGCCATCTTTCTCCAGTGGTTCTGGCTCCAAGCAAACACTGCCTCAGGCCACCAATGAGCAAGCTCTCCCCTTCCATCCGGCAGTCCTATGGAGTGCACTTGATCAAACAGCCCACCAGAGCTCTCCATCTGCTCCACTCCTCCAGCCGCACACCAAACTGGTTGACACCCTGCCTCTACTGCTCCATCGGCCAGCACTCCAAGGTTCTTCGGTCGGGATCTCCAGAAACAGTGCCACTGTCAACTCCAGAATCTGTTCCAGCTCCTCACTGCCCTGGTAAATAGATCTCCGGGCACACCACTCTGTGAATACTGCAAACATCTCTAAAAATAACAAAACTAGACTCCTATCACTACCTCACTCAATTCCCTCACTAACGCTCCCTGCTTAACATCACCACTAACCACAAAAGCAAAAAAAAACTACTTAAGCACATGGATATATAGCCCATCTGGGTCCATGGACTTATTTACTTTTAGTGTGCTTAAGCCCTCCAGTATCCTTTTAACTGGAATGTGAGCCATGTTGACCATTCCCCCCCATCCCCAATGGAACAGTCAGGCAGTGACCACTTGTCCTCCACTGTAAACACAAATTAGAAATATCTGTTCAGGATGTCCGCTTTACCTTTATCTTCCTCTTCCCATTTTATGCCTTACTTCAGCCAGGCTATTCCTTCCCTTGCTTTCACTTCTTCTTCATGTAATGAAAGGTCTTAGCTCCCTCCTTTGTACCCTCCTAAATTCTCAATTCCATATCAGCCTTCACCCTCCTCACTGTGTGTTGACCTGCTGTGAAACTCCATCGTTTCACCTTCTGCTTGTTGGGGCCTGTATTTTTTAAATGCTCTTTCTTAGGCCTCACACCTCCCCTGCTTACCTCATGAACCATACTGGGTTTTTCCTCTCTCCCTACCTACCCTCCCTACCCTCCCTCCTTCCTTCCTTCCTTCCTTCCTTCCTTTTTCACTAGGCATGTGTATGCCTATTTTCAGGCATGACCAGGGAGAATTTGCAAAGCTTACTCATTAATGGTGACAGCACAAATTAGGAAAAACAACATCTCTGATTCCCTTCTTGGACAGTTTTGGAGAGAATGTGAGTGTCTAGAAGCTGATCAACTTCATATTTTCTGGGGATGTGAACTTCTGACCCTTTACTGGGAGGAGGTCATATGGGAATTAACTGATATCTATCCATGCCCAGATTTGTTAACTCCCACTTATATACTGATGGCTACACCTCCAGAGGGGTTCAGTATAGATAAGATCACTTATAGGCAGGTTACTCTACTTGTCGTCATAGTCAAAAAAGTCATAACATGTTTATGGCGCATGCTGACAGTTCCAGCTAAAGGGGTTTGGAGAAGCCTGGTTAGAGAGGTCTATGCCTTGTAACGTTTATCAGCCATGCTCCGGAATCAGGAACAGGCTTTTGACATGCAGTGACTTAAATGGGTAATCTACTAATTGGAATATGATCTCATGTTTGTTCCATAGAGAGGAGAAGGAGTAGAAATTTTAGGGCAGGAGAGCTGTTTACAATTTAAAAGGACACTGGGGGCTGGCCTGGTGGTGCTGAGGGTTGAGGTACTGGATGCCACATCTCGCATCATGCTGGCGACCCGAGTTCAAACACAAGCCTGGGTTGTCAGGGGTCGGCAGGGGAGAATAGGATTAAGCGTCTGGAGGACTGCTCTCCTATTCTGGGGAGGGATGTGGGTTTCCACCGCTCTGCAGCAGCCCGGAGGCACTGCTAGAGTCGGTACAATGGAGGGAGGAGTGCAGCGGACGTCATTCCATGTCTGCACTCCCGAGGGATTAATCAAGAGGATAAATGGCAGCACTGTCCATGGCAGCTTGATAGCCACACTTCCTGAGCCCAGCGGGGCTTGCTGGCACAGACCCAGGGTAGCATTAGTTCCTGGCCTGGCACGGGGACAGAGGAGGGGGTCCCTTTCATGGGTACAGATGCATATGCTAGCTGTCCCGGGAAGATGTGCCTCCATGGTCATCGGGGGAAGTGGAGCAGTAGCTGGAGATAGGGCAGGTCAGTGGCTGCAAGGAGAGAAAAATAGAAATAAGATAAAAGGGACACTGGGGGAATTGGAGGTAATGGTGGAACTCAACCTCCTGGGAGGGAGAGATCCACGCCAAATTTTTATCTTCACTAGGTGAGAATATGCCATGCTATGGACACTGTCAGCACAGCAGTATGTCTGTGCTAACTTCGATAGATGTAAGAAGCCTTTGCAGGAACACATGAACTATGCCTTTCTTGAAGGTATTGATGCAGCATAGCTTTCAAGGATATTACCGCGGACTACTTGTACCTTCAGATGGACAATGGTTTTCAGGAGTATTTATCTTCTAAAAGCATAAGTTGTTACATGCTGATGAAGCTCCATGAACCATTTTACTGTTTTGGCATTGAGACTATGCTATCTTTCCCTTCATGTTTTTCTCTTATTTAGAGTATTTATTTATTATTTAGTTTTTGTTTACCGGGTAAGTACTATAGCCAAGACATGACTATTTTCAGGCATGACCCAGGAGATTACAATGAGGAGGGATAGGCAGGGAATACATTTTTGCTAACAGGGAATACATTTTTGTACAGGGAATACAAAACAGAAAAATATAGACAAAAACAAGATTACACAGTCCATGAGCATATAACAAGATAGGTTAGAGTTCATAAACAGTACAAATACAGTATCAACAAGCACAGGTAGCAAACAACATAGAGGATTATGGCTGGGGATCAGGTGATAACCACGCTGTAATCACCTCGAGTGGTTGCTAGGGCAACATGGTAAACCTCAAGAGCACAGCTCGAGAGGTTTACTGTAGCCCTAGCAACCATGAGAGGTGATTTCAACGTGGTTGTCACCCGATCCCCAGCGATCATCTTTTATAGTGTATGGTCAAAAAAACACTGTTTGCATTCTATGTGTGAGAATTATGGAACTCTGGTGCATTCTTTTTTGTTATGTCACTGTTTGGAAGTTCCAAAGTGTGATTAACAACTTTTAAAATTCTAAGCAGTGCATAACATAGCTGTGTAACTGCTGATTATGGTGGTTAATAGGCACTTACCATACATTATAATTGAGTTAAAAGAATATATGAAGCAATTTCAAAATGAGACATAAGTGCCCAAATCAATAACTAGGTGGCCAAGAAAAGCAGAGCTCAGTTTGCAGCAGGAGTGAAGGAGAGACAGCAGCTGGAAGTAAACATTCATGGGGGTTTGAAGCAGGTACAGGAGACCTGGCTAAATAGGAAGGAGCAAGATTTGTATTTAAATTGGGCATGACTAAGGGCTAGGTGAACCTCAAGAGGTAAAGAGTTCCAGAGTTTGGCAGCCGAGTGGGAGAAGGCTAGGGTTCCTTTATTAGATTTACATCTAGGTATGAGCAACAGAGATTTTACAGATGATCAGAGACCGTGAGAGGAGGGCAGTGGAGATAGTAGGGAGGCAAGCGAGACAGGGATACCTGCTCTCATAACATTGTCTGTCAGGGAGCCAAAGGCAAGAGTTCGAATAGAAGATGGGGGAAGCCAGTTTAGGTCAGCATAAAGCTGACAGTGGTGTTTTGACCAAGGGGAGGCAGAGGCATACCTGCAGATGCTGTTGTAGGTGGTATTCCATTTCCTGAGGAACATTTTGGATGTACCAGGATAAGTGACTACCCCATAGGATAGCGATGGGAGCAAGATCCCACAGGCTATGGCTAATCTAGCTGACTGCATTAGGATGTAGCTGGTTTTGTAGGCTACTCCAATTTTGGCATTAACTGATTTACAGGTAGATGCTATGTGCTTGTCAAAGTTAAGATTTTCATCAAGGAGGACTCCAAGATACCTAAATGAGTGCACTGATTCAAGGACCAGCCCACCCTGACCAGCTACCTTAAAAAGGTCCCAAATGGTACACTTCCTTGAGTATTTTCTTTTTGTTTATGTGCAAGCTATATTGTAACTGTTTATTCATTGTCCTGCCCATGGCCTGTGTATTTTTCGTTCTTTGGAAAACAACAAAAAATTAAAATATAAAAAAAAGTTGGAGGTGGCAGAGTGAAGTCAGACCTGCTGCTTCTTACTAGTTAGGTAGCAAGTGAATATCACTACATTTTACTGAAATATGTTTGCCGACACCCAGAAGCCCAATGACAGAAGCCAGACACTGAAAATCCTGACATGGGTTTTTGCCCCCCCCCCCCAAGGAGTTTGTTATATTAATTACAGGGGTGCAGGGGCATTCGTCCCCCAAAACATGAGAAAAACTCAAAATCCCACTGTCAGGCCTCTGGGTGTTGGGAAAACATGTTTCAGTCTTCTGTACAAAATCCAGCTAGTGAATGAGGTAACGGCAGGAGGGGAGGTACCAAAGGAGGCTAGCTTGTTTTTGAGGAGCAAGTAACTGACCAGGGCAAATGGCTTGGTGAGGTCAATAAATACTGCATCAGTTCGGAGACTGAGTCCACAGCTAGGCTGATGTAATTTGTTAGCTTGCCAAGGCTGTACAGGTGCCATGATTTTTCCTGAAACTATGTTGGATGGGATACAAGAGATTGCACTTGGCTAAATGGTCATTGAACTGTGATGCCACAATTCATTCTAGGACTTTAGAGAGGACTACCAATCTGATAATGGTATGATAGTTGCCCATGAGTTTGGGGCCACCAGCTTTACAAGCAGGGGTGACGTTGGCAATCTTCCAGACATCAGGAACAATACCAGAGGTGAGGGAAAAACTAAGTATTTTTGATATAGGGAGAGCCATGGAGGGGGGCTGCCATCCTTAACAGCTTTACTTCAAGGATATCGGACCCAGAATTGTTGCATGGCATAAGGATAGTAATAGTTTCCTGGCCTCTGCCACACTTATTGATCAAAGATAGAAAGTGGGGGCTGGGATCTGCATATAGGAAGAGGGAGGGCTGCAGTAGATACTGAGGCCCCAGGACCAGCATCAGGGATTCTTGCGAAAGCTGTGAGGATGAAGAATTTGGTTTTAAGGGCATTTGAAATTGTGGTAGGATTGATACAATGATTACCATTGATAAGTATGTCTGACAGAGGAGGTTTAGCATTTGTGCCCAAGAGGTTTCTGATGTCACTCTAAACTTCACGGGGAGTTCCAGCAGCAGCAGCAAATTTGTTTTTACAGATTACCTTCATGTGGAGATCTGTGACCTTTGTTACCCCCTTTTTATCTAGTTTCCCCTATAGCAGCTCCCTCCTTCTTACAAAATCAGTCCTCTTAAAGTCCAGAACTTTAGTCTAGGACTGCTATATCTCTGCCTCAAATCTGATTCTGAACCAAACTGTCTGATGGCTGTTGTTTCCCAGTGGGTCCAACACCTTCACCCCCTCCATGCAATCCCTATTAGTAAGTACCAAATCTAGTATGGCTGCCGCCCTAGGAGGCTCCTTGAATCTCTGTACTAGTAGTGCATTCTAAAAGAGTTCTGTCATCTGTTGGCTTTTGGCACTTGCTACTATAGTACGGAGATCCTCCAGTCTATGTCCAGCATGTTAATGTCCCCAACAGAAGGGGCTCTCCATGCTCTTCTGCCCATTTGATCTCCTCCTCATCAACTTCCTTCAATTGAAATGGTGGGCAATATGCCACCCCCATTCTGCTGCCCCTCCAGTTGCTAACTGCACCTTTATTGTTTCTTTGTGCTTGTTTTGCCCCATAACCTCAGTCCCAAAAGCTTTTATACTGTCCCATATACTGACTACCTAGTGGTAGATTGAGGTACCTCTGTGGTAGAATGAGGCAGGATCACATTACACTCAATGCAAATTTCCTTAAGTGGTAACACAGTGGTACCTCAATCTACCACTAGGTAGTCAACGTTTTTGTGATTGCCATTGTATATAATGTCACCCCTCTTTCCATTTCTGTCCCTCCTGAACACAATATACTCCAGCATGGTCTTGTCCCAGTTGTGGTGCTGGGTAGTCTATGTTTCCATTATCACCACCAGATCAAGGCTTGTCTCAGCTACCACTGCCTCTAGATTACTGATCTTATTTCTCAAGCTCCTGGCATTCATACACAGCCTAATTGGTCCAACCCATTCTCCTTTCCCCCTGATCTCATATCCCTCCTTGCATCTATCTTCTTCTACCACCCCATCTGGTTTTCCAGTTGTTTCTCTTCTACAACTTTTTCCAGCTTTCCCCCATTTTCCCTAAATCAAGAAATGTAAACAAAACAAAAAATAATAGTGCACACAAGCTTAAACGGTGCCACTGAACACATGGAAACCCAAGTTACAAGATGAGCATAATACAAAAATAAATCATACGGCAAAGAACTAAGGTGAAGGGGTTTTATCCCTGATGAAGATATAAGGCAATACATAGGGGTGCTTTAGCTCAGGCAGTCTGTTTTGTACTAGTGTAAACCGTTTACTACAGTGTGGTAAATAAAACCCTTTCATCTCAGTTCTTTGGAGTGTGCACTGTTTTTGTTTTATGCTTCCCAATTTCTCCTCCCTTCATTATCTTTTCCTCCATCATTATTCTCTAGTGGTGAGGGTGTCATCTAAACCTCTCTCTGAGTTAAGTATACCTGTCCACTTCTGATCTACACCTGCTCTGCTAATTTAAATGGCCCTCAAATGTGCTGTTTAAACCTGCACCCTAGCCTTCTGGGGCCTTCCTCAGAGGGGTGAAGGCCATCATCCCATTTGAATTCTCAAAAGGACAGCTTCTGTATTATGGTGCAAAAACTGGATTTTAATTTGCATCGTATGTTGTGTTGTGTTTGTTGTGTTGTGTTGTGTTGCGCTGTGTTGTGCTGTGTTATGTTATGACAACATAGAATTTGAAGCCAGATATGGACCATCTGGCCCACCTAGTATGTTGTGTTTTGTATTGTGTTGTATTGTATTGTATCATATCATATCATATCATATCATATCATATCATATCATATCATATCACAGTATAGCATAGCATAGCATATCACTGTAACCTAGTGGTTAGAATACTAAACTGTGAACCAGAAGGGGGCCACACAGTCACTGTATTACCTTGAGCTATTCAGTTAACCTCTTGGTGCTTCAGTCTACCAAGCTGAAATATAGTTAAAATAATAAGTAAAAGAATGTTGACTTTAAAGTAAGCATTTATAGAACATGACTTGGTTTCCAGTGTGCTGCACTTTTGTCATTTTTCTGCTCTCAGTGATTTCTTTTAGGAGACGCTGTACAGTAGTTTAGTGGTTAGAGAACAGATTTCAGAACAATGAGACCCAGATTCAAATTCTGCCAGAGCCTCTGAATCCCATTATGCTCCTAAGCAACTTATTTAACAACCATGTGCTTCAGTCCTTCTACTATAAAATGGGTAGAAGAAGCTGGACCTCACTTAAAACACCTCCCTATAAAACAGTTTGAGGTAGTTTCTTAATTTTAACTGCTCTTCTCAGAAGATGGAAAGTGATCATATTTTGACTGTATGAAGCTGGCAGCATGATCCCTTTCACTCTCCTTTAAGCACCCTGCTTTGACATTGAGCCCATTGGTAGCACGTGAGGTTGGCGCCTGAAAGACGGCGCCATCTGAAATGGCGCTGAGATGTGGGTGAAAGCCCAAAAGGTGAAGGGGCAGGAAGGGAAACTGGATGTGGGGTTGTGGGTGACCCTAGCAACAGGATGTTGCTATATGTACACACACGCATGGAGGAGCAAGCATAGTGAGCATGGCCTGGGAGGAGGTGGAAGGGATGTAGGAGGTGGCGCTGTGGTCGATTGCCGAGCTGCACCATGGCATCGTGGGTTGGCCTCTGCTTGTGGTGCTGGGGTTCTGGGTTCAGGTCTAGGTCCGGGCGCTAATGTGTTTTTGTTGCGCCCGGCCCAAAACGTTATCTATATTTTGCTTCCCCCCGACATGCACCCCCCTGGGTTGAGAATCCTTAAGTGGAGGTGCAGAGGCAAAGCCCATGTGGGGATGTGAGGCACAGCCCCACATAAAGTAAAGTATAGAAATCCGCCTATTCTTATTGCGCCTGAGGATGTCAGGGTGGCGAAATTGTTTTGCTCACCCTGACATCATGATAATGCAAGTCGCCATTCGGCACTCACTATTATCACATAGAACTAAGCCATTCTATAAGTTTGGAGTGTGATGTATAGAAGTGGATGGGGTCATCTTTCCTTTTAATTTTTTTAATATGGTATATTGTCAACAATGCAGACATAATGGAATAGAGAAAATGCATATAGTACACCATTTTCACAATTAACAGTCACAGCCTTGTTCCTTATAAAAATAGTAATTGAATAATTATCTAAAAATTCTTGCAGAGCAAGGCAAGGTACTAAGTAAAATAATCAAATAAAAGATCTCAGAAACATTTAGAATAAACCATAGTTCCTGGTAGTCATTATTAGTTGACAAAATCAAATTAATCAGTCTATTGTTTTTATGATTATAATAATAAATCCTTTCAAATACACTGATTCCAAAAACAGGTTGTTTCATAATGTGTATGTTGGTGAGTCTCTTGATTTCCAAAAATGGGTTATGCACCTCTGAGCATTAATCAATGAAATGGTAACCAATTTTCAAACCAGTCCTCCCTGAATAATTTGAGTTGTAAATGTGCCTAAAGTACAGAGGCCTGGGTCTGTTTATAGACTGATATTTAACACTGCTGCTTTTACACTGTTCATAATGTTTATAGTGAATATATGATACACTGTTTTCTACTATTGTTGTAATATACTGTATGTTACGTTGTTCTTGCCCATATTTGTTACATCCACTGTCTTTTCCCTCTGTCATTCTTTGTCATGTATTTTTGTATATAACCTCCTGGGTCATGCCTGAAATAGGCATTTCTTTGCCTAGTGCACTTACATGGTCAATAAAAAAAACTAAATAAATATAGTATTAATGGCCTTGAATATATGTTCCCAGAACATGGCCAAACTAGGATATCTAACAATAGCATGAGTTAAGCTCCCAATATGCTGTGAACAGTGGTTACATTATGGTGACAGACCAGCATTAAATTTATTAAATGTGGAGTATAGTTAACATGGAGGAAAATATATAATATTGAATTTGACTGAGGCAATTATTTACTAAAATTTTCAATGAGCTGCAAAGTACATCCCACTTTTCTAATGAGAAATTTAAATTCAGTTTTCTACCATGCATATTTAAGATTATACAACTCATCCCATTTACTATTAATTAATATGCTATAAATTCTTGAGGTAACATTTTGTGTGTGCTAGCTGTATGGATAGTTTAAAGAAAAAAGTGAACCAGACTAAATCTTGAGAACTGGTCCAAGTAACGAAAATAAAGCTGTCCACATTTGCAAATACATGAAAAAACATTCCTGTTTCATGTTGATTTTTTTAAAACAATTTCAAAGAACATAAGATAGTTGTCAAACCAATCCCCAAGGTCTAGGATACCTTTACTACTGTGGTATTTAAGGGATACTGTTTGAAAAATTGGTAGGAAATCATTATTCCTTAAAAGACAGTATAAGGTTAAACTAGTTTTAAAACCAATTTTCTTATCTATTTCATGTCAGACATGTAAGGTGGCTTCCAAAAAGGCATTCCCTGTAAGTATAGAGACTTTTTTTGTCAATGTTAACATTCAGAGGGTGATAGCCCTTAAAAAAAAGGGACGTACCTCAATTCAAATTGAACCCAAAAATGAGGGCCATCTACGTACCACTCCTTTAGTTGTTCAATTAAAGAGCAGCTGACACCTTAAAGAGAACTTTAACAAAACATAATATTTAGATAAAGTTCAGCTTGTATTTCACATTAGTTCTTTACTGTTCCTCCCCATTATTTATTGCTGAGGTCATTTATATGAAAACAGGTTTTTTGCTCCTGAAGAGTTCATCTATTTCTGTTGCTGTCTCCCTACCTGAGGTCATAATGCACTGCTTGTGACATCGCAGTTACTGTCATGGCAACAGATGGTGATGTCACAACAGAGCATTATGATTTGAAGTAGGGAGTAAGTAATAGAGGCAGATTAACTTTAAAGTAACTGCAAGAGATAAAAATCATGTATTCGTGCCCATTTTCTCAGTAATAAATAATGGGGAGGAGAACTCTAGAATATATATGGAATACAAGCAGAATTTTATGTAATTATTATGTTTTTCAAAGTTTTCTTTGAGGCATCAGTAGCTCTTTAAGCAGAAGAATTGATACCACTGGAAATGTTGTAAACTGAGCCCTGCTCTACTGTGTGAAGCATTTAATTTGGAAGCCTTTAATTTAGGTATTTTATACTTTCATGGGAACCAAGATATGATCTTATCCAGCTCTGTAAAGAACAGATTAGGAATATTATGTGTCAGTGCCTGCAGTAAGTACACAATTATTGGTACACTATTCATTTTAATTACGTGGGCATCCCTCAGTAATGTAATCAGTAGATCCTGCCACCTTTTCAGGTCATCTTCAGTTTTCTGTCTTAACGGGTTCAGATTCACCTTAACCAAATGTTTTATATAATTTGTGTTTTGTATTCCCAAATAATTGATTACTTTGTCCACAAAATTTAAGCCCCATTTATTTTTTATATTGAAAAATGGCTGGGAGTTCAGTCGCTGGGTTTGAAATGTAAATTTAAATGTCATCTGTGTGCAGTGACAATCTGATACTGGATCCCACCTCCGCAGATGGAAAGCCCTTTATGATACTAGATCCCCTAACTGCATTAGCCAGTGGTTCAAGGGAGGTAAACAATATTATCTCCCTTGAAGTCAATCAATCAAAATCTTTATTTATCCAGGCAGGCACAATTGAGCAAGGCTCATTTGCAAGGTGGACCTGGTCATGAATACATCAAAGTACAGTACAGAAGCAGGTATACAAAAAGCAATAATATACAAGGACGAAAAAGTATATACAGTGTATACAGTACAGTACAAGGTTGAAATAAATAAAAAAAAACAGCATTACTTTACAATTGAAAAAGTCAGCAGATGTACAGTCAACCATAGGCATACAGGGGTTATAAGCAGAGATCTTTTGAGTGAGGCAGCCGGCAACTACACATATCGTGGAAAGGGGCTGTGTATGGGGTGGCAGGTTAGAGAGGTAAAGAAGAGGAGGGATATATTACCGACGACTGGGGGAAAAATTGAGCTAAAGCCACAGAAAGTGACGATGGCTGTCGTGTACTTGTTTATTATGATAATGACGGAGGAGGGGTAGATAATTTGGACACTACTATGGATGGGGTGGGACTTTAGCCAGGCTGGAGTGGACAGGGAAGGGTGGGTGCAGCAGGAATAGTTAATAGGGAAAGAGTGAGAGCCAGGGGTAGAAACATGGCGAGCGTCAGGATGGAAAGGGGGAGTTGTGGAATTAGTGGGCTAGCAATGAGGAAAACATTTGCAAGGTGCTTTCATATAGCAATCGTAGAATGCCTTGATGATATTCAGGCTAACAAGGCAGTTCAGCTTCAAGTATCTCTTCTTTAAGTTATTTGCTTCTTCCCATCTAGAATAGTATCCAAAAATCCCTAAAACTCCCACAAACTGTTAATATGTCTACCTTCAAAATGCTGCTTCACCATCTGTTGAAAGAAACCTACAACTGTTTCCACAAACCATAGAACTCTAGAATACTCATTGGTTAAACCCATCTGCCTCCCTATCCTTCTAGGTTAGACTGGAGTCCTCTGTGAGCTTTATCTCCTCTTACTCTCTTCTCTTACTTTTCTAAGTAGGACTCAAGTCCCCAGTGACCCTCACCCAGTCTTACATCCTCCTCACCCCCTTCCCCCTACCTCACCTCTCCCCTCCTGGCTTCCCCTCTCCCAAGCACCACTTACTCACTTGGTGTCATCTGTCTCCTTTCTCTTCCCCTATTAAATAGTTGCCCCCATACTTTATTTTCTTCCCCCTGTTTTTCCACCATTCTAGGCTGTATATATTGTACATATTGTTTACTGTATATTTTATATTTTGTATTCTGGCTTCCTTGTATCTATTTATTGTATATTATTTTCCTAAGTTTGTTCTTTTAGAGTGCCAATTTTATGTGCTTTGTCCACCCAGGACCATTTTGTAAATGAGTTTATTTCAATGGTGCTTCTCCTGGTTTAATAAAGATTGATTGATGGAATAATGGGGATAAAGGACATCCCTGGCAAATGTCTCATTTATTTATTCATTTATTTACTGAAATGTTTCACCAGGAAAGCACACTGAACAACAAGTTGCTCGTCTCTCGGTGTGACTTGGGGGGGAGGGGTACTACTGGATGAAGAATTAGACATACAGTATAACATTTCAAACAAACAAGAAATTAAACATTCGATTACATTTGTAACAAGACAGTTAAAAAAGATATATCTTAAATAAACATTCAGTCGCATTTATAACATAACATACAATTAACCAAAGGGAAATTAATGGTGCCAGTTTTTGCCTTAAGGTTATGATATGTCATCTGAATCAATGAAATAAACTGCACACCACCTCCCATCATTTAATACCTGAAACATATAGGACCACTCAAGGTGATCCAAAGCCTTTTTAGGATGCAGGAACACTTCAATACCTCTTGCTTAGAATCTGACACAAAACTAACAAAGGCCCTTCATAGCACAGCCTTGAAAGATCTCCTTATCCCACAGTGTGTGAATCATGCTCCCTTATGTCTTTTCCCTACCAGCATCTTCCATATACTATAGTATATAACACTTTAAATTCATGCACGTTATATTTAGCGCTCTAAGCACAACCCGACATATTCACATCATTTTATTTTCACTGGTGGAACACTAGTGCTGCTATTGTATAGTGATCTACCTAATATTCACTGTCTTTTTATTTTCATGCTAATATGGAACCAGCGAAAATAGTAAAAATAAAAAGACAGTGAATATTTCCTGTTATATAGTACTTCTCCCCCACTTTATCTGTGCAATGTGCTGTTCTCATTACTTATGCCCAAAGTGTATTGCGTGATTTGCTTTTGAGCACATCATGATCATAAATGTGTAAGGAAGAAACGTACTCACAAAAAACGTTTGAAGACAAGAACACCATATACAGTGCCAGCTTATGTAGGACTTTTACATGGATTTATTTGAAGAATAAAGAGCAGAGTGCTGAGTACAATGTCATTCTGGCCACTGATAATTCAGATTTGCATGTCTTATTCACTTTAGAATGGAGACCTCAAAGTCTATAGTTTAAAAAAATATAAGTATACTAAATCCTTTCCATCCCAGGAATTCTGTGCATATTCATTATTTCTTCTAGGAACTCTGAGGTCATCTAGGTGTGGTTGGGCTGATCTAGAAGGAACAGAGTTAAGTGCCATAAATTTTCTTCCACTGAGCTTGGAATAGGGCCCTGATCGTATTTCAACTAACTCGATTACTTTATGCTTGCCTTCAAATTCATTTCCTCTGTGGCATTCAGAAACCACATTTAAATTTTTTACAACTAGCATGCATTTTTTTAAGAAATGTTGCGGGCAGCACTTAACACAACATTGTAATTTGTAAATCTCTTTCAGACCATTAAAAATTACTTATTATAACTACTTCTGAAAACATATAAACAATAACATTTATGTGTAAAATAGAAATGTTAATTGTCCAGTTAGTCCCTTATTTCAAGGTGCACAGAAATGTTTGAAATCACATTGGTCCTTGTATGATTGGGTAGAAAAATTAAGTGAGATTTGGGTCTTTGTATAAAGAATGGACCTGTGTGGGCCTGAAAATGTACACATTGTAACCACAGTGTTGGTCCAGTCTAAGTTACTACATTGGTCCAATGAAATGTTCACTTTGTCTGTAACACTGTCACATATTTTCTGAATCACTTACGTAATAATGCTAAAACAAGTGGACATTACCAGGGATTAATTCCAAGCAGGGGAAGTGTTGACCCCAAACCGAGCAGTAAGAACCTGCCAATGCCCACTTGTGAGGGTGTTGTTGTGATTATAAGTCTAGTTGCTTATTATCATCAGTTGTGTGAAAGGAAAAATCTGTGTTTTAAAAGAAAGAAATCATGCTGAGTGGTGCAGTGAGCTGTGCTATGCATTTTTAAGAGAGTAACAGCCAATTATAGAGCGCACTGGTCTCATGAATAAATAACACAACTTACAGTACAAAAAACAAAGCAATAAGACACAACAGGGTATAAGTCAGTGTAAGATAGCTGCACAGCCAGGAGGTAGTGATGTAACATGCCATATGTAAGTGACTTCAGCTCCTGGAAGTATAGTTATTCCTGCTTAACTAACAACAATAAGTGTTTTATTGTACTTATAGCATGGGTTATGGAAGGAAAATTAAGCAAAATGGTAAAACAAAATAAAAGTTTTTTAATCAATTTCTTTTAACAAAAATGTGCTTTAAGAGGTGAAACCTAGTCCTTCCACACTTTCAGCATGACTCTGCCTCCCATTCCCTGCCTCTGATTTGTTATCCTTTTCTTATTTTAAAAATTATTTAAATATTATTTTACTCTGTCCATATGCCCAAACCCTGCTTAAAATTACCCTGCACCAAGTAAATGTCCATGTACCTGCCTTTTGTGGTCAGTGTTTACTTCCAGTCAGCTCTCTAATTTTCATTTTTATTTCAGCTTTGCTTTTCACACTTCAGTGATGCTGCCCCATTTTGCCTGATGCCCCAGCCCTGTCTAGCCCCATCTAAAGTTCTTATCCATTCCTTCTGGGAGGTATGCCAGGGACCACACCTGATTCCATGTTGGATTGTGTTGGAGGTGGCAGCTATTCTCCACAGATCCATTTTATAGAGGAAGGCAGTGGCTTGTCTGGGCATCAGGGCCCAGAAGGATTGATATCATCCTGCATGGTCTGGGGCTTCCCACACTTAGTTTCCTCCCCAACAGGATGCTGCTGATGGAGGTGACAAGTGAGAATGCACAAGCAACTGTGTGGCTACACATGGCACCAGCCTCCCTCCTTCTTCTGGCTCTTAGCTGCACTGCCACCTGTGGTCACCAGGTGGCAATATCATAGCAGAGTCTGTTGCCCTCCCTCCCCAGAGAAGGAAAGCATCTGCTGGGATGCTCAGTCCTTTTCCCCTTCCAGGCCTCTGACAACTTGTTTTCATTCCCAAACCTATGTCATGGGCAGGGTGAGATACATAAGGTAGATAAGTGACATAGCAGATGAACTGGAGGGGAAGGTATGACTTTTTGCAGATGATGCCAAAATCTGTAATAGGGTGGACAATAAGAATGGGGTGGGGAGAATGCACACAGATCTTGGGAAACTGAGGAGTGATCAAGAGCTTGATAATTGGGGTTCAATGCCAAAAAGTGCAAAATCATGCACCAAGAGCACAGGAATCCAGCAATATCTCATGGCCTCAAAGTGGCAGGGCAGTGAAACAAAGCAGTGGGCAGGGCCCGTGTGATGCTGGGATGTGTTGGGAGCAGTGTCTCCAGCAAGAGGGGGGAAGCAGTGTTGCCACTGTATCACCCACTGGTGAGACCCCACCTGGCGTATTGTGTCCAATTCTGGAGGCTGCACCTCAGGAAGGGCACAGACAGGGTGGAGGCAGTCCAGAGGAGGACAACTAAAATGGTGCAGAGGTTCCACCAAAAGCCCTATGAGGGAGACTGAGGGCCCTCAGCATGTACAACCTGGTGGAGAAGAGAGTGAGTGGGGACATGATAGAGATGTACAAGGACCTCACGGAGGTGAGCAGGGTGTAGGAGGGGAGTCTCTTTCCAATGAAGAAGAGCACCAGGACTAGAGGGCATGCAATGTAGCTGGGGGGGGGAGTTTAAGAGGGATGTGAGGAAATACTGCTTCACTGAAAGAGTGGTAGACACCTAGACTAGATTGCCAGTGGAAGTGGTGGAGGCAAAAAAGAAGGAGGCCTCAATTATGCATGGGATAGAAATATGGAAATATAAGTAAATAGGCAGGGATGAGGGAGGGTCACTGGAGACCAGTTAGAATATGCAGAGACAGACTAGGCAGTGACCATCTGGGCAGACTAGGCGAACCAAGTGGTCCTTTTCTGCTGATAAATTCTATGTTTCTCTGTTTCTCGCCATAATGACCACCATAAAAATTGCTTTGGCTACTAGATTTTGAAAGCTAATGGCCAACTGGTTACCTGTCCACAAACTGAATTTTGAGTACTTAAAAATGATGGCCACTAAAAATATTGAGTTGGCTACCAGATTTTGAAAGCTACTGGCCAAACTGACCACCAGTTCACAGATGGATTAGTCCCACCTTGGTCATCAGCATAATAAGCAGTAACCATACTGCTGCATAGATGGGCTGTACCCCCCCCCCCAAATATTTAACAGCAGAAAAAGGACATTTGGTCTTTCGAGTCTGCTCGATTTTGCAGCTAGCAGCCCTATTCTGCAGCTGCCCCTCCCTCCTCACCCCCTCCCTTTATCCTCCCTCTTACCCTGTCCCAGCCCCTTTTGAAGCAGCCCACTGTTTTACAGGCTACTACCGCTGCAGGTAATGCGTTCCACCCTGCCACCACCCTCTCTAAAAAAGTGTCTCCTCATTTCCTTCCTGAACCTTCCCCCCTCCAATCTCATGTCACGGCCTCGAGCGTCCCTCCCCACCCTTACCTTAGATAGCCCCTCCATACCAGTCTTGTTTATCCCACTCATGTACTTGAATGTCTAGATCATATCCCCTCTGTCCCTTCTCTCCTCGAGCGAGTATATGTTCAACTCCTTTAGCCTACTCTCATACGGTAAGTCCCTCAGCCCCTGGATCATCTTAGCTGCTCTGGGCTGCACCCCTTCCAGTAATTTAATGTCCCTTTTCAGGTATGGGTGCAAGTACTGCATGTAGTATTCGAGATGAGGTCTAACTAATGAGCCATACAACGGCAGAATCACCCCCCTCCTTGACGTTATTCCCCTTGTGATGCAACCCAGCACCATTGGAACTGAGCAAAATGTAAGCATTAAGCATCACCAGGGATAAGGTTACCATCTTTTCATCTAACCCTCAAAGGATCATGAGACACAAGGCATAGCTGAGTGTTTTATGCCCCTACGGTCAGATTAACAAAGTTAACCCAACCTCTGGTGTGCCTTAGTGCTATTATTAAACTAAAATGTGTTGTGTTTTTAGACAAATGTTTTATAGTTAAAATTCTAATTATTTATTGAATCCCTTTGCAGCAGAGTTCCTGATCCCTTATTACCTGGTTTATTTCCACCTGACAGGCTGATGATGCACATGTGACTTTAGAACACTGCATAACCTGATCCTACCTTCTCTCCCTCATTCCTGGTATTCCTCAGTCCTTTCATGTGTATTACTGAGGCTGGAAGCACATCTACCTCTGTTCCACTATTTTGCAGCATTTTAAGATAAGAACATACCTATTCATTCCTCCATCACCTTTATCTGTTAATTGTTGAATGAATGAGATTGAATCTGTAAAGAAGATCCAAATTATGTTTTACTTGTTTTATGTATTTTCTCCTACCATTCTCATTGTAATGGCACCCTGAGCCTCCGGGAAAGAGTGCCAAACAGAAATAAACTCTACCACTACCACTACTACAGATTTGGACTAGTTTATTTGTCTTTTTTGCATATTTATAGAACCAAGGCTAGACTTGATCATCCCCACGCCCCATCATGATAGTTGGCAGTGGGCTATAGTCCTACTTTATATCTACTGCAAAGGTGCAAAGGATCTTTTCTAGGACTACAAAATATATTTTTACTACTGCCAAGATTTCCAGGCATTCCAGGATCTTAATCTTAAAAGCACATAATGTGTTGGCAGATAGATAGATAGATAGATAGATAGATAGATAGATAGATAGATAGATAGATAGATAGATAGATAGATAGACAGACTGACAGATAGATAGATAGACAGATAGATAGATAGATAGATAGATAGATAGATAGATAGAGAAGCTTTGTTAATGCATCAGTTAGGATTCCACCATCAAAAGTAGGGGAATGTGGTGTTAGGGTTGGAATTCCCTTACTCCTCATTTCCACTTTCACCCTTCCATGCAACAACAGTCATTGGGGTGTGTGCCTTTGGGGTTGTCAGTCTGAACAATCGCCCCATTCCATGTAAGTAATCTGAGATGGAACAGCACAGGAGAATGGGGTGAGTGTTAGGACTAACAGCTCAAGGTACAGTCCTGACGGCTGTTTGTGCATATGGAGGGTGGGATGGGTGGGGTGCTAGGGTTGGAAATTCTTAACACCACATTTCCTACTTTTGATGGAGGAACCCTAAATGATGCATTAACAAAGTTTTTTTGCCAAGAATTTCCTTACTTTTTGAGAAAGTATAATCGTAGTCTTGTTTGCTTGAGGAAGCGCAGAGCCCTCTGGTCCCTGTGCTCCCATCACTCCTTAATGGTATCCGTATTTGCATATGTGCTCCATATATGTGTATATATATGTATGTAGCTCTGGAAGCGCAGGGCCTGGAGGGTCCTGCACTTACATCTGTAGGGCAAGCGTGATGAAATTGTCAGCATAGCCACGTTATTACCCCACCTGATGTACCCTGTACAGAAAATGTTCATATCCCGACTGAATCATAATTCCGTACAATGGCAATTCCATTCTGCTCCACAGGTGTAATAACACATTTTGGCCAGGATGTGAAAAATGACAGCTGTGACACACATTTGGTGGGGTAATAACAAGTGTATGTTAAAAATCTGATGCCAAAATATTTTACATTTTACAAAGTTACAAATGTCAGTAGCGAAGTAACAAAGAATGATCATGACTCAGTCATTTTTTGACATTTTGACCCCACATTTTCAACATGGGCTTTTGGGGACCCCACCTCATGAACGGTATGACTGCTATTACACAAACACACCCAAAAGTTGAATTCACCAAGCGACTGAGAAATCACTTTCCGGGCAGGAGTTGTGTGATGACAGTTATATTGTTCATGAGATAGGGTTTCAAAAAGGCCATGTTGACAATCTGAAGTAAAAATATCAAAAAATGTCTGAGTTATACATAAAAGTTGAAACCCCCACTGAAATACATTAAACCACATTTATCTTAGATTCTCATATTGCAGTTGCTGGTTCTATCAGCAAGACATGTCTTCAATTGGGAGAGAAGATCTCGAACCTGTGACCTCTTCAGGTGAGTGAGGGTGTGTGTGGGTGTCAAGAGGGATGTGGCGAGGTGGGTGCACAGTGGGAGGTCAGTGGGAGGGTGTGAGTGTGATCTGCAATGGATGTTTTTTTCACAGGCTAAAGAAAATTTAAAAAGACATCGAGGGACAATTTTCTTATTTTTAGCACACTATGAACATGGGAGGGTGGAGGGATGCTACTACCCACCAACGAAATGAAGAAATGTTCATCGGGGAGGGAGGGCCACGAGATATAAATGGTTAGAAGGGTTTAAAGATGAAGCCTTTCAGTTTGCTACTGTACTTTGCTGAAATTTGCTTACTTGGTGACTAGTGAAGGACTTAATATAATCAAATGGGTAAACTCATGGCTGAGTAATAGGCAGCAGAAAGTAAACAGAAAGGGTTACTTGTCAGATTGGGGGAAGTTAGCAGCGGGATGCCGCAGGGCTCTGTTTTGGGCCCCTTACTATTTAATATATTAATAACTAGTATGCAAGCAAATAACAGTATTTAGTTACATAAATATGCTGACGACTGTAAATTAGAATGTGTTGTTAATAATTTGGAATCGGCAAAAAATCTGCAGTCAAACCTGGATTAGCTTGTCGAATGGTCAGTAAGGAATACAATGACTTTTAATACAGCAAACTGCAAAGTAATGCACTTGGGTAGGAATAACAGGTAAGTTATTTGTAGTATGAATAACAACATTTTAGATAACATTAAAATTGAAAAAGATCTGAGTATTACCATCAGTAATGACTTAAAGTTTACAACCCATATTAATAACATAACCAGGAAATGTAATGGCATGCTGTCTTGCATATTAAAACTTAATAAGAGTAGGGAGCCAGAAGTCTTAATCCCCCTATACACAAGTTTAGTTAGGTCCCATATTGATTATTGTGCTTCATTTTGTGCACCTACTTCTTTGGGGTGTAAAACTTCCATAGAAAGAGTGCAAAAAATATTTCCAAAGAAGACAGTTGGCTTGAAAAATATAGACTATAGTAATAGGTTACAAACTCTAGGATTGTTTTCATTAGAATACAGATCTTTAAGGGGTGACCTATGTCTAGTTTATAAAGCATTGAAAGATCCTGCCCTATGTGAGGCTATTTATCTTGAAAAACATGCTGTTGTTTTAGAAACAAGAGCACATAAACTAAGGTTAAAAATGAATACAAATAAAACATCCAAAAGGAATAATTATTTCACTCAGCGTATTCCTGCAATATGGAACTCCTTACCATCAGAGGCGGTATCTTGTAATAGTTTGGAAGACTTTAAAAGTAAACTGGATGAATATATGGAAAAAAAGAAATACACCTTTTGCCAATAGGTAAACAAGTTCTATAAGGGCTTGTCCCTTGAACCCGTACTACACCTACGAACCTATGAACCTATGCATTGTTTTATAGCTCCACCCTTAGACAGGAACAGACAGGTATCAAAAGTATTTGTCTAGTTTGATTAATGTCAATTTTTTTAACCTAGTTTCTTGGTTTCTCCAACAGAAAATAAAGAAACGATGTGACAGTAAATGTGATTAGAGTCATATACATTTAGCAGGCTGAAAATGTGAATCAAGTAGTTTGCTGTCATACTCTGAAAAAAAAATCACACAATGCATCAGCAAACTTAATTTATTGACTAATGATTTGCATAATCAGTACAAAGAAATCGCTAGAATGTCTATACCTGTCTTAACACAGATTGAGGCAAAAGAGTGATCTTTTTTCGCAAAACAGCCGAAGCCTTTGTCGTAATTTGTGGCAAGCCCCACCCCCTGGTGAAAATAGTGCCGCAATTTGCAGCAGTAAAATCTTTGTGGATGAAATAAACATATTTCTGCCCAATTTGTGGGCAAACTGAGCCCAGAATCTGATTCCGCGGGCCCCAATTAGATAAACACAACTGTTGGTGTTTACCACCTCTCAGTATTTTTTGAAATATTTAAATTAGTTTGCCTCATTAACTGAAAACAAGATGGCAGAATCTCAACACTACATTCTACATTTGCAACAATAGATACTGCTTTCCTGGCAACAAAACAGTTTTTTCACATGGCCCATCAAACGTTTCCCATAGGAAATAATGGGAAAATTGAAACTTTAATAACTTTTGAACTGATTAATATTTTTCCACCAAACCTTCAAAGGCAAATCTGTGACCCAAGACCTGTATACTCTGTAAATTTCAGAAAACAACTCCACACAGTTTCTGAGAAAAGGCATGACAAAGAGTTTACACAAAAATGGTAATTTTCACATTTTTGGACACTTGCCAGGTCCAGAGATATTTTGCCCCGATGGCACATGCAAAATTTCATATGACCTGATGGAATAGTTATGAAGTTATTAAAGTGCAAAATTTAAAGTTTAATATAGAAGTGACCATTGAACCCTAACTATAGGAGCGTGACTGTGCCCCTATAATTAATATATATACCGTATATACAGGGCCGGATATTCAAACTGCACCCAAAATGTGCGCAATAGCAGGAGCAAGCACAAGGCCATTGCGCACATGCGCAATAGACACGATATTCAAACATGGAGCAAGGCAAATTGCGCAACCAGCCAACATCTGAATATTGCACAACCTGTGCCATAGCGCAACCAGGAAGGGGAAGGTGAGCAGATATAATGCGCTATAGCGCAACAAGGCCAGCCCAGCTGAGCAGTCCAGAGGCGCCATAGCGCAAGCAGAGAGCCCCCCAGCAGCAGAGCAATGGAATTGCACAACCAGGGAGGTAGACAGGGGCCCACCACCCATGCCACCCATGCCACAGATGGGCACAGGAACACACTGCAGAACTAACAATGCACCCCCACACCCCAAGCACAGCATAAGTGGGGGAGGGACAGAATATCCATCGGCCAATGGGGCCAAGCCAACAAAGCACAGCCGGGCCATGTTGCCCCAGCACACCCACTGGCAAGCTGAGACTGCCACACAAAGGGGCGGACAGCCCAGTGCACATCAGGCCCACCTTGTGCACAGCACACCCTGCACTGTGACCCCAAGACACCACCTATGAGCAGTGACTGTCACTGCAGGAATCCCATCCATCCCCTGTCACACTGCAACCTGGTGTACCACAGAACCATACAAGCCAGACCCACCATGAGCACCCAGCAGTGGTGGCAGCACACGCAAGACCGACTGAAAGCCACTCCCACACCAGAGAAACCTCCCCACGCACACACACACATACAGGACAATACCACCCCAGATGCCATGCACACCACTGCAACTGAGCACCTATAGCCAGCTGCAAATCAGAGACCACCACAGTATTCATAACAAAATATATATTTCCAATTATATATGAACAATAACAATATGAACAACCAGAACTATATACAAATATATATAAATACAATACAAGGGTGGGGGTACGGGTACAAGGTAGGGGTGGGTAAGGGGCAGGGGTGAACAACTGGGAGAAGGAAAGCAGGGTGTGAGGGATGGGTAAAGGGGGAAGGTGATGGGCAGCTACTGCCTGCCAGCCCGCTCGTCATCCGGCTGCTGCTGGTCCCGGGGCCTCCTCCTGCGCCTAATGCCACGGCGCTGCAGGTCCCTCAGGATGTCGAGGGAATCCATGGCCACCTGAATGAGCTGGTGGACTGACCGCTCAAGCCTCTGCAGGATCCGGACACCAAGGACAAGGGATCAGAATCAATGGCTGTGACTGTCCATATCCCTGAAGCCCACCCAACATGCATGACATACAGCCAAGTGCCCCGCTCCTGTGATGGAGTGCACCCACCCACAGTGACCGTGCACGAGACATGCCCAGCCAGCCAGCAACAGCCATGTGTGCCACTGCACACACACACACCACCCATGTCCAGCACAGCACAACCAAGGCTGTATAGTGACGTGGCTATGCGGTGGGAAGGCAGTGCCACAGCCATGTGCCCAGTGCATGCATGGACCACCATTGATGCACTCCCAGACATGCAGTGACACTGGACAGTGCTGACTGTCACATGTCGCGTGCATGGCAGTGTTGTCCATGGATGGTAGCCATGTCCTGCCCCCCCACAGCATGCAATAGCATTCATGATGTCATGTCACTCACCCTCATCATTCTGCTGCTGCTGCTGCTGTCGTGGTTTGTCACCACCACCACCACCAACACCACGCACAGCCACCGCTGCCACCCCTTGCTGCGCCTCAGCCTGGGCCCTCCTCCGCTCTGCCATGCCTGTGGGAAACAAAAGGTGAGAAACACATCAGTGAAATCCCAAAGCAGACATCCCCTGCCCCAATAGGTGTGCCCACACCCAGCCAGACCCATACATCACATATACTGTAAACACCGCCACAGCCAACCAGAGACCAACCCTCCCCATGTGCTGGTCACAATACACAGTGTTACCCATAAGGACAATACAGGTGCATAGACGGCTCACCCACCTGGCCGAGGCACCATGCCCCTCCTGGCACATGAATGAAGTCATGCCAGTAGTGCCGGCTCCCTCCTCCGCAGGTCACCGTACCGGTGCCTGCACTGCTCTGCTGACTGCCACTGGCCAGTGGCCTCCTCCAGAGCAGTGGCCACCTGCTGCCACACATGAGTCCTCACCATGTTCAGGGGTTCATCCCCAAACAGTGGGCCATGGTGAGGCTCCACTATGGCCACTAGGTTTGCCAGTTCCACTGCACTCCATTGTGGGGCTCTCCTGCGTGCCATCCCTGCATGTATATAGTAGGCAATATGGCACTCCACAGCGCGGCAACCCCACATGGAATTGTTGTGCAATACAACTCTGCTATTCCCTATCGCGCTGTTCATATAGCGCCGCCAGTCCCTATTGCGCTGTTACCGAACAGCACGATAGAGCTGCAGACATGCCATACGTACAGCGCCAAGGGGGCAAAGGTCGGGCACAGGGTCATGGGTCTCTGGCGCAAGGCCACGCACAGCTCCATCGGATGTCTATACGTCCAGCGCGATTGGTCGCCTGTGTGTCATTGCCACAGTGGACTATTGCACAGTTGTGCCACAGCGCCGTGTAGTGACCATCACTGTAGTGCCACTGGCACAATGGTGGCCGTGTCCTGAATTGCCTATCATGCACAGCACGTCATCAGCACGGCAGACACCTGCGTAAGCTACCTGGGCATGCGCATTGCAGTGTACTACGCAGTCACAGAACTGCGCCATTGGCTCAGCCGGTTCAACTGTATTGCGCCAAGCGCGCAAGCGCGATATTCAGCCGTCATATACAATCATCCGATCAGCCATTCAATGGCGCTGGCGGCGAGTTGCATCTCGATAAAGTTGCTCCAGTCTAATTTGCATGCATATGCGCTACTCATCGGCGACACTGTTCTGCAGTGGCCATATTCGATTACTGCAGTTGATAGGTGAGTTGCATGCATTGTGCTGTTCTGGACCATGGCCCCAGAGAATTGCTGTGTACTGCACAGTCACGGTGACCACTCTCACCCATACAGGCTGTGAAAATGACCGGCGAGGACTGGGTGAGGAGGATGATGGTGGGCAGAGAGGAGGCCCAACTTACGAAGGCAGAGACAGAGGCACTCTTTGAGGCCTACCTGGCTGAGGAGCCACTTCTCAGTGGATGGCGGGGCACCCTCAGGCCCATGCTGCTGCATGGGAGGGGGTTGGCACGTGCCGTCAACCTGCATGGCAGCCACCAGCGCTCTGTGCAGGAGTGTAAAAAGAAAATGGGGACCGACAGGAGGAGAATGAAGGAGAAGGTTGCAGCCATCAGGGCGGCACGTGCTGCAACAGGCGGGGGACAGCCGGAGGTGGTGCAGCTGACCCTGGCAGAGGACATGCCCGCTGCAAGCATGCAGCTCAGTGCCATTGAGGGTGTTCCTGGAGGTGGCTTCCAGACAGGTGGTAGCCCATCACTGCATGGTATGTCATGGTCAGGGGGGAAGGTAGTTCACATGCACTAACATGTCCTTCCTTTCTGTTACAGATCCTGTGAGTCTGCAGGGGTCAGCAGTGAAGGGCCTGTCCACTGCGGACAGCCACCGGAGTTGGAGGAGGACCATCCACCTCCGCAGATTGCCGGCGTGCACTGCGGCAGTGTGCACACCTGGCTACCTTCACTGATGTTGAGACAGGTGTAGGGAGTGCCCTTCCTGTGTCCCAGTGGTCTGGCATGCAAGCATGCCAGCACGCTGCGGCTGTGGCTGTGGCACAGACCTGCACCATCGATGATGCACTGACCACTATGGGCATTGAAATGTGTGTGTCACAGAATGGACATACAGCAGGACAGCTCACGTCCATGGATCTAGCTGGTTCCGACGTGTGTGCCAGCATGTCAGCACAGTCCCAGGCTGTGCCTGTCAGCACTGGTTGGGCAGCACCGGTGGCTGTGCAGGTCACTGGCACTGTTGCAGCCACAGCAGTGGAACCACTGATCCCGTGGGCACAGCAGGTGGAGGGGCAGCAGCAGTCACCCACCGGGACTGGGGGTACAGGGCTCAGCGGTGATGTAGGTGCACCGCCTGTGGACATGCCCATATCTGGTTCTGGTGAGCAGCACCCACCCTCAAGGGGTGCTGTACATCAGGCCCTTCCAGACCCTAAGGGACAGGTTGCCGATGTGGCAGACGACCTCTTTGATGAGCACACCCACCTGCTGCAGGCATCAGTACAGCAGCAGATGTGGGTTGCAACATCCATGGAGGCACTGTGTGTGGCTATGGAGCAACACAACAGGGACACCGAGAGGATCCTGTCCTGGATTGACCATTTGCGGGTGGATGTGACCGCTGCCATCGACAGGCTGAGACAGGCAGTGGTTGGTGTCGTGGCCACATTGGGCACACAGTCAGGTGCCCCTGTGCCACTCACACTGCACAGTATGTTATCCACTCCCCATTCCCAGCGTCATGCGACACCCACCCTGTCGACACCGGGTTCAGCTGTGGGCATCCCGAGCACCCCTGGTGCAGGTATGTTTGGTATGCTGCAGACCCTGTGTGGACAAGGTCCGCGTTCGCGGTGGGACCCTGGTGGTCCCATCGGTTGCCACCCATGGCCCCATCCTCCAGCCTGCCAGTGCTGCTGGGTCTTGGCGGGGCCAGACGCATCCGAGATGGCGTGGCACTGTGCCGCATGACTGAGCTGTCTCCCAGTCGCGGTCTCTGTCTGGTGCTGCCCTGTGTACAATGTGTGTGTTTGGTGGGCGGTGCACCGGTGGGTGCCCTGCTCTGCGCTGACACACGGACCACCTGCACACCCTCCGACTGCTGCCCACAGGTGCGTGGCCTGATGATGATGCCTGCATTGCGCTGTACCAAAGTGCAAGGGTGGCCAGCATCTGACACACGTACATGGACAGTACAAGTGGTGGTGGTGGCATGTGGATGTGTGTGTATTTAATGTCTGTGTTCCTGCTCTGTTGTGCACCTGACCCCTGTGCACTTTGTGCCTGTTGTGTGTGTGTGTGTGTGTCTGTCCATGTGGTGTGTTACTGTTCACCCCTACCTGGTTGTGTGTGTGTGCTTCTGTGCCCTGCCACTTCCCTCGCCATCATGCACCCCTGGTGTGTTTCCCTGTATGTATGTGGGTTGTGCCCTAGCCACTGCTGGTTGCACATGGCCCCATGACTTACATGTGTTGGGCAAAGTGCTCCTCTGTGATGGTGTCCCGGTGCAGCTGGGCCAGCCAGATCAGTCGGGGGTCACGCTGTCTAAGGGGGGGCTGCTTATCCCCATCATCACCGGTGCCATCAGCGTCCCCATCGCTGTCTCCCTCCTCGACCTGTACGGCTATCCCACAGTCTTTGGCCATGTTGTGCAGGATACAACAGGCCAGGAATATCCCACAGGCCTTTGAGGGCTATACTGTGAGAACGCCGGAGGGGTGTCTAGGCATCGGGCGTGCCTTCAGATCCCAAACACCCGCTCAATGATGATGCTGTGTGGCGTGTGCCTCATTGAGCGTTGCTGCAATGGGGTCATGAGCCACCAGTAGGGTGTGAGCAGCCAGGGATGAATGGTATCCACTGTCACCTGTGTGGAAGTGAAGTGGAGGTTAGTGTCATGTTCAGGCTCATATTGCCCCTAACCCTGTGTGCCACTCCCATGGCACCTGTGGCTTACCCACCCTTGCCCCCGATTTGCCAATCCTACATGCATACTCACCCACTAGATGTCCTGTGGGGTTGTTCCCACTCTCAAATCGATGGCACAGTGCTGATTGGTACCATATGAATGAATCGTGTGCTACACCAGGGTGCGTGGCACAGACATTGATGATGCGCCCACTGGCATCACACACCACCTGGCAGTTGACACTGGAAAACCCCTTCCGATTCTGATAGGCAGCCCCATAGGGGCCAGGTGGCATGCGAATGGCCACATGGGTGCAGTCTATTGTCCCTAGCACGCCAGGCATACGTGCTACCCTGTGGAACTCCTGTATGTTTGCTGTATGCTCTGCCGTGGTGCTGGGGAAATGGATGTACTCTGCAGCATGTGGCAGCAGTGTGCTGAGGAATTGGGTGAGGATGCATGATGTGGCTGACTGTGTTATGCCTGTGGTGTCCCCATTGGTCTCTGGAAGGTACCCATGGTGAGCAAGCACATGCAGGCTGTTACCTTTGTCTCCACTGACAGAGCGTGACTCCGTCGTGAGGGTGCCTGCATCACATCACTGCACAGCTCACAAAGCCACCTCAGTATAGCCCTGTTCAGGCGGTACTGGACCACAATCTCGACATCTGAATACAGCTCAAAGCTGATGCTGGCACGGTACTGCCTGTTGGGGGCTTACCGCCGACGGGCCCTTCCATGGCCACGTCCCTCTGAAGCATGCCTTCTCACCCCCCTCATTACAGCTTCCATGTGGAAGCTGGCACTGTCCATGTCCCTGGCTTGTGTTCCCCCCTGGCTGTTGTTGCTCTGTTACCCCCACTGTCCTGACTGCTACCTTCACTGCACCGGGTACACCTACTGGCCTCTGCACTCTGTGGCCCCACACACCTTCCCTTGCCCCTCTTCTGTCCTGTGCACTCCCTGACCTGCACTGTTTATTGCTCTGGCCTGCTCTGTCTCCCTGCCTCATGTGGCTTCCCTGTCGCGTTCTTGCGCCTCTTCCTTGAGCCTTTTTATTTGGCTCATTTCGGCTGGTAACTTCCGCCTGATCCACTGTTGCGCGTTGCGCAAACGCTTTGAATATCGCATTTGCACTTATGCATGGTTCCACCCTTCAGTTGCACATACCTTCATTAACATGCGCTGTTGCTCAGCATGTTTTCTGTGGCGCAACTGCCTCCCTGCTGAATATCGCAGAATGGCACAATTTCGGACTTAGCGCTGGAGCAACCTATTCTGTGGGCGCAACCTTTTGAATATCCCACCCACAGTATATATATATATATATATATATATATATATATATATATATATATAGTAGCATGGTAGTGCCACTATAGTTAGGGTTGAGTACCCAATTTAAGGTTAAAGTGTGAAAGTTTGTACCTTAATAACTTTGCCATTGAATGACGGATATGCCTAAAATTTGGCAGGCATGGAGCAGAAGCATAGATCTTGGGATCTGTGAAGCTTTGTACTGGTCAGACATATGGTTGCAGAGAAAACAAAGCTCCCAAGTCTGTTTACTGCACATTTTTCAAGATATTTTTTCAAGTCCAGTGCGGTGGCTGTCATGGAGATATGCAAATGAGCTACAGACAACTCTGAACCTCATTTGCATATCACTGTGACAACTACCACCCAGAGCTAAACAAAATCTTTAAAATATAAACTAAAAACACTTGTCAGCAAAGTGTTCACAACATTTTAACTCCCCCCCACCCACAATTTCCTGATGATGTCTTAACTATTCTAACAAAAAAAAAAGACACAAGATTTTACTAGAAAACAGAATTTATATCACTCAGTCTGGTTGGAGAAAAAATGTCCCCCAGCAATTACATAAAACAATACATGGGGGAGTGCATATCTCAAATTTAATGCACACCCTTGGTCTGGGATGCTTTGATAAACCCCTTGAACTTTGCCCTAGGGGTTATGTAGCAATCCACACCTCAGGTATGCATTAAATTCTCATTATGCACACCTCCCATGTATTATTCTATATAGTATTTGCCTGTGGGAGTGCATGGCCCTCCAGGACCTGTGCTCCCATCCCTCCAGGCCCTCCGCTTCAATTTCTAAGACATCAGTGAGCAAATTCTCAGTATAGCCATCTTATTACCCCACCTCATGTACCCAGTATATAACAAATTCGAATACCCACCGCAAGTAGTTCTGCACAAGTGTAGTCATTCCACACCAAAGGTGCAGAAACACATTTTGGAAAGGATTTGAAAAATGACACCTGTGACATACGTGAGGTGGGATAATAAGAAGGCTATGTTGAAAATATGGGGTAAAAATATTGAAAATTCCCAAAGTTGCGAGTGTGCATAGCAAAATTACAACAAATGGCCATAACGTTGGCATTTATTCATATTTTGACCACATATTTTCAACATATCCTTCCTATTACCCCACCTCATGAACAATATGACTCTCAGTATACAAATCCCACCTGAAAGGTGAATTTGCCAAGCAACCAAGAAATCACCTTTCGGGCAGGAGTTGCATAACAACAGTCATATTGTTCATGAGGTGAGGTCCCCAAATGGCTATGTTACACATTTGGTACCAAAATGTCAAAAACTGACTGAGTTATGAATAAAAGTTGAATCCCCCACTGAAATACATTGAACTGCATTCTCAAATTGCAGTCGCCATTTCCAGCAGCAAGACATGTCTTCGACTGGAGAGTGGATCTGGAACCTGGGACCTGTTCAGGTGAGTGAGGGTGTGTGGGGATGTACGGGGGGTGGGGAGATGGGTGCTGAGTGGGAGGTGGAGGTGTAGGAAGCTGATCATCGAGGGACCATTTTCTATTTTTACAGGTTTACAAAAATCATCGAGGGACTGTTTTCTTAATTTTAACTTTTGGCTGCAATGGGAGAGAACAAACCTTTAAAATGAGGATGGTGATCAGAGGGTGGAGGGTGCCACTAGATACCAGGGAATATGAAAAAATAATGTGGAAGGTGATCAGAGGGTGGGGGGTGCCACTAGATACCAGGGAACAAGTATTACAATGGGGACAGTGATCAGAGGGTGGGGGTGCCACTAGACACCAGAGAATAGAATAAAGTAATGGAAACGGCAATCAGTGGGTAAGGGAATGCCACAAGACACCAGGGAGTATGAAAAAATAATGGAGATGGTGATCAGAAGGTGGCGGGTGCCACTAGACACCAGGGAACAAACATCATAATGGGGATGGCAATTGGAGGGTGGGGAGTGCCACTAGGCACCAGGGAACAAATATAAATAATGGGGACAGTGATCGGTGGGTGGGGGGGTGCCACTAGACACCAGGAAAGAAATTTAAAATAAGGGAGATGGCTATCAGAGGGTGGGTGTGCCACTAGAAAACTTGGAATATGTGTTCATCATTTATGGGGACAGCGATCGGCAGGTGGGGGTGCCACTAGATACAGTACCAGGGCAAGTGTGGCACACAGCTGATACTGCAGTTGGCAACACAAGTTCAGCTATGGCTGCAGAAGTAAAGAAATTCTTGCTGTTCTCATACAGAGAACATGGGGGAAATGCTCCTCTCACTATGCTGGGTACCCAGGATTTTGGGTGCCCAGATAATGCATTTCTGGCCATAATGTCAAACAACAAACATCAGAATCTAGTTAAACAGCTCCCATTTAGCTAGGTTCTGATGTTTTGTTTTCAAAAATTCCAGCACTTTTATGTATTTTCCAGGTTAGTCAGTAGTGAAAAAAATTAACAAGATGGTGGTTGGCATGGCACAAAAAATGTTTGGTGCCCTGCCAATTCAGTGGCTCGAAACTAAAAACCAGCATTTGCTGCATCACATTTTCACTTTTGCCACACAACATTATCTGAAAACCACTACTGCACATGTGCAGTTTAGAAAACATTAAATTTAAAAGCCTTATAACTCAGGAACCCTTTAAATTGCTTTTAATAGACCTGTCAAAGGCATTACCTTGGGACATAACACATCCTCTGCAAGTTTGTGGAAAAAATGTCATTCCTTATAGGCTGTAGGGGAGAGAGAGAGAGAAAAAAAATGTGAGGCATAGGAAAAAAGTTAGATTTTTACAAAAAATGACACATGCAGATTTAAAAAACCACACAAGCTGCTGTCAAAAAAAATGTCCACAGATCAAGACATTGCCTCCTAGACAACACATACAAAATTTCAGCTCATTTCATCAAAGGGAGCCAAAGATGTTAATGTGCAAAGTTTAAGGTTTACCAGTAAACAGGCTACTCAACCGTGGATGTGCTAAACAGCCACCTGGCCAACATCCAGGAATGGATGGCCTCCAACTGGCTGAGGCCTAATCCTGACAAGACAGAGATCCCGGTGGTTGAGCCTGGTCACAGGCGTGATGGGAGTGCTTCCAGAGTGGCAAAAGGAGTGGTTCTGGGATCCACCCTGTTGATGGCTTCCCCTAGGGTGAGAAGACTGGGCATTTTCCTGGATGACAGATTGACACTTGATGCTCAGGTATCATCTGTTGTCCAAATTTGTTTTTACCACTTAAGGAATATCATCCGAATTAAACCCCTAGTTCCGTCTGAGGACCTGCCATCACTAGTACATGCCTTTGTCACTTCCAGATTTGACTACTGTAATGCTCTATACTTCAGGGTCTGTAGCGTGACCATCCACTGGCTGCAGCTGGTGCAGAACACAGCGGCCAGGTTGCTGACGGGCCTGCCTAGGTCGCGTAGGTCATGTCATGTGACCCCGGTCCTGCGATATCTGCACTGGCTGCCTGTTAGGTGGAGGATGAGTTTCAAGGTGGACTTGCTCACCTACAAGGCCCTGTATGAATTGGGCACTGGTTGCCTGACAGATCTCCTCACCCCTGCCACTTCGGTCTTCTCCCTGTGCTCCTCCTCCAGGGGCCTCCTTGTGGTTCCGAGGGCCAGGCTGAAAACCTCTGTCAATTGAACTTTTGAGGTGGCCGGCTCAGCCCACTGGAATTCACTACCTAGGTCTGTAATGGAGGCCCCATCAGTGGAGGCATTCAAGAGGGGCTGAAAGACACATCCATTTAAAATGGCCTTTCTGAACTATCCACAATGTTTTAAATGTGTTTTATTGTTTTATTATTTATAAACTATTTATAAAATTAACTTATTTATATCTGTATTTTAAAAAAGTTTGCATAACCCTGTAGAGCTTTCTTTTATTCTTAGTACTACTACCCTGCCTGTTTCTTGACTGTGTAAGGTGCCCAGAGCCTCCGGGATAGGGCACCATATAAATAAACCAACTTACTTACTAGCCCTAACTATTAGGGCACTGCTGTGCCTATATATATATATATATATATATATATATATATATATATATATATATATATATATATATATATATATATGCACAGTGATGCCCACCAGGATGAAGTGCAGTGCTGCAGAATTCTGCAGTAGAGTTATTGCAGTAAACAATGCAATTTTAATAGGAGTAGTCGCTTTTGTCATGCAGTAAACCTGTGACACTGTGCTTCATCCTGGCGGACTTTACTATACTGTATACATATATGTATATACATATATATATATATATATATATATATATATATATATATATATATATATATATATTTTAATATTGTAGGGGCACGGTTGAACCCCTGTAGTTATAGTTGAGTAGACTGTTTAATGTTAAACCTCAGATTTTGTACTTTAATAACTTTGCAACTAATCAATAGATTTGCACAAAATTTGGTATGCACCATCCTGTGGTGTAGTTCTCTTGCCATGGCAAGTTTCATTCTGGTTGGATGTGCAGATTCTGAGATCTGGATAGTGTCAAAAAGTTAAAAGTCAGCACTTTTTGCAGTTTTTTCCTCATCAACTTGTGCCCAGACGGCGTGGCATTTTGGTGTGATTTTTTTTTTATGGTAGAACGAACTTGGGCAACAGAACTGCCAGCATTTGTTTTGTGAAACAATATTAAACTGTTGCAAAGTTAAGCTCCCATTATTTCTTATAGAAGATCACTTTCCAGAATAGACATAGAAAGTTTGACAAAGGATTTGTTCTCATGAAAAAGGATTTATTCTCGTGAGAGCCATTCCTTTTTTGTGAGGAGGTTTAATTCTCGCGAAACCCATTCCTTTTTCATGAGGAAAAATTCATTTTTATTTGGGGAAAATTATTTTTCTCAAGCCAACATCTTGTTTTTTTTTTCCACGTCTAAAAAGCGTGGAAAATAAATAGAAATGTTGTCGTTTTACAAAACAAACACCAGAACCTAGCTAAACGGGCCCTGTTTCACTAGATTCTGGCGTTTACTTTTCACAATTAACCCTAGAAATATTTTTTTCTGGGCAGCCAAAATCTCGGGTGCCCAGCTTAGTGACAGGAGCCTTCCGCCACATTTTCAATATGAGAACAGCAGATCTTATTTACATCTGCAGCCACAGCTGAACTCCTGCTGCCGGCTGCAGTGTTAGTTGTAAGCCCTCATTTTTGCTGATGTCTAGTGGCACCCCATCACTCCCTGATCACTGTCCCCATATACTATATAACCCCATATGTTCACTGTAAATTTATTTTTGCTATATACATGGATGGACTCAGTACCGTGGAAATAAATTTACAGCTTATGAAAAATTACAAATATGCTGAAAACCACGTGTTTGTCACTGAAATCTGATCACAGTAATTGATACCTTTAGTTCAGTAAAGGATGTTAGTTAGCAGTGCACAGCTAGATTATCAGCATATCATTTCAGCACAACTGTTGTTTTAATGAAAACTAAGTTAACTTTGAAAGTGTGGAAGCTCACCAAAGGATCCGCTGACAAAACAAGGAGACAGCAATCACAAAACACAGTCTGACTTCTGCATTTTTCTGCTACACTGTCAGTGAGGTTCTGAGTGCTCTGTGTAGGATTTACTCATGCTGTCTATAATAGCCTGGTTTGATTTTGTAGTAACTCCCCTCCCAACACTGCAGCAAATAAATGAAATTTCAATGGACACAGAACAGCCCCAAACTGACCTCACTGTAGATACTGGTAAATTGGGCAACAGTTGTGGTGGGTGAGCAAGAGTGCATAATACTGTGTAACCCCTTATTACAGCATAAAATGTCTCTTTATAATGCAAATAAACTAAAAGAAAAAGAAAGGCAGTAACAGTGTGTGCTCCTCACTTGTCTACTGAGAGTTCCTTCCAGTTGTTGGAGTGTTGTGAGTGTAGCAGAGTGTAGCACAGTGCTAAGATATATTTGTACTAATAAATCTGCTGATGCAGCTCCCACAGAAATAAGGGTGCATGGAAATAAGGGGTCATACAATATTTCCTGGTGTCTAATGGTACTCCCCCACCCTCCATACTCTAGTTTATTTATATAATCTGACACTAGGATGCCCACCCCCAGTGTCAAATGCCCTCCCCCTCACAGCCCACTGTTTAATTTAATAGTGCTGACATCAGGGGACCCAATCCCCATTTTGGTATTACAAGCCCCTCCCCACACAGCAGTGTGGGACACTGGGGAGCCCACCCCAATTGTCCCAAAATATTTATTTATTTTCTTTGAGCCTGTAAAAAGAAAACAGTCCCCTGAATATTTTTTTTTTGTTAAAACTGAAAAAAAGAAAATGGTCCCTTGTTGTCACTGCCATCCCCTTCCCCCATTTCAACCCTCTCACTGAGCACCTACCCCCCTCCTTACCCTATACTTACCACTGGAGGTCGTGGGCTGTCATCTTCTGTGGACAGAGACATGTCTAAATTCTTCAAAGCCAAATCATGAACTGAGAAATCAAGGTAAGTGCCATAAACTGTAATGTATTTCAAATTTTGTCACCAAATTTTCCACATTGGCTTTTTGGGATGCCACCTCATGAAAACTGGTACTGTCATTTTGATAATGAGGCCTGGAAGGTGATTTCATGGTCACTGTGCAAAATCACTTTTTGTGACCAAATAATGAAATGTCACTGTGTGTTCATGAGGTGGGGTCCCAAAAAAGGCCATGTTGAAAATTTGATGAAAAAATTCCACAAAATGGGTGAGTTATGAGCGTTCATTGAAATTTTTCTACGCGCAGGCATAATGTTGATCATTTTAAATATTTCACTTTAACATAAAAGAGATAGATCATGGGTCACATTGCTCCATAAAATATTAAAAACAGAAAAAAAAAACAAGATTTATAAAATCCATAGAGTTGACAAACCATAAATTCTGTCTAAGAAATAATAATAAAACAATGTAGATCCCCAAAGTTAAAAATACATTTGGAGAAATGACTTTCAAGTATAGGTCAGTGATTACATGGAATAACCTTCCAAGTCATTTGAGGGACCAGGACATGACTACAGAAACTCTTAAACATAAATTAACTTTGGATCTTGGCCATGTATGTGACTGTTATTAGTTGTCCATGTCGATGAACTATAATATAATATGTAAGTGTGTTACTGGTTATACTGTTCATTTGTTGTTGACTGTTTATGTTACAAAAAAATGTGTTTTAATTATTCATATTTGTAACTTTTGTAAGATAACAACTACAGGACCACCTTGAAAACAAGGTTTTTTTTGGCCATATGGTGTATTTGCTTGTCAAATATTTTTCCTGTATAAAGATGTTTTTACAACTACTACTACATTTTGAGTACACATTTTTAACATTGCCATTTCTATTCGCACCATCTCATGAACAGTACAGCTGTCCTTTTTCATCTATGGTGGAGGTTTCACACAGATTAGAAAACTTCACCTATGGAGTTTATGAGGTAGGGTCATAAGAAGACAATATTGAAAATCTGGGGTCGAAATGTCAAAAAATGCCAAAGTTATGACCATACATTGCAATTTCCCTACACATGCTCGTGACTTTGGAAATTTTAAATATTTTCACCCCAGATTTTCAACATTGCCTTCTTATTAACCCACCTCATGCATGTCACAGCTGTCATTTTTCAAATCCTGCCCAAAATGTGTTTCGCACCTGTGGCGCAGAATGGCATTGCAGTTGCGCAAAATTATGTTTTCGCGAGGATTTGCAAATTTTCTGTACTGGGTACATGAGGTGGGATATTAAGGTAGCTATGCTGACAATTTGGTCACTGTTGTCCTATAAATGGAAGCACAGGGCTCAGAGGGCATACTTCTATGGAAGGATGGTCCTGCGCTCCCACAGTAAAATAAGGATTCTATTATACTATCTCAAAAAGTAAGGAAATAAGTTGCAGAAAACTTTGTTAATGCCCCAGTTAGGGTCAAAGTGACAAAAACTGGGCAATAAGGCATTAGGGTTTCCCAAACACCCCACCCTCCCAAACCAGACAGGAGAGCAGATGTGGGGTGTGCCTTGAGCTTCTCAGTCCTAACACTCAACCCATTCTATCTGTAAATAAGGTAAGATGTGTAGACTTTATGAGAATAGGGTAAGTGTTAGGCTTGAGAAGCCCATGGCACACCCAATACCTGCTCTCCTGCCTGGTTTTGGGGGGGGGGGCTGTTAGGGAAACTCTAACACCTCATTTCACAACTTTTGTTGCTTTGACCCTAATTGGAGCATTAATAAAGTTTTTGCAACATGTGCATAGATGACACACACACACACACACACATATATATATATATATATATACACACACACACATATATACATATAGTTTACAACCCTAAAACCATTAATGAAGTTTTTGCAACACATATATATATATATATATATATATATATATATATATATATATAGTTTCCAACCCTAAAACCCCAATGCCACCTGTAAAGCAAATTGGGGCAGAGGCTTCCTAGGGGTTGTTAACCTTAAATCTCACTCCATTGGGTGTGTATATTTCTGGAGTGTTTAGAATAGGATGAGCTTTAGGGTCGACAAACCCCTAGGAAAACTCTGTCCCTGATTTGCTTTAAGGGTGGAATTGGGGTTTTAGGGTTGGAAACCCTAAAGCCACATTTCTCTACTTTTGTCACTTTAGTGTGAACCCTAAATGTTGCATTAATGCAGTTTTTTGCAAAGAATTTCCTTACTTTTTGAGACAGTATAATGGTATCCTTATGCTCCCATGCATCCATGCTTTTGGAGATAGTGTAATCATATCCTTATTTTGTCTGATGGAGCACAAGGCCCTCTGGACCCTGAGCTTCCATCCCTTCATAGAAGCATATATGAATGTTTATAGGTAAGCACAAGGCCCTCTGGGGCCTGCACTTATGTTTGTAGGAGAACAACCAAATTATCAGTGAAGCCTTCCTGTTACCCCACCTCATCAACCTGGTAGTAAAAATGGTCAGATCCCCACCAAAATGTCATAACGTGCCACCGCAGTGTAATTCCGCAGCAAGGGTACGAAAAGACATTTTAGGCAAGATTTGAAAAAATGACAGCTGTCACATTCATAAGGTGCTGTAAAGAAATGGCTATGGTGATAATTTGGGGTTAAAATATTGAAATTAAGAAAGTTACGAGCAAGTGTAGCATAATGTCAACAGATACGCACAACTTTGCCATTTTATCATATTTTGACCCCAAATGTTCAATATCCCCTTCTTATGACCCCACTTCATGAACAAGCATGGTGAAAATTTTGAAATAGCGCCCAAAAGATGATTTCACCAACCAACCATGAAATCACCTTTCAAGCAGGATTTGCGAAATGACTCCAACATTGTTCAAGAGGTGGGGTATCAAAAAGGGTATGTTGAAAATCTGGTGTCAAAATCTTGAAAAGTGACAAAGTTATGCACCAGCGTTGTAAACCCCTTTGAAATACATTGATTCCCCATACAAAAAAAAAATATTTTTCTATGAGTCATCATACCAAACAAAGATCTCGTTTCGTATCACGAGTCACGAAACAAGATTTATAATCCTAAAATAACAACATTTTAAGGGCTTTTTGCAACAGTTAAGTGCAGAACCAAGATAAGGGGGTCCCAATAAGCAAGTTACATGGGTTGGTTGCTCTCCAGAATGTAATTTTTGTGGGTTTTCAAATGTGAGCTTTTATGGAAAAAGGGAAAACAAGATGACAGCAGATGAAACAATGATTTTCCCCTCATGAAAAAAGATTGGTCCCATACAAAAAAAGATTCTTTTTTCATTTCATATAGCTATTTTTCAGTGCTTACTGAGCATGCACAAAACCAAGTATTCAGAATTTCTAAATCAAAAAAATTTGGAACAGATTAATATTTTTTCACCAAACAAGAAAAAGGCACATTCTATCTAGAGAATTTCAGGCCAAAATTCAAAACTGTCTGGGTGCTACCTAAGTTGACAGAAAGTCCATTCAAACCAATGGGAAAAAAGTCCAAAAAATTCACTTTTTGCTGTATCTCAGACTCTAGACATCTGACTGGAACAAAACTTGGCAAGTCAAAAGATCTGTCCCTCAAGACCATGCATGCAAAATTGCATACAAATCCATTGAACTGTTGCAAAGTTATTATTGGCGGTTTAACATTGAAGTGCCCATACAACCCTAATATAGGGGTGCAGCCTATATCCTCCTGAGTCCCCTCATGAGTGACTGCAGTCAGGGCTAGTAGGAATGGGAAGCCCCCGTATTACCTCTTATAAGTAGTAACAGGAGACAGGATGCCCTGAGTTGTTTACCCAGCTGGCAGCACTCATGAGTGGATCCAAGGCTAAGGGTGAAACCATATCACTATAAATTAGAGGGATTTTTGAGGTCACCCCATGGGAACCCCTTATGAGTGGTTTCAGAGTTATGTAGGCCATTGTGGTGTGTGTGTGAAATGCTTGTTTCAATTGTAACTTCTTCAGTCCCAAAATCCCCAGGTTATGCATTTAGTCTGAACAGTATATTTTTGAATTCCAAGATGAAACATGTAACCAGCACAAGAACACCAATGCATGTATGATTGTTTAGGGTGCAGAACCTGCAACTCACATGTGTGGAATATATGGTGGTCATTTTGTACCAGTCCTTCCATGTGCACAAGCATCAGCCATGTCAAGATGACTGGTTACCATATATGCCCATTTCTCTTGGGGCATCTAGGTAATGGTGACATTGATGCATGCATACATAATGATAGGTGGCCATCGTATGGTCTTCCAACTTAAACTTCCTGCATGAAGCGATTGCACATGCATAAGTAGGAAGGCCACCATATTGGTAGGGTGGTTCCACCAATATTCCCTCATGTAGGTACACAAGCATGGCCATATAGCTTGGGCCCAACAGGAGCACACATGTACTACAGCAGAGAGAACCATGTCAATGAGGCCAGTCGCATCTCCTGGAGTACACACATGTGTATGCACCACACTATAATGGTAGCTATCTTGGTAGAGGAAAGCAGTGAGTGCACTCTATATATAGCATTGGCCAAAATAACTCAAAAAAATAATATGGCCATTTTCATTACTTTAAAACAGGAGAGTTTATTCCAGAAATAGAGCACCCTTCCACCGAATTCCTTATATTACCAACATGTGTAAAATAGCACACCACCAAAGCCCCCAATTTAAACCTGTCCTGCACCTCTCTCTTGTACGGGTACCAATCTGTGAGTTGTTCTTCTATGGAATGTTACTCAGCTATTATAAATGTATTCTGAGTCAATGTTCTGTAAACAGTATTTGTCATCCTGTCAGGGTCACCCATGAAAATGGACTTGTTCTCAGTGGGCTTATCCAGTTACCAAACACTAAAAACAATAATAAATAATCATGGCTAAGGCTAAGAAATACAAGGAGTGCAACACCCTTCTGAAGCTACTTCGGGTGGGCCCTACATGTGCCATATACTCCATGGAAAAGAACTCTGTACCCTCCCTTCAGGAGGATACCAACAACAATGACCTAGGGGAAAACACATTGCAGGTAACATGGTCAACAGAGATAGCATCACTTATACAGTCCCAAAAGGCACTCCTAATGAAATTACTGGAATGCATCAAAGCCCTGGCAGCAGGACATGCCCCCAAAACCACAATGCCACCTGACACCAGAGCACAGCCATCGCATATGGAGCCATCCACAGATGGCAAGGATAGCATGAGCCCACTCCCATAAGGAAAGTCCAGGCCTGGTAATGAAAGTGACAAAGAAGTAGAATACTGTAGGTACTAATGGTGAAACTCTACCCATCGAAAGCAATTTTGGAACTTACACACACACAATAAGGAAGACCATGGGATTCAAGAACTGAACAATGGAAATGGAACCCAAATTGAATCCCCTTAGCTAGCATGTAATTTCCTTTGATGGCTATGTGAGACAGAGTTCCACATCTTTAGCCATAAAATGCTTCCAAAATAGCTTGAATGTCATGTAGATTTCAATACAGTGGGCTCATTGGGGAAGTATCATGATGCAGAGGCATGGTGCAAAATCACATGTGACTGACCAGAAGTGTGGCAAGCAATTTGAGCAGTACAGCCGCAGCAACTGTTCAGTGACCTGTGTAGAAGAAAGTCCCTTAGTGGCTTCTGCTTATGTGTCCCCCACCCCATGACTGCCTTTACCATACAGCTTGTATTACTGCACTGGCCTAATAGTAACCTCCAGAGACTTTTCTGATTTACACTCTGGTGTAAAGCTAAGTACCATTTTCCAAACTGTATGATGCAGTTTATGTCCCTTTCAGAAACAGAGTTCTACAGTAGAGCATGGATGCATTGTTTTTTTCTGTTAATTTCTTTATCCGCCTGGTCCCTGGTGGCACTGCATCATGTTGAATTCCTCCAGCGCTGTCCCACACTCGCAGCCTACTCTTCCAGCTACCCCACAGCTTGCCCCCTGTGGTGGGGCAGTAGGGATCCCTCAACCCGCCTAACTCCGGATTCGGTGCTGGAAGGATTACTGCCCGTCGCAGGGGTGGTGCCTGAGAGGACCGACCTTCATTCTACCATGCCAGTACCCATTTTTCCTCCTGTAATTTTGGTTCCCCTAGATGAGGCATGCAATGATGCTCAAGGAGGGAGCATGCAAGCTCCCGTATGTGCTCCCTCCAAACGTCTACCCCATCTACTCCCACTCTGTAGCGTTTCGGTGTGCCAGCTCCTTGCCTCCACCAGGGGTCAGTCATGCACCGAACCACTGGTGTCCCCCCTCCCTGGAGAAGGAGAGCAGTCCATGGATGCTCAATCCCTCTCCTCCTCCGCCGACCCTCAGTGGCCTGTGCTCATTCCCGAACACAGGTCGCCAGTGTAGCGCAAGGTAAGGCGACAGCCTCTCAGCCCTCAGTGCCACCGGACCAGTGAGCATGGATGCATTGTAACAGCAAATCTCAGTATTCTAGAACTCAGTATCTGACATTCGTTTAGTTTACCTGTTCCTTCAAATAAAGAAGAATTGTGCTGTACCAGGCTCTCAGTTTCTGGAGGATTTTTTATTAGTGACAGCCTGTACAATAATAAGCTCCAACATTTTAGCTGCTGTGTAACTCAGCAAGCATCCCCCTGTACCATGTATCACAAAGAAAGTTGCAGTGCACAGTTTGCCTTTATGCTTTATTAGTGCAGCAAATGTTCATGCTACTTTCAGGGGTGAGTTGGAACCGTAAGGATAAACATTTGTTTTGATGATGCCAGCTTATGTTTAGTCTTTAGTTTGGCATAAGTGTCCTTGATTTGTCCATACTGTTTACTTAGGCACCAGAATCAACAGTAAACTGAAGTTCATTTAGCATATTAATTTCAGTGGTGGGGCTGCTTGTCACAGAATCATTTGTTTATATGAATATAATTACTGGTCCTTGTTTTGACCCATAGAGAAACCAGGTTGTAATTTCACCGTTATAACCAGCTGGTTATAACCATGAACACGCGCTGAGTTTCCCTCATTCTGCACATGTGCCAACTGGCTGTCACACTGAAAATTGCACTGTCAGTCTGCCACTGCTCAGTCGAGGACCTACGATGCCGGTTCGACAAATGTAAGTTTCGGTCGACATAAATCCAGTGAGGGAACTAGTTTCTTTTCCATCAGGGGGCTTTGCACCCTGAATACCCCATGAAGGGGGCTCTGTCTCCTGCACCACCCGAACTTAAAGATTATCAGCTGTGAGTTGGAGTTTATTCAGGAAGGGGGTGCAGGACCGGGGAAAAGAGTGCCGGGGTCTCGGGTGGACTATTACAGCAAACTGTTGATGTTGTCAGCATCGACGTGTTCGCTGTAATAGTGTCACCGAACGGAGAGCATACCTTCAGTCAGTGGTAAGTAAACTGTTTTAAAATAAACATAAATAACTGTAACCCTGTATCCCCACATTTGATTAAGGACTGCAAAGGCGCCTTACAAATTAAAAAAAAAAATGAAACAAAAAGTCTCACCAGCCACAGACCGCACATAAGCCAGACAGCCAGACAGGATGCCGTCTGAACAGGAAAGTGGTATTATTTTATATAACTGCTGTGGTGAAAACATGACCCAGCAATTATATAAAATAAAGGCTGGGTAGGAGGTGTGTGTGTAAAACTCGGATTTTACACACACCCTCAGTATGGGATGCCTGTATAAACCCATCGAGCTTCACTCTCGGGGTTTATGTGGCATCCCACACCTCGGGGGGGCTGTAAAATCCTCGTTAGAACCCTCTACCCAGCCATTATTCTCTATATATGATGTCACAAACACATCATCTTCTGTGGGCTAGAAACATAGAAACTGATGGCAAACACGGGCCACTGGGCCCATCCAGTCTGCCCATTTTTATTATCTTTATTTTTGCTGCGGACCCTACTTGATCTGTGGCACTGCCCCCCCCCTCACCCAAATGATTCCCTTGTGTCTATCCTAGGAATTTTTGAATCTCACCACTGTTTTTGCCCCAACACCTCCTCCACTGGAAGGCTGTTTCAGGAATCCACCACCATTTCTGTGAAGAAGTACTTCCTCACATCTCTCCTGAATCTGCCTCCCTCCAGCTTCATAGCATGTTCCCTTGTTCTAGAGTACCTTTTCCTCTGAAAAATACCCCTCCCATCTGTACCTCATTAACCCCTGTGAGGTATTTAAAGGTATCTATCATATCCCCCCCGAAGTGTATGTATTGAGCTCCTTTAGCCTTTCCTCATAAGGCTCTTCTTGTTCTACATACCTGATTTTATTGCTGACTCTTTGCTATGATTTTTAGAAAGCCGCCATTAATGAGGTGCGATATGTGTGGAGTGGCACATTACAGCAAAGTGATTATGCCTGTCACACTTATGACACGTTTGGTTCTTTGGTGGGCGGTTACCCTCGTAAGGATAATTCCTACCACATTTATAGCAGTGGGATGCATATTCAAAGTGGGGCCTGACAGTTTTCTGTTGAATTTTGCATGTCAAATGTTGTTCCATGCCTTGTTCGATAGTCTTAGCTTGACGATTTGAGATCTCTAATGTCCCTGCCATATTTAGAAGTTCAGAAAGAGAGGGATCTTCCCTTAATGCTCTTTAGCATTTGTAATGTCATACGTTACAGAAGCCCACCAGGTCTTCCTTGTGACTTTCACTCTGTGGAACACTTATTTGATGCCAGTTAGCAGGCAAGGTTGCATTCAATATCTGTCACCCTGGAGCTCTGGGATTTACATCAAGGGTTCTGTAGCTTATGCAGTTGTCCTCATCTCCAATTGCCCTGTTCTCTGTAGTTTACCTGAAAAGAAGACCTCTGGAGTCATGGTTTCTTTTATAACACATTATTAACTTCACTGAGTGTCCCTACTTACAGCATTGCTCTGTGTCTGCCCCTTGCTTGCAGCACTTCTATGAGCTACATCCTGTGTCTCACATGTTACTGAAGGTGCTGCCACTATGAATATTGATGAGATAAGTTTAAGGAGATAGAACCACATTTTTCTAAACCCTGTAAGTACTAAATATCCAATTACCACATGTCAGAATCAAGGACTCATTGTTAGCGACTCCTCAACCAACAGACTGCCACCAGTCATTGTGGGGATGAACTTCTTACAACACTGCTACAGTACAAAGAAACAGTGAAATTCCTGAGGCAACAAACAACACAACTACCAAGACCTGAGAGGTGTGCCTGACAAACAACCTGATACAGAGTCATCAATGGTGAAGGATAAATTGGCAAAGTATGAATAGTTGACAAGCAGACAATCCAACTGGGCTCAGGAATGGAAACAGTGCTCATCTGCAAGGCAAATGTGGGAATACAAGGACAAGATTACACAACATTATTGGAACCTTGTTCCAGCATTTAGGACATATTGGTGATGGTCGTCCAAACTATGGTGGTGGTAAAGGAAGGACAGGTACCCATAAGAGGGCTTAATTGTACAACCACTGTGGCATGGCACCAGAACCAACCAACTAGATGACTGCTGTAAGTTGAACCTGACAACATGATTGAAGCAAGCCCTAGAGTCCCCATGGATGTCACTGTTCTGCTGTAGCCACATATATCTCTAGTTCAGACACAGCAGAGATGTGGATGAAAAAAAAAATAACCTGGAAATGGACAGCACTACAGAGAGCCAGAAGCAAGAAGTGTTAGTGCTAATATGAAGATACTAAGATGCTTTCTCCCAACATCGTCTCAATTGTGGATGTACTTAGTCAGTGCAATACTTCATCCCAACCGCTGATCACCAGCCAATTCAGGAGAGATTCAGGCCCAGCCCTCCTGCCATATACCAACTAATGAAATAGATTCTCAAGGAGATGCTTGACACCAAGGTCATCCATGAGAGCCACAGCCCATGGGCAGCACCCATCATTCTGGTTGGAAAGAAAGATGGCAAGCTGTGATTCTCTGTGGACTATTGTAATCTAAACCAAGAGACTCACTTACTGCCTTGAAGTCGGCTTCATTTTTCTCAACACTCTACTTAGCAAGTTGGTATTGGCAGGTACCAATTACTCCAGACCACCAAGAGAAGAGTGCCTTCATCACATCTATGCTTTTTTTTAATTCACAAGAATGCCGTTTGGACTATGTAACATACCTGACTCCTACCAAAGACTAGTAGAGCACTATCTGGGCAGTCAAAATTTGAAATTATACTTCTATGCCTAGATGACAATATCATATACTCACAGACCTATCAGAAGCACCTGTGCCATGTGGAAACTTCCGTTGAGTGACTTGCAGCCCATGACCTGAAGATAAAGCCTTCCAAATGCCACTTGCTGAAGGACCACATCAAATAGCTAGGGCATATAGTTACCTCTGCAGGAGTGTCACCTGACCCTGAAAAGATCTGAGCTGTACAGGAATGACCTATTCTGATGACCATCCAGGAGGTAAGGAAGTTTCTGGGATTCATGGCTTACTAAAGAAGGTTTGTGAAGGACTCTTTAAAATTACCACCCCATTGCACAAGCTCTTGTGTGGAACCAAGAACCAGAGAATCACTTGGAACATGCCTGTGAGGTGGACCACAGCACAGTATGGATGCCTTTGACCTGCTAAAGAGAATCCTAACTGAGGCACCCATTCTCACCTACCCAGACTACAGAGAACCATTCAGGATATATACCAATTATAATAAACAAGAACTAGGGCTATCCTAGCCCAAGTGCAAGATGGGACTAAGAGAGTCACAGCCTATGCCAGCAGAGGATTCCATGGGTCTGAGCAGAATGAAGAAAGGTACAGCTCCTTCAAACTGGAATTTTTGGCTTTGGTGTGGGCAGTTACTGAGAAATTCAAGAACTACTAAGCTGCCAATCTGTTTATTGTGTAAGGTGACAATAACCCTCTGGCACACCTGAACAATGCAAAACTGGACATTCTGGAGCAATGGTGGGCATCCCAACTAGCCAACTAGAACATCACCATTCGTTATACCTCGGGTGGGGCAAACACCAACGCAGATGCCTTATTCCATCTACTTGCTCAGGATGAACCAGAAGAGGATGGAATGCAGCAGGAAAACCTAGAGATGGCACCATTCCAAAAGATCCCAGTAGAAGCTGTGCAAACCTGTTGTCAGTGTTTACTACAGAGTGTGAAAGATGAAGCAGAAGCTGAACCTCTGGGGCTCAAATAAGATGAAAACATGTGGAAGCAGGTCCAGTCACAAAGTCCAATCATTCAGCAAATACAAGAATCCATGCCAAAGGAATGAAGAGAGTCTCCAGAGGAATTGGTGAAACTACTCCGGCAGTGGGAGTGGTTCATCATCCAGCAAGGGCAGCTGATCAGAAAGACCAGGGATCCCAAAACCAGCAGAGAAATAGTGCAAATAGTATTATCCCACCAAGTAGCATCTATTGTTCTGGAGGCATTCCATGACCTGTCTGAACATTTTGGCCTAAAAAAACAGAAAGCAATCTCAGGGAATGCGTCTGTTAGATCGGGATGAGAGAGGACACTGTACTGTACATTGGTGTGAAGTTTGCAGTCTGAAATGTAACCCCAGCAGCACAGAGAACGTGCCACTGGTATCTATAATCAGTAAAGCTCCCCTGGACTTTGAAGCACTAGATCATCTCAAGTTAGACACCAACTGAGATGGACACTTGTACATGCTCAAAATAACTGACCACTGTAGCAATTTACTGATAGCAGTCCCAGTGCATGACCTCACTGCCAAGATTACAACATGGACATTCTGGAACCATTTTGTGAAACCATACTGGTATCCAACTCAGATTCTGACAGATCATGGGACAGCGTGGGTTATGTCACATCAGTGAGCTATGTACTTCATACAGAAGTCGTAGACTGCGAACAACTGCTTATCACCCACAATTGAACTGACTCTTTGAACGTGGCAACCATACAACCATTAATATGCTGAAAGCCTTGCCAGGATCACAGCACCTAGAGTGGCCTACTGTTCTTCCAGAATTGGTGTACAACAACACTCTGCACTGTTGCACAGGATACACTTTATGCTACTTAAGGTTTAGATGTCACGGATGATTGCCAATGGATCTGTATTGGGAGTGTCTACACAATCCACAGAAGCTTCAAAATTAGAATGGATGCAGGAGCATCATGACTGTCTACAAACTGTCAGTAAAGCAGTGCCAAAGCAAGTGAACAAAGTACGAGAACAGAGGAATCAGAATGACAAATGAGCAAAGCAGAACCTTTAGTGATAGGAGAGTGTACTGGTCAGATGCACGCGTAATTGTCAGAAACTGAAAACCAAATGGGACTCAAACCCATACATTGTTATCAACATTCCGTACCCTAATGTATCTGTCTATCAAATTCAGGCTGAATCTAGTACTCCACTCCAAAAGATTGTGTACTGCAACATTCTTTAGCCCTGTGCTTTCACAGCCATAGAACAGAAGGAAGAACTGAGTCCAGAAACCAAGGACTCTGCTACAACTGAGAAGCAGAACCACTTCAGCAGTGGGTTCCCAGACATCACCCAGGAGGGTTGTCCTTTTTTTCCATGGGTTCACAGTGTCCCCATCAGTTCCCAGAATCTTTCACCTGTAGATCCACTGGTGACTGAGCAGTTGCTTATGTGGTCTCAGCTATCTAACATTGGGATCCCCAAAATGGTTTGTTATGGAGGTAGCTCAAGCCACTTTGTAGAACTGAGAGTAAAACAGGAAAGACTTCCCCTACTGTACGTTCTAGAACATAGTGTCATGCCTGGTTTTGCCACTCAATCATATAGAAGTGTCAAGGCTTAATAGTTGTCATATGACAACTGATAAAGTGTTCCATACAGCTGGTAACATTTAGGTTAGTAATTGGCTCAACACCCATCCATGGGAACATGTATTTTTAGATGGGACTGAATCTGTAGTGCCCCCGAGTTGGGACCTTCCAGTATAACCAAATGTCAGGGAGGACAGCCATGTGTGTGTGTGCCAGGGGCCCTGGGAAATGCAAAAAGGGAACACATTTGTGAGACAGGGCCTGCTACCCATAGCCAGTTCTTACACTTTGCAGCAAGACCCACTAGTAGCCAGTTCTTTCCCTTTGCAACAAGACTCTTCCCACAGCAACTAGATTCTCTTTTACATAGGCAGAACCTGATAAGCAGCTCCCTTTTCCTCGTTATACAGCAGCCTCCATTTTCTTCCCCCACTCATCTAGTTTCTGTAAAAGCCCCAAGCTTGGGCCGTACTTAGAAGTAAAAGAAACACTTTTTTTGCTCTTGATCTTTTTGCCTGCTTACGCACTCCTTCACGCTGCAGGCAGCAGGAGGGTAAAGGTCATCATATGCTGAGGCCTTTGCCTCAGCCCAGCATGCGTTCACACACAGAGCCAGCAGTGGCACATGCTCGGGTTAAACTATAGAATCCCAAGCCGATTTGAAGTAGTAACCACCAGCAAGTGCATGCAGTCAGCAGTTGGACAGTGAGGAAGGTGGCCACAAGAGCGGCAGAGACCTGTATGTTTACCTGTCAGGGTGAAGTGGTCCCATTGGCTCTCTGGGTGTCCCTCCTCTGTCAGGGACTCCAGGTCAGGTCATGGCAGTGAATTTGTCAGCTGAGCAGCAGCAGCATCTGTATCCATGGTTCCCCCCAAAGTACATTTTAGCCATAAGGCAACCAGGCCTCCCAATCCCATTTCACAGATACATAGATACACAGAAATGTGACGGCAGAGAAAAGCACCACAGCCCATCTAGTCTGCCCAACACCCTACCTCCCCCCTTCTGTTATGCTTCCACCCTCTTTTCCCAGCCCCTTAAATCTATCCCAAGCCCTCTTGAACCCCTCCACCGTTTCAGCTGCCACTACCTCCTCTGGCAGCTTGTTCTAGGCCTCCACCACCCTCTCCTTGAAAAGCTGCCCCCTGACATTACCTCTGTATTGCCCACCTTCCAGTTTGAGGCTATGTCCCCTCGTGTTCACTCCCTTCTTCAATTTGAACAAGCTGTTACCCTCTACCTTATTTATTCCCTTCAGATACTTAAAGGTCTCAATCATGTCCCCCCCTCTCCCTCCTAGTCTCCAGAGGGTACGAATTCAGCCCTTTTAATCTTCTCTCATAGGGTACATTCTGCATCCCTCATATAATTTTGGTTGCCCTTCTCTGCACCCTCTCCATCAGCTCAACACCTCTTCATAGGTGAGGCCTCCACAACTGCACCCCATACTCCAGATGTGGCCTAACCATGGTTCTGTATAATGGCATTAGCACTTCTCTCTTCCTGCTATTAAAACCCTTCGCAATACAGGCTAACATTCCATTTGCCTTTCCCACCGCCCTGCTACACTGGCTGCCCACCTTGAGGTCATAGAATACCATAATCCCCAGGTCCCTTTCTGTTTCCTTCTCCTTAATCACCAACCCCCCAAGGGAGTAAGTTTCCCTCCTATTCTTCCTCCCCAGGTGCATCAGCAAGCACTTTTGAGTATTAAACTTCAATTTACCGGTGTCAGACCACCTCTCCAGCCTCTCCAGGTCCTGCCTCATGGCTTGCACCCCACTAGGTGAATCCACCCTATTGCAGACTTTTGTATCATCTGCAAACAGGTATATCCATCCCTCCAGACCCTCTGCTAGGTCACTAACATAGATGTTGAAGAGTATTGGTCCTAGCACTGACCCCTGTGGCACCCCACTGGTCACTGCCCATTCCCTGAAATGTGTCCGATTTACCACCACCATCTGACTCCTTCCCTTCAACCAGTTTTCCACCCACTTGGTGATCCTGTTGTCCGTCCCTAGTCTGTCCAGCTTATGTACCATTCCACCATGCAGAACGGTGTCGAAGGCCTTATTGAAATCCAGATAGGCCACGTCCACTGCTCCTCCCTGGTCCACTATCTGTGTCACCCCATCGAAAAACTCTATCAAGTTAGTCTGACAGGACCTTCCCTTAGTGAAGCCATGCTGCTTGTCATCCTGCATGTCATCCATCTCCAAGTATTCTATCAACCTGATCTTAAGTATTGTTTCCATTACCTTCCTCACCACCGAGATAAGACTAATTGGATGGTAGTTTTTGACCTCACCCTTCCACCTTCCCCTTATGTAGTGCAACCACCTCTGCCCTCTTCCAGTCCATTGGCACCACCCCTGTGACCAAGGACAAGTTATACAGCCTCACTAGATGGGTGCCAGTACATCCTTCACCTTCTTGATAACCCTTGGGTGTATTCCATCAGGCCCCATTGCCTTGTCTACCCTAAGTCTACCCAGCTGTTCCCTTACTCCTTCAGCAATGAATTCTGTCACAGCCTCCTGCCTGTTGCTGTCACCCTCTCAACCCCTTCCTGGTCCCCTACCCTCCCTTTCCTCCGTGAAGATTGAGGCAAAATAGCTGTTTAATGCCTCTGCTTTTTCAAAGTCCCCTTCCAGTATTGTTCCACTTTCCCCCCCTTATCCTTCCAATCCCATATTGTGCCCTCCTCCTTTCTCCAACGTATCTAAAGAAGGTTTTGTCCCCCCTCCTTGCCTGCTTTGCTATCCTCTCCTCAGTGGCCTCCTTAGCCCTCCTTATCTTTTGCCCAGCCTCCTTTCTTTTTTCCCTGTCCTCATCCTTTTCTGTCCTCCTGTACCTCTTAAATGCTCTAGTCTTCTCCTTGACCCCTACTTCGATCCCGGCAGCGGAGGTGAGTGGGCAGCTGCACAGGGTAGCAGTGCCATCCACTATCAAGAGAAGTTTAAAGTGTTTTTAATTCCTAGTAGGCAACCCATGCCACTCAGTACCTTGTAAACAGCTAAGTCCACATGGGTGGGAGGGGCACCTAAAGTACACCACCCATAGAGACAGCACAGGGCTTTGTGGGTACCAGTGTGGTATTAAATCAGGCCATCCTGTGTAACCTCCCATGGCGTGATGTAAAAAAAAACAAATATATAATCAATCAGCTCTGCAGGAGCGAGTGGGGGGGGGCTAATGTAAAGGGCCTTAAATGCCCACAAGACAGAGTAAAAATTCTGCTTCTCGACATCTGTTCCATAGAAAGGGCGGATAGGCTGCATTTAAATCTACTCATAGAGCATGGTCCAAAGTGCTCCATGGGAGCTAAAGTGTTTTAAAAAGGGACACTGGAATACTGTGTGAACCTGTCCCTGTTCAGCACTTAAAAGGGACACTGGAATACTGTGTGAACCTGTCCCTGTTCAGCACTTAAAAGCGACACTGGAATACTGTGTGAACCTGTCCCTGCTCAGCACTTAAAAGGAACTCTGAAATACTGTGTGAACTTGCCCTGTTCAGCATTTAAAAGGGACATAGCAATAATGTGTGAACTTGCCTCCTTCTCAGCATTCTATAAGGGATGTCGCAATACTGTGTGAACTTGCCCCTTCCCAGCATTTTAACAAGAGACATGGCATTACTGTGTGAACATGCCTATTGCCCAGCATTTTAAACCAAGACATTGCAGCACTGTGTGATTTTGCCTAATGCTCAGTATTTTACAAGAGACATTGCATCGCTGTGTGAACTGGCCCACCACTCAGCATTTCAATTAGACATTACCTTACTGTGAGTAGAGATGCAGCAATGTTTAACTTCACTAGCACAGCAGAGGCGAAGTGGCCCACTCCGCCTCGACATATAGCTATGCGAAGTGCCCATTCAGATCCAGTACTTCACCACTTCGCATCATAATGACTTCTCGTTATGATGACTGCATTACTTCACTTTATTTTCCTTTAAAGGCGGAGTGAGTGAGCATTGTAACAGCCCACAGATCACATGGCACACAGTCTGCAGGTCACATGCTTCGAGTAGGAAGTTAATCATGCAAGAGGGCAAAAGACTTTCACTTTTGCCTTACCTAGTGTGGTAGAAAGAGCTGTGTTTGAGAAGAGACAGAGCGATAGCAAAAAATATGAACCCCACTTTGAGAGGAGACAGAGAGATACCAAAAAATATAAACCCTGCATCTGAACCGGAGCACCTTCTGGGCTAGTGGTCCCCTCCTTGAAGCAGGAGGTAGTGATGCCATGGAAGCACCACCTCTGGTGGCACCTACCAGTGCCCCCCCACCAGTGCCATCCCCTGCCATGGCCCCGTGTCAGCGGCTCAGCAGCAAGTGAGGAAGGAGCCACAGCAGTCGCAGCCACAGCAGGCTTCCCTACCCCTGGTCCCAACTGAGCACCACCAGCAACCGACAACAACATCTGGGCCCCCCCACCTGTGCCCAGTCCTCTTCACAGCTGATTAGTATGGGAGCTCTTCACTATACTGCCTGTGGACACCAGTGTAGTGAAATGCAATCTGTGTGGTGAGGTGGTGTGCCGTGCCCCAAGGGAAGTCATCTGGGCACAGGTGGTCAGCGCACCCACCTATACAACCACAACCGTGCAGATTGGCAGGCCAAGCTTGCCGAACAGGGCAGGAATGTGCCTGCTGACCCTGCTGGCTACAGGTGGCAGCACAGCCTCCACCTACACATGGTGTCATGTGGGGGCAGGCCATGGAGCAAGCGGCTGCTCCACAATCTGCAGGTGATTGTGACAACCCTGCATGAATACCTGCCACACATGCCGATTTGGACCTGATGTGGAGTCAGTTGCACCATGTGAACCACCGGATTGACAATGTGGAGCAGCGGTTGGAGCGCTTGGAGGTGCACTAACTCCAAATAATGGGCATGCTTCAGCTTTTGCTCTCACACCATAACATCATTAGTTTTTGTTTGTCCTTGCACCCACCAACCTCTCCATGAAAAAATAGCTCCTGACGTTGCCCCGATCCGTCCCCCCATTATCTTCAAATTTTGCCCCCTTGTTCATGCACATCTCTTTTTCCGAAAGATGCTACCCTCTTGTACATTGTTGATTCCCTTTTGGTACTTGATAGTTTCTACCACGCCCCCCCCCTTTCCTTGCGGTTATACATATTAAGCTTTAGACTCCACAATATTTGGGAAACTAGTTAACTTGTTGTCATGGGTTGAACTTGGGGCAATAGAGGCAATAGTCATGCCATCAGCAACTTCACTGCCACCAGCGGGGACAACAGCATCTCCAACCATGATTGAACCTACTGATTGCGCTCTGAAAAACATATAGAGAAATCCCTTTACTGGCATCAACTATGCACTTCTGCTGCATACTACCATGCCCACAGCCACTCTTGCCACTGGCAGCAGTGCTATGGCCAGAAGCATCTTTGCATGCACGACTCTTTGCAGGCATTTTTTGGGATTACATAGAAAATTAACAACAAATTGAGATTTCTGAAATTTGGGGTGGATGGGAAGTCAAAAAACAACAACTGCGGCTTACAGATGCAGATTGGGCACCAAACAGATGCAAACGCACAGACAGATTAAGATTATGTTGCACACGCAAGAGATGCAGACACAAAGGCATAACAACACCTTAACCAGTGCTCACAAATCCAAAACTGGAAAAGAATATCTTTTGCAGGTTGGGCAGGGGAGCAGTGCACTGCAGTAACAGTCCACTACCAAGATACCACAAAGCAGTACAAAATAACGCAGACCGATAACAGGTTCACAGTGCTGCAATTACTGTGTGGCACAATAAAATGTGTCTGATTTGATGGCACGCATCGCACACACACTCACACACACACACTACAGGTAATGCGCAGCAAATTGAAAACTTTAGTAATATAACAAAATCTTTTAAACAAAATGAAATTATGCACTGCACCACAACAATCAGCAAAAAAATGTCAAACATTACTGAACATATTACTGTGTGTACATGAACACAGTTATACAACAAAAATATAACCAAAACAGTTAGAAAGACTGCCTTTCTCCCAATCTATCTACCTCCAACACAGATATGCCCCTTCTCCCAGTACACTTCAACAGCATCTGTCAGTATACAGACTGAATGTTCTAAATTAACATTCAAAATCCACACAAAAACAATAAACACTTCATGATATGAGCACAGGAGGGTTTCCTACAATCGTACTAAATTTTGAGCAAAAAAAAAAAAGGCTCAAAAAGGCTTTTTGAACGTTTTTTTACAGGATTTGAATCTCAGGGCTCTGAGAGCAAACTGTCTCCAGCTACCACTACACACACACTACACAGAACTGAGGCTGTGCAGAACAATCTAGAGCCCATGTGTGACCTGCAATTCCATGAATCACTGCAAAATTCGCTTTAGAGCTCACAAACAAGGCAAAGTAATGTGAAGTACATTGAAATCAATGCACTTCACATTAAAATTGGTATAGAAGTGGAGTAACGTGAAGTCAGTGCTTCCAATGGACTTTGCGATAATGATTGGAAGGCGGAGTACTCCTCCTCGCGTTGTGGATTACTCTGCGGATTCCACTTTAATACGCAAATTGCTCTGCGTAGCGGATTTTGGCCACTTTGCCCGTCTCTAACTGTGACAGCCAGACCATCTACTATACCCCACTCTGTGAACCAGCTAGCTGCTAATGGAATGGTTTCTTCACTTCTTAATAAACTACTTAATTTGCATAATACCCCACCTTGTGAACTACCTAGCTAATAATTGTGGTGCCCATTCCTGTATGAAATGTGTTAATTTGCATGAAGTGTAATGTGAGTGCTGATATAAAGACATTCAAGTATGCATGAGTAAGAAGTGACACCTGTTTAACAAGAACTTTATTACAACCCCTACAACCTGCCTTCTCTGTTCCATGCATACTTTTGTCCTGGGGCTGGCCACCGAGTAAGAGATAGGTTGATAGTAAAGCAAAGGTCACCTTCTGCTTCATCTTTACTACAGCAAAATCCCACTAGGAAGTAAAGGCAGCTAAGGAGCTGCACCAACTCAGTAGCCAGGGACTTCAACATGCTGTACTGTGGGTTGGGGTGTTCTTCTAGAGGAGTGATGAAAGCGGCCAAATCCAGGAGCCATGAAAGTAGCCAGATACAGGAGCAATGAAAGCATCCAGATTGATGAGTGAGTAAAGCTGCAAGACCTTTAAAATACTGTTTGGTGCTTCTTTGGGAATACCCTGTTCAGCGGTCTACAATGACCTTCTCCCCAGCAACCAGTGGGTCTGAAAGAAGAATTCAGTTTCTGCTACACCCTGTCCAATGGTCTTTAATGACCTCTTCACCAGTGACTAGAGTGTTCAACAAAAGAGTTCTTTGAAATTGCATGTGGCCTTCCGGTTTGACACAATGTATCCCAGGCATCTAACTTCAACAAACCAGGAGGTGAGGTGTACCCTGTGGTGATCCCCACTTGCTGCTGCAAAAGTTCTTCTGGCTTCTCCCAGGGACACCTTTCTTGAGCTCCAGCTAGTGCACAATCTCAATTTGAAAGACATCTCTCTTGTTCTTCTTCGCCATCTTAAATCTATACCTGCAGGTTACTGAGCACTCAGATATTACAAGGTTACCCAGACTACCATTTCAAGTTGCCCCAAGCAAGGCACTTGGGTCTTGTAGATTTATGTAAAGAATTCATATCTGCTTAAAGTATTGAGAATAACATAGAGCACTGAGGTTTGCTCAGAGCACTTAGCATTAAATCATTGGAGTTATCTAGAGCATCCTTAGTCATTTAGAGTCTAGCATTGTATCATACTGCATAACCACTACCATTTGTTTAGCCTTTGCCCTGACATGACTCTTGCCTTCCTTCCCTCCAATAAACATCTTTCATTGCATCTGAAAGTCATGCCTGCCTTTCATTGTGTTTCCAGTTAAGCTTCAGGTCTGAGGTGATGAAACAGAACCAGTAGCCCGTTAGGTTCTGGCACAGCAGGTGTGCCACCATATCATATAAGAAATGTATAATGAAGTATGTTTAAATTAATAGATTTGTTTGTGTGTTAGGGTAGTCTTATCTTGTGTATTAGCAAGATACTTTGTAATGTAGAGCTGTGTTATGACATATTTTGGGTTGTAAAGTTATTTTTTTGCATGTATATGTTGTTTTGAATGTACTGAACTTCAGCCTCTCCTTTTGGGGATTTGGCTGCAATTGTGTTTTAATAAACTAAACCAAACCAAACATATGTAATCTTGTTGATTGAAACAGCTCACATACCATTGTTTATTTTCTGACAACAGCACACCTCACATCAACTACATACTTTTTTCAACAAATAAAATCCCATTGTATAAGTGGGATAACACACTCCAGGGTCTGTGCTGCCATAAGGAAATAATAAATTTTTTAGGTGGTTGAGGCACTTGGCTATACCCCATGCATAACAACCACCCAAGGCATGCATTATTCCCTTGTAACTGCATACCCTGTTGTGCGTCTTAATTAACTCCTATTTATGGTTTAATTTCATCATGTGAATTATTGAATTGTCGCTGTCTACATCCTGTACAGAGCCCTGAGCCTCAGGGATAGGGAGCTTTATAAATAAACTTTTACTTACTTACTATGTATTATCCCTTACTTACCTACTCATTCCCCGCCTCCTACCACCTTGGAAGCCATCATTCTCACTCCTCCTTCTTTCTTCCTTCTCTTAAAGCCTCTCCTGGATAAGCTGCTTTCTCATATAGACTACTATGGCTCTGATCTAACCTTCCCTTTCTCTTTGTTCATCCTTGTCTCTAACTGCTTTATGAGTCACTCCCTGGTCACGTTACTTATGTTTGTTCCTGTACTTAAGTAAGCAATAATACCTGACAGGGTGGGTGGTATTAGGCAATACTAGACAGCCCAGGGCCTAATAGCCCCTGGAAGGTCCAGTATTGTCCATACAGCCTGGTAGGTATTATTGCACTGAGACAATGGGCCACTGTATTTTATATGCTTGAAAAAAATTGCATATTAAAGTGTTAAATATCTTAAGTATTTTATTTATTTTGTAAAAAAATTGTTCCTCTACCTGCCATTTTTTTTTTATCTAGGGAGTTCTGTTGTTCAGTCTTTTTGTACTTGTCTGTCATGGTTACCCCCCCCCCCCCACACACACACACACACAGAGCTTTGTTTGAGTGTTTTTTAATGGTATGTTTGTGTTTGCAGCATTTTGTATTGTGTGTTTGTATTCAATTGCTGTGCTACAGGACATTCAGCCATTACCTCGTTCCTGGGATAAAGACGTGCTATGCTGAAGTACAGTGTGAAGGGTCAGGGAGGAGTGGAAGACTGCTAAGGTCTTTTTTTTAATTTTATTTTTATCTTTATTTTTCCTTTATTGATACCACAGTGGGTGCTGTGTGCGACTGGTACATCGGCAATAGCAAGGAGCGGGCATCAGCAGCGGCGCAGATCAGAAGGTAAGCAGCATTGCTAATCATCAGCTGTCAAGGATGTTTTGTTGTCATAAGTAAAAGTATTGTTTCATTTGAACTGAGAAATGTCTTGCTGTCACAAGAAGTCAGGTTGGGGGGTTGAACCACATGAAAGAGACAGGGAATACCAGGGAGAATACTTTCTGTCACCTGCAGTCAGGTTGGGGGGGGGAGTTCTGAGCAGCAGGAAGAGAAAGACAGAGAGAGAAGAGAAGAGAAGAGAGAGAAGAGAGAAGAGAAGAGAAGAGAAGAGAAGAGAGACAGAATGAACCACGGGAGATAGATAATAACTTTCTGCCCTAGATGAGGAGGGGTAGATGTAGAGGGGGATTTGAATGCTGTGCTAATTTACCAATGAAGAGGAGGTTCTTTGCTATTGTTTGTTTCTAGTCAAGCTGGGGAGAACGGGGCATACTGCAGTTGAGCAGGAGTGTGCCAAGGAACAGTCGTGCTCAGTCCGTAAGTGAACAGAAAAAAGAGAAAACAAATAAAGAAGGGTTGTTTTGTTTTCTATATACAGTACCGTGATTTTTTTCAGAATTATTGGGTGGTGTCTGCTCTAAGGTCTGATTGTGTGTGGGGGGGAGGGCCGCACTCTCTCCCAAATAGATTTAAAAAAAGGTGGCAGTTTGAAATTGTGTGCCCAGTGCTTCAATATATAGGGAGCAGGCTGGGCACAAGGATGCTTGGCTGGGCATGAGGCCGGTTTGGGATTGGGACTTTTTATTTGGTGGGCATCTAGTGAAAGTTAATGTACCCCTGTGGAATGGGTACCAGTCAATCAGATGCCTCCAAATAAAAAGTCAATTTTCTAATCCCACCTTGTGGTCAGGCAGCCTTACATCCAGGCAATGCCTCTCAGCTCGCATTGAGCTACCGCTGTAAACTTGTAACTAGTCTTGCCTGTTCCCCATCTCACTGAATATTGTGGTATTTGTAAATTACAACTTTGTGTATATAATTGACTCTGTTTAATTATGTTAGTGTACTATTTATTTTGTTGTAGTCTCTCCCCTTTCTGTATCCCTCCTAACGGATTACATGAGGAAACAAGCCTCAGCTCAGCATGACTTTCCCAGGCAACAAATTTAAAAAAGAAATAACATGTTCAAATCAGTCCAGCAAATGTATATAAAAATCTATCAACAGCCTACCAGCCACACAGAGTGTAGTATTCACTAGCACAGAAATTCATGGACACTCAGCAGTCTGTTTGCATGGTGCCTACCTTATCTGTACTAGGAAGGCTTCCTTTAATTCAGAGACACACAGGTACAGTGTCTCCTGTATCCAGCAAAATCAACTTTTGAAGTTTAAAATCCCAAACAAGTGACATACACATCCCAGTGTTAAGCTATGTGCCAGGGGACGGACACTTTTAAACTTTAAAAGTTGATTTTACTTGACATTGGAGACACTGTACCTGTTTGTCTCTGATGAATTAAAGGAAGCCTGCCTTTGTACAAGTAAGGTACAGAAGGCCCCATGCAAACAGACTGCTAAGTGTCCATGAATTTCTGTGGCAGCTAATACCATATTCTGTGTGGCTGGTGGCATGTTGATGCATTGTTTTATCCTGTACGCACTATATTTGTTTTGCGAATGATAACAAATTAACTGACCTTTTAAAGTTGGAATTTAAAAATAAGATTGCAATTATAAGAGGACATCCATTACATTTGAAGATCATCAAGTTTAAGACCACAAGAAGGAAATACTTTTTCACTCAGAGGGTGATTAACTTATGGAATAGTTTACCCACAGAAATAATAACAAGTAAGACTAAAAACCTTTAAAAAAAAGCTGGATAGGTACATAGAAAGTGGAGGAGAACTGAGATATTACATTGAAGATTAAGGAGCTAATTGTGGGCACTCCACCCTTTCTGTTCCTATTCGGTTTTGACAATGGGGCCTATTCACTGAAGCGGGTGGGGGTACACACGAAAGGCACGTATCCCCCCAGCGCAGCTCCACACTCTCAGGTGTTCCATGTGTTGGTCGTACTCATGAACACCGGCCAATGTGTGGCTCCCATCCACTGCCCTGCCCCTCCCCCCCCAGAGTGCAGGTTCACAGGGGGGTGGTCCAGTGTGGAGCTGCAGACCCGGGCAGGCAGCCAATCAGTTGCCCATCCTGGGTCCATTTCTGGATCCCCTGCACCTGTAGGACACCATGTTGGCAGCGGGCGTGAATATGCCCACAGTACAGGGGTGGAGTCCCCAAACTAACTGTCCCCCAGCCCTCCCAGGTGCTCTGATGCCTGGGGTAGCCTCAGTGTGAGGTCTGTTGTCCTCACCATCCCTGCCATGACCAGCAGCAGCATCTCGGGAGGGGGGTGCGTAACACTTACAGCTGCCTTCAAAAGGCGTAGCCGTTGTCCCCCCCATGCACTGCACCCACATCATTGTGAATGGTGCGGAATGTGGACATGCCCCCAGTGTCAAGCCAAGTGGAGCTGCATGCCTGGACAGTGTTTTCAGCCACATGGGGGGGTGTAGTTGGGTCGAGCATAGCGCGTGAGGGGGCGCAGTGTGTATGGCCAGGGTGCCTATTCATGACTGTGGGTGCTGGTGTGCCATGCACCAGAGTTATGCGGTGCATAGTCCATCTGCACCTTTCATGAATAGAGCCTATTAATAGTGACAATATTTATGCTTTAGGCGAGAGCACCACATGAACTTTGTTGTTGGCATGTTAATATATGACTCATCTCTTTCAATATACTTGCTGATAAACAAAAAATACTGCATTTGTACTCTACCCATTCAGTGCTGCTGTTTAGTAACATGGCTTTACTCACACATAATGTACATGCACACATCCTTCATTACCAAAAAATATAAAACCCTGTTATGAATTTTCACTAAAGACATAACTATCCTTCAGTATCACACAAATAGATTTGTCAGCCCTCAAAAAGTTTAAATGACAAACATGTGGTCTATAACCTTTTCAGAAAATGTAAATCTTCTGTACTGAAAATGTCTATTTTGGAACTATTACACAAGAACAAAGACTAAAACTAAAGTGTCACACAAAGTTCTAGAAAATTAATGGTATAATAACACGGCATCCAGTGATGTCATTGCAGCAAAAGGCTCTGACTGGATAAAGGTAAGACCTGCTGCATCTTATACACCAAACATGATGTTATTTGGCTCTTCAGATTAAGAATAATCACAGAGTAGTTTGCGATGATTAATGAGCTGGGGATGATGTCAGTGACTATAGTTGCTCACATTTTCCCTCTGGTCTTACTCTGCACAGCTGTAAGATTTGTACTAATTGTTCTAATTATTCATACAGATATACATTTTCATTGGGGGTGCACAAATAACTTCTGGCAAATATTCAGCCAAGTATTCATATTTCAGACCTTAATTATTCAGTATTTATTGTTCAGGCCCAAAATTAGTAAAGGAAAAAAAGCCTTTCCTTGGTGGTCAGGATACGTTTCATTGCCACATCATCCCTCAGTCATCCTGCTCTCATCCCTTGTCATTCTGTAGTGAAAACACATTTCTGGTATTTTGCCAGTCCCCCACTACACCACAGCATTTTCCCAATTCACCACCTCCCTAATCTCACAACTGAGCCTCTATGGGCAAAACTATGTTACCTATTAGTGGGTCTCTCAACCCTTGGCCCATGATGGGGTGGGGTATATAGTGGAGACTGCCAGGATGAAACCCAGTGTCACAGTTTTCTATATGTAGGTAAATCCCAGCAGCTCAGCTGGAAGTCCACTCCTCTTATCTGGCACCATCTGTAAAACATACCCCCCCCCCACCTGAACCTCCCAGGCCATTTATGGTCAAATAATCATTATTGCCAAGGGTGCCCATTGATGGTCAATCTATTAGTGGGACGATTAGTAAATCCTGGGAGCTCAGTGGGTTCTCCTCTCTCTAAAGCACCAGCTGCTACGACTAGCTTTGACACCTGAGTGCCATGAAGGGGGTGTTCTAGGCAGACCATGTTCCCCCATGGTCACAGTCTCAGCTGTCAGCTAACAATATCAGAAAGCTGGCACTGTGGGGAGGGGAGAAGAAAATTTGTAATGGGGATTTACTTCTTATCCCCCCACCATGAATCAGGGTGAGGTGCACCCCTAACACTAAATGTTTATTTGCCCCAAAACAGCCAGCTGAGGGTGAAGGGAATACATTTTAAAGATGGTGTCAGACTGAACTGCTGGAATTTATCTGTTACTCCCATCATGCATTAGGGGACTGGGGCATACTAACAACTAAAATAATTTTGGCCATGAAGTTCCCATAAGGGGATGGCCAGGTTTGGGAGGAGGAGGAGGATATATTGAAAAAATATGTTGCTTGGCAAGGGGAAGGGCTGGCAGGATGCTTGATATGGGTTTTCATGACAGAAGGATTAGAGAGAGGGTTGGGGGGAGGAGATGACTGGTGTGGCCATGAACCCGGGGGAGGTGGAGGGGGTAATTTTCTATTTAAAATTGTATTTTTCAAATCAACGCCCAACTAAAAAAATACTCCAAATAGTGCATACAATTCTTTATTCTATAGTCCATAATTCATGGAATTCAGTAATAGATTTCCTGCACAGCCTACTTTGTTGTTTATGTGCATTCTTGTCTGACATTCAGCATGCCACACAGATTTGCATGATCTCACTGCATCTTGAGCTCACCTGTCAAAGTCATACACTGACTGCTTACACATGATGGTATTTCACACATTTACTTGCCCATTCCTCTCAGAGTGTCTATTTCTAACTTGCCAAGGATTCCGACTGACTCAAATTTATAGGCTGAGTGCCACATTGCTGCAGTATTGTTGATTCTAACTCCCTTAATTGCCTTTGGAAACTTCTTTTGCATAACCTGGGAATGTTTCTTTGTCTCTTAATGACATTCTAAGAAGACATCTATTTATGAATAAATAAACAGGATAGACTTGGGAGCGGGAGGGGGAGGGACAGTGTGGAAGTAAGATTTCAGCCATGCTGCTGTGAAACTCCAAGCCAGTGCTGCAGGAAGGGTTAGCTAACCTCAGGCTGGATCCTAAGATATCCAAACACACCAGCTGCACTCAGTGGGATCATGTACACAACAAAGGCACATACAACATTTAGCTGCTGACTAGTAAGTTTAATTGCCTACTGGCAAACTTTTACACTTTACATGTTTCCAACGTACGGCATTTTGCTACAGTGCTTTGCCACAAGGCATCATGTGGGGGACAGTAGCTAAAAGGACATTTTATTATAGTCCCTAGTTAATAATGTTACCATAGTTACTGCCCAAAAATATAGTTTGCACAATGTTAAACAAAATATAGTGGATAGTGCATTCAAAAAGTAAAATACTACAAAAATCATGGTTTAAGAAACATAGAAACATTGGAAACAATGGTAGAAAACAACCCATGGTCCATCCAGTGACCAGTCTGCTTAAGTTCCCTAGATAGCGCTGGAACCTACTGTCACTTCAGGGTAATTTATCTTTGGAATCATCAGTTATGATATGTCTGCTAGACAGATACATTGCTTTTGGTTATGCTTACTGCGACACGTCCCTTCTTACTTAAAGAGCTATTGACACCTCGGGTCAGGCAACTCATGGCAAGGAGTTTTCTGCCTGAGGACCTAAATCACCCATATTTTGAATTGTTTTTCCTTGAGCCATTATATAGAAATTTAAACTACACTACCCAGCACTGCCCTTCTGCATTAATTAAAGCTGATCGGTGCCTGCCACAGCACCCCTCCTAAAAACAGCATTTGGATGACACTAAGTAGGGAAGAGGCTGCAGGGCAGCTAATAGCTGAGACAGCAATTGGGAACAGCAAAGACCTTTATGTGTGTTAGTTTACTTTGTAGGCACTTACACATGTTAAGAGGGTTAATATTACATTTATATACCCCTCTTAACATGTGTAAGTGCCTACAAAGTAAACTACTTGCATGTAAAGGTCATTGCTGCTCCTGATTGCTAACTAGCCATTAATAACCCTGCAGCCCCTTCCCTACTTAGCATCATCAAATCACGGTTTTAAGGGGCAGGGCTGGGGAGGGCACTGAGCAGCTTTCATTAATGTGGAAGGGCAATCGCAGATGTGTAAGCATCTACAGAGTAAATAACTTGAATGCAAAGGTTGATGCTGCTCCTGACTGCTATCTAAGTCATTAGTAGCACAGCAGCCCATTCCCTGCTTAGCGTCGTCAAAATGCTGTTTTTAAGGGTGGGGCTATGGTGGGCACAGAGCGGCTTTCACTAATGCGGAAGGGCAATCGCAGATAATGTAGTTTAGATTTGTACATACTGGGTCAAGGAAAAAAAATCAAAATATGGGCAATTTAGGTTTTCAGGCAGGCAACTCCTTCACATGAGTTATCTGACCCAAGGTGTCAGTAGCTCTTTAAGTAAGCACCTTAACATGTGTAAGTACCTACAAAGTAAACTTGCATGGAAAGGTTGTCACTGCTTCTGATAGCTATTTAAGCCGTTAGTAGCCCTGCAGCCCCATCCCTACTTAGCATCATCAAAATGCTGTTTTCAGGGTTGGGGCTGCACTGGGCATTGAGCAGCTTTCATTGATGTGGAAGGGTATTGCAAGTAATGTACAGTAGTTTAAATTTCTACATAATGGCTGAAGTTAAGAATTCATAGAATGTGTGATTTAGATCCTCGGGCAGGCAACCATGTAACAGTGGCGGAGCCAGGTTTGGGAGTGTCTGGGAGCCGGGGGAGGCATTCAGTCAATCATGGGCTCCACAATGTGCACTAAACAGTGAATAAAGATGGTGGTGGGGCACCCCTACTCACACTGGGGCAGCCAGGAGGGGCGACCACCCCCCCCAGCTCTGCAACTGCCTTGTAATAGTATTGTCATAACAAGGCTGTTGGTGTGATCCCCACTGCAGATTGAAGCACCAAAGATGATTAGATCTCTGTGAGTGGGCACGTTTCATTTGCCTTCTGTGAAATTACTGAGACCTTGTAACCCACCTTTGGGCTGATTGTAGGCACAGCATAGATTAGGTTTTTGTTCGCATTCCCACCATAAATCCAGCTGGTATCCAATCACAGTTAGAATCACAGGAGAGTGTCGATTCTGTCAATACAAGGTGGTCTCTAAAATATATCACAACCCCTATATCTTTCTTATGTGTTGCCCTGTTCCTGCAAAAAGGTCATAGCCCTTAAATGAACGAGAATATGATTGGAGGGGCATAGCCACTAGTTAGGTTTCTGTTGGAAGTTTAGAGCATGGACACCTGTGAAGGGCCAAGAGCCTCTCTCTGCACAGTTAATTATTGGAAAAAAGAACCCCAGGGGCTTTACTTAAGGTTTTATTCATTAAGCAGTTAGGTCTTAGCCATCTTGACCTGGCATCGAGCATAACCATTTCATTCAGTTTTAAACCAGGGGATCAAATATTCCTGAAAAGACTTTCAGATTGGCTTTTACGGGGTAAGTAAAGCATAATACAGTATTCCTCATGTATGTAATGTGTCTGGTTCTTTAAAATTAAATGACTTAAGAAAATATATTTGATTCAGGCACATACTATAGCTAATCAGAGATTTCTAAAGACATTTCTTGCAGATGCCTCATTTGTCAAGTTACCCAAATGGTGTCTTCATTTACAGCTGGCTGCACCATTATATACGGGATATTACTTCTGATGAAAAGTTTCAAACAATAACATCTGAATGCATGAAATTTCAAATAGCAGTTCTGTCTCTCACAAAACAAGACCGTACATTTACATTTGCCAAGCATGTCACCTTCACTATCTAGTAAACACGGGAGCTTCTTTAAATGAAAAGTGCCTTGGCAAGGTCAGTACCCTGATGGATAAATCTTATCAGGGACCTGCATGTTGAGAAAAGGGAAACAAAGAGATCTGATGTTAAATGATTCATACACCTATAGGTGTGATCTGAATTGCAGATATTTTGGGAATAAACGGAATGTCTCTTTGGCTCACCTGTATACTCTACTTTGCTTTGGTTTATTTCTGAAAATGAGTATGATATGTATGATAGAATTCTGTTTTTGTAAGCTTGTTCAGAGCATATCTACATATACATTTTGTATGACCTTAGATCTTTAAAAATAGGTACTTGCCTAAAGGATCTTTTGTACAATAACAACTAAACTAAAGGCACTTCTCGAAGGCTCAGAGTGCCTGTACAATAAATTAATCCACAAGTATCACAAACTACAATTAACACAAACACAGACACTCAGTGACTAACATGCTTTTTAAATGATTTAACGCTGCACTAGGAAAATAAATTGAACCTTACCTTACAGTCACTACAAAGCATTACAGTCAATAGGACATTTCAACTACATTTCATTGTATGAACCATCGGTTCCACAAGAGTTTAGGCCTTTTTTGCTTTAAATTGTTTTATTTTATTGAGAAAGAAATGTGGCTGTTCCTGACTTACTCTTTCCTACTGCCTTCTCGGTCAGTTGCCATTGGTTTCCACATATTCCACAGGGCAGTAAATTGGAACAGTTACCGCAATGCTAACAGGATTGGGCCACACTAATAGTGCTTTGCATGCTTGAGAGGTACAGTACAGTACAGTGCTGACTGAATTTAAGTAATTTTTAATTTGGGTGGAAATGAGCTGTGACTTGAGTTGCAGATGATCTGACATAGAGAACAGCAGTGAGTTTTAAATTAGTTATGTCAGTGAACTGTACATTCCATTTTGCAGGCATTTTGTTACAGGCTCTGCATTAGCAATTCATTACCATTAAAACTTAACATTTTTAGGAGCTAGTTCAAAACAAAAGCTGTCTCTTCTGGCTATGAATGAACTGGGAGTGTACTTCAAAGTTAATTATGTGCAGTCTGTACTGTACTTAGTGCAGCAAATGCTATATTGAAAGGCACAGTCAGAGCACCTCAACATTGTTAGTGCTTCAGCACTAAGCCACCCCAGGACTGCATGTGGTAATCAGAGGTGGAGTCATGTATACAGAGCACATTGTCACATTTGAAGCATTTTGGAAGTGCTAACAGGTTGTTTGCATGGTCTTTTTTTGACACTTCCAAAAAGCATGTTTTAATCAAGCTCAAATACTGCACTACCTCTCCTCATTTCCTGTTATCAGCGGTCTGGTGTCCAGACGCAACCCCTTCCTCATCCAGTCCTGTTTATCATTCTCCCTGGCATCTAGTAGCACACCCATCCCCTCTTAGTATTCTTTAGGAGATTCCTGGTGGCCAGTAGTCCCCTACCTCCTGATCCCCGTTAAACCAATCCCTGGTGTATGTTGGTCCCCCTCCCTCTCCAGATTCTCTTGTGATCCCTGGTGTCTGGTGGTCCTCCTCTCTGTCTACTAAACCCTGGTGTCTGGTGGTTCCCCTCCCTTACCAGAGCCCTATTAAATGATTCCTGGTGTCCATTGGCTACCTTATCTCTTCCACTCCTATTAAGCTGATGCCTGGTATCTGGTGATTCTCTTTGCTCCCAGTCCAGGAACCCTCATCCCTGGTATCCACAGGTAACTTCCACCCCCAGCCCTCCAACCCCACCCCCATCCCAAGACAGTTGCCAACGTATATCCTTCACTCTGCTCCATGGCAAGACATCCACTGAGGCATGCAAGCACTGTAGCACTATACAAGAAGATACATCACTATATTACTTGCAAGACATCTATAACAAGCATTTGTCAATGCCGAATGTTTGCTTGCTGGCATTGGCAGTGGTAGTGTAGAAGTTACAGAGCTGCATAATAGGAATGGCAGTGAAGTATTGAACTGAAGCCAACCCCACCACCACCCTGCAGAGAGTGACAGGCATTGGGGAGTGCCTTTAGGTCGTCAGGCATAACGGCCACGCCATTTCACCACACCCCACCCTGCAGACACTGACAAGTGTCACGGTGTGTTCCTTGGGGTCTTTGCCTGCGGCACCCATTCCATTAGAAAATACGGTGAGATGGGTGTGATATAGGAAAATGGGGTGAACTTTGGGGCCGAAGAGTCCAAGGCATACCTCGATGCCTCTCACTGGCTGCAGGGTGTGGAATGGTATGAGCATTACAGGCAAGAATCCCAAGTCACACCCCTGATGCCTGTCATTCTCTACAGGGTTGGGCATTATGGTTTGAAACCCAAATACCTCAGGCATTCGTTGGTATTTTCACTCCAAATGTTCAACATGGTTTTTTTGTGACCCCACCTCATGAACAGGGGGAATATCAGTTTGTTAGCCGAAAGCTGCTTATGCACAGCGACTACGGCATTTAGCACCACAGGTGCAAAAACATTCCGAACATGATGTAAAAAATGACAGCTGTACTGTTCATGGGGAGGTATAAAAAATGGCAATGTTGCAAATCTGCAGTAAAAATATTTAAAAAAATGGTGAAGTCATGAGCGTACATAGAAACTGTGCAACGCACACCCGTAATATAATTAGGTTGGGGATTTTTTTACAGCAGATTGTCAACTCAGGCATTTTGGTGCCTCCGATCATGAACAGTGTCACTGTGATTTTCTTTATCTGTCCCAAACAATGATTTCCCACAGCGACCACGCATCTCTGCGCTGAAAGTGTGAAAACACACTTCGGCCATGTTGTGAAAAATGACAGCTGTACTGTAAATAAGGAAGTGTGGAAAAATGCCACTGGTGAAAATCTGGACTTAAAATATTACAAAGTCATTAACTTCTAGGGTGTGTGGAAACTGCGCAATGCTCATTAACACAGTCATTTATGGACTTTTGTCACCAAATTTTCAACATAGCCATTTTAAGACCTCTGCTCATGAACAGCGTAACTGTGATTTTCTTAATCTGTCCCAAACATTGCTTTTCGCACCAACAGCACCATTGTGGCTACGTAATGTAGAAAAACACATTTTGGTGACATACTCGAAAAACCAGCAGCTGTACCGTTCATAAGGAAGTGTAATAAAATGGCAATGTTGAAAATCTGGAGTGAAAATATTAAATTGCAAACTTATGAGCATGCATAGGAACTGGCAACGACACTGTAAAACAGTCATTTTTAGGAATTTTTCACCAAATTTTCAACATAGCCATTTTAAGACCTCTGCTCATGAACAGTGTCATCTGTGATTTTCTTAATGTGTCCCATACATTGATTTCAAGACATTGACTGCGCATTAGCGCGCCATAAGGAACACATTTTGGGCAAGATGTGAAAAATGACAGCTATAATGCTCATAAGGAGGTGTGGTAAAATGGCAATGTTGAAAATCTGGAGTGAAAATATTGAAAATTCGCAAACTTACGAGCGTGCGTAGGAACTGTGCAACGCAAGCTCATAAAACAGCCATTGTTAGGAATTTTTTGACCAAATTTTCAACATAGCCATTCTAAGACCTCAGCTCATGAACAGTGTCACTGTGATTTTCTTAATTTGTCCCATACATTGATTTCGCACACCGGCTGCGCCATTGTGCGCTACATGGGCAGAAGCACGTTTTGGGTGAGATGTGAAAAATGACAGCTGTACTACTCATAAGAAGGTGTGGTAAAATGGAAATGTTGAAAATCTGGAGTGAAAATATTGAAAATTCGCGAACGTATGAGTATGCGTAGGAACTGTACAACACACACTCGTAAAACAGTCGTTTAAAGGAATTTTTCCATCAAATTTTCAAAATAGGCTTCTTGAGAGCCCACCTTATGAACACTGGCAGTGTCATTTCATTACTTGGTCCCGAAAGGTGATTTCACACAGTGACCGTGAAATCACCCTTCGGGCCTGAATAACGCCATGACAGTGACAGCATTCATGAGAAGGGGTCCCAAAAACCCCATGTTGAAAATTTGGTGCAAAAATTCCAAAAAATGCCTGAGATATGCAACAAAGTTGAAAAACCCCTATCTGTCCCATTATACAGCTTACCGGCATTTCCTCAGTTCGCGGTCGGCTTTGAAGAGTGCAGACGTGTTCCCGGTCCACCGAAGATCGTCGCGCCAAGGTCTGGAGTAGTATGGGGTGAGAGGGTGTAGAGGCGGTGCGCCAGTGGGTGGGTGCGGGTTGTGGGAGGGGGCAGGGAGAAGTGCCATGGGACCGTTTTTAATTTTCAGGTATTTGAAAAAGAAAAGACGGACGTGGGCGTTTGCCACTCTGGGGTGGGCTTCCAGCATGGCAGAAGGATGGCTGGGGGCGTGGAGCCGGCGGGATTGGGCACCCCGTTGGCCATGGCATTTGTTGCCATGCTGGGGTGGGCTCCCAGCGTGGCACCCTATGCTTAGGGGGACAGTGAAGCCGGCGAAGTTAGGCACCCCGTCGGCTATACCATTGAGTTGCCATGCTGGGGTAGGCACCAGCATGGCATTTAAGAGAAAAACTTTGGGGGTGCAGCACAGTCGACAGGGATTGGGCAGCCCGTCGGCTATAGAGTGAGTGCATGGGGGGCACGCGGTATACATGCGTTTCTGTGTGTGTGTGTGTGTGTGTGTGTGTGTGTATGTAGGGGGAGCTGCGCATGAGCAGGCAATATCTTATTGCTGCTCACTGAAGCGTAGCTCCCCCTTTCAACTGTATGCCACTGCATTTTGGAGCTTGTCATAGATAGGTCCAGCATGCATTGGTGGACAGGGGCCGCGCCTGCCAACACACTGACTGAATTGGAAGAGGGGGTGACACACCTCCGAAAACTCGGATGATGGCACTATGTTTCTTTCACATGCGTGCAAGCAAACATAAAAATCATGGAAGTTCCTTTAATTTTCGTAGACATCCTGCAAGTACTACAGGGATGTACCATTTTCTACATTACTACAGTGCTTGAGTGCATCAGACAGCAGCCAGCCCCGAAGATGAGGGGAGAATATTTGCCATGCATTGTCTCAGGTCTGAAGTTATAGGGCTCGTGGGTTGGGAGGGGCCACAGACAACAGGGATTGAGGTTCTGGACCAGGAACAGAAGGAGACTTACTGGACACCAGGGATTACTATAATGGGGACTACAAGAGGGAATGAGGAACCCTGGGACACCAAGGATCACTTTAACAAAGATCTGAAGGGCGGAATCACTAGACACCAGGGACTGGTTTGATGAAGACTGGAAGAGAGAGAGAGAGAGAGAGAGAGCGAGAGCGAGAGGACCACCACGCACCAAGGATTATTTTATTGTTTGCTGGGAGAGGAAGGGGTGCCACTAAATGGAAGGTAGAATGATTTATGGGATCAAATGAGGGAGGAGGTGCCAGGAAGTTGACAACAGAGAAAAGGGTGAGGGGGGGTTATTATACCCTGCACAGCCAGAAAAGTAGTGAAAGCACAGCCCACTGCCAACAACAGATGCACAGAGCCATTTGCCATGATAATGAGGATTCATGGAATGCTAGCAATATGGTAAGTGCCGTGCAGTGCCCTGCATATTGAATGGAGTCTATAGCATTTTACATACCAAGATTGCAGTCTGGGGCTTCATTGCTATGGTATTTGTGGCTTGCAAACTGCCTAGTGAGGGCTGGTTTAGCGCATGTGGTGACATCTTTGAACTGCATTCAGGAAAGGGTTAGGTCTTTGTTTTACAGTGCACTAAAAAGGAGGTATAAAGTACATAAACAGTAGTTATCTGGAATGAACTACCTGTTTACATGGCTGATAGCATATCTGTAGAGGCTTTCATAATAAATTCAGATAAACATATGAGCACAGTGGGCATAAACGGATATGGGTGTGGAATATCCACTGTTGACACTGAAAAGCAGTTTCTCTTTCCTTTTTATCTGAAATACCTATGAACCTACAGTATACTGGAAACCTCTAAGCACAGCCTAGAGTGTTAGCATGAATTTCTCAATATACACTACCTTCTTTTGTGCCTCATGCAAATTAACAGAATCACAGCAATTTGCATATTAGTTTGCACTGTCTCACAATATGCTGTCTTCTCAGAGCAGTTACATTCCTCATCTATCTCTCAATGGGAGATGATCCACCGTTTCAGCACAGTTCACTCGAATATATCTCACATGGAGAGATGAACCACACTATACCATCAAATGTATTTCAGAACAGTACATAGATACTCACACCATGGGCACGCAGCAGGACTTATTCAGCCACAGCATAAAAACATAGAAACATAGATGTTGATGGCAGATAAGGACCGCAAGGCCCATCCAGTCTGCCCATTTCTTTTTCTACCTTATGAATGTGCCATCGGCCTTTGCTCTGTCAATAGCCTATCTATTCATACTCATCTGTATTGCTCCCTTATGCCTACCCCATGCCTGTTTGAAGCCCTGCACTGTATTCATATCCACCACTTCCTGAGGTAGGCCATTGCTTGCATCCACCACCCTTTCTGTGAAAAAGAACTTCTTCGCATTACCCCTTAATCGGCCTCCCTCTAATCTCATGCTGTGTCCTCTTGTCCTGCTATTTTTCTTATATTGAAACATGTTAGACTCTTTCACCTTGTTAATGCCCTTAAGGTGTTTGAATGTTTTGATCATATCACCTCTCTCCCTCCTTTGCTCTAGGGTATACATATTGAGCTCCATTAATCTATCCTCATGTGTTTTCTGATGCAGTCCCTGCACCATTTTGGTTGCCCTTCTCTGGACTGCCTCAATCTGGTTAATGTCCTTGTGAAGGTGTGGCCTCCAGTACTGCATGCAGTACTCCAGATGGGGCCTAACCAGTGTCTTGTAAAGAGGGATTATTACCTCCCTCCCTCTTCCGACTTGTGATACCTCTACTAATACACCCCAACATCCCCCTAGCCTTACCTACTGCTTTAGTGGTCTGCTTGAATGATTTCAGGCATAGCCTAGACTGTGAGCAATGCAGAATATGCCATCTGCGTATACGGCCAAACATAGGGGGAGGAGGCAAGAGACTGAGCATAAGCATATAGGAAGATTATTCCAAACCAGTGAGCAAGCCAAACCAGAAGTAATGGTGAAGAATGCTTGAATTTTACCACCTAAACAAACATACAGTTTTAGTTACCTATTTAATGCCAAATTGCTTCAAAGTATGTTTCCTGTCCAAACATCACCATTTAGTCAGACAATGCCATGTATAGGATACTTTAAATGACATGGACTACTTTGCATATTTGTTTTGTAGTCAAATTCCTATATTGGTAACAATAGATCTTGCTTTGAGAGGGCCCTTGCAGTAGGTATTAACCATTAGGACTACACCCCCTGGCATCAGGACCACATGGAAAACTTTAGCTAGCAGTGTCTAGTGGGGGACCACCCACCGACATCATGTGATGGACGTCAGTGTGACCCTATAGAGTGGGTGGTCCCCTGCCTGCCCTCTAGTTCTTTCCCACCATTGACTTGTGCACGTCAGACCTTGCAGACAGCTCTACTACAGTTCAACCACCATTTCAAATGAGTATATTTTGTATTATTTTATTAATTATTCTACCGTCTTTTTGTAAGTTAATTTTTATGTATGTCTTCCTCGATGCCTTCCAAATCGCATAAGAATAAGTGCGAGTCTTGCGGCATGCAACTCCCGTATAATGACGACCATACTCTCTGCCTCTTCTGCCTGGGCCTGGAACACCAGACTGCAGATTATGAGGCCTACCTGAGCTTCAACCAGGCCACACAGAAACAATGGCAGAAGGCCCTCGAAGCCCATATTTTAAAACAGAAAATGGCTTCAATGGAGAAGGAGTTGCAAAAGTTGCAGAGTGCCTTTTCCTCACCCTTGTCAGATTTGCACCACCATAAGAAACAGAAGGAGAAGGAGGAGCATCAGGTCCAAGAAAGGTCCCCCTCCTGCCTGCGACTCCCTCCAGGGACCGTGGATGACCAACAGCCCTCTTCCTCTGGGAAGAACACCTCTAAGGACAAGGCTGCTCCATCCTTCCAGGAACAGCCCTTGGTTCCCCCGCTGCCACCGGTCTTGGTGGCGGTGGTTGCCCTCGTGGCATCTGAGGCTGCTGCCACTCTTAGACCCCTCAAAACTTTTTTTTTCTTTTTGCTTTTGTTGATTGTTGATCAGGAAAGGAGGACTAGACAATTCTGCCTATTTTCAGCCTTGTCCAGTGGAAGGGGGCTACAGATGGATGCCAACTGACACTGAACTAGATTAAGCCGTTGGTGGCATTTTTACTTTAGAGTCTAAGCCTGCTGGCGGGGCTGATAAGTCACTTGTCAGAGTCCCAGATGAGCACCCAGCCCATGCTGTTAAGTCAGTCACCGAAGGCTCTGGTGAACACCCAGCCACGGCTGATAAGCCAGACATCGGAGTTTCCGACACCTGCCCAGCCCAGGTACTTCCATCAGGTCCTGACAAGCAGCCTGATGTTGATCCTCAGCGCCCATTGTGGTCTCCTATGCAACATACCTTGGCGGGCTTGTCTGACCAGGATCTCTTCTTCCATCAGCCTCCCATGAACACCTGAAGCTGGAGCCAAAGGGACGTCAGCCTGAAAATGGCATTACCGGGTAGCATTCAGGTGTGAACACCAGTTTCCCAGTGGACCCTCAGGACCCTTCCTCGCTGACCCTTCCGGCAGGGTCTTCTACCCTTCCACCTCCATTGGAGGGTGCCTCCAGGTTTACGTTGGGCTCCCTCCCTAGTGGCCTGACACTGGACTATCGCCCCTCTGGGTCTTCCAACCCATCTTTCAGGCCTCCTTAGGATCCTCTGTTGAGCCCAAGGGCTCCTCCACCAGGTTCAGTGCCAAACTTTCAGACGTCAGGCTACCAGCTGCCATGCTATCATACCCATAGACATCTTCCATTGGGGTACCAGGCACCAGGTCTCCCTTTGCCAGGGTACCTGCCACTGGGCTATGTCCATAGTTATCCCACGTCTGGTTACCCACCATCAGGGTACCAGATGTCAGGATACTTGACTTTGGGTTATGGCTCTGATTTTCAGCCAATTTACCAGCCTCCCCACCCCTCCCCAACCACAGGCGGAGTTCAGGGCTATTCCTCAGTCCTGGTGGACTCAAACTAAGTTTCAACTAGTCTCTGAAATGGACAGTCATCATCTGGTAGTGACCTCTACCCCGGCACACCCAGATCTGATGCATCGGTCCTCTTTGCCTGGGGAGCACCATCCCTCAACATTAGGCTTGACGAAGGACATGGCTACCTCTCATAAGTGCAGACCTTTTGCTCCCCTCAAGGAGGTTCCTCTCCCAGGTGCTCTACCTCCAGTCCTGATTCATTTGTCAGACTTGGATTCAGATTCAGACTCCTCTTCCTCAGTCTCTGGCATCGAGACACCTCCGCCATAAGAACCCAAGGCTAAGGAGTCTCCGAAGTCGCCTCTGGAGGATCCCTCCTTTTCGGATCTTCTCAAAACGATTTCAGAGGCCTATGATTGGAATGCTGATGACCAGGACCCCAAGCAAAAGAGGTTGGCTGAACATCTGGACATGCCTGAACTATCCCCTGCCCTCACGCCCCCTTGGCTGAAACCTCATGAGGTTTGTTGGCCAAGGCAGCTAGCATCATCTGAGCTCTTTTCTTCTAGGTTGCTTGAAAGGACAGAGCAAAGAACCTTACCAGAGCAACAATAAGGATTAAGGCTTCTTTTGGCTAGGCAGGTTTACTGTGTGTTGTTATTTTTATTTTGTACTCACAAGGGATTGTTACTGTTTGTTGCTAACATTTTATTGCTTTATTTTTCTCGGATTCAAATTGTTGTTGCTGGGTATACATTCTGCTGGATTATTACAGGGTGTGTCTACAGGTGTGTGCTTACAGATTACTGCTGTAATCTTCTGATTCAAATTGTCTTTTGCAAGGTATGTCTTCTGTTACTGCTTTATTTTTCTCTGTAGCAAAGTGTTTCTTACAGGGTATATCTTCTGTGAAATTATTACAGGTGGTGCTTTACAGGTTTCACATCTCTGTTATTAGGATAAGCATTCAGGGCTACTGCATTTGTTGCTGGCTGATTGTTTCTGGTCTTACCTCCTTGTTTCTTTCATCCATGGTTCTTTTTCAGCAGGGAAAGGGCCCAGCCACCCACCCCCATCCCCAACCACCCCACACTACACTCCTTTTATAGGGTTTTATTTATTTATTTTTATTTATTTTTGAAAGTCGGATTTACAACTTTTGAGTCAGGGACTCATTTACAAAGGCACCTCATTGCAGGGAGGGTAGACATGGTTACAGTGTGAGATACAACAGTGGTAACATACAGGTGCAATACAGATAACAAAAGAACACAATATAACAGTGGTTTACGGATAAAGTTACATGCAGTAAATAGTAATCGTATGAAGTATAACAATAATAGAAGTCACAGCCCTGGTCATACTGGGAAATACCTAAGTGGAAGGGTGGGGGACAGGGTGAGGAAAAAAGAGGGAAAAAAAAGAAAGAAAAATTGGGAGGGCAGTCCAACGGACATTGTCAAGGCTGTGGGCAAGGGTAGCACAGTCGTGACATTTCCTGTAGCAAAGCAGGAAGGGGCAGTTCAGAGGGGTTTCCACACAGTTACCTCATTTACAGGGGCACTAGTAATTTAACTTGTTAAAACAAGTTGTACAAAAACAAACAAACAAAACACAAAATCAAACTTTTGCTTTCATTTTCTTCCTTCTAATTACCTTAACCTGGTTATAAACCCGGCAGCTTACCTGGAATGGATATCATTAACTGCAGGTACTGTGGAACACTTTTCAAAAGTGCAGTTATACAGGATTTTGGACACTGTCGTACATGCTGGGCCATTGGAGATCTAAGGGCTCAGCTCCAGGCAGCATGGGCAGAGATTGCACACCTCAAATTGCATATTCAAGAGAAAATATATTATAAGAACCGCCTGCCATTTCCCTAACATCCAACAGAAGCACCTCGATTGCAAAGGGTAGTTGGTATGGGAGGTTGGCAGGTGGTTAGGAGGGGCAAATCGGGTGCCCCATCACTTGGTGCTCTCCAACATATCACCTTCACAAACCCTATAAAAACTACAAACAGGTATCTGCCTCTATCTCCAAAATCAAACAAAGGGTCAGAGGACACTGCAGCACAGGAGCTAGCACAACAAAATGTGCCCAAAGCAGGAACCAAAACAAAAAAAGCAAAAAGTAAACCCTAAAAACTTCTGATCATAGGAGACTCCATGATTCGGGGAGCTGATACATATCTCCAGCCAGGGGTAATAGTCAGATGTCTCCCAGGTACATCAGCGTGGAGAGACACTGCTTGCATTGTTAAAATTGTTCAGGAAGTAGGAGAAAACATTGATGCCAGGTACACAAAGGGACTACCGATCTTGCCAGCCAGTCAGTTGTGGAGACCAAGGAACACCTGACCTGGCTGGGTGACAAATTATCATCCATTTCGTCCGGCATCTCCTTCTCTGAGATCCTACCAGTCTGGGAGAGGGGGACAGATGGACAGAAGGTCAGAGAAGGAGAGATAGGGGAGCTAAACATGTGGCTCAAGGGCTGGTGCCAGGAAAAAGGACACAAATTTGTAGGGAACTGGCAACAGTTTTGGGAGCGAAAGTTCTTTACATTTGATTGACTGCATCTGACTAAGGAGGGAGTCAGTGCATTGGGGCAGAAGTTTGATGTCTTTGCAGAATATTTAAACTAGCAAATGGGGAGAGGGGTGCAGCACCCGAAACATCGAATAGGAAGAACACCCCTCCCCCTCAGCTAGTGGTCAAACAGGAGTTCGGCATGTTAGTAGATCATTTGCATCACCAGGTAAAGAAAAAGGTCTGGCTCCCCATACAATGCACAGGGAAAACGCCGGAACTCGCCCAACAAATAACACACTGAAATCTGACCAATGGAAAATCCTGTACACAAATGCTCGCAGTCTGGAAAACAAGATACCAGACCTGCAGGCAATAATGACAGAGGCTAAACTGGACATAGTAGCCATTAGAGATGCATGGTTTACCAGTAACCACACTTGGGAGACTTCAGTACCTAGCTATGTACCGTTCAGAAGAGAAGGAGGTGCAAAAAGGGGGGTGGGGCGAAGTGGCCCTTTATGTCAATGAAAATATCAAAGCTACAGAAATTCAGAATATACATAAAGAGCCAAAAGAACTGTGGGTCACCCTAGAAACAGGAAATGGGACAGCCATACGAACTGGGGTTGTGTACAGGCTTCCAGACCAGGGGGAGGATGTAGACACGTTACTGTTGGAAGATATACAAAACATGACAGCTAAAGGGGAGGTTCTGATAATGGGAGACTTCAACATGCCACATACAGATTGGTCAATACCAGCAGGGACATCTGCCAGAACTAGACACATGGTGGATTCCCTGCAGGGGGAGGGCCTCAAACAGCTGGTACAACAACCCACAAGAGACAGGGCTATCCTAGATCTAGTACTGACTAACAGGAAAGGATCATAGATCTCCAGGTAGAAAGTCACCTGGGGGCCAGTGACCATCACATGGTATGGTTCAATTTGGCCACTACAATTAAATCATCCCATTCCAAGGCAAAAATATGGGACTTCAGAGGAGCTGATTTTGATAAGATGGCCAACAGAGTTAAGCTCACCCTGGCAAAAAGAAATACAGGTGATGGGGTACAGGCAAAGTGGGCAAGCATTAAAGATGCAATACTTGAAGCAACATCCCATTGTGTTAGTGAGAAAAGGAAGTGCAAAAGAAGAAGGAAACCACTTTGGTTCTCAAATACAGTAGCAGAAAACGTCAGAGCCAAAAGGCTGGCCTTCAGGAAATATAAGGGAACGCAGTAGGATGAAGATAGGGAGGCATGCCAAACTTCCCTAAGGGAAGCAGGGAAGGCAGTAAGGCAGGCAAAGGCCCAAACTGAGGAAACACTAGCACGAACAGTAAAAGAAGGTGACAATACTTTCTATAGATACATTAGTGAAAGGAGAAAGTCCAGAGGAGGTATTGCTAAGATCAAAGGGGATAAGGGGGCGAGTGAGGAAGACCATGTAAAAGCATCTATCCTAAATAGATACTTCTGCTTAGTATTTACTGAAGAGAAGGTAAGGCAGGGCCCACAGCTCTGCACCATGGACACAGTGGGAAGGGAGGTGTGCACTAGTCCCTTCACAAAACAAAGGGTCCTACAAGAGCTTGATAAGCTCAGGGTGGACAAAGCAATGGGACCTGATGGCATACATCCCAGGGGACTAAAGGAGCTAAGGGTGGAACTAGCAGAGCTATTATCAGAACTGATTAGTGAGTCTCTGAGCACAGGAGAGGTCGCAGAAGACTGGAGAAGGGCTCATGTGGTCCCGCTCCACAAGAGTGGTAGCAGGGAGGAGGCAAGGAACTACAGACCAATCAGTCTTACCTCAGTAGTGGGTAAGATTATGGAGACACTCCTTAAGGAAAGGATAGTGCAACACCTGGAATCCATAGGAGCACAGGATCCAAGACAGCATGGGTTTACAAAAGGAAGGTCCTGTCAAACTAATCTCATAGATTTCTTTGACTGGGTAACCAGAGTGGTGGACCAAGGGGGAGCAGTTGATGTTGCCTACCTTGACTTCAGCAAAGCTTTCGATACTGTTCCACATAGAAGATTGATTAAAAAGCTGTGTAGGCTCAGGATGGGTCAGACATTGGTCAACTGGGTGGCAAACTGGTTGACGGGCAGAAAACAGAGAGTGTGGTGGAAAACGGTATACAATCAGAAGAGATGCAAGTCACAAGTGGGGTACCTCAGGGATCAGTCTTGGGGCCAGTCCTCTTCAATATCTTCATCAGTGACATTGCAGATGGACTGGATGGTAAGATTTGTCTGTTTGCAGATGACATCAAGATCTGCAACAGAGTAGATGATCCAGATGGTGTGGGCAGAATGAGAAGAGATCTGGATAAACTAGCAAAATGGTCAGAAGGGTGGCAACTGGGGTTTAACGCAAAGAAGTGTAAGGTCATGCATATAGGGAAGAGAAACCCTGAAGCCACCCATAGGATGGGGAGGGGAGTTGCTGGCAGCCACAAGGGAAGAAAGAGACTTGAGCGTCATCATCACCGATGACCTGAAATCATCCAAGCAGACCTCTAAAGCAGTAGTTAAGGCTAGCGGGATGTTGGGGTGTATTAGTAGGGGTATCACAAGTCGGAAGAGGGAGGTAATAATCCCTCTTTACAAGACACTAGTTAGGCCCCATCTGGAGTACTGCGTGCAGTACTGGAGGCACACCTTCACAGGACATTAACCAAATTGAGGCAGTCCAGAGAAGGGCAACCAAAATGGTGCAGGGACTGCATCAGAAAACATATGAGGACAGATTAACTGAACTCAATATGTACAGTATACCCTAGAGCAAAGGAGGGAGAGAGGTGATATGATTGAAACATTCAAACACCTTAAGGGCATTAACAAGGTGAAAGAGTCTAACATGTTTCAATATAAGAAAAACAGCAAGCCAAGAGGACACAGCATGAGATTAGAGGGAGGCCAATTAAGGGGTAATGTGAGGAAGTTCTTTTTCACAGAAAGGGTGGTGGATGCAAGGAACGGCCTACCTCAGGAAATGGTGGATATAAATACAGAGCAGGGCTTCAAACAGGCATATAGGCATAAGGGAGCAATACAGATGAGTATGAATAGATAGGCCATTGACAGAGCAAAGGCCTATGGCACATTCATAAGGTAGAAAAAGAAATGGGCAGACTGGATGGGCCTTGCAGTCCTTATCTGCTGTCAACTTCTATGTTTCTTTGTTTCTATGTGTCTATCTTACTTCCACCATCTGGCTAATGCTCTCCTCTATTCCAGCTGTGGCCAAGAAGGCGGACAGGACTTATCGTATGCCAGGGGGCAAAGACCACCTTAGCGTCCACCCTAAAGCAGACTCGGTGGTCATTCATTCGGTGCATGACAGATCTACCAAACCTAAACACATGAGCACCTCTCCCCCTAACAAGGAGTAGAGGCAGCTTGACCTATTTGGGCATAGGAGTTTTATTCGTCCTGTACCCTGGCTATGCGTGCCCTTAATTATGTGGCACACATGTTGGTGTACCAAAATTCCCTCTTTCGCCAGTCAGAGATGCTTATTGAGGCCATGCTGGACTCTGGTGTGAAGGAAACCCTCTCTGACACCATTAGGTCAGCTAAGGTCACTTGTCGGCACTCTTTGAGGGTGACTTATGATGCTGTGGATTCCTCAGCTAGGGGCATGGCTACCGCAGTCTGCCTCCGGTGGTATTCTTGGCTGAGAGTTTCTGGGTTGGCATCTGATGCCCAGGCTGCAATCCAAGATGCTCCCTTCTGTGGTTCCATCCTCTTCAGAGGAGATGCACAAGACATCATCATGAACCTCTAGGATAAGGGGCAGGCGTTACGTTCAGTGCTGACTATGTATCAGACGTCCTCTCAGGCTAAGAAGCCCTTTCGTCGCCAGCAGAAATGGCAGATGATGCAACCACAACATGCCAGATGTCAGAACAAATGTCGGGCCCCCTCAGCAAAGATCACCCCTCCAGCCAAGAATCAGAGGGCTTCAGGGGCATCTCTCCCCAATCCTCTCTCCTCCTCTTGACTCACGGCATGCCTCCCCTCCCCTCCTCTTCTTCTTCAGTCAGAGGAACCGGTGGGCGTAAGATTCGCTGGTCATCTGGCAGGGTGGGAGGCGATTACTGCAGATTCATAGGTCTTTCAACTAATCTCCCTGGGCCACACATGGGAGTTTCTGGAGAGACCCCCAGACAACCCTCCGGGTCCATCCTTTTATCCAAGGGCACACATTCCTGTCATCAGAGAAGAGATAGAGGCTCTTCTGCAAAAGGCAACCATACAGCTCGTTCCTCTGAACCAGATAGGAAGAGGGTATTACTCTCACTTCTTCCTGGTTCCCAAAAAGACAGGAGATCTGTGTCCCATACTAGACCTCAGCACCCTAAAGCTGTACATAGAATACAAAAGATTTTGAAAGCTGACCCTTCTAGACCTGTTGCCCATACTGCACAAGGGACAGTGGCTCTGTGCTCTGGACATGCAGGATGCATACCTGCACATATCGGACTTTCAAGCCCACCACCGCTACCTCAGGTTCTCCTTTCAGGGAGAACACTACCAGTTCAAGGCCCTCCCCTTTGGCCTGTCCTCATCACCTAAGGTTTTCACCAAGTGCCTGGCGGTAGTGGCAGTGGCCTTAAAGCACCAGGGCCACTATATTTTCCTGTACCTCGACGATCGATTGATCTCAGCCCTGTCGAAGGAGTGGCTGGAAATTTCACTTTTGGCAACCCCGGACCTGTTTGCCCAAGTGGGAGTTACAGTGAACTACCTCAAGTCCCACCTGCCCCCTCCCAGTGACTGCAGTTCATTGGAGTGGTGCTGGATACGGCCCAGGGTCAGGTATTCCTCCCTTTGTACATGGGCGGAAACCTTGTAACAGCAGGCATGACTGGTAGCTTCCAGCCATTGGATTTTGGCCAAGTCAGTGCTGCACCTTTTGAACCTTATGCCAATGACCATCCTGACTGTTCCTCTGGCCAGGCTCCACATATGGATCTCGAAGTGGATGCTCAGGGTTCAGTGGGATCAGAGATCAGACAACCTCGACCACAAAGTCTTGGTCTCTTCATCGATGTGTCAGGCTCTTCTGTGGTGGCAGAATCTCAGCAATCTCTGCAAGGGAGTTCCTCTTCAGTCCTTTCTGCCCATCCAGATTCTGACCACGGATGTGTCAGGGCTGGGTTGGGGGGCTCATCTAGAGACCCACAGGACCCAAGGTCTGTGGTGTTAGTCAGAACTATCTCTACACATCAATGTGTTGGAGATGCAGCCGGTGCTGTACGCTCTGTAGGCCTTTCGGCACCTCCTCAGTCTAGGTCCAGTGCTGGTCCAAACAGACAATATGTGCATATTCTGTTATCTGAACAAACAAGGGGGCACTTGCTCCTACCCTCTCTGCAGGAAAGTGATGCAAGTCTGGAACTGGGTGACTCTGCATCAGATCTCCCTTGCTGCAGCTCATGTCCTGGGCATCCAGAACGTCCTGGCGGACCGTCTCAGCTGCACCCAGGCCAAGGTTCACAAGTGAGAACTAAACCAGTCGGTGGTCAAAGGCATTTTCAACCTGTGAGGTCGTCCAGAGCTCGATCTGTTTGCCTCCCCATCCAATGCAAAACTTCTCAGGTTTTGCTCACTTGTCCTGGGGCCTGGTGTTTTCTGGTGAGATGCACTATCTCTTTGCTGAGCAGGGAGGTTCTTGTATACCTTTCCTCATCCCGATCCTGCAGCAAGTGCTGCTCAAGTTCAAGCAGAAGGCGCTCACATGATCCTGATCGCCCTGCTATGGCCGTACCAAATTTGGTTCCCTCGTCTGCAACAGCTGGCAGTGGCGCCACTGGTTCCCCTGCCCATCTGTCATGACCTCCTGACCCAAGAGGGGGGTGCTCTGGTTCATCCAGGGCTCAAGTCCCTTCACCTTCATGCATGGCACCTTCTGACATAGCTGCTTCATGCTATGGGGTTTCCTCTAGGGTGGCCCAAATCCTCGCAGAGGCCTGAAAGCCTTCCACGAGGAACACTTATGCTATGAAATGGAAGAGATTTTCCATTTGATCCACTTCAAAGGGTTGGGACTCTTTTTCATGCCCTGTTCCTCAGGTCATGGAGTACTTGCTGCATCTATCCGACTTGAGTCTGAGTTATTCCTCGCTAAAGGTCCACTTCTCAACCATTTCCACCTACCACATTCCAGTGCAGGGCAAAACTGTTGCTCAGCTAGAGGTTTCCAAAACATTCCTGAAGGGAATCCTCCACTTGAAACCCCCAGTGTGTAACACTGCCCCACCGTGGGATTTAAACTTTATTTTAGAGAAACTCACATTGCCTCTCTTTGAACCAGCTGCAAGTTGTGACATGCGCTTTCTATCCTGGAAAGCACTCTTTTTAGTTGCTGTTATTTCTGCTCAAAGGATTTCCGAGCTTCAGGCCCTAATGTGTAAGGAGCTTTATTTAATTTTCCACAGAGACTGAGTGGCTCTGCGTACAAATCCTAAGTTCTTGCCAAAGATTGTTTCTGAGTTTATGTTGAATCAGACTATTCAACTACCAGTTTATTACACTGAGTACTCTAATCAGTGGGATGCAATTCTGCACACACCAGATGTTCACAGAATTTTGTGTTACTACAGTATACGAATCGGACGAAGTCAGTCTGCAGAACGGATCAGCTTTTCATTTCCTTTGCACCTGAGAGAGGGTGTTGCTGTTTCTAAGCAATGTTTATCGAAATGGTTCACAAACTGCATTGTGTTCTGTTACCAGAAATACAACAAACCCTTGCTGGGGGAGGTCAAAGGCTATTCTACCAGAGGCATGGCTGCATCTGCTGCTTGCTTCAAAAATGTGTTTGCTGTTGACATTTGAACTGCAGCCACTTGGAGCGCCATCCACACTTTCACGAAACACTACAGTCTGGACATTGCCTCTAGGCACAGGGCTGTCTTTGGACTAGTTGTCCTTCAGGGCCTCCTTTCATGACATCTTTCTGCATCTCTGCAGATCCTTCCTGCTTCCCGTGCTTCAGACTTGTCTGGTTTACACTGCTTGGGTCATAATTGTTAATACCTACTGCAAGAGCCCTCTTGAAGTAAGACAGTACAGTTATGTAAGAACTTACTGTAACAGTAGATCTTCGAGAGAGAGGCTCTTGCAGTAGGTAACTTTCCCTCCCACCATTCCCCCAGCTTCTACTTCTACTTCTTCTAGCTTTGCTTAGGCTCAAGGAGCCTACTCCTTTCTCCTGTCACTTTGTTCTGAGGTCTCCAGCGGGCAAACTGGAGGGCGGGCTGGGGACCTCCCACTATATAGGGTCATGCTGACATCTGCCAAGTGACGTCGCTGGGCAGTCCCCCGCCAGATATTGCTAGCAAAAGTTTTCTGCGTGGTTCTGACACCAGGGGGTGTGGTCCTAATGGTTAATACCTTCTACATGAGCCTGTCTTAAACATCTACTGTTATGGTAAGTTCTTACGTAACTGTACTTTACTGGCTGCTACATTTTTTAGATTCTAAGGAGTAGCTCAAGGATGTGTTGGATGTCCTGCATCCTGGTTGTCAAAACTTAATTTTACCTATGCAGTAGACAGATCTGCTGCACAGGTATCAACCAATCAGGATGAAGGAGTTTCTCTTTCCATTTTATAACAAACAATAATGAAACAAATACTCTACAATATCTGTCAGTCACTAAAAAAATAAACATCTAATAATCACAACACATGATTTTCAAAAATAATTTCGAAAATTCTTGTAAAAGTCATAAACTCAGTAGTTTAATCTCGGATGCAAGATTGTTCCAAATTTTAGTTGTACAAGAGCAAAAAATGCTTGACCTAGGGCAGTTTTCCTCTAAAGGGGTTGTAACCCATCTACCAACATTGCCCTTGCAGTATTATCTCAGGTTTAAAATTCAGAAATCAGTATGACAGTGTGTTACAGATGGAAATATTCTTCATGCATCATACAGAATAATATGATGATCGCAAATGCAAAGGCATCCATAAAAAACAACAATGGGGCTGTCCCACCAGCACAGTAGTAGCACTACTGCTTGTGGCACTGACAACCCCAGTTCAGGAGTGAACACAGGACATTGGATAGTCAGCTTGGGGGGAGGCATAGACATCCTGCAAGTACTACAGGGATGTACCATTTTCTACATTGCTACAGTGCTTGAGTGCATCAGACAGCAGCCAACCCTGAAGGTAAGCAGAGGATATTTGTTATCCACTGTCTTGGAACCAGGGTTATAGGACTTGGGAGTGGCTGGTTTACTGTGATAAAAGCAGCGATGGAATAGTGGGAGACAAAACCGTACATGGACAATAGCGCCGACAATACACTCAAGAAAAAATCATTTTCTGCAGGGGGCTGTGCCCTCTGCACCCCTCTTTGTGGGGGGATTCACCCCTATAATCACCTCCAGGGGCACATGTGGGGAAATGAGGATAATCCCAGTGGGTGGGCAGAGTCATGGGAGGAACTGGGTGTGCACTCCACTTGAGTGGGGAGGGAGGACAGTGCGAGTGCGTTGGGGGTGGAACAGCTTGGGGAAGGGGATAGCCCACCAGACATGAGAGAGAAGGCAGAAGGGGGAGGCCACATGGTAACTCAGGCAAAAAAAAAAAAAACAGAAGTGCAGGGAGCTGGGAGTCAAACCCAGGATGGCCATAGGCACCTTCACCATCCACAGCCTGTTACTGTATCCACACAGCCATGGTGAGAACACCCTTCCAAGCTGTCACTTAGAAGGTGAAAACAGCCACAGAGATAGCACTGTTATGCTTGTGCTATATGTTCCCTGTGGCCATTTTCACAGCTGCTGTTTTGACTGTGTGGTTTTGTACCCCACAGTAAAATCCACACTCTCTTCACCGGATCCTGGAGTGGCCTTAGACAACAGGGATCAAGGTTCTGGGGCAAAGAACAGAAGGAGAGTTACTGGACACCAGGGATAACGATAATGGTAATTGGGAGAGGGGATGAGGAACCCTGGGACACCAGAGATCATTTTAACAGGGATGCAAGAGCTTTTAGAATCTCTGATCGGATGTTTTCCAGTTTTGCTTTTCTCCATGGGCTAAGTACAGTTCTCTGTGGCTGTGACGTAGCCACGGGAGGACAGCAAGAACAGAAAAAAAATCAGAGCTTACATAAACTCTGATATGCACTACAGGCTATTGAATTTCCCACTGCTGCAGTACTGCTCTGATGTCAGGAGATTCTGGGATTCTGGGATTTGTAGTAACAGAAGAGGTCAGCCTAGAAGTAAACAAAATAAGTCTGTTACAGCCTAGAATTAAGCAAAATTAGTCTGTTACAATGTATTATAGTATATTATACAGTAAATAAACAAAACATTTTTGCACACTATGTGCACATTGGAGCCAGCCCCACACTTGGGTGTAGGGCCCTTGGTGCTGACCGTTCCCTTTAAGAAATCCCTCCTTGTGTTCCCTCTCTCCTGCTCCCAGTGAGTGAGGTACTTGATTTTTAAACTATTCTATTTCATTACACAAATAGCCAGTTTCTTTTTGAAGGGCAGTAGCTACATAAGTCATCTTTGTACGTATTTTGGTTTTCTTCTACCACAACTTTGTGAGACAGCTCTCTAATTGTTTCCACAACAGATAGTATGTGAGTTTCTACGACACCAGCAAACCTCGTAATTTCTTTCAGATCTGCTCCTATTGATAAAATTGCATAATCCTACTGTATGTGTCACTGCAGTTTCAGAAGCAAGATCTTCTTGCCATGCTTTTATAGCCTTCCACTCCTGCTGGCACAACAGCCGATGTTCATGGGTCACATTTTGCTGCTTGAAAAGTCTTTTCTGTAGTAGTGGTAGTATATATTTTATTCACAGAATATATGAACAAGGATTGCCCAACTGAGCAAAAGCTAATCTCCAATGGGGTCCTTGCCTTTACAGCATTTAGTTGCAGTAGACCAAAAGATTATACAATAAAATTCAGCACTGAAAATACATAGAGGACAATCAACGTACCTCGATAAGTAAGTTGCTGCTCTATAAATAAATATTTATATACATTTTTGGCCAGTTTTACATGTGTAAGTCCTAGCACTCAAGCAATATTTACAAACATCTTGGGAAAAAAAGACATTTCATAAGGCAAATGGTTTCATTCTGAAACAATATATATTTCTGGAGAACATCTGTTCAATTAGCTGAATGCTCCTGCCCCCATTTGGTGTGTATTTGAATTGCACTCCAGTTATGTTGAATTCCTTTGTTGTGTGTTTTAATTTTCAATCCACAATTATTAGAAGTTGACTGTACAGCCATAATTATAAAGATAGTATCACTCAATTCTGTACTCAGATTGATTGAGAAGATATAGAATTCTAAGAACTACTGTTATGTTTGTGTGGCACCCAGGCCCGCTTCTCCTGTGTGTTCTGTGTCCCTAGTACTGACACTCCCTTCCATTTGTGACATGATAAAAAAGAAGTAGATGCAGAGGTCAGGCCCTCAGCTCTTGGGGAAAGAAGGTGCAGTCCTCTGGGCATAAGTGCGCCCCATGACAGCCAACCAAGGAGCATCACTGGCACCTGCTGAAAGGCTACCACTCACCTGCTCTCCCAGAAGGAGGAAGGGGAGAGCTTCAGCGTCCCTTAATCACCTGCTCTCCCAGGATAGGAAGAGGATAGTAGCCATGGTGGTCCTTATTGTTGGAGCAGAGGCAAAGAGGGGAAAATGGAAGTAAATACAAATATTTAAAAAATAAATAGTACACAGGATATTCATAAGGCACCTAATCTCTAGGTTTCTAGTTTCTTCAACCTACACTATAGGTAGCTAATAAACCCTACCATGAGAGTGAGATCAGTTGAACATTTTATCTAATAGATCCCATCTATTAAGAATAAGTGACTCCAGGGGCCAGATTTTCTAAACCTGGCACAAAATGTGCAGCCTGGTTGCTACTGTTGAGACTGGTGCACCATGTGCGCTGATCCTCATGGCCCGGCCTGTGCTTATTTTCCAATGTCACATTTATAACATTTTCTCTTGGGTCTAGGTTTAGATGCAAGCACTAGATAGCTACATGCAAGCAACCCTGAAGTCAACACATGCCATACTGTGGAAATGTGGTCTAGCAGGTGTCTTTTAGCCACAGGGGTCAAGGATCTAGTACATTTGCAAATTATTTGCCAATGCATCAGAAGCTTGTGGTTAGTAATTGGCTTTAAAATCTGGCTGCTAGGTGTTTCTGCTCCAGAACATGTTTAGGAACTAATTTGTTCCCAGATAAAACAGGTATTTGTCAATGCCAAACATGTTTGCTTGCATGCTGTTACAAGACAGAACAGCAGTAATAACCCATTTATTTTCAACTACTTCAGGTACACCACCCTATCCTCTTCCTTCTGAGTCTCCTTATATTTTCTGAAAGCCTTCCTTTTGGCTCTTACTTTTCTGCTACAACTTTAGAAAACCGTAGTGGTTTGGTCCTTCTTTTGCCTTTGTTTCTCAGCCTAATGCACTGTTTTATCACCTCCACTATTACTCCTTTTAGGTGTACTCACTGCTCCTCAACCCCCCATTTTCCATCCCTCCTTGCCAGGGCTTCTTTGATGCATAGCCCCATCCTAGCAAAGTCCACCCTCCAATCCAAGACCCTTGCCTTTGTGTGGCTTGACTGTGACCAAGTACCCATGTTAAACCAAACTGTGTGGTGGTCGCTGGACCCTAGGTGCCCTTTCACCCAGACATCTGTGACTCTATCTCCATTGGTTAATACTAGGTCTAGAATCACCCTGTTTCTGGTGGGTTCTAGCACTAGCTGCCTAAGACCTGCCCCCTGCAGGTAGTCCAAGATGTCTCAGCTCCTGGCTTCCGCTGTCAACGGGATGGTCCAATCCACATCTGGCATGTTAAAATAACCTAGCAGCAGTATCTCCTCTATTGTTGCCATCTTGTGTATTTCTTCCACTAGCAATTTGTCCTCCTCCTCCTCCCCCTGAGCTGGAGGCCTATAGATCACCCCTGTGTGAATTGCTGTGCCATTGCCAGGCTCAACGGTGATCCACAGTTCCTCGGCCTCCCCCTGTCTGCCCTGTACCGCAGTTGCCTTTATACCTTCCCTGACATGCAGGGCCACCCCCCCCCCCTTTTTTACCCTCCCTATCCCTCCTGAATAGCACATAACCTGGTACACTCACCTCCCAGTCACAGTTTACAGTATACCATGTCTCAGTTATTGCCACTATGTCCAGTTCAGCCTCTGCCATCAAGGCCACCAGGTCTGGGATTTTATTTCCCAGGCTGCAGGCATTTGTATACATGGCCTTCCACACATTACTGCCTGGCCACCTTCTAGTCATGCTTTTAGCCTCTTGTTTCTTCCTTCCAACCCCAGTTTCCTTCTTTTGCTGCCTCCCTTTCTCCTCCGTTCCCCTTGTAACCGGTCCAGGTGTACCTGTCAACAACTTAACTTCCTGATCTTCCTTGCCGGCTGCTCTAATATGTGGGAGTGGGCTGCTTGAGTCTCCCTGCTCCCATCCACCCCCCCTTGGATAATTTAAATGCTTACCAAGGATGCAAGACCACCGTTCCCTTCCTGGACAGATGAAGGCTGTCGCCCTTGTACAGGCCTTCATCATTCCAGGTAGGTCTCCAGTCTCCAACGAAGCCAAAACCCTTTTCCTCGCACCAGCCCTTCAACCAAGTGTTGAAGTTTCTAATGCAGAGATTCCTAGCCTCACCCCTGCCATGGACCAGCAGCACCTCCAAAAATGTCACGGAGTTTGTTACCTTGCCAAAGCACCTTCCTAACTCCCTGAAGTCCTCTTGTACCTGCTCTATCCCCACCTCATCCCTGGCTAGGTCATTTGTCCCCAGGTGAACAACAACCTCCAGCCCCCCTCTCCTTACTACCGCTTTGGCAATCTTATGTATCCCTTCCCCCTCCCTCCGAACTGTGCCTCCTGGAAGGCACTTAACCTCCCTCTCTGCCCCACTACCTGTGCCCAAATCCATCACTCAGACAATTGAGTCCCCCACCAGGAGTAGCTTCCTCTTCCTCTGGGGACCTCTTCCTCCCAACCCTGGGTCTCTGTCCTGGAGGACCCGCTCATCCTCCCTGGTCGCAACTTCAGGTTTCCTTATGGAACTCTCTCACTCCTCCAGGACAACATAGGAGTTTCTAAGTTGGACCGGATGAGGGATGTGTCTCTGACTCACCTCACTCAACCTCCCTGACCCCCCCATAGTCCATCCAGCCTGCTGCCTGGGCATTTGTTGCAACAGTGACTAGGGACATGGTGGTCTCTGTGTGAAGGCGAAGGTTCCCAGTGCTCCTGCCAGCTCGGCCCGGAGCCTGGCAACCTCTGCCCTCAGCCCAGAGAGGTGCTGGCAGATGGGACAGAAGTGCAGCATCCAGAATGTCCTCCTGAAAACTTCTGCCCCACATCCACTGCACTGCACCACTCCCAACATCTTCCTATTCTGGTCTTCCTCTCCCTGAGTTGAGCTGGAGGATGGGGGGAGCAGACAACATTTTTTCTTTGTTACAGGTTTATGTCAGAATACTACAATGGACCTTTTTTCCTTTGTTACAAGTTTATGTCAGAATACTACAAGGGACCTTATTTTGCCTTGCGGGGGGGTGGGGGATGGACTTCCTACTGGAACAGGGACACCAGAACACAATCAGGAGTATGGTGCGATAAATGGTAACAGCAGGTGGGACATTTGTTCAAGAGTAGGCACCAGGAGACAATCAGGAGGATGGTAGGATGATCATCAGCAGTGGGTGGGATATTAGTTCAACAGGGGGCACTGGAACACAACTGGGAAGAGTGCAGGATGATTGGCAGCAGTGGGTGTTTTTATAAGTAACATTGCGGAGGAGCTGGAAGGGAAGGCCTGCCTTTTTGTTGATGACACCAAATTCTGCAATAGGCAATAGGCTAGACACTCCAGGGGGTGAAAAGGGGCATCAAGACACAATTGGGAGGAGGGCTGGATGATCAGCAGTGGCAGGTAGGACATTTCCTTGACACTGGAACATGATTTGGAGCAAGGCAGGATGATCAGCAGCAGAGGGTGGAACATTTGTTCAACATGGGGTACCCAGGAACACCATCAGAAAAGATACAAACAGTCGTCAGGAACCGCCACCATAGAATGGCAGGGTGGGTGAGGGATCTACAGCAGAGGGAGGTGGGTTTCATGATACTAGAGATGGCAGAACGGGGAGGGATCTGCAGCAGCAGGAGATGGGTTTGTTGCTGATCACGCCCTGTTGGTATGCTAATCAGAAGTAGCTTCATATGATAGGAGGCGGCTTCCTTCATTAATTTGTAAAAAATTTCTGCCCATCAACAAGCAGTACAGCATCATCTGTAGCCTGCCTTCAATATGTTGCCCATAGCCAAGCCTCCCCAATGCTCACCTCAATTGGCCACAGCACAGTCACAATTTCCAAAAATCTACAGTGCTGGTACACTGCCAAAATGTTTGCTCTGCAGATGCTCAAACATTAAAAGGGGCTGGATTCTGTGAAGGATGCACAGTATCCTTGTCCTTCATCCATATTAAGAACACAGCAAACATTTTTTATAAAGATTTGTTCCCACAGCCATCACCTCATCTTAGCTACTACTGGTGAACTCCCAGACACAACAACCATGGCGCAGCTCATTGTGTGGTGCAGGGCTCAAGAGTACCAGTGACTGTAATGTTAACGGCCATGATTGGATTTATTTATTTATTTTTTAATTATTGTGTTTTGTCTTCTAAGCACTCCTTGCTGGCCCCCATCTGGATAGTCTACCGGCCCAGTCACCCACCATCTCTTTGGACTTACTTTACTCTAGGGAGGGAAGTGAATACTTAGGAGGGAGGGAGGTGCATACTAGTCCATTTTTGGCAGAGAGAGTTCTGAAGGGACTTGCAAATCTGACAGTGGACAAAGCCATGGTGCCAGAGGGGGTCCATCCCAAGGGTATCAAGGGAGCTCAGGAAGATACTGGCTACACCTCTGGTGGCCCTATTTAATAGCTCATTGGAAACAAAACTGATCCCGGAGGACTGGAGGAGGACAGATGTAGTCCCACTTCACAAAAGTGGTAGCGGAGAAGAGGCTGGCAATTATTGGCTGGTCAGGCTGACTTTGGTGGTGGGAAAGTTAATGGAATCACTGTTGAAAGAAAGGATTGTGGAAAATCTTGAATCCAGTGGGTTACAAGATTTGAGGCAGCATGGATTCATGTGGGAAAGGTTATGTCAAATGTATCTGATACAGTTCATTGACTAGGCGACCAAGGAACTAGATCAGGGTAGAGTGGTGGATGTGGCCTACCTAGGTTTCAGCAAGACTTTCAACACCATTCCACAGAGGAGACTAGTAAGCAGGCTGGGTTGCTTAGGAGTGGGTCCAAAGATGGTAAACTGGATAAGAAATTGGTTAGCTGACAGGTGACAGGGAGTGGTGGTAAATGGAGTTAAATCTGAGGAAGGGAGTGTGACCAGTGGGATGCCTCAGGGAACAGTGCTGGGACCAGGTCCTCTTTAATGTTTTTATAAGTGACACTGCAGAGGAGCTGGAAGGGTGACCTTCCTCTTTGTGGATGGCAACAAACTCTGCAATAGGGTGGACACTCCAGGGAGGTGGAAAAGATGGGCAGTGACCTGAGAAAACTCAAGGAGTGATCAAGGGTATGTCAGTTGAGTTTCAATGCAAAAAAGTGCAAAATAAAGTACTTGAGGCACAGAAACCTAAGGGCAGAGTACAAAATGGGGAGGATGGTACTGACAACCACCAACCAGGAAAGTGACCTGGCGGTGGTTATATCGGATAACCTAAAGGTTGCCAGGAAGTGTGTCAGGGCAGTTGGGAGGGCAAGTGGGATGCTGGGGGTGCACAGGAAGGGGTATCACCAGCAGAAAGAGGGTGTTGCCGCTTATAGATCGCTGGTAAGACCCAGCCTAGTGCCTATGTTCAGAAGACATAGACAGAGTGGAAGAGGTCCAGAGGAGGGCAAGTAAAATGGTGCAAGGTCTGCATTAGAAGCCCTACAGGAGAAATTAAAGGACCTAAATATGCACTCTCTGGAAGATGGAAGAGAAAAGGGGTTTATGATAGAGACCTATAAATACCTCATGAGGGTAAACAAGGTTCAAGTGGGAAATATTTTTCAGAAAAAAAGGTGCTCAAGGACAAGGGGGCATGATAAGAAGCTGGACGGGGTGGATTCAGGAGAGATGTCAGGAAGTACATCTTCACAGAAAGAGTGGTGGATTCATGGAACAGACTTCCAGTGGAGATGGTGGGGATGGAAACAGTGGTGCGGTTCAAGAATTCATGGGATAGGCACATGGGAATGTTAGGGAAAGGGAAGGGGGGTGAATGGGCCAGAGATCAAGTAGGATCTGCGGTGATACTATAGGCAGGAAAAATGGCCAGGGTAGGTGGGCCAAGCAGTTCTTATCTCCTGGCAAATTCTAAGTTTCTATGTTACCCTAATTCCCCAAGACTTAACCCTCTTTGTGAGATTGGAGGGGCTTGCCCTTTCAACGCATGATCCAAATGGGTGCCCAGTCAGTGATGCCACTCCCACAGGGGGACTGTCTTTCCTCCTACTCAAGAAGGCATTTTTCTCCAGAGTTTTTCAGCTCTGAGGAAGTCAACATCCAATAATGCAGAGTATCCATTAATGTCCCACACCCTTCTCAGCCTCCAGAGTGCCTTGACTCCCAGCCCCTGCTACTGTAGGTGTGAGGCACTCTGGCGGAGACATGACCAACTCATCCCATGAAAAGAGAGCAATGCCTTGGACATGGGGTTGCTGGTGTAGTGAGTGGTAACCCTACAGCTGTGCCAGCTCCTGTGGTTGGATTTCTAGTGCCCTTTTTGTCTCTTCCTTCTTTTCACCTGCAGGAACCCCAGCTTGGCCATCTGCCTGCTGTGATCCTGCTGAGAAAAAAGCCTATGAAAAAGCATAGGCATACTACGTGAAATGTTAAGTGACTCTAACTGACATGGGACCCGTTAGCACTTCCTGATTTTAATGTGCCTGGAACCTAATATTCAAAAATAGGCAAAGCATATCACAAAGTTTTGCATTGCACTTGCCCATTGCCCAGGATCCTGAGGATGCTATACTCAGTCAGATAGCACACCAGCACTATCCAACTTAATATAGGGGCATGTCAGTACAGTGCTGACTCAAATAGTGCTGCCCTGACATAGATTCCTGCAGTGCAGTGCAGTGAATCACACACCCAGACTTGATTGCACTGGTAGCTCTCAGCACAGTATTCAGAAATCCCCATGCAAATGAGTCCATGTCACATGCAAGGCACTAAGGGGCAATTTGCATACCCATTATGGGCACATTTTCATGGGAAGTGACAGCAGGTTTGTACCCCTGTTATCTGCTCCCACCCCGATTGCTAATGGGCTAATCTTTTAAACCCAGCGCAATCTGGATTTAGAGCCAAACACAGTACCATCACAGCCCTGGCAAAAGTAACCAATGATTGGCAACTCGAACTGGACAAAAAAAATTGTGTATGTGCTGTATTCTTAGACCTGAGTAAGGCATTTGATATGGTCGACCACGAACTACTCCTCTCCTCCCTGAAATCCATAGGACTAGACTCATCCTCCATTAGATGGTTTAATAACTACCTTACGGGAAGGACCCAGCAAGTGAAGGCCGAAGGAGACCTATCACCACTCAAACCTCTGCAAAGAGGAGTTCCCCAAGGATCCATTCTCGGCCCAATCCTATTTGCCATCTATATCAATAACATTGACAGTAATCTCACCAAAGCCACTGTACACCTGTTTGAGGATGACACCGTATTGTATGTCAGTCACCCCTCTCCCGTAACAGCATGCATAGAGCTACAAGCGGAATTCAACCTATTACAACACCAACTACTGGAAAAAAACTCCTAAATGCAAAAAAAACAAAGGCAATGTTTTTCTCCCCCAAAATTCAAGCCGGTTACTCCTTCCCAAACAATCTCCCCCAGTTATCCACTGTCCTTGGGGAAAATCTTGAATATGTTAAAAAATTCAAATACCTGGGGGTCTGGGTAGACAGTAGACTAGACTACTTAGATCATCTGGAAGATCTGCTAAAAAACTTCGCCAGAGGCTTGGGCTCTTTTACAGAATAAAGCACTTTCTAACAAGGGATTCTAAAAAGAAGTTGGTCCAGGCCACATTTCTATCAGTATTAGACTATGCAGATTTCCTATATGGTCATAGCCCTAACTCTTATCTGAGCAAATTGGACATACTTTACCATAGAGCCTTGAGGTTCATTACAGATCTTCCTCTCAGCACTCACCATTGCTCGCTCTACGCTGCAGTTGGATGGACTTCACTCCAATTTAGAAGAAACAGGAATGCCACACTATGGACTTACAGAGCAATATCCAAGATGCTACCAAATTATGTTTCAGACTGCTTCACACAAGTCACATCAAGTAAATATGCCCTAAGAAGCCTTAACTTCATCATGCTTAAAGTGCCCAAATTCAATACTCGACATGGGAGAACTGCTATCAGCTATATCTTATCTTCCTTATGGAACATGATACAGAAGACCCTAAAAATGAACAGTTACATGTCAGTTACATCCTTTCAATATCTGTACTCGAGGCTTATCCAAGAAAAATGTAATTGCTTCCACAAACAGTAGAGTATTCCTAATCTTATCCATCCCCCTCTTCAGATAGCCAACTCATGGAAGGTATACACCTTTATCAAGAGTCACCACCCATCACACTCCATGCACTCCTTCCATCCGCCTCCCCTTATTCCCTGTCATATACCTTAGCCCTATACCCCTGTTATACAAACCCACCAGTGCCGGCCCCCAGCCCTCTCATAGGCCACAGTTATCCGTTCCTCATTATAAGCACCTACCACCGTCCTCCTCCCCCACCAGCTAGGCACTCCACTTCCCGCTCCCCTTCCACTCGTCCCGTCTCACTCTACAATTGAATTATTTTATATTATGATTAGAATGTATGCTTAGACAGTGTGTATACTGAAATTTCTATGTAGTATCCTAGAGTGTATATATATTGTATACTTGTATGTATCTATGTAAATTGAACCTTGACCTTACCAGGTCCATCTTGCAAATGAGCAGTGCTCAATGATGTTCACCTGGATAAATAAAGATTTGATTGATTGATTGATTGATTGGTCCCCCCTCCCTCTGATCGCTGGCCCATTATTAAAAATATGTATCCCTAGCATCCAGTGGTACCCCCTCCCTCTGACTGCCTACCCCGTTATCTAAACAATATATCCCTGGTGGTCTGTGGTCCCCCCTTCTGATTGCCATCCCCATATCCATTCAAGGACTCCTTGGCATCTAGTAGTCTCCCCCGGTATCCGATGTCTGGCTCCATATTTGGCATATAGTCCCACGCTCCAGTGGTCCTCCGCCTGCCAACCCCTGATCCCCAGCCCCATAAAACCAGTATAGTCTTCAGAGGCCAGTGTCCCCAAACTCTGGTTCTGCAAAAAAAATACTTAATATCCATGATGGCCAGTGGTCCTCCCCCATCCACCATGCTCTGCACCAGTAACAGAAACAACTGCCTGGTGCCTAGTGGTCCCTCCCAACCCCTGATCGTGGTCCCATATATGACGAATGTTGTACCTGGCATCAAGTGGTTCCCTCCATACTCTGATCACTGGCCCTGTAGGATAGCAATAAAGATAACAGTTGCTAATGTTAATGCTAAAGGGGAAACTGAATCTAGAGAAGACACACTTGGGGGCTGGGGGGGTGGTGAGGCGGGCAGCCATTAGGTTGCTGGCTTTCGAGCAGACAAGACAGACCATTTGGCCTATTTTGCTGGCTTTTTAGTATGTTAGTATGTTAATGTCTGAGGTGTACAAAAATATGTAAAAAATAAAATAATAACTAATATTCTCTGGCATCTACTGGTTCCCCACACCCACCAATCCCAGACACCATAACAACATCAACATTCCACAGCATCTAGTGGCCCCCCTGCATCTTGGACATTGACCACCCACCCTGCCAACCCCCCTTACCTGAGGCTGGTGCTGCGAAAGTCTATAGAAACATAGAAACATAGAAGTTGACGGCAGATAAGGACTGCAAGGCCCATCCAGTCTGCACATTTCTTTTTCTACCTTATAAATGTGCCACCGGCCTATGCTCTGTCAATGGCCTATCTATTCATACTCATCTGTATTGTTCTCTTATGCCTATCCCATGCCTGTTTGAAGCCCTGCACTGTATTCATATCCACTACTTCCTGAGGTAGGCCGTTCCATGCATCCACCACCCTTTCTGTGAAAAAGAACTTCTTCACATTACCCCTTAATCGGCCTCCCTCTAATCTCATGCTGTGTCCTCTTGTCCTGCTATTTTTCTTATATTGAAACATGTTAGACTCTTTCACCTTGTTAATGCCCTTAAGATGTTTGAATGTTTCAATCATACCACCTCTCTCCCTTGTTTGCTCTAGGGTATATATATATTGAGCTCCGTTAATCTGTCTTCATATGTTTTCTGATACAGTCCCTGCAGCATTTTGGTTGCCCTTCTCTGGACTGCCTCAATTTGGTTAATGTCTTTGTGAAGGTGTGGCCTCCAGTACTGCATGCAGTACTCCAGATGGGGCCTAACCAGTGTCTGGTAAAGAGGGATTATTACCTCCCTCTTCACGACTGTGATACCCCTACTAATACCCCTAACATCCCCTAGCCTCACCTACTGCTTTAGTGGTCTGCTTGGATGATTTCAGGTTATGGTGATGATGATGCCCAAGTCTCTTTCTTCCTTGTGACTGCCAGCAACTCCACTCCACCGCCTATAGGTGGCTTCAGGGTTTCTCTTCCCTATGTGCATGATCTTGCACTTCTTTGCATTAAACCCCAGTTGCCACTCTTCTGACCATTTTGCTAGTTTATCCAGATCTCTTCTCATTCTGCCCACACCATCTGGATCATCTACTCTGTTGCAGATCTTGGTGTCATCTGCAAACAGACAAACTTTACCCACCAGTCCATCTGCAATGTCACTGATGAAGATATTGAAGAGGACTGGCCCCAGGACTGATCCCTGAGATACCTCACTTGTGACTTGCATCTCTTCTGACTGTATACCATTTATCACCACTCTCTGTTTTCTGACCATCAACCAGTTTGCCACCCAGTTGACCAACTTCTGAGCCACCCCGAGCCTACCCAGCTTATTAATCAATCTTCTATGTGGAACAGTATCGAAAGCTTTTCTGAAGTCAAGGTAGGTGACATCAACTGCTCCCCCTTGGTCCACCACTCTGGTTACCCAGTCAAAGAAATCTATGAGATTAGTTTGACAGGACCTTCCTTTTGTAATCCTGTGCTGTCTTGGATCCTGTGCTCCTATGGATTCCAGGTGTTGCACTATCCTTTCCTTAAGGAGTGTCTCCATAATCTTGCCCACTACTGAGGTAAGACTGACTGGTCTGTAGTTCTCTGCCTCCTCCCTGCTACCACTCTTGTGGAGCGGAATCACATGAGCCCTTCTCCAGTCTTCTGGGACCTCTCCTGTGCTCAGAGACTCACTAAACAGTTCTGATAATGGCTCTGCTAGTTCCACCCTTAGCTCCTTTAGTACCCTGGGATGTATGCCATCAGGTCCCATTGCCTTGTCCACCCTGAGCTTATTGAGTTCTTGTAGGACCCTTTCTTTTGTGAAGGGACTAATGCTCACCTCCCTCCCCCCCCATGTCCATGGTGCTGAGCTGTGGGCCCTGCCCTTCCTTCTCTTCAGTAAATACTGAGCAGAAATATCTATTTAGGATAGATGCCTTTACATGGTCCTCCTCTTCACACACCCCCTTATCTTTTTTTCAATTCAAATTTTATTAAAGTTTCCAATACAGAGCATGAAACACAGTAGAGTAAATCATGAACCCCAAACATCAGATGCAGAGTACAAGTTGATTCGCTCTCCCCACCTCCCCACCCACCCAGCCCAACACCCACCCGAACAACCCAGCATCGTTACACCTTTAGCACAGCACCAAAGAATATAACCTGGTAGTACTTAAGCCTGTAGCATAGAGTCTGCAGTGGGCCCAGATCCTGTCAAACTTCTCAGTTTGTTATATAGACTAGCAATAGTCCTCTGTTCTGAGGTTCGCAAGCAATTCCTGAAGCCATTCAACATAAGATAGTACCTCCGTATCCTTCCAGTGTCTCAACACCACTTTTTTAACAGACATCAACATCAAGGCTATGTGGTACCTCCTGTTCACCACGGAAATGGAGAAGAAATCCCCAAGAAGACATATTTCTGGGGTGAACAATTCTGAGAGCCCTAAAAGAGGATCAGCATGCTGTTTAATCATGGTCCAAAGTGGGGCAACTTTTGAACAGCTCCAGAAAATATGAAGGAGGTCACCTTCTTGAGACTGGCATCTTGTGCAAAGGGGAGAGGACACCAGACCCAATCTGGCAAGCCTCTGCGGAGAGTAATAAATGTTATGCAAAATTTTGAACTGCATTAATCTAAGTCTGTCCTGCTTAAGGAACTTATGACAACTTTGCCACAGGAGAGACCAATCCATATCTCTGCCCTGAAAGAGAGAAGCCCAAAAGGAGACGGGAGCGTAATTGTCAGGGTAAGCCCAGGTAAATTGAGCAGTGTATATTTTAGATACAGCATGAGGCGAGCCCGCCAACTCCGTAAGGGTAGCCTTAAAACTGATATTTGGAGCTGGAGGGGGTGGTCGGACCCATTACCTTAACCAATAAATGGTGAAGTTGAAGAATCTTGAAGATTGTTGTGTGAGGTACCTTAAACTTGTGCATAATGCCAGCTGAAGAGCACCATTGACTATTGGGTAACATAAACTCATCTAGACGGCAGTTTCTTATCTGAGGGATCCAACTAGGTGAGAGAAGCTTGCCGTCCGGCAAAAAATTAGGGTTGACTATTATGGACTGAGATAAATCCTTGAGATTCTTATACCTCAGAAAAGCGCACAATTGAGTATGAACCCTGATTGAAATGGCTATAGGGGAACTACGTAGAGATTCTGGTAGGGAACTGACCTTGGTGTATAGCAGCGCAGTCAGGGAGAGGCCATGTTTTCTAATGGTAGCAGACTCTATGGCTAACCAAGTCGGGGTATATGTGGCAGCCGTGGGTGGTTGATCCATGGTCAGCCATCTGAGATACTTATTGGCCTGACTGGCCCCGTAGTATAGCCCAATATGGGGGAGTCTTAATCCTCCTTTAGCCTTCGGGGCCGCTAACTTGTGGAAAGCCATCCTAGCCTTCTTGTCGCCCCATATAAAAGTAGAGATCATACTATGCACTTTTTTAACCCAGGACAGGGGGAGCCATCTGTTTCGCATGTTAAGGGGGTAGAATAAGCGGGGAAATATGTTCATTTTGATTAGACTGATTCTGCCCCAAAGAGAAAGGGGAAGTAAAGTCCACCTGCGGAGGTCTAGGTCTATTTTATGTACCAGTGCATCAATATTAAGTTGTCTGAGCCGTGCCATGTCCCGAGTAAGAAGGAGCCCCAGATATTTAATATAATCGGACTTCCAGGTGAGCCCAAATGCAATAATGTCCTGTTTATATACCCTATGATTAAGAGGAAAAAAAACAGTCTTTCCTACATTGAGTTTATAATTTGAGACCTTACTGAAGTTGTCTATTAACTTCAGAATAATGGGAATAGATGTGAGTGGGTGGGTTACCTGCAGCAGAAGATCATCTGTGTAGGCCACCACTTTAACCACCTGCTCCCCAAGAGAGAGATACCCGAGATGCCCTGGGCGCCTGACAATCTCCTAATAAGAGGCTCTAGGTAAATATTGAAGAGAAGGGGGGATAAGGGACACCCCTGTCTGGTCCCTACATGTAATTTAAAGGGGGTGGAGATAACCCCATTACATGAGATTCTGGCAGAAGGGAACTTATATAATGAGCTAACCCAATTCCAGAATGTTGTGGGAAAACCGAAAACTTCCATCGTAGCAAACAAGTAGTCCCAGTGGACACTGTCGAACACCTTCTCAGCATCCAACGAGATCAGGACCATTGGATGAGAAGCATCCTTGGATGCCAAGAAGACGTGAGACAGGGCCCTCAAATGGTCGACTGATGATCTCCCTTTCATAAAACCAACCTGATCTGCCCCGATTAAAAAGGGAAGTACTGCCTCCAAGCGATTCGGCTATTAATCTTGCCAAAATTTTAATATCATGGTTAAGAAGGGAGATCGGCCTATAACTTGAGACCAGATCAGACGGTCTGTCCGGCATGGGCAACAAAACAATCAGCGCCTCAAAATGGGAGGGATCGGATGCTTGACCAGAGAGAATAGCCTGGAAGAGTGGCAGCAAAATGGGAATCAATTGCTTAGAGAAAACTTTGTAAAAATTGGAGGTAAACCCGTCAGGGCCCGGAGATTTGTCGGATGGGAGAGATTTGATTACCCTTTCAATCTCACCCTCAGAGATAGGAGACTCCAAAATTTTCTGCTGAGATTGTGAGAGAGTTGGCAGTTGCAAATCGCTCAGATATTCATAAAGTCTATCCTTAGATGGGGAGTTGGCCATAGGGCCATATAAATCCTGGAAATAGTTTTTGAACTCCTCTGCTATCTCCGAGGGTAAGACCTTAAGGGAATTGTCTTTGGAGGAATGGACTGCAGGAATAAATTTGGCGGATTCCTGTTGCTTAATGCTCAGCGCCAACATTCTGCCCGCCTTCTCACCCTGATCAGTATATACCGCTTTTGTTTTCAAAATGGCAAATTCAGCTTGCTCCGTTAACATTGCTAGGTAGGCTTCTCTCAATTTCGTTAAATCTTGTTTAAATGCCTCAGAGGAAGATGGAGAGAGATAACAGTTTCCATACCCCTAATCTGAGATAGAAGGTCAGAGATCCAAGATGCCCTCTCTCTTTTCCTTTTCGATGTTAGGCCGATTATAATCCCCTCTTAAATATGCTTTACAGGCATCCCATACCATATCAGGCTTCCCCACGGAGTTAGAACTAGAAGCAATCAACTGCTCTATTTGGGATATTATATGTTGAATCATCTTCGGCTCCTTCAAAATTTGATTATTCAACTTCCACCTGCCCCCTTTATTGGGCAGTGATGCTAGGGTTATTTGGCAGGTGACCACAGAGTGGTCTGACAGGGGCCCTGGAACAATACTAGAGCTTACAACCCCTGGTAAAAGAGATTGAGAGATGGGGATATAATCAATCCTCGAGGAAGTTGCATGCACTGGAGAAACATAAGTATACTCCCTTGTATTGGGATGTAATACACGCCTTATATCATAAAGACCTATAGAGTCCATCAGGTCCCTAAAAGCTCTTTGTGCTGGGGAGAGACCTTGACGGGATTGACCCGACCTGTCAAGGGCCTGATCAAAAACAAGATTAAAATCACCCCCTATAACCATGGGGATATCCAAAAATGGAGTTAGGGCTTCTATTATCTGAACAAAAAAGCTGGGGGAGTCTACATTAGGGCCATAGATGGCACCCAAGACAATATCCAGGGTATTCAATCTACCTTTTACAAACAGGAATCTGCCCGAAGGATCGGATATAACTTGGAGAGGTTTGAACGGAACCGACCTATGCAAAAGGATCATAACCCCTCTACTGTGGGTCGTGCCCTCCACCGCAAACAGCTGCCATTTGTTGCCATCTCATTTTGTCAGCCTCCCTCTTAAGCAAATGCGTCTCCTGCAAAAACATAATTTCTGCCTTCAGATGGTTTATATGTTTCAAAATTTTATATATTGCTTAGTCCTCTGCCTTGCCCCTTTAACGTTCCAACTGATAAATTGAATATTTCTAGCCATCACTCATGATGCCAGTCAGAAATCCTCCAAAGCACCACATATATTTGTATTTCACATCAATACTTCTCCAACCGAAATATGCACTGAGTTGTTCTACCTCCCCCCGGCTCCTGCCGTCACTGAATCCATCCCCAATCACCCCTCTGAAGACCCCCACCCAAAGCACCCATTAACCCTGACCCCCTCCTCCACACCCACCCACCTTTGCATGGTACATGATGATCGGCTGACTGAAAGATCCTCTCCTCCAACCTCCCGCCCTCCTGAACCAGAAAACAAGAACACTACCCTTTGAACCAGAACACTCCATAGAGAATAGTACATCCTCAATTCTTATTGACTGACATCATCCCTAAATAGTGCAGGGGAATTGTATGCACAAAACCCTTAAAGAAAGTAATCCTCCCTACAGAAGCCCCATGAACGATGCTTCGACATGATCCACAGAGCGTGAAGTATGTAAAGCACTTGCATCAAGTGTGGAAAAAGTAATCTCAGACACCCTCTTGTGGCGCAGCCCTCGAACGACGGGGGTAAACAGCCGAGAATAAGCAGGCCATTACTGCCTGCTTTGGTATAGGGGAAAACTGAGGGCTCCTGGGCGCTGTCCAGACCATATTCTAGGACCAGAAACAGTGACCATCTCACTTCTTTAAGGGAAATTTGAAAAAAGAGATAAGGAGTCCTCCAAAAACAGCACTCAAAGAGGGTTATACAGAAGGGGCAGACCAACGCCAATTAAAGCGTGCAGAAACCCTGATATCAACATCTGTCTATAGCTGCGGAATCTCCACCTGGTGTACAGGCTAACCATATTTATTGCCTAATGGCAACAGGGAGTGAAAAAGAGAGGGAAACCTAGAAAAAATCAGACCATGGAAACAGGACCAGAAAGGGACTGCAGCTACAGACAGAATCACATTGTAAACACAGAGAAAACTGAGCATTGCCCCCCCCCAAGCCATAGAGTCAGGACATCACCCCTGAGAAGGTGAGTTGCCAGATCTGTCAGAGTGGAATTTGACTTGAGCACAGTGACCCCACACAAATACAAAAATGAGACTGGACTTGGCCAGAGTCAGAACATGAGAGTCAACAAAAAATTAGACAGTCCTGGAGAAGAGAACCAGATCGGGAGCAAGATGTCCATTTTCTGTCAGCGAGGAGACCCTTCTTGAGAGTTGCAGCATGGAATTAAATAGCCAGATGTACAGTTTGTCACCAACGTAGCCCCGGAGACATAGTAGAGAAATATAATTTGCAGCAGCTAGACTACACCACCACTGAAAAGCTCAGTATAGCACCCCACCAGGTCGACTCTCCATGCAGGCTTAAAAGGTCAGGAGTGCTTCCTTGAGCCCCTGCGGTTGCCGACTCCACTTCCTCGTGGGTCACCCAGGGACCATTCAGGCAAACTTGAAGCCTTGCGGAAAATCATACGAAACTTGATTCCGGCAATCAACTGAGGACCAGTTTGGAAACGTGGCTGCTTTCTGGCATACAGATAAAGGAAAATCTGCGCCTACCTCAGCTTTTACCTTCCCATTGCAAATCTTGTACTTCCTTAACCTTATATAGGAAATGCTGTATCTCCTGGAAGTTTAGAAAGCGAAATATGAATGACCTGGGGGGGGGTCCAACCGGGGGCGTGGGCGTAGTGCACGATGAGCTCTTTCTATTATGTAGCTTGCACCAAAGGGAGAAGGGCCTGCCACCTTCTCCACAAACTTTTTGATAAACTTAATGAGTTCTGAGCCCTCTTCGCCTTTGGGCAAACCAATAATTACCGCATTGTTGCGGCGACTGCACCCCTCCAAATCTTCCACCTTGTTCTCCATCTTCACTAGCCTTTGCCTCAAGGCCACTAGCTCCAATTCTGCTTTGTCCTGTTTCCTTTCAATGGAGCGTATGCAAGCTTCATTGTCAGTAATCTTCTTGGAGAGCTCCTCCAGGGTACTAGAGATGCCTTTTATTTCTCCTGCCATATTCTGCATTTCAGCCTTAAAAGGCTGAAACTCCTCTAAAAATCTCGAGAGGGTAAGAGGATCCGTATCAGGGCTTTCAGTAGTAGCAAGCAGCGAGGATTGCAAGGAGGAGGCCCTGGCTTTCTTAGAGGCCTTCTCGGGTGTAGTGGGAGGCTTGTGTTTAGAAGCAATTTTCCGCATCTCTTTATCCATTGACTTCTTATATCGGGGGCACAGACGTTCAGGAAGGTGACAGTCAGGCGATCTGCGGTGGAAAACACCGTAAAGCAGGGTTTTAAAGATATCTAACGGGCGGTAGGTTGGAGCAGGCAGAGAGGCGTCCTATCCAGCACACCGCATCACGTGACTCTCACCACGCCCCTTTATCTCCTTTGATCTTAGCAATACCTCCTATGGACTTTTTTCTTTCACTAATGTATCTATAGAAAGTCTTGTCACCTTCTTTTACTGTTTGTGCTAGTGTTTCTTCAGTTTGGGCCTTTGCCTGCCTTACTGCCTTCCCTTCCTCCCTTAGGGAAGTTTGGTATGCCTCCCTATCTTCTTCTCACTGTGTTCCCTTACATTTCCTGAAGGCCAGCCTTTTGACTCTGACCTTTTCTGCTACTGTTTTTGAGAACCAAAGTGGTTTCCTTCTTCTTTTGCACTTCCTTTTCTCACTAACACAATGGGATGTTGCTTCAAGTATTGCATCCTTAATGCTTGCCCACTTTGCCTGTACCCCCTCACCTGTATTTCTTTTTGCCAGGGCTAGCTTAACTCTGTTGGCCATCTTATCAAAATCAGCTCCTCTGAAGTCCCATATTTTTGCCTTGGAATGGGATGATTTAGTTGTAGTGGCCAAATTGAACCATACCATGTGATGGTCACTGGCCCCCAGGTGACCTTCTACCTGGAAATCTGTAATCCTTTCCCTGTTAGTCAGTACTAGATCTAGAATAGCCCTGTCTCTTGTGAGTTGTTGTGCTAGTTGTTTGAGGCCTTCACCCTGCAGGGAATCCACCATGTATCTAGTTCTGGCAGATGTTCCTGCTGGTATTGACCAATCTGTATCTGGCATGTTGAAGTCTTCCATTATCAGAACCTCCCCTTTAGCTGTTATGTTTTGTACGTCTTCTAACAGTAATGTGTCTATGTCCTCCCCTTGGTCTGGGGGCCTGTAGACAACCCCAGTTCTTATGGCTGTCCCATTTCCTGTTTCCAGGGTGGCCCACAGTTCTTCTGGCTCCTTATGTGTATTCTGAATTTCTGTAGCTTTGATATTTTCATTGACATACAGGGCCACTCCACCCCCCTTTTTTGCACCTCGGTCTCTTCTGAACAGTACATAGGCAGGTACTGAAGTCTCCCAAGTGTGGTTACTGGTAAACCACATCTCGCTAATTGCTACTATATCCAGTTTAGCCTCTGTCATTATTGCCTGCAGGTCTGGGATCTTGTTTCCCAGACTGCGAGCATTTGTGTACATGATTTTCCATTGGCCAGATTTCAGTGAGTTAGTTGTTGGGTGAGGTCTGGTGTTTCCCCTGTGTGTCGTATGGGGAGCTGGACCTTGTTCCTTACCTGGTGATGTAAATGAACTGCAAACATGCTGAACTCCTGTTTGACCACTAGCTGAGGGGGGAGGGGTGTTCTTCCCATTCGACGTATGGGGTGCTGTACCCCTCTCCCCATTTTCTAGTTTAAATATTCTGCAAAGACATCAAACTTCTGCCCCAGTGCACTGACTCCCTCCTTAGTCAGATGCAGTCCATCAAATTTAAAGAACTTTCGCTCCCAAAACTATTGCCAGTTCCCTACAAATTTGTGTCCTTTTTCCTGGCACCAGCCCTTAAGCCACATGTTTAGCTCCCCTATCTCCCCTTCTCTGACCTTCTGTCCATCTGCCCTCCTCTCCCAGACTAGCAGGATCTCAGAGAAGGAGATGCCAGACGAAATGGATGATAGTTTGTCACCCAGCCAGGTCAGGTGTTCCTTGGTCTCCACAACTGACCGGCTGACGAGATCATTAGTCCCTATGTGTACAATGTTTTCTCCTGCTTCCTGAACAATTTTAGCAATGCAGTCAGTGTCTCTCCATGCTGACATACCTGGGAGACATCTGACCATTACCCTGGCTGGAAATAGGTATCAACTCCCCGAAACATGGAGTCTCCTATGATCAGAAGTTTTTTGGATTTCCTTTTTGCTTTTTTTGTTTTGGTTCCTGTTTTGGGTGAATTTTGTTGTGCTAGCTCCTGTGCTGCAGTGTCCTGCTCTGCAGTGTCCTCTGCCCCTTTGTTTGATTTTGGAGATAGAGGCAGATACCTGTTTGTAGTTTTTATAGGGTTTGTGGAGGTGATATGTTGGAGAGCATCAAGTGATGGGCACCCAATTTGCCCCTCCTACCCACCTGCCAACCTCCCGTACCAACGGTCGAGGTGCTTCTGTTGGATGTTGGGAAAATGGCAGGTGGTTCTTATAATATATTTCCTCTTGAATATGAAATTTGAGGTACGCAATCTCTGCCCATGCTGCCTGTGGCTGAGCCCTAAGATCTCCAATGGCCCAGCACGTAGGACAGTGTCCTAAATCCTTTAAAACTGCCCTTCTGAAAAGTGTTCTGCAGTACCTGCAGTTAATGATATCCATTCCAGATAAGTTGCTGGATTTATAACCTGGTCAGAGTAATTAGAAGGAAGAAAATGAAAGCAAAAGTTTGATTTTGTTTTTTGTTTGCTTGTTTTTGTATAACTTGTTATAACACGTTAAATTACTAGTGCCCCTGTAAATGAGGTCACTGTGTTGATAACCCACTGATCCACCTTTTCCTGCTTTGCCACAGAAAATGTCATGACTGTGCTACCCTATAAAAGGAGTATAGTGTGGGGTGGTTGGGGATGGGGGTGGGTGGCTGGACCTTTTCTCTGCCGAAAAAGAAGAACTATGGACAAAAGAAACAAGGAGGTAAGAGCAGAAATAGTCAGTCAACAACAAATGCAGTAACCCTGAAAGTTTTTCCTAATGATAGATAAAACTGTAAAACCTGTAAAGCACCAACTGTAATAATTTCACAGAAGATATACCCTGTAAGAAACACTTTGCTACAGAGAAAAATAAAGCAGTAACATAAGATATACCTTGCAAAAGACAATTTGAATCAGAAGATTACAGCAATAATCTGTTAGCACACACCTGTAGGCACACCTTGTAATAATGCAGCAGAAGGTATACCCAGCAACAACAATTTGAATCAGAGAAAAATAAAGCAATAAAATGTTAGCAACAAACAGTAACAATCCCTGCAAGTACAAAATAAAAATAACAACACATAGTAAATCTGCCTAGCCAAAAGAAGTCTTAATCCTTTCCCTTGCTCTGGTAAGGTTCTTTGCTCTGTCCTTTCAAGCAACCTAAAAGGAAAGAGCTCAGGTGAAGCTAGGTGCCTTGGCCAGCAAACCTAGTCTTCAGCCTATATGGTGACTGACTCAGCCATCCCTTCACCTTCTCATCCTGCCGCCATATGAACAGTCAGGGAGCTCCTGTCCTATGTATTGAGTTCCCCAGTAAGTAAATGACACACAGGGCTGAAACTGGATGCAGACAAGTCAGCGAGCAGAAAAGTGAAAGGGCATGAACTGTGTAAAATATGTTGCAATATGTTGCTGGATAGTGATGTGATGTGATGTGATGTGATGTGATGTGATGTGATGTGATGGACGTATGAGGACAGCTGAAATTCCCATTGTAAAGACAGTGCATGGGAAGAGAGGTAGGGGTTGGTGGAGTCTGTAAATGGACAGCAGCATGAGAACGGAGATAGAGGGTGGAGGAAGTATGCAAATAGCGATCAGCAGTTTGGGAATGTTATGTGAAGAGGACAGTTGAAATATGAGTAGGCACATTTGAAATATGAGCAGGCAAAGTCAAGCAGCACACAAAAGGAGGGAGAGGAAACTAGCTCTGGCTTCACTGAATGGAACTGTATAGCATTTATTTTATTTATTGAAAAGCTTCACCAGAAAAGCACACTGAACAATCAGGATTGCTCATCTCCTGGTGCATCCTGGGGAAAGGGATACATTGGGAACAACAATACAAATACAGTTTTCCATGTTGGCTACAAAATCACAATACATTCGTTAGCTAAGTGCATCATATAAAAGCATGGGATAATACATTCATGAGCTAATCAGAAGATAAGTGCATCATGTAATAGTGCGGGACAAGACAGACTGAACAGTACCGGAACTGTCAAAACAATCATAAGCATAGATAAGTGCCAGTAGTGGCTGTAGAGGGTAGAATAAGCAGACAATGGTGGTGTTGGAGTATTGGGAATTATGATTATGTGCAGGTACAGTTGGGAGCAAAAAATTTTAGTAAGAATGAAGAGATGGATGAAGAGGAGAAAGAATGGTGAATTTGTGGTGGTAGCGAGTTCCAGAGTTTAGGGAGGCAGTGTGAAAAAGCAGCCTGACCAACATTTGTAGAGTGGCGAGGGACAGCTAGGGTATGAGAATCAACTGATCTGAGTGTGTGATGGAAGGGTGGGGGTATGGTAAGGGAGGAGGAGAGGTAGGAGGAAAGAGCGTGAAACCAGAACTTAGAGACAAATTTAGCACAGCATGCCAGCCTCTTATGCAGTTATTGTAGTTTCTGAATGGAGCTATATAGCACGCCAGCTTCTTATGCAGTTATTGCAGTTTCTGAATGGAGCTGTATAGCATGCCAGCCTCTTATGCAGTTATTGCAGTTTCAGCTTTGCTGGAACTAGTAAAGAGTGTTCATATTTTGTGTAATAGCCTGTAAAAGTACGTATTTTTACATTTTGAGAAAGGAAATGTTAATGTGGAAAGTTACAGGTAAAGGGCCCTTGCAGCAGGCTGTTTGGTGCAAGTGCCAACTTGCGTCAAATTCAGGATTCCAGAAGCCGATGCTGCAAGTCACCAATGCTGTAAAGTTAGACCATCTCCCTGATAGTCTAACTTTGCATCCCTGGGGGTACCCTTACAACGGGGCTTGCACCATACCTTTGGTGCAAGCTGCCGTAAATCGTGAAAATAGTCGCAATTGCGTCAGCCCTTCTGGAATAGTGCAGAGTTGCATCTGAGGGCTTTGGCGCAGTTGTGGCAAACTTTGTGGTGGACGCAGGGAGTGGTGCAAGCCCTGCGTCCACCTTCTGGAATCGGGCACATTGTGTTTAAGTGTTACCACTGCCAAATATTCTTGAACAATACAGGAGGGAAGCATATATTCAACTCCCACAACTCCCTTACCCCCAAAATCCATAAAAATAACTTAACCATTGGTACAGCAGAAGATGCACATCAAGAAATTGACAGACACCCCTTCCCCATGGCAGCCAGGTTACTGGTGAGAATACAATTTCTGATAAAGTATACACTACTCCGTTAGTGTGATCAAAAAAAATGGAGCTCTTTTCATTTATTTTTTATTTGACTATTTATCCAGAATAGCCCAGCTGAGATGCAACATCTTGTTTCATGTGAGGTCCTTCTTCTATCTATTACTGCAGCTTGGTGGACTGGAGCATCGAGAGGGTAAATTACTTGCCCAAAGTGACACAGTGAATATTTGGCTTTAGTGGGGTTTGAACCTGTGGTCTCCTGATTCCCAGGCCAGTGTTCTAATCACTACAACCCACTGTCTCCTGAGATATCCACCAGGCTTCTAATAGACCATGCTGCCTCCCTTCATACACTAAAAGTCAGCTCCTGATTTTGTCAAAGTAGCTCCTGGACAGCAAGAAAGTGCCGATACCCAGGAGCTGTTCCTAACTCTTGACTGCTAAATCCTTATTTTGACCCCTAGTACATGACTCTGCACCTATCACAGTCACTGTAGTCCACACCCACAATGCCCAGCACACAGGGCATACTGGCCCGCTATGGAACTGGAGGACATGGATGGACCACGCACTCAGCCACAACCATCCACCTCACCACACAGGCACATGGAGGGACAGGAAGGCAGCAATGTCACAGTGTCACTCGCCACCCAAAGCAGATGCAGAGGCACACACAATAGTGCAAGGACAGTGGGGATGAGGGCCCATCAGGACGGGATGGCCAGACAGTGTGACAGGGAAGACACAGCAGCGCATTGCACGTGTACTACCCCAAGGTGAGGCAGAAGAAGCGGGATAGGCTACATGCAACACAGGAGCACACCGAGCAGGTGTAGGAGTTGACAACAGAGGTCAGCAGTATGCGTGCCAACCTAGGCTGCAGTGGGGGCATTCTTGGGAGGACTGCTGACAGTGCCTGTGCTGGTAGAACTTCAAACACAACATCCAGTCTTGATGTCATAGGAGCCCAGTCCACATCCCGGATGCATGGTAACTAACCAGAGAACTGTGAGGCTAGGATGAAGGAAATGGAGGAAAGTTTTCTCAGCAGGGGTTATTCACTCTGCACTTTACAGCAAACAAGGGAGAAAACAGAGGTCAAGACCAGGGAGAAATTATTAACAGTACAGTCACGGGAGGATGCTGACTCTAATAACAAACTGAGCATTGTCGCTACCTACAATATTCAGTCAAATGACTTGGCCATGATGGTTAGACATAACTGGCACATATTGGAGTCGGACCCTCTATTAAGAGAGTTTACTACACATCCCCCATGCAAGATGTACAGGCAGGCATCAAATCTTTGTGGCCGTCTAGTACATAGTTACCAGCTGCTGCAGAGAAACACCAGTTGGCTCCTCAAACCCCTCCCACCAGAATGTCATAAATGTGGGAATGCAAGTTTTGCCAGGTAATCAAGAAAAGTGATCATTTTGCCCATCCCTTGAATGGAAATATTTAGTTCATTAGGAAATGCATTAACTGTGATAGTACAGGTATAATAACCCCGATAAACAGCACTTGCAATACTTTCTAAGTGGACAAGACCACCTGCCCATTTTAAAAAAGGGTGGGTAAACATCTGTGCAACACAGAAAAAGGAAACCATGAAAATGCCTTGGCAACCCATGTGGCCCCCTGTGTTAATGTTCGTAAGTCTGAATTTGTTGGGACTGAGAGGGTACAGGTGGGCCCCTGGGAAGGGGATTTGGACGATTGGGTTTTACGCTGTGAAAATGTTATCTGTTCCTTGGGGGGGTTAGATCCTACAGGGTTTAATGACTGCACTTAGTTGGTGCCATTTCTACAGTAACATTAATAGGTATCCTAGACCACAACAAGGACTGCCTGTGCCTCCAGGTCCACCAGGAGCTGGTCACCAAAATGATTTTCCCAGTCTTCGACTATGTGGATGTGGTTAACAATTTCTAAATAAATTTAGAAACATATAATCTGTCAGCAGTTAAGAACCGCTTGGCCCACCCAGTCTGACCATGTTTTTTTCCCTGCTATACTGTCACTGCAGACCCTACCTGGTCTCTTGTTACAACCTCCACCCCCCCACCTTTCTACCAAGATTCTTTTGTGCCTATCTCATGCGTGCTTGAAGCCTACCACTGTTTTCACCCCTACTACCTCTGATGGAAGACTGTTCCAGGCATCCACCACTCTTTTAGTGAAGAAGTACTTCATTACATCCCTCCTAAATTCCCTCCTTTCAGATTCATTGCATCCCTCCTTGTTCTCATGCATCTTCTTTTCTGAAAAATACTCCCCTCCTGTATCTTGGTCACCCCATGAGATATTTACATGTCTCTATCAAGCCCCCCCACCTTCCAGGGTGTACGTTTTGAGAGCCCTCAGTCTCTCCTCATAAGACTTATGATGTAGTCCTTGCACCATTTCAGTTGCCCTCCTCTGGACAACATCAACCTTGTCTATGTCCTTCCTGAAATGTGGCCACCAGAACTGGACACAGTACTCCAGGTGGGGTCTCACCAACGATCAATACAGTGGCAACACCACCTCTCTTCTGCTGGTGATACCCCTCCGTATGCCTCCCAGCATCCCACTGCCCCTGCCCACTGCCTTGTTGCACTTCCTCGCTACTTCGAGGTCATCAGGTATGATTACCCTAGGCTACTTTCCTGCTTAGTGACTGGTGTCAATACCTCATCCTCCATGCTATACGCTGCCTCTGGGTTTCTGTGCCCTAGATGCTTGATTTTACTCTTTTTTGCATTGAAACCCTGCTGCCATACCCTTGACCTCTCCTAGAGCTTTCCCAGGTCACTGCTCATTCTCTTCACCCCCCGGAGTACTATATCTACCCTATTGGAGATTTTGGTGTCATCTGCAAAGAGGCATACCTTCTCTTCTAGCTCTTATGCAATGTCATCACAAAGACATTGAAGAGGACTGGTCCCAGTACTCAGCCCTGAGGTACAGCAGAGCGAGCCAGGATGCAATGCAGTAATGCTGCATTATATTACAAAATGCTGCGGTATACTGCAGGAAACAGTGTAATTCAATGGCAATTAAGCTCTTTTGTCATACAGTATTTAGTTGCATGTCACTCACCGCAAGATACTCCATTGCATCCTGGCTGGTTCCACTGTACCTTGCTGGTCACTCTCCCCTCATTTGAGTGAGTGTCATTTACCATCACCTTCTGTAATTTATCCAACAACCAAATCTGCACCCAGTTAACCACATTGGGTCCCAAACCCAAAATGACCGGTTTCCTTATAAGCCTCCTACAGTATGTGGTACTGTGTTGAAGGCTTTGCCGAAGTCTAAGTAGGCCACATCTACCGCCCTCCCTAATCTATTTTCTAGTCACCCAATCGAAGAAATCAATCAGATTCATTTGACATGCCCCCCCCCCAGAAATCCATGCTATTTTGGGTCTTGCAACCTGCTGGATTCAAGATACTTCATTAGCCTTTTTTTTTAAAGTGTCTCCATTAACTTCTTCACCACTGACATTAGACCAACCAGCCTATAGTTGCCAGTCTCCTCCCTGCCACTGCTTTTATGAAGCAAGACTACATTTGCCTTCCTCCAGTCCTCTAGAACCACTCCTGTTTCCAGTGAGTTGTTGAATAGGGCTGTCAGAAATGCAGCTGGCACCTCCCTGAGCTCCCTTAGCACCCTTGGGTATACCCTGTCTGGCCCCATAGCCTTATCCACTTTCAGATCTCAAGTCCCCTCAGAACTCTTTCCTCTGCGAATGGACTTGTGTCTATGTCCCTACCCCAGTGTTCCTGCTGCTTTTACATGGTCCATCCCCCTCTCCCTCTACAGTGCAGACTAAGCAAAAGTATCTGTTCAGGATATCTACTTTTTCCTGATCCTACTCTGCTAGTCTCCCCCAACCTTCTCAACCTCATAGTCCCTCCCCTTGTCTTCCTCTTCTTGCTTATGTATCTAAAAAAAGTCTTGTTCTGTTTAGTTACCCCTTTGCCTATCCCTTCCTCTTTTTGTACCTTTGCACCCCTCACAGCCTTCCCTGTTTCCCTCTGCTTTTCCTGGTACACCTCCTTATCCACCTCCCTCTGCATCTTCTTGTACCTCCTGAATACTACCCTCTTAGCCTTTACCTTCACAGCCACTTCTCACAAGAACCATAATGGTCTCTTTTTCCTCCAGTTTTAGCTCACTTCTTTTGCACAGAGGTGTGTTGCCTTCACTATACCATCACTTAATTTGGCCTATTGTTCCTTCACCCCACTAGATTGTCTCTGAAGCATTCGCCCATTTTTTTTTTAAATCTGCCCTCCTGAAGTCCAGGACTCTCACACGTGTGTGGTTTGGTTCTGCCACTGTCCTTATGTTAAACCACACTGTGTGGTGATCGCTGGCCCCTGGGCAGCATCCCGACTTGACGTCTGCAATACTGTCCCTGTTTCTAAGCACCAGATCACTTTTGTCCCAATACTAGTGGTCTCTCTGACTAGTTGCCTGAGAAATGCCCCTGGCAGGGAGTGTAGGATGGCCGGCTTCTAGCCAAGGCTGTGGCTCGGAGGCTCCACTCTACATCTGTCAGACTGAAATTCCCCTCCGTGGCACCACCCCCTTTTCTGCCATAGTGTTGATGGCTTTCCTCAGTGCCTTATCCAGTTCTTCTCCTTGTGTTGAGGTCTGTATATATTCTCAGTGTGAACAGTGACTCTGGCTCCTGTCTCTAGGGTGACCCACAGCACTTACAGCCCCTCCTTTCTCCCTGGTTCCCCTGCATTTCCACCACTATGATATCCTCCCTCACATTTAGCACAACCCATCCACCCTTCCTCCCCTCCCTTTCTTCTTGAACTATGTGTAGCCTAGTATGGCCATGTCCCAGTGATGGCACCCTGTTCACCATGACTCAGTAATGGCTACAAGATCGAGGTCTGCCTCTGCCATGATGGCCTCAAGATCAGGAATTTTATTTCCAAGACTCACTGAATTTGCACACATGGCCCTCCACACCTTGCTCTCACTCTACCTGCAACCCCCTTCCCCCCCTTGTGCCCCACCTCATTTTACCCTCTCTGTTTACAACTTTTGTTCCCATCCCCCTTGTTGTCTACTACTCTGCAGCTTCCTTTAACTTGCTCCCTGGAGGAGTTATCTCCCTTCAGGTCCTCCATTCCTACTTCCTACTGAATTTCCCATTCTGATTCCCAAATCTACCCTCCTAACAATTGAGTCCCCCACCAGAAGCTGCTTCCTCCTCTGCTGGGGTCTTCTATCTCCCACCTTAGGGCCTCCCCTTCAGAGGTCCATATCCTCCATTACCACTACTTCAGATGCCTCCTCTCTGCAGTCCTGTACCACTAGAACAGTGAAGGAATTCTGTAGTGGCACAGGTTAAGGAATGTGCCCCTGACTACCCACCCCCACCCTCACCCTCCCAGAGCCCACCATGGTCCAGCAGGCCCTCCTTTTCCTGGGCAACCTCTGGGGCAATGTCAGTAGACTTGGTGGCCCCTAGGTGGAGCGAGAGGTCCTCTGAATCCTAGTAAGCTCAGCCCAGAGACCAGCAACATAATCTCTCAACACATCCATTGCACTGCACCACTCCCATATTTGACTGTATGTATCACTGCCTACTGCTTTCAAATGTGCCTTGCCACTGCTGTCCCCTTCCTGTGTTTTTTTTTCCTTTTCCACCTACAGCCTCTATTAATAGTTACTTTATCACCCTACCCTAGATAGGGTGTTACTTTCTTTCCCCTTTACTTGCTTCCTATCTCCGGACACAAATGAACCTTGCCACTGTTGTCCCCTCCCTGTGTTTGTTCCTTTCCCCTACACCCTCTATCGGTGTTTTACTTTATCACCCTACCCTAGATAGGGTCTTACTTGCTTTCCCCTTTCCTCACTTGTGATCCCTGGATATATCTCACCCTATATCCTGTTGCCTCTGTACGTCTTCCTTTCAATTAACCCTCCCCTTTTAGCTCTTCCTGATCTGTTATTGCACCTTACCCTAGATAGGGTGTCTCCCATATTCCCACCTGTAGCAGCTACCTGCTTGTTTCTTTCCCAGTGGATACTCCCTTCCCCACCTCTTGTAGCCTAACTAAACAGGTAACAGTAAGCTAAAAGGTATCCTACCATCCCTTGTCCATCCAGCAGAGCCCCCTGCATGCCTGCTGTCACCTATCAATACCTAGGATGCCTAAGATGCCAGTTACCTGTTTCACTCCTGCTCTTTTCCACTTATGCTCTGGGACACAAGTGTGATGGGACATGCTGGGAGGGGTCAATTTACCCAGGGTAAGCAGAATCAAAATGGAGCTGGGGAAATCCTGACACTGCTTTCACAGGTCATAGGTAGCTCCCCTTTAGCAGCCTAAAGTGTAGAGTGAAAGGAGGGAGAGAGAGCTTTAGCTGGTTCTACCCCTCTGCTCTCCCTAATCCACTGCTGCTGAAAGCCAAATCAATCAATTTACATCAATTCATGGATCTATCAATCTACAGATAGATCCTCCAGTTGGAAGTCAGTTTCTCCCGTCCCCCCACCACCCTTCTGTATTACTCTCCATATCTCATGAAAGATGCAATGTTAGAAGTCAATATATTAACTCATCAATAGTAGACATTGCTGCAAGACCAGTACTCATATCTTTTTTTTTGTATATAAACATTTTTATTGAAAACTCACAGAAATTATAAAATTGTGAACATAGTAAAAATCCCAAGACAATGCTAACAGAAAGAAAAAGGAGCATTCACTACTACAGGACTCCATAATCAATAAGCTCCTCTAAAGAAATTAATATTATAATGGTACAAAACATGATAAACATGATAAAGAAGAAACAAATATAACACTCAAGTAGTGACCGTTTTTACTGGGACATCCACCTCCCCCCCCCCCAAAAAAAAATATTCTTGAAAAACCTTCATGGCAAATCCAAAAGACACTGCATTATCCCCAGTGAAACACCTCTGCATCTTTACCCAATTATCCTACCCTCTGAGAAACCACTTAAGCTGATTCTTCTGCCAAAAAAAAATAACCTTATAGAAAGTAACCACTTTGTCTAAAGCTTGCTTCCATCTTAATAAGGTCGGACAGTACTCATATCTTGTGTTGTGACACATTGTGCAGTAGAGATAAATCACAATCACCTAAAGGTTTATAGAAGGTAGTTAAAAAAAACTTAATTTTAGGTGTGGTAAGCATCATCATACCTGCTCTTACTGTCAATGTGTTAAGTGGATAGAACAAAGTTTGTTACAGTGGTAATAATACTCCACAGCTGTATTCTGACCCATATGTGGGGAACACACCCTCCTCAATTGATGTCAGTAGGGGTTGCCACATTTTTGGGAAGGTTTCCCCTTGCCCAATGCAGGGAACATACCTTCCTCAATTGATGTCAGTAGGGACTGCCACATTTTTGGGAAGGTTTCCCCTTGCCCAATGCAGGGAACACACCTTCCTCAATTGATGTCAGTAGGGGCTGCCACATTTTTGGGAAGGTTTCCCCTTGCCCAATGTAAGGAACACACTCTCCTCAATTGATGTCAGAAGGGAAGGACACATTTTTGGGAAGGTTTCCCCTTGCCCAATGGCACATATCTGAGTTTGCTCTATTTTATAGCAAGAGAGCAGGTTCTTACTCCACTGGGCTATTGTGAGTGGATCAGGGCTGGACCAGTGTTGAGCAAGTCTTCTGTGCATTAATCAGCACCAGGTCCCAGAGATATCTGGATTCAGCCTGTGCGGGCTGCTCTGGGTCTGCACCCAATAGCAGGTGCAGGGGAGAGTCAGGTAAGTTGTGCCCAACAACCGCAACCATGAGTTTATGGATTTCTTTCCAGAAGGGAATTATTTTACCACATGTGAGTGCCATATGCAGAAAAGTTCTGTCTGATGTCTGGCATTTAGGGCATATGGAGGACCTGTCATTATTAAATCTATGCATTCAAACTGGGGTTGTGTATGTTTGGTATAAAAACATTTAGTTGGATCTGCCTTAAATAGTTGCCGCAAGGAATAATTTTTGAGTTGCGCAACTGCAGCTTTCCAAATTTGGGGTGTAACATCTATATCTAGGTCTGTGCTCTATTTCTCTCTTATGGCTGTTGCTGGGTCCCCCCACACCCCCTACCATGGCAAGCTTATAAAAGGAGGTTGGGGGCCTGAAGCTAGACTGAGGTCAATACATGATCTCTTCTGCTGAGGAGAGGTCCTTTATATTGGAAATATGGCCCTTTGAAATTGGAGCCAGTGGCGGACCTGTAGGTAGATGAAAAAGTATCTCACCTGTATACGCCCAATGGCCTTTAAGTCAGAAAAGAATACTGGGGTCCCCCTTCACACAGGTCTCCTACAGTTCAGATGCCTGCTATACTCCACCTCATTTGGGACTGATGGATGAAAACATTTTGTCCTGGAAAATCTCAGTGAGCAAAGCTGCCCTGGATATGCTAGACCCCTGTTGTATACATTTATGTAGTTTATGCCATGCTCTTACCATGGCATCCATGAAGGCATTAGTCACCCTGCCTGGGTGTTTTTTGTTAAGAGAGGGTGATAACAGCCCCTCAGCTAGGGGAACACCCAAATCTGCCTCTGTCATCTCCAATATACAGGTTTGTTGCTCCCATCTGGGTTTGGTAAGAAAGCTTGTTAGTATATTTTTAAGTTGCAATTGCATTAAGCAGGGGTACCCCCAGATGGTTGTTGTAGGATGTCCCTACATTCACTGGCTGGTTTGCCTCTCCAAAGGAAACCATGCATGACAGAGTATAATGCTTTTTTTTAAATTCTAGGTAGCCTAATTAGCAAAGTCTGAAACATGTACAGGCACTCGGGCAATGTGCACATGTTTATTACATTACCCTTTTTATGGAGATCAGAGGTAAGGGGATAATTTTTCACATTCTTCTCTCTTTATAACTGAGTTTGTGTGGTGCAACTGCCAAGCTATGTGTGCCCCCAAATATTGACAACCTGTATCACTTGAAGACCCATGGGGTTGTTGGCTAATTGTGCTCAGTAGAGTCTCCCAGCTGGTAGTAGTTTGCTTTTGCCCCAGTTGATCTTACGAACATACAAAAATGCCAGCAGAAACAGGCCTCACGGTCTATCTAGTCTGCTCATTTGTGCAGCTAGCCCATTAACTTGCAGCTGCCCCACCCTCCCTCCCTCTTCATAACAACCCTCCTCACTCTGTCCCACCCCTCTTAAATCCGCCCACTATTCTACAGGATACCACTTCCTCGGGCAGAGTATGTCATCTGTCCACCACCCTTTCCGTGAAAAAGTGTCTTCTGATTTCCCTCCTGAATCTTCCCCCCCTCCAATCTCATCTGATGCCCTCTTGTGTCCCTTGCCCTTCTGATCTGAAACATCCCTTCTGTATTAGACTTGTTTATTCCCTTTAAGTATTTAAAGGTTTCGATCATATCCCCCAATCCCTCCTTTCCTCCAGGGAATACATGTTTGGCTGTCCCAGTCTATCCTCATAGGATTTTCCCTCCAGTCCCTGGATCATCTTTGTTGCCCTATGCTGCATCCCCTCCAACAATCTGATGTCCTTTTTCAGGAATGGATGCTAGTACTGCATGCAGTATTCCAGGTACGGCCTGACCAGTGACCTGTACAAGGGGAGGATCACCTCCCTGTTCCTGGAGGAGATTCCCCTTGCTATACACCCAGCATCTTGTTGGCCTTTGTAGCCGCCTTCCTGCACTGAGCTGAGTGGTTAATTCTCCCTGTTATAAGCACCCCTAGATCCTTTTCCTCAACATTGCTTTCCAACTGGACCCCTCCCAGCTGATATTTCCTTCCCTGGTTCCTAGCTCGGAAGTGCAGGACCTTGCACTTCTTGGCGTTAAACCCCAACTGCCATGTTTCCGACCACTCCTGTAGTTTGGTCAGGTCCTCCTGCAGCCCTCTCCACCCCTCTATGTCATCTACTACAGCTCCCATCTTGGTATCATCTGCAAACAGACTGATCTTACTCCAGATCCCATATGAGATATTGGCTATGAATATCTCAAACAGCACCAGTCCCAGTACCAATCCCTGCGGTACCCCACTCGTTATGTCCCTCAGTGATCACAGTCCCCCCACCACCACCACCCTTTGCTCCTAACCCTCAGCCAGTTGGTGATCCAATTGACCATCTTTGCTCCCCCCCATATATTCCAGCTTTCCCCCCAGCCTCGCATGCGGCACAAAGTCAAAGGCCTTGCTGACATCTAAATACAGAATGTCCACTGCATGGCCCTTGCCAGTTCCCTGGTTACCCAGCCGTAGTACCCAACTAGGTTTGTCTGGCAGGATCTGCCTGAGACAAACCCATGCTATTGACCGTCCTGGAGACCATTGTCCTCCAAAAAGGTCACCGGTCTCTCTTTTAAGATTGTCTCCATGAGCTCCATGATTGAAGTGAGGTTCACCAGTCTGTAGTTGCCTGGTTCATCCTTCAAGCCACTTTTGTGAATGTGCACCACATGGACCATCCTCCACTCTTGTGGCATGCATCCTGTGTCCAGTGATGTACTGAACAGGTCTGCCAGTGGTCCCACCAGGATCTCCGCTAGCTCCCTAAGTATCCTAGGGTGAATGCCATCTGGTTCTAGCGCCTTGTCCACCCTCAGCATCCTTAGTCCTTCCAATACCCTGTCCTCTTTAACCCCAATATCAGTAACCCCCTCCTCCCCGCCCACTTCACCCCACCCATGGGGTATCTGCCCCCCCCTTTTCTTTAGAACACAGACCAGAAGTAATCATTCAGTGCCTCTGCCCGGTCATTCCGCTTCTCCACCCCCTGTCCTTCCTAATCCTCACAATCTGGTCTTTGTTTCTCCTTCTCTTGCCAATGTATCTGAAGAAGTCCTTTTACCCATCCTTAATTCCTTGTGCCAGTCTCAGCTCTCAGGAAGCCTTGGTCACTCTGACTAGCCTGGTAACCTCCCTGGACTTCTTTGTGTACTCATCCTTGTCCCCTTGCCCTCCAGATTTCCTGAGTCTCTGGAATGCTTTTCTCTTGGCCCTCACTCCTTCCATGACCTCCTGAGTCAACCAGCTGGGCTTCTCTGCCCTACCCTTCTTGCTCCATGTCCTGGTACAAGTCTCAGTAGCCTCTGCTAGCCCTGTTTTAATAATATCCAATTTTTGGCTAGCATCCATGCATGTTTGAATTCCCACCAGATGCCTAACCAAAATTTCCCCCATCCTTTTAAAGTCAGCCCCCTTAAATTCAATCACCCTGGTACCCATGCCTCCTTTTTCCTTGCCCATATTGAGTGTGAACCACACCGAGTGATGGTCACTTCCAGCCAGGGTGTCCTCCATTCCTAGATCACTTACCACCTCCCCGTTTGTTAATACCAGGTCCAGAGTCCTTTCCACCCTAGCCAGCTCTCGGACTAATTGCACCAGGAAATTGTCCTCAATTGCCTCTAATAATACCTGCTCCTTTGCACTCGTGGTGGTTGGAGTGCTCCAGTCCACCCCAGGTAGATTGAAGTCCCCCACCACCACTGTGTCCCCCTTCCTACAGACCCTTCTGATCTGCTCAGCCAACTCCCTATCTAGGTCATTCGCCTGAGCTGGTGGCCTGTACACTACCCCCACCCTCAGTGCCCTGCTTTTGGAGTCTTGAAACTGCATCCATAGAGACTCTGTCTTGCCTTCCTACCCCTCCTCCCTTATACACCTCATGTAGAACGCCACGTCCCCTTCCCCTTAGCCCTGTCCTTCCCGAATATCTGGTACCCTGGGATCATCATATCCCAGTCCTGGTTCTGGGTGGCCCATGTTTCCGTGATGGCCGCAATGTCCACCCCCCTCCACTGCCAAGAGAGCCTGTAGTTCGACTGATTTGTTACCTAAGCTTCTTACATTCAGTGAGACCACCCTCCAACCTGTTCCTTTCCTCCCCTCCCTGGTTTCCCATCTCCTCACCCTCCCAGCCCCTACCCCAAATCCCTCTCCTATAGCTTGGGGTGAGCTCGCTTGGCTCCCTTCGCTGGGATCCCTACCTACCAGCTGTCCTCAAGCCACCCACTCACCTAGTTTAAATCTACCCTTGATGCTATGTACCCCTCAAACCTCTGCTTTAATACTCTCTTCCCTTCCCCACTCAAGTGCAACCTGTCCCCTGCATATAGATCATTATTGTCCCAGGTTCTGCCCCAGCCCTCCACTATCTTGTGTCCTGCTAAGGAGCCATACTTCTCCCACAGCTGTCTCGCCTCTAGTAAACTTTCAGCTGGGTCAAACATATAAAGGAGCACATCTTCGGCGAACAATATATTTCTGTTTGTGGATGTGTCCCCCCCCCACACACACACACACAGACACACACACACACACGCCTCAAATCTTGAGGTTAGCTTTAATGGCTACAGCCAAGGGTTCCAATGTCAAAACATATAGCAGGTGAGACAGGGGGCAGACTGGGCGCATGCCTCTTGTTAAGAATAATTCTGCTATAAGTCCACCATTAATCAGTACCTGCACCCTTGGAGCCTAGTATAGTGCACCTCCTCATTTTCTGAAGTGATCCCCAAGTTGTACCAAGACATGGTCTTGAACATGTACCCCAACTCCATGCAGTCCAAGGCCTTTTTGGCATCCAGCATAAGGACCACCACACCATGCATGCCCGAGATTCGTGCCCATTTCTGTATCACGGTTAAAGTGCACCTTACATTATTCTTCCTTTGTTGTCCCTTTATAAAGCCAGAATGGTCCAGAGGTATAACTCCAGGCTGTACTCCTGCCAGCCGGGTAGCAAGTATCTTGGACACAGTGTTATAGTCGACAATGAGCAATGATATCAGATGATAGGATGCTCGTAGACCAGGGTTCTTACCTGGCTTAGTAAGCACTGTGATGGTTGCTGACCGCATGGAGGGGGGTAGACACCCAGAGTTCAGGCTTTCTACAATCATATTATAGAGGGGTTCCTCCAATTCCTTCTCAAAAAAAATGAATTGGCAACCCATCTGAGCCCAGGGCCTTTCCTCCTCTCAGTGCTCTAACAGCTGTATTGACTTTTGACCTCTCCAGGGGCTTATCCAGCACACTGGAAGTGCTAATGTCTACCAGTATAATAGGTTATTTTTTGAAGAGTGCTGCAAATTGGTGTGGGATGGGTTTGACCTCTATTGTGTATAAGCCACCATAAGACTTACTGAACATGTCTTCTAGGTCAGATCTGTTGGAAGTCACCCCCCCCCCCGACATGCCTGTCGTATTGGTGCTATGGTGCATGCTCCCTCCCTCCCTGGTTTTTAATTGCCAGACAACATGTTAGCCCCCTGTCACCATCAAAGTACTGACCTGCTTTGGTTAGCGGGATGTTCTTCTCTAGGGCTAAAGTGAAGAGAGTGTTATATTCCCACTTAACCTTTAGGAGGTACAGTAATGGTAGAGTTCCCTGCTGGGGTAGCCATATGATCTCTCTCCAACTGTGCAATTTTTGTCTCCAACTCACGAAGACTAGCTGCCTGTTTGTTTTCTTCGGGAGCTCAGAAATTATATTATCTGGCCCTTTAAAAATGCCTTCAAAGCTTCCCATTGGGTAGTGTGTGAAGTTTTTTCAGCCCTGTTATTGGCCAGAAACCTAGCGATGGCCTTTGCAATACAGCAAACTATCTTAGTGAGTAGGACTGGGTCTAGGTGCCACACCCAGGAGAGGGGCCATGGTCTGATATCAGGATTGGTTCATATGCAGCCTGAGAGATGAACTGTACAACTGAGGCTGAGCCCCAAACTCTGTCAATGCATGGATATGATGTATGGGAATGTGAGTAGATGTTATATACTTGAGTTGTAGGGTTTTGGTATCTCCACACATCAATGAGCCCTAAGGTGATGGACAAGTCACCCAATGCTCGCACATTAGGGGCAACAAACACTGAGACAAGGTTAGAGCTATTGAGTATGGTATCTGTGACACAGTTAGTCACCTCAAGAAACAGATACCTGGGACTCAAGAATACCACCATGTCCACTGCATGCATGCTATAATGGCTATCTCCAACTCATGCCTGCTTCAAAAGGATGCTACGTACTCACCCTCTAACGTCAGACCCTTGTAACTGTGTCCATCCTCCTTGACCTTCCCACTGCTCTGCTCTCTCCTCCCCACTACCTTGTCTACTTGCCCCTAGCACTCTCCCTGCACTTATAACTCTGTTAGTTTCGTACAAACCCTCCCTATGCAAAGCTGCTCTATTTCTCTCCTCTGCTCTTGGCTGTACCTGCTTCTTCTGCACACTCTGCTAACTGCTCCATACAACTTCTGTTTTCCTTCTCACTATCACTTGGGCACCTAGGAAGTTGACTCATCTGTGTGCTATTCCATTTGTACTTGAAATTTTATTCTAATGTACTTTTGTGTAAAACTGTATATTCTGTTTTATATTGTATTCTACCCATTTTGACTTGTATTATTTCTTGGGCTGTTTGAATAATGTAAGTGTTGTACTGCTTGTCCTGTATTATATTGTATTTTGACTGTCTCACTTGTACCCTCCCAGGTCGTGCCTGAAAATAGGCATTTCCATGTGTAGTGCTCCTACCCAGTTATCAAAAACAAATAAATAAGATGCACAGCCATCCATATTGGGACCATAAATGGAATCCACCGCAAATGTGTCTCATCATGGAGCTCAGTCTGAGTAAACACATATCTCTGGCCCCCATCAAGGTTAGTGGCAGGAATGCTCCCTGGGAATTGTGGCTGCAACCAGACTGCAGTGCCCCTTGACCCCTTACAGTGCTCAGAGCGCACGCATGGGGCAATCAGGACACCAAATGCGGGATTTGCCGCCCCCCCATCCCAGGTCTGCCCCAGAGTGAGTCTTTTAAGTGAAATTGTGGGTGCCGCAGAAAAAAAGTGATTGGGGACATTGCTGATTGGCACCTTAATTGCCCGGCACCGGAATGCTGATGCATTCCGAGGGTGGAGCCCTTCTTGACTTTGTACTAAAGCATGCACCTGCTCAGGTACCTCCTCCACACATAACTGTCTTAGCATATTCCCCCTCTGTCATGTGGGTCTCTTGGGGCAGTGAAATATCTGTGTGTAGTTTTCAGACCCTTCCCCAGACCTTTTTCCACTTTACAATATTTTTAATCCCATTCACGTTCCACGAGGTAAAACAGAGCTTGTCAGCCATTTCAGTACTTTTATGGTGGACGGCAAACTCATTTCATTTCATTTTTTCATTTTTACTAGGGTTATAACCATTTATTGAGCATAGCTCATTTACAGTGGTAACTCGTAGAAAGCATAAAACAAACACACAGTTACCATAAATAGTTACACGTAGCAATTAAATAATACTGTCTCTCTTAGAGTCATGTAAAAGGTAGAGGAGCACTACAGCAGCCACCCCCTTGCACTGAAATTTTATCTAAAAACCAGTGTACTCCAACTCACTTGCTCTACCTTCTTTAATACCATAAATACACAGAACTTGCAAGCAGAAGCATCTAAGCCAGTCAGTGTAGATTAAGTTATATGTGTAACAAAAAACATGAATTTTAACATATTAACCACTCAAACAAATTACCCCTTGGCTCATGTGTACCTTCCCACTACTTCAAATTCCCTCCACCATGAGCAGTGTGAATTCAAGGACCTTTGCAAACATCAGACACAACAACATTTCCCTTGTGCTCTTCCAACCCCCGAGCTGCCAATCAAAATATGCACTGCACCCACACACGCAACATTGCAGCAGCTCACCCCCTCCTTCCCCCTCCCTGCCGAGCTAATGCGTGCTCGGAGCATCTTCCAATTCAAATTAACATGGACCTGGTGGCACAGAATGGCAATATTAACACAAGATATTTGATCCGTTTGACAAACAAGGCTGTACATTCTTCCACCTCCCATTCAGAGGGTGGAGGCAATTATACTGTTTTAATGGATTACCCTCAGCAAGTGAAACTAAAGCTAGGCATTCACTATAACCTGAGTGTGTGCCCCCAGTACTAGGGGTGACATGCACTTTACTGGTATGTGAAACAGATATGCTTTTAATGGGGTTCAACAGGCAACCACCTGAAACATAGAAATTGACGGCAAATAAGGACCGCCTGGCCCACCTAGTCTGCCCATTTCCCTACCTAATGGATAAGCTGCAGATCCTTGTTAACCAACAGCCTATTTCCTCCTACTCCCCCCACACTAGAATTGCCTTATGTCTGTCCCATGCATTCTTGAATTCCACCACTGTTTTTGACTCTACTACCTCATCAGGAAGGCTGCTCCATGTACCCACAACCTTCTCCGTGAAAAAATACTTCCTCACATTACCTCTGAGTCGTCCCCCCTCTATCTTCAAATTGTGCCCCCTTGTTCTTGCACATCACTTTTTCTGAAAGATGTTACTCTCTTGGACTTTGTTGATTCCCTTAAGGTACTTGAAAGTTTCTATCATGCCCCCCCCCAATCCTCTCTTCGAGGGTATACATGTTAAGGTCCTTTAATCTCTCTTCATATGTCTTCTGGTGTAGACCCTGCACCATATTAGTTGCCCTCCTCTGGACAGCCTCTATCCTGTCTATGTCCTTGAGGAGATGGGGTCTCCAGAACTGCAAGCAGGACTCCAGATGGGGTCTTACCAACTGTCTGTACAGAGGAATAACAACTTCCTGTTTTCTACTGGTGATGCCTCTTGCCTCTCCATATGCATCCCCGTATCCCGCCAGCCCTCCTTACTGCCATTTCACATTGTTTGCCCACCTTAAGGTCATCTGATATGGTTACCCCCAGGTCCCTTTCCATTTTTGTTGTTGTTAGTATCTCACCCCCCCCATTGTGTACTCTTCCCCTGGGTTTTTGTTTCCCAGGTGTATTACTTTGCACTTCTTTGCATTGAATTTAAGCTGCCATACCTTTGACCATTCCTCCAACCTTGCCAAGTCCCTTTGCATCCTTTCCACCCCACCTTCTGTATCGACCCTGTTGCAGATCTTTGTGTCATCTGCAAAGAGACATACTTTTCCTTCCAGTCCATCTGCAATGCCACTTATAAAGACATTAAAGAGGACTGGTCCTGTGATGGACAAGCTGTGGTGGTTCACACCCCTATAGTTTAGGGTGATGCCAGATAAATCTGGAAGGAGACGCTGGAGGTGTACTCTAGAGACAAGATGCAAGGTTTATTAACAATAGTTGGAGAACACAGAAAAGACTTATCATTCACTATCACTATCACACACGAGAAAGAATGAATAAGATTACCGGGACCACAAACTGGCCCCACAACTGTCATACAAAAGTCCAGGTGATTCAAATCCTAAGAACATTGCAATCCAATGCACCAAGCTTGGGTTTCTAGTATTTTGGTTGACCGACTGCTTAGTGTGAACCTAAGGAAGCACTTCCTATACAGGCCATAAAATGGGGCATCCCCCAGTGAAACAGAAACAGAGTAAAGCACTGTAGGTCTCCTGGCCCTGGAAAGAAGGTGACCCCTGGTGTCACTGAGGCAATGTTGAAAGGGAAGTGCCTGGTTGAGGATGGGTGTTAAAGCCTGGTTGTGGATGAAGAGAACCCTTATCTGGAGGTGTCAGCTACAGTGACCTTGGGCAGGTGATCTCCAGTCGAGGAAAGGATGCTGGGTACAATGATCCACTGGACGACCTCTGGGTAGGTCCCCTGAACCCTTACCACCTCACCCCTGCAGCTTCAGAATCTGGCAATCTTCATGTGACCTCTAGATGAGCTACTGGAACACGAGACACGTACAGATGGTGCAATCACAAGTGTGATGACTCTCCGTCTGGCCTCTTGCGTGGGCCACCGGTACTTACACCACCTTGGGAAATGAGGCACAGAGCCTGGAAATCCTTGGCGAGGCCTTGGTATAGGCTACCGGTACTATTGCCACCTTGGGACAATGTCTATGCGGGAGAATGGGCAGCGTGACTCCGTGTTCAGCGGATGACTTAAGTCCCTCAAGCTAGAGCCGGGCCGGCCCCTAACTTGACTCACTTTGGTGGGCCCTAGCTACCAGCTGGCTACCACTTATAACCAGCAACTCAAACCTGGGGTGTCATGGTGAAGACATGGCATTGGTGGAGGTCAGTTGAGATGGGTGCAGGTGATGCTGGGCTTCCCGGGGACCCTCCCTGGGTCGAAGAAGAGGCACCGGAGGAACCCTAGATGAGGTATGTGCAGAAGCCTGGAAGAAAATAAAAATTACAAACCTGAAAGGCAATTCCCCCCCTCTTTTACAACCGAGCCCTACCACTTGGGACGGGGTGACCCCAAATGTCTGCAGAGGAAGTAGCAGTAGGCAATTGCAGCAATCAATGCCCTCAGGGCAGTGCAGTCACACAGGACAATTGAGCAAACAAGGCAGTGCAGTCATGATACCCCAGGAATAAAGTAGTTCAGCCGCTAAACTCTTCAGTTGAATATAGCAGTTCAGTCACAGCAAGCAGTTCAACAACTTAAAACAGTTTGATTGAATACAGCAGTTCAGACACAGCAAGTAGTGGGTCCAGGCAACCATACCTCTCAACCTCCCTCATCACAAATCAGGGACAAATGACCAAAATCAGGCACACATCAGATAAAATAGTAATATTACTTCCAGAAGCTGTGTACAACATGCTTCTTAGTGTGAATAGCATTTTCTTAATGAGAACTAGACTGTAACATCAATGGCTGGCGCTATCTTGTGATTCCAATCCCTACTCTTTAGTGCCAGAAATGCCAAACTTAGGAGGGACAGCTCAGAGGTAGGCAAGCAACAGGAGATAGCAGGCATATAAAGAAAATACAGTTTGCTCCATAGGCATTGAAACAGTTTGATGACCCACCCCTTTGTTAATATGGATCAGCTCTAGGTGCCTTCTGAATATTGAGGCGGCCAGGGTACCTAGTCTCTTTGTCCTAGCTATGGGCTGCCCCTCCCTTCTACTAAATATGGATGAGGGACTACACTTTCCCCATTACTAGGGCTCAGATTACCGTAGAACTCTTAGAGAAGAATGCATTAAGGCTCTGCCAGGCTTCTAGTAATTAGCTTCTTACAGCTAAACAATTGGAAATTCAGCATGAACATTTCCTTTCTCACCAGTAATACTTTGAGATGGCTTTACCTAGCAATTCTTTGACTCTTGACTGATAGGGAGTGCCCCAGTCTCTCTATTTGGAGCACAGACTGCCTAGAATAAGTTAAACTAGCAGAGATTCCTTGAAGAGAGGAGTTCACAAACACCTTTAATCTTGGTCCTACAATTATTTGGTTTGAACCCTCCTAGCTTCTACCTTCTTGGTTCTCATTTCTCTCTCTCTCTCTCTCTCTCTCTCTCTCTCCCTTCCTCTCTCTCTGGCTCTATACAATTGGACAAGGTAGCAGCTTTCCTCCATCCTTGGCGTGGGTACAATGGAAGCAATTTAACAATTATAAACAATAATTACATAGTACAACAATAAGACTGCTAAACAAACAATCCTTCTCCTGGCTGGAGCAGGTCTAGCTATGACTAATTATTAAAGGAAATGCTGGCCAACAGACCTACTCACCCCTGGAGTCCAACAAGGATTTCTGTACCTTGGGGAATGCACAACTACAAAGGAGTGATAAGGCCTCTTCTCCTGGAGACTGCTGCATAAAAGCTTCACTGGGTCTGTTTCCCAGCCAAATAGGCTGACTCGCCGCACTGAGGGACCTGACTAGATAGCAAATTTCTGCAAAAAAATGATCGAGGCTGCTACTGGAGATCTTCTGGAGGGAGTTACACTGAAGGGACCCAGGGGATTCGCTTCAACCTCCTAACAGGGAAGCCGACATCCATTGCCTTACTGTCCTCCACCTTCCCTGGTCAAACTCTTTCTCCTCTCTCCAGCCTGTGCAGAGCCTCCTCTAGGCTGGGGCGGTCCTGGCTACCTTCCAGGGGATTGGCTCCTTCATCCAGAGATCAGCCTCCTGAGGCTGGGTCAGTAGCTTAAAAAAAAAAAGTCTCCAAATTTGAATCTACTCTGTCCACAGGGATTGGCTGAGAGGGCTCAGCCTGACTTCTTTCTCTCCTGTGGGACAGGAATGTGGCCCAACTGGTTTGGCTTTGGCTGACTAGGTGTCAGTCTTGAGCAGGGGGGAGGGAATAATAAAAGAGAAAAAAAAATGGTTTTCTTTTAAAACCCTAAATTTAGACTGCTAGAACTGCCTGCTGGAGAAGGGCCTGTTCTGGGTTTCAGAGGGTCCCCTAAGTTTTTCAAGGGTTTCCCATTAAGCTGCCAGGGTCCCCATAACTGTCTGACCCCTCATGTCTCTGAGGATCCCCTATTTTCTGTGATGTCGCCAAGTCCACTATTTTCTGTGGTGCCCCCAATTTCCCTGGGGCACTACAGTCCCAGCACTGAACTCTGCAGTATCCCGCTAGTAACCTCCCTTTCTTCAGAGTGGACTCTGTTTATTATTACCCTCTGTGTCCTGTTGTCCAGCCAATTTTTTCCCCAAGCTACCACCTTGGGGCCTACTCCAAGGCTGGCTAACTTGTATATTAATCTTTTGTGTGGGACTGTGTCAAATGCCTTGCTAAACTCTAGGTAGGCCACGTCCACAGCCCCTCCTTGGTCTACTACTTCAGTTACCTAGTCAAAGAAATCTATTAGATTCATCTGACATGACCTTCCTGCTGTGAATCCATGCTGCCGTGGGTCCTGTGCCCCGCTGGCCTCTAGGAACTCAACAATCTTTCCTTCAGAAGTGATTCCATAATTTTACCTACCACTGAAGTCAAACTAACAGGTCTTTAGTTTTCTGCCTCTGTCTTGCTCCCTCATTTGTGAAGGGGAATCACATCTGCCCTCCTCCAGTCCTCAGGTACCACACCATCCTCCCATGATTTGTTTAAGAGGGTAGTCAGTGGTGTCACTAATTCTCCCCTTAATTCTTTTAGAATTCTTGTGTGAATCCCATCACCTGGTTGGTGAGTCACCACAGTAGTTCATTCACCTGTGGTCTCGCCCCATAATTTAGAGCTCCCTGAGGTATAATAAATGTTGTCAGTATTTCTCCCTCATTGAGACATGCAGCCCCTAAGAATGCACAGTAATCCATCAGTGTGGTCAAGAGTGATATGACGGCTCAGTATCAAGGCAATGAAGAGGTCATATAGTAGTTCCACATCAGGCTACCTCTTGATGGAATGGTTGTTTTATGATCTCTGTACATCACAGTTCAATCATTGAGGGTAGGCAAACATAAAACAATTTGGGCAAGCCACTGCAAAGATTCAAGATATTGGAGCATCCTGTATCTTTCATTCATGCCCCGCCATTCCCTGGTCCTGGTTTTCCCTGTCCCTAAGAGACCATCCCTGATATGAGCACTCCTGGTTAGGCAGAGAGATTCATGAGCAGCATACAGGTTCATGCAAGCTGTTTAATGGCTACCAACTGCAGCACATACTGGTACAAACCCTCCACCCAAGGGTGATTGCTATGGCACCCAATACTTTAAGCAGACACACAGATGATTGTAAGGAACTACTCTGTAGAGCCCCTAAGGATAAACAGAGTCATGGGGCTGCTATGTAATTCAAAGTTCATCTGAGGGACAGTCATTTTGTTTTGTTACATAGGCATAGAGGATGGGGCTCAACGGTAGCAGGGCGAGAATGGGGTATCTCATAAAACATTGAGATGACATTGCCTTGATGGTTGCTGAGGACACTGGGCCTTTTGAGCAGGTGGATTTGGCCCCCTTCAGTGGCTGCGTCATGATGGTTCATGAACTCTTTGGCTTCATGAGGTTTGGTGAAAAATCTTGGAGGGTGCACCATCCTGGTTATTCGGAGGTGGGAAGAATAAAGGTGAGTGAATTCCCACACACTCCTATGTAGCTTCTCCTTCAACTCTCCAAACTGCTGCCACTTCATTTGCAGGTTTCTATTGTAGTCTTAAAAAAAAGAGTACACTTCCTTTATCCATGGTTATTGGACCATGGACTTTGACTGCTTGGAGCATTGCCTCTTTGTCCGGATACCATAGATATTTTACCAAAAAATTTCTGGGTTTAGGTTCAGTCTGCTGAGCTCATTCTATTTCATCCTTGGCAGCTGCAGATGTTCTACAAGCCACTTTTAGATGCCTGCAGTCAGAGACTTGCCCTCAACTCCCTCAGGCAGTCCAGTGATCTGGAAGTTGGATCACCAAGCCCTGCTTTCCTGGTCATCCACCCTATTGGCAAAGTCTTCCACCTGTTTTTTTTGGTTTTTTTTTAATGTCTCTTTCCTTTGTCAAATAAATGACAGTGTCTTCTAATTCACTCAAGCACCGTTCAAGTTCATGTAGGTGAGAAGAGTGTGACAAGGTGGTTTCAGTGAGCCCAGATACAATGCCCTGCAGTTGAAGGATTTGAGTGTTGATGTTTCAAAACCCACTTTCTACACATTTCATAGGTTCAAAATCATAGCAGGTAAGGAGGCAATTGCCCTCTCGGATCCTTTTTCCTGATCTTTGTCTCCTGAGGCAATCATGCTCTTAAATCTCATGCTTCCTTCAAGAGAGATCAGGGTGGGAGCTTTTTTCTCCATTTTGCCAAAATGGTCAGCAAAAATGGTAGCTGGCTTTGCCATTTCTGTAGTCTCTGGCTGACCATGTGTTTCTGCAATCAGAAAAGCTCAGTATTTTTGTTCAGATGAGGTTAAAAAAAAACATTATTTAGCTGGTTTATTCTATTGCTATGTGGGAGCTGGTCTAAAGCATGTCCGCCGTGCTGCTAAGTCAGCCCCTTCCCCCCTCCATCAGGGACTTATAAAAATATTCCAAGGATTACATAAAGTAGGGCAAGCAACCTCAAAGATGTAGCTTCCTATAGTTACTTTAGGCCTGAACCAACAAATAGAATGACTTGACTGCCACCAAAACCCTCTGGCTTCCACATCTGTGGAAGATGTTCCACATGCAGACATGGACTTTCAAGTAACACCTCGGAAGTTCAAAGTTTGGGACTATCAGTTTCAAGTCAAGAATTTTTATCATGCTATACCAGTTTTGTAATTTATGTTATTTTATGCACTTATCCAATAATTTATGTTAGGATCATTGGACAGGCCAAAAAACATTTGCAAAAGCATTTGTGTGATGTAAGATCAGGAAGTGAAGATAATGCATTGGGTTCCCACTTCAAAGAAGTTCATAACTGTAATACTGATTAAATGAAACTTTGTTTAATTGAACATGTACCAGTTCATCAAAAGGGCAGGGATAGGATGAAAACCCTATTGAAAAAGAATTCTGGGGCAGTGCCATCGTTATTCAGAACACCTGTGATTACATTAGATGTATTAAGAAACAGTTGAAAGACACATGTTTTTATAAAGAACTGTTTAGAGACCCCATTGCAGAACATAAATGGAGAATAGACACATTTTTACAGGAGTCAGTGACCAATGGTACCATAGATCACAACACAAAATTATTTTTAACAGTACAGTTTCCTGTCAAAACTACAATATATACTGTCCCTAAGGTGCATAAATCTACAAACAATCCGCCTGGAAGACCTATCATTGGTGGCACTGGCTCAATCACAGAGCCACTGAGTGAATATGTGGATTTCCATCTTAGACCATTTGTGAGTAGTTTAGGCTCCTAGATAAATGATACGACAGGCATTCTGGGGATTCTGAATGACACTGAGGGAAACAAAGATGATTATTTAGTTTCTCTTGACATAGAATCTGTGTATATTAATGTGCCACAAGATGGAGCATTGGATTCTATTGCACACTTTTTTAAATCAAAGAGAAACTAATATGGAACCGAGCTCTCAATTTCTTCTAAAGTTATCTGAATTTGTTGTAAAATTTAATTTATTTTGTTTTCTAGACAAAATGTATCTCCAAATCAAAGGAGTAGCAATAAGGTCCACCTTTGCACTGAGTGTCATCAATTTATATGTTGGCCAGTGTGAAGAACAGTTTGTAACGAATTCTGACGTTAATCCTTTCTATCACAAAATAGATTTATGGCGTTGTTTTGTTTACAATGTCATAATGATATGGAGAGGAGATTTGATAGAATTAAATGAATTCATTGAATATTTACACACCACTAATCCTAATTTGAGATTTTCCTTTACAGCAAGCAGGATCATGGTGAATTTTTTAGACCTTAGGATTAATAAGGATTCAGAAGGTAATGTAATCACAGATATTTTTAGGAAAGAAAATGCAAAGAACATGATACTTCAGGCATCTAGCTGTCACCCTAGACATACAGTTAGCAATATACCTAAAGGGCAGTTCTTAAGAATTCGCAGGAACTGCAGTACAGTGAGTGGGTTCCAAAAAGCAGTTGTGGATATGAAAAGTAGATTTATTGAAAGAGGTTACAATAGCACAGATGCTGAAAATGCTTGTAACAATGCTAGCATTACAAATAGAGAAGGTTTGTTGTATAGTAATATTCATACAGAAAATGATATAGTGGACATAAACAACAGATTCACTTTTGTTACCTATTTTTCAGCCCACGCCTCGCATGTAGAGAAGGTTATCAAAGATAAATGGTACATACTTAAAGGGGATCCAGGTCTGAGTTCTGTCTCCAGTAATCTACCACGCATTACCTACAGATGAGGAGGTACTTTGAGGGACACCTTGGTCCATAGTTACCAGAAACCAAATACCATTATGAGTACTTGGCTCACAAATAATATTACTTGATGCTTTACCAGCAAAAAGTGTTCTTTTTGCAAACATATATCAGTGGGGAAAGCATTTACCAATCCGAACAATGGTAAAGAATACAATATACATCAGTTTATAACCTGTGAAAGTATAGGTGTTATTTATGCAGCAGTATGTAGTTGTGTTTTTTTTAATATCGGTAAAATGAAAAGACTGTTTAAAAAAAAAGTAGCTGAACATTGCAGAGCAATAACGAATGCAGACATGAAATGTGCAACAGCCTTTCATGTACACAACTCTGCAAACCCATTAACACATTGTTTTACTTACATCGCTATTGATAAAGTCTGCACCAACCCAAGAGGGGGAAATTACGACAAATTGATTAAAACGAGAAAAGGATTCTGGATCTATACACTGCAAGCATGTAAGCATCCAGGACTGAATAGTGCATTTGATGTGATGCCCTATTTAAAATAATATTAAAATAATTTTAAATAATATAACCATCTATGCTGTTCAGAATTGCATTAAGACATTTGAACTGTTTGTTTGCAGACTATTTTTGAACTAACCTGTTTGTTTGCTCATTTGTTTGTCAACTTGTAAACCTGTACATATGTATATATACTTAGGTAGAAACAACAATATAGCATCTTAATTGTACCCAACATCTATGCTGGGGGTGTTTATTTTAATATTCTTTTTCATCAGGTCTGGACCAGGATATCATCTGGTACCTGTAGTAGTGACCTAGCAGGAATTAAACATAATGTATAATGTTAGTATTTGATATGTTTTAATAGGTTCATATGTAGACAATTGTAGATAGAATGTTTCTAATTAATAATGTATGTATCTATATTCATAATCCATTGTGTCATATAAGTGCCTGAAAGTTTCTGATTTTGTTTCCACAGCTGTTTATTGTAGATGTTTGTACAGACTTCAGGACTGTATCACATATGTCAAAATTTCACCAGATCAAGAGAAGCATGAAAGCGAAGTTTTTGAGCGAAATATGTCACAACTATTCTGCTTTTAAATTCTTGTTGTTGTGTGATGTTCTGTGATGTTTAATTACTGGTTGTTTAAAAATGTTTTTATAAATGTTTTAAAAGTCTTATTGTAAATATGAGTTTTGAATTACAAGCACTTAGCACACTGCACTTTTTGCATGTAATTTTGACGCAGTATCATGACGTCACTATTAATGTGACTATTTAAAGGGTACCTAAACAAGCAGTTTTTTAAAACTGCAAACTCCAAAATCTGGCTTCATATGGAGGTAAAGTAAAGGCTGCTGTTTACATTTACAGTATGCTAAAACTGCATTTATGTAAATAACATAAATGCAGTTTCAAACCTTTTGAAAAATGTAAACATTAGCCTTTCACATTCAGAAAACAGCCTTGGCTTCTCCCTAAGATGTCTGCCAAGTGTGTTAAGTGATGAGTCATGATGACATCATTTGAGCCAGAGACAGAGATCAACATACATTTCTATAGTGCTAACTAGTTCTTCTTTCCCTCTTTATTTTGAATTGTTGTACCAGAATGATCAACACCATGTATTACCTCATGGATTATTTTGATCAGTACACCTGTTAGGATATGATTTTGTTCTTTTTGTTTACTTTAACTGGCAGAAATTGTTTTGCAATCCAGCTGATTTTTTTCTTTGGCAAACTGCATTACAGTACAACACTTCAAATACTTGATGATCTACTGGTTATATGATGCACTGAATTTTGGTTTTTGTTAACCAGGAAAGACACACTAAGCTGACAGCTTGTTTACAGGTGTGGCCTAGGAGCACAAGAAAGTTTAGTGACTTGCTCAGGGTCACACAGCAAAGTACCGGTCTTGTTCAGTTCCAAAGCTCATGCTCTCTTGTTAATCCACAAATAAGGCTTTCTTTTTCCATGTGAACCCCCTGCACCTAGCCTGCCTTCTGTTGAACACTCCACCATCCATACCCTGTCCTTAGTACTGCCTGGGGCTGCATATGAGCTTGCAGTCTCATGAAGAGAATTATCACACCTCAGATTGTAATCTTGTACCTCAGAGGGTTGTGCACACCTATACTGATATGCATCATAAGCTGGCACTGTTAAAAAATGCCTCCCAAATCACTCTCCAGTTCACATTCTCAGTGTCTGACTTCTGCTCCCACAGTAAATATTAAGTGGATTACCACCCTTCTGCACAGTGATGGTAGTATGTACAGTTCCCTGTTGTGTTTTTTTCTCACCTTCCCAGCAATTCTTCTCCAATACTTTTCTGTGCTCTACTCCACAATGTGAGTTGGCTGGCAACCACCCTTCCAAATATTGAATGAGCTATACACAACTCCCTCAATACTGTCCTAACAAATGTCAACATCTCCTTCCCCCCATAATCTCCCTACACTGAATTCAAGTAACAGTTTGGTGCAGCCCTGCCACTCTGGTATTTGTCATTGTTGGCTACTCTCATCCACAGTCAGGTAGTGAGCACAATGCTGGCAGCCCCACATTTCAGATCTCACAGTGATCTACTCAGTGTCCTCCTTCATGTCTTCAACTAACCTGAATATAGCTGTACCCTGCTGGAATGGCCTCTTCAGTTTCTCTCTGGCATTCATTCTTCTCACCTGCTCCCCACACCAAAAACTGGTGAGTTCACTACTCTTCCGCATCATGAATGTAGTTAGTACAGTCTCCCATATTATAGTTACATATTAATAATAAACATGATCTTCTGGTAAGTCAGACTGATAGCAGCATGGCACAAGTGGAAAAATAGGCTTTCCTACACATATAAGATCTAAACCACCTATGATTAGGCACTATTATATGATGTGCATAATGATGTACACACTTGTCATTTAATAGTGCCTAATCAAAGATAGCCTAGATCTTTTAAGGATAGGAAAGCCCATCATTCCCCTTGTTCTCTGCTGATATGAGCCTGACTTACTGGAAAGATATTTTTATATTTGATATGTCAAAATAAAATGGGAACTGTACTACTTGCATTCATTATGCAGAAGGGTGATGAGCTCACCAGTTTTTGGTGTGAGGAGGAATAGTGAAGACTGAATACCAGAGGGGGACTGAGAAGCCACTCTTGCAAGGTACTGCTATATCCAGGGAAGGGGAAGACAAGGCTAGAAGATGAGCAGATTATCAGAGAAATAAGATGTGGGCTGCCAGCACCTTTGATCACTACCTGACCCCATTGTCCTGGCCAACATTCCCTTCCTATAAAACCAGTGCATGCAATTGTCCAAGGCTGTGTGTGGATATTAATGTATGGAACAGCTGCCACTACACGTTCAGTCACTTCACTATCAGTCTAGTATTGCTGTTAAAGCACTTTGGGATACAGTGTGTATGAAAACCACTATATAAATGCTGATTCTTATTCTTATTATTATTTCCCATGGAAAAAGAGGACAAGACAAGCATACATTTGAGTTTCAAGAAAGTATGAACTTTAACATTGGACTGCTCAAGAACTTTGCTACAAAAAAGTGGTGGCTCTAGGGGGTGGTGAAGGGTATGGCTGTAACCCCCCCCCCACCACCACACACACACACACATAGTAATGTACTTGCTTGCAGCTGCTGCTGCATTTCACTTTGTTGAAGAAGTCTGATTTATTGATTGTACAAATGTTTACATTCAAACTATGGATTACATTTGTAGGTTCTGTCAAAAACGTACTAGAAATGAATAGTAGCAGAAAATATAAAGGTTTAATAAAAATGTTAAATAGTGCATATTAAGCATGCACACCACCCCATCACCCCCATTGTAGCATCATGGATCCACTATAACCACTAGACCACCAGGTTATTCAAGATTTGTACTGCACTGTGGTTTGCCACAGAGAAAGTCAGTTGGATTAAAATACATTTCCAGCATGTTAAAGTAAACAAAATGAACAGAACCATAGCCTAACAAGTGCCTTATGCAAAATCATGCACATGGTTTTGACCATTTGGGTGGAACACTTCTATACAAAGGGAAGAAAGAACTAGTTAGCACTACAGAGAGCCATATATCTCTCTGACTTTGGCTCAGATGATGTCATCACAAAATATTTGGCGGCCATTTTAGGAAGCAGGTATGACAGTTTTTTCTAAATTGGAAGGCTGATTTTACAATTTTCAAATGCTCTGGAACCACATTTAGGTAAATTATGTAAATGTAGTTTTAACATTAATGAATACAGCAGCCTTTCCTTTAGTCACCTACGGAATCAGATTTTTGAATAGTTTGTTGTCAAAATGTTGTTTAGGTATCCTTTAAGGCGACTAAATGTTAAGATCAACAGACTTTTAATAAAGGATAAGTCATATCCAAAACTTGTCAAGGCATTATTTGTGGCACTTTAATAAATTTGGGCACATCTTCACTATTTTGGAAAGCAGCATTAGTTATTTATATTGGTGGTGAGTGCTGGATTGTTTTTTGTATGCGTTCCAAGGATTACTCACAGTAGGGCAAGCAACCTCAAAGATGTAGCTTCCTATAGTTACTTTAGACCTGAACCAACAAACAGAATGATTTGGTTGCTACCAAGACCTACTGGCTTCATCTATGGACGATGTTCCATATGCAAACATGGACTTCCAAGTAACACCTCGGAAGTTCAAAGTCTGGGACTCTCAATTTCAATTCAAAAATTGTTATCATGCTATACCAGTTTTGTAATTTATGTTATTTTGTGCACTTATCCAATAATTTATGTTAGGATGATTAGGCCAAAAATCACTTTCAAAAGCAATTGTGTGATGTATGGTCAGGAAGGGAAGATAATGCGTTGGGTTCCCACTTCAAAGAAGTTCACAACTGTACTACTGATCAAATAAAACTTTGTTTAATTGAACATGTACCAGTTCATCAAAGGGTCAGGGATAGGATGAAAACCCTATTGCAAAAAGAGTCCTGGGGCAGGGTTTTCAAATCTCAGTCACAAGATGCAACAATAGCAGCTTGTGCCAAGTGTCAGTGTGTCCAGGACCCTGCACCCGACTTTCAATCCTACAGGGTACCAGCACCTAAGTCTCACAGCTTGCAGCAACAGTGGCAGTGTGCTGAACAGATGGTGCACCCATGAGGTGTGCTACAACAGCTGCAAGGCAGTGGAGTGGCAGCTGCACCCTTATACAGGAGTATGGCTAGGCTCCCCAAACCCTGGTCTGCTGTCAAACAAATGTGTTACAAATAGCCCTGGTGATCTAGTGGTCCCCCCAATCTCCAATATGCCAATACTGTACACCATTGTAAAGCAACAGACATTCCCCAGTCATCTATCCCCCCCAAGCCCCAGTATGCTGGTCATGCAAACTATTAGTCATACACAGTCATTCCCTGGTGTTGGGTCCTTGTCCCCAACCTGATATACCTGACTATGACATGGACATTAACATCTTGTCCTGGTGGTCTAGTGGCCCACCACACCAGCAGGTAGTGCCCACCACCCTGCTCCCCCATCCCAAATCCCGGTCGGGTGCCCAGCACAACCCTCCTCACAGCACCACAGTCAGATGCCAAATGAACTGTCAGAGTGTGTACTGTATATAGTACATGCTCTGTCAGTTCATTTGGTGTCCGCCATGGAGCTGTGGAGGAGGGTTGTCCGGTGCCTGATCGTGGTTTGAGATGGGGAGGCTGGATGGTGGCACCTACCGCCAAAGAGGGCCACTAGACCACCAGGATGGATGTTAATGGCTGTGCCACAGTCGGCATATATCAGGCTGGGGGTGGGGAATCATCACCAGGGAATGACTGCGTATGACTAATAGTTTGTATGACTGGCTAAGGGAGGATAGATCACAAGGGAATGACTGCTGCTTTATAATGGTGTACAGTATTGGCATATCAGGGATTGGGGGGACCACTAGATCACCAATGTTATTTGTAACTGGTTAGGGTACCAGCAGATCGGGGTTTGGGGGGGGACAGTGGCATCTGGTTGCCAACCCTCCCAGAGGATGTCTAAGTACCATTTGTCCTTGGGGTTGGGTTTGAAAAATACAACACTGGGGGATATGGCAGCTTGCATCTGCTGCAAGCCCCCTAGCACCATGCCACAGCCACTTTTGTGGTGCAAGGCTGGTGCAAGCCCCCTTTGGGGCATGCAGCCTGCGTTTGACGCAGGCTGCCTTGCAAAATCACTCCGGGTGCATCCCTTGATGCAAAGTGCCTGTTGTGTCACACATGTTTGAGGCAAGCACCTTGCATCATTCTTAGGGCTTTGAAAATTATGCCACTATTGTATATTTGTCTTAAACTCATTACATCTCATGGGACTCAATAGGGAACTCGATATGTCAGTGTTTCCCTAAACTGGTACAACCATGGGGAATAATGATTTACACTGTCTAATATCAGTTATTGCTTTCCCCATCTGCCTCTCCCTTTTGTTTGCATTGTAGGTTGTACTACAAGGCTCTATGACAACTCAGCAAAACTCATATCAGCACGGTACAAATCAGAGCAGCAAATTCAGTGCACTGGCAGTACCATGCTGACAAAATATATTGAAACTCAACTCACTGCAACTACCTGTAACAGCACCCTCCAGAAAATAACCACAGAACAGCAGCACATTTTCTTTAACTGTCCATAATTAGTACACTGGTGTTATATATGTTCGCTAGTTTTTAATTGGGGGGCTTGGCCCCCTGAACCCACCCTTACTTAATATTATCAACTCCAAGGTCATACATAATTCAAAGAAAGGAGAAAAATTTCAAACCAGCATGGTTTCCCAGTGCAAGGTGACATTTCCCCCCACACCACCCTTAAATGCATATTTGTATAACACAGCGCACATATGTAAAAAAAACAGAAAGAAAAAAAAAAATTTGATGGGGACAGCAGTCTCAAACCATGGTCCCTGTGTAGCCCCATCTACTCATATGCTGTCAATCTGTCCTCTAAGCCATGCTGTCAGCTTAGCAGCATGGTGTACATCTACACACTTAAGAGTGCACAGCCAGGACAGAAGCAGGTATGCCTAGCTTGGTACCAGACATCACTATTATGTCATCTTAGCGCATACATTTTTCACACCTTTTGCTACGTGGCATTGACCGCATGCTAATGATACTCATGGAGCAGTTGTGCTACCATACTACAAGCAGTTTTTACAGCTCCTGAGACTTGATTTCTTGTTTCACCAGTTTCCAGAATGTTTCTGGACTTTGTACCTAAACCTTGGATTATCCCATTGAAATAATTTATTTGAATGAACTGATCTACAACTGGAACTTTTTGATATTTCAGTCTGGATGTTCTAGTTCATATTTTTACAGATTGTGCTATAATTATTACACTGCTGTTAATGGTGTATATAATGTAATGCATTACCTTTTGTGTGGTTCTATGGTAAACATTTTGGGAACTTTTTCTAGTCTTGATAAAACATGGGTTTTAATGTGTATAGATATTTAATTGTATTGCTAAAAAGAAGCAACATTTATTTACAAAAAAATCATACACTACTATTTAAAAGTGATTGCCAATAAATGGCAGAACCAGTATAGTGTGAGATATTGAAATGTGCACATTATCAATAATGACCTATGTTTCCAAATAACCTAAAATGAGAACTGATTCTAGCTGGACATTGTCTGGGTTTTTTTCAACTTTGTCACTTTACATTCACTGGTTGTCCTTCTGACCACACTTTGCCAAGTTTATTCAAAATAGAGGCATTTGTGTGATCGCCTTTTGGCAAATCCATTAATGCTCAGAAGTTTGTTCATCTTCATACTTCTTTGTTTTAGAAAAAATTATTTAAATTTTGTAACCACTAATGAAAGGTACTGGCGTGGAAGAAATAGAAGTGATCTGAACTTATTACCACACTGCTCTGACAAAGAGTCAGCAGGACTCGAAAGTGCTAGGGTTGTAGGTTTTTTCTTACTCTGTCTGCACTTTATTGAGAATACTGCAATTTATTACTATAAATAAATGCATTGATAATGTACTTTGCTTTCATGTGTGCCGTTCTTTGTGCCTTTTGTAGTATAGCACGGGTAGACTAGATATACCCTTGGTCTTCTTCTGGCATCAGATTTTATGTTTCTGTTTTATCTCTCATTTGAAATTCCAGCCTTTAGTCTCTATATAAAAGTACAGCAGCAACCAGTTCTCTAATAGTGATGGGCAGAGTGGCTGAAATTCACTTACTAAATTAATTTGTGACTTCCACAGAATTTGTGAAGTGTGAATTTGTCAAATTCACATAGTTTTTACTGACAAAGTTTCAGATTTTTCAGTAAATTGACCAAATGTTGCTGGTGAAGTGGCCACTTTGCCAAACAAGTGGCCACTCTGTGGTAAAAACTTCACAATTTCTGTGAAATCGAAGTTCCCAGGGTCTGCGTAAACCTCACAAAGCTACATGAAGGTGAATTTTGGCCACTTCATGGCAGCTTCACCAGTGAAGTTTATATTTGCCACATCTCTATTCTCTGACATTACAAAGAATTACTCTGTACTCCTAAGTGTGCCCCAAAGAGTTATACCAATCCCATGAGAGGTAGATAACATTTTAATCAGTTTACATCTTTTTTTAAATCCACAGGACACCCCCTCTTAACAAGTTCCATATCTATACAGAAGGTAAGTGTAACCCTACACTGTTGGAAGCTTTAAAAAAATGTTAGTTTTTTTAACATAACTGTGATGTTTAGCCTACTTTTCAAATGTAATAACTGAAACTGCTGCAGTACTATCAGTGTAATAGAGTACTTTATAATACATAATAAAAAATTATTGTTTGTGAAGGGCTGATTTGTTTCTATAATTATGTTCCATCTTTCAATTATACATATATAAAGGCTTTACTGTTATTAGCAATACTAGGCATACTATTCTTCAACTATAAGTAGTTTCTCTTGGCATTAAACCAAGAAAAGATGAAAGCAAATATCATATGTTTTTAATCCAGGTAGTTCCAGACATTATAAGCATCACTTTGGAGAAACACAGTATTAAGCAAATAACCTGAAACCCACATTACAGTAAAGTGACAAAAAAAACCTCTTCATTCAACTGGATTAAATTTCATAAAGCATATGCCAGTGAAGGTGCCAAAGGAGAACTTAAAAGGTTTTCAGTGTTTTAATTTGTGCAAGCATGCATGGCTTCAAATAAGCATAACTGATGACACTGATTATAGTTAAAACCCAAGCCCAGTAATTTCTGTCAAAAATGGAAACATGATACGGTATGTCGTATAGATGTTGATGAGCAAAAAGTAAATCTTTTTCTACTAATAAAATGAATTCATAATTGCATGCAGGAAAGCATGTCCATTACCTGCTTTAAATCTGTTTTTATGTTTAGTTAGTGTAGTATTTTAATTTTATGTCAGTCTCAGTTTTCTATTAAAAATCTTACCTAATCTCCAATAAACACAAAACTCCTACCATAGCGCAGTACAAACAGAAAGTTGTACAAAGCAGTTCTGCCACATAATGCAATCATGAAGAGACCACATTTCCAGACTAGATGTAAACAACCTGCAAATTTAAAAAAGATTAATGTTGCCCATGATACAGTAGTAAGGACTATACAGTAGTAACTTTGTACTAGGTTACAGACTTTGATGTTCATACAGTATAGTCAGCTTGTGTCCATTAACAAAATGAAGTTAACATAATGGTAAACTCTCTGTTAGGAATATTCAGGCTTTTTGGGCAGTGAAAAAAAAATCATACCACTTGTAGTCACTGATGGTGCAGGCATGTTTGTTGAACAAGCAAGTTTGCTAGAATAAGAGTGTTATCGAGCTTTCAACAGATACAGAACGTATTGACCAACAAACATGTAGACAAATGGTGCTGTGTTCAGGTTATTCATGGTATAGTAATGTGGTAACCATCCTCTCTCTGCATCCCGCTTGAGGCAGGTTACTCTAGGTTTAAGCCTGACCGTGAAAGATGTTTTCTGATGGGCTCCAGCTTGGAGCCAAGGGGTCAGATTTTCGATGGGTGATGCAGGATTTGTCAAATGCTACAACTGCACACAATGTTATAAAGTCAGGTACAGTTGCAACAGTCAACCAGCTTTACGACAGCTTGTGGCAAAGCAGCAGCAAGGTCCATGTTATGAACATACGAAAATAGCCAGCAGAAAAAGGCCGTATGGAATATCCCAGTCTACTCAAGTTTGCAGATCTCCCAGCATCACCATCAACTTCCCCCCCCTTCGACTCCCCCCTAGCCCTGCACATTCCTCCCTTTCCATGCAATTTTCCCTTTTACTCTGTCCCATCCCCTCTTGAATCCATCTACAGTCCTCAGGGAGACAACCTCTTCCTGTAACTCATTCCAATTTGCTGCCACCATCCCTCAGGACCCTCAGGTGTATGCCATCCAGTCCTGGGGAGTTATCCATTTTTTCAGGGCCTTCAAACCCTTCCTCATCCTATCAATGTTGATCTCCCCATCTGTGGCTCCACCCACCATTGCACTACCTTTCTCCTCCTGGGGGACTGGGCCATCCTTCTCATTCATGAAGACTGAGCAGAAGTACTCTTTAAGACAATACCTGTGTCTTTTCCACACTGTCCTTCCCTCACTCCTCCTTCTTCAGTATGACTATCCCATCCTTGATATTCGCTTCTTTATGTAGAAGGCCTTATCTTCCATTTTCTCCCCCTCAGCCAGCTGAAAGTTCCTTCTTCTTTTTAAATAATTTAAAATACATTGAAAGAAAGTTAGAACAAGTACAGATGAGAGAAGAGAAGCAATTAATAAACTGTATACAGCTCAGCATTCTGTGATATAAGGAACTGATCATGAAGTAGATATTTTATAATTGCCTGGAGTGCAGTTCTTATGTAAAAATTTCTCCAGCTCCAGGATGCATTTGCAGTACAAACCGAATCCTGCTATGGATGGCCCAGGTCTTTGCTACATGTCCGTTTGTTGTGGAAATACTCATTCAGTATTGCAATAAGTCAAAATGTCCAGTATCTTCTTACAGATAACTCTAGAAGAACGTAGGTAACCAGCCAAATAGCCTCAATGCTGAGCATGCATTCAGTAACAATGGTTGGAGAACTGAAATTGTCAAATGTACAGGTGAAATTTAGAAACGGAACAGATTAGGAAAGGGGGGAGAATAAGATGTGCAAAAGAGAGGGTGAAAATGGAGATAGACCAAAAAGGGCAGGGGGCAGGACCACCTCACAGTACAAAATCTGAGTGGTTGGCCAATTAATGCAATACCCACTGCCACCATCTAGTTTCAAAGAGTCCTGGTTTATTAGCCAAAGTGTATGTCAATTTTTTTCCAAATTATAAATTTCTGGTACTATTTTCCTCTACCACTCAATGATGGGAACACAGACAGTGGGCCACAGCCTGGTAATCATTTCTTAGCTGCTTAAGTCAAATCATTAGCAGTTTTAGGGTTTGACCATAAGGGGATGGCCATTAAAATAAGGGATGGGGTCACTTCTCCAGGGCAGTTGAAAATCTCTAGCTCTTGGATCACTCTTGACCAGTATGCTGTTAAATGCAAGCAAACCCAGAAAACATGGGTTTGTTTTACTAGAGTTTGTCTGCAACCTCTCCAGCAGTAGCCCCTGTCTGGGGCAGCATATTTCGTAACTATATCTGGGGAGCAAAAGAAGCAGTATCTGCATTTCCATGAAAACTCACACCGGCATGCGGCAGAAGTCAGTCTGCATGCTGGCAATGCATAGAAACATAGAAACATAAAAACATAGACTTTGACAGCAGATAAGGACCACTTGCCCACCTAGTCTGCCCATTTCCCTACCTACCTGGATAAGCTGCAGATCCTAGTTAACCAACAGACTATTTCTTCCTACCCCCCCAAGAATTGCCTTATGTCTGTCCCATGCATTCTAGAATTCTCCACAGTTTTAAACCCTCAAGCTTCTCAGAAGGCAGTTCCATGCATCCACCACCTTCTCTGTGAAAAAATACTTCCTCACATTGCCCAAGACCCATCCCCATATTCAAATTGTGTCCCTTGTTCTTGCACATCTCTTTTACTGAAAGATGCTACCCTCTTGGACTTTGTTGATTCCACTGAGGTGCTTAAAAGTTTCTATCATGTCTCCCCTCTCCCTCCTTACCTCAAGGGTATACATATTAAGCTCCTTTAGTCTCTCCTCATATGGCTTCTCTTGCAGATCCTGTACCATTTTAGTTGCCCTCCTCTGGACTGCCTCTATCCTAAGTTCTTGCAGAGATGGGGTCTCCAGAACTGGATGCAGTACTCCAGATGGGGTCTCACCAACTGTCTGTACAGAAGGATAACAATTTCCTGTTTTCTGCTGGTGATGCCTGTCCCTATACATCCCAGTATTCCCCCCCAGCCCTCCCTACTGCCTTCTCACATTGCTTGCCAACCTTAAGGTCATTTGATATGATTACCCCTCAGGTCCCTTTCCATTTTGTTGTTACTACCTCCCCTCCTCCCCATTGTGTACTCTTCCCCAGGGTTTTTGTTTCCCAGGTGCATTATTTTGCACTTCTTTGCATTGAATCCAAGCTGCCATACTTCTGACCATTCCTCCAACCTTGCCAAGTCCCTTCTCATCCTTTCCATGCACCCTTGTGTATCAACCTTGTTGCAGATCTTTGTGTCATCTGCAAAGAGGCATACTTTTCCTTCCAGTCCATCTGCAATGTCACTTATAAAGACATTAAAAAGGACTGGACCTAGTACTGAACCCTGCGGTACTCCACTAGTATCCACCCTTTCTTCAGAGTGGACTCCATTTACTATTACCTTCTGTGTCCTGTTGTCCAGCCAATGTTTTACTCAGGCTACCACCCTGGGACCCACTCCCAGGCTGGCAAATTTGTTTATTAATCTTTTGTGTGGGACTGTGTCAAATTCCTTGCTAAAGTCTAGGTAGGCCATGTCCATAGCCCCTCCCTGGTCTACTACTTTGGCCACCCAGTCAAAGAAATCTATTAGATTCATTTGACATGACCTTCCGCTGTGAATCCATGCTGCTTTGAGTCCTGTGCCCCACTGGCCTCTATGTACTCAACAATTCTTTCCTTCAGAAGTGATTCCATCATTTTCCCTACCACAGAGGTCAAACTGACAGGTCTGTAGTTTCCTGCCTCTGTCTTGCTCCACTTTGTGAAGAGGATCACATCTGCCCTCCTCCAGTCCTCCAGGTACCACACCATCTTCCATAATTTATTAAAAGGGTAGTCAGTGGTGTCACTAGTTCTCTCCTTAATTCTTTTAGAATTCTGGGGTGAATCCCATCAGGCCCCATTGCTTTGTCCACCTTCAGTTTTAGGAGTTCTTTCAGAACCCTTTCTTCCGTGAAAGGACTGGGATCGAGCCTTCCTATCCAGAGTGCTTCTGTTAATTGGATTAGGTACCTCCCCCGCCTCCTCTTTTGTTAATACTGAGCAGAAGTATTCATTCAGTATCTCTGCTTTTTCACTGTCCCTCTCTGCCCACCCACTGTCCATTCTATTCAGTCTCTCTATCCCTCCCTTTGTCTTTCTACGCTCTCTGTGTACCTAATGTTTTATCCCCCTTCTTAACTGTACTGGCTATCTTTTCCTCAGTTTGGGCCTTTGCTATTCTGACTGCCTTTCCTGCTTCCTTCTGCCTTAACTGGTACAGTTCTCTGTCCTGCTCCTTCTGTGTTTCCTTATACTTCCTAAATGCTATCTTCTTCTCCCTAACCTTCCCCACCACTTCTTTTGAGAACCATAGTGGCTTTTTTTTTTTTTGATTTGTTTATTAGCTTCACACACAGGCTTGTTGCCTCTGTGATGGCAGTTTTGATGTTTCCCCCTTGTTGCTCCACCCCCTCCTTCTTGCCTGTTTGCTAGTGATTTTCTAAGGCACTCTCCCATTTTGCCAAAGTCAGCCCTCCTGAAGTCCAGTACCCTTACTTTTGTATGGCTTGACTCTGCAGCTGAGTTTATCGTGAACCACAGTTTGGTGGTCACTTGTTCCCAGATGGCTACCCACTTCTAGATCTGAGATCCTCTCACTGTCCCCATTTGAGAGTACAAGGTCCAAGATTGCTCCCTCCCAAGTGGGTTCCAACACTAGCTGTCTGAGGCATGCCCCCTGTAGGGCATCGAGAATGGCCCTGCTCTTTGATGTGGTTGCAGCAAAGGTGTTCCAGTTAACATCTGGCATATTCTGGTCCCCCATCAACAGAATCTCCCCTTTCTCTGACATCCTAAGTATGCCTTCTATCATATCCTTGTCCATTCCCTCTCCCTGAGATGGGGGTCTGTATACAACCCCTGTGTGGATTGTGGTGCCATTTCCAGTCTCTAAGGTGACCCACAGTGCCTCCTCTCCTCCTTGTTTACTCTTTTGTTCCGTTGCTTTTATCCCTTCCGTTTCATAGAGAGCTACTCCTCCCCCTCTTCTACTCTCTCTGTTTCTCCTGTAGGTTGTGTACCCTGGTATGTTAACATCCCAGTCATGGTTCTCTGTGTACCATGTTTCTGTGACTGCCATGATATCCAGGCATCCCTCTTCCATCAAGGCCACTAGTTCAGGGAGCTTGTTGCCCAGACTATGGGCATTGGTACCCATTACCCTCCATTTCTTGATGGCCTTACCCCTTTTTGCCCCATCCCTGTCCTTACTGCCTTTGTCGTTTCCTCCATTTACCCCTGCCCTTCTCCCTATCGATGTCTCTATCTTGGTTTTTACCTCACTAACTACCTTGATTTTTGGGGGGGGTCTAGGAATTTCCTGCTCCTTTCCAGTGCCTCCTCCCTTGGCTAGTTTAAATGCTTGCCAGTGAAGCATTTAAACCTATCACCTAGGATCCTGGTTCCCCTCCTGGACAGATGCAGACCATCATGCCAGCATAGGCCTGTATCACTCCAGGTGGACCCCCAGTCCCCAATGAAGCCAACCCCTGAGCTCTGCACCAGTTTTTCAACCACTGATTGAATCCCATGGTATGGAGCACCCTAGCCTCACCCATGCCATTGACAGGCAGCACCTCTGAGAAGGTTACTGTGCGTGCTATGTGTCTAAGGCCCTTCCCAACTCCACAAACTCTTTCTGCACCGCTATAATCCCTTTCCCAGCCAGGTCATTTGTCCCTATATGGACAATGACATCCAGCTCCCTCCCCCGTGCAGCTGCTCCTGAGATCCTGAGGATTCGCTCCCTGTCCCTCCAAGCCATGGTGCCAGGCAGGCACCTTACCTCCCTCTCCCCTTCCTCCCTCAGTTCTACCCTCCTAACAATGGAGTCCCCCACCAGGAGTTGTTTCCTTCCCCAGTGGGGTCCCATGCCACCCTCCTGTGGGTCTCCTTTGTGGAAGTTCCCAGCATCCTCCTTGGTCTCTACTGTGGGTGCCTCCATAGAGAAACCACACTTTGCCAGAACAGCATATGAATTGTGGAGAAGTACAACTGGAGGGATGCACCTCTGTTCCACCACCCTCACCCTCCCTGAGCCCACTGTGGTTCAACCGCTCCTCTTTCTTGGCAACCTCTAAGACAACAGCAGTGGCCCTGGTGGTCCCTGGGTGGGAGAGGAGGTCTCTCAAATCCTGGCCAACTCAGTCTGGAGATGAGCAATCTCCTCCCTCAGCCCAGAGATATGCCTGCAGATGGGACAACACCATATCCTCCAGAACGTCTCCTGGAAGATTGCTGCTCCACAGCCACTACACTGCATCACTCCCATCATGTCTTATTTCTGGCCCCTTAACTGTTGTTTTAAATACTTACTCTTCCCTCTGTTTATTTAAACTTTTTTTTTATTTTGTGCTAAACAATCAGAGGGTGGGTCTCAGCCAGTTCCTGATTCCACTTCTGTAACATGAATTCTGTTGTGTCTGGGGATGACTCCATTAAGGCCTTATATACAGTAAATGCCCAGTGAGGTGCATCAGTGAGGTGCCCAGTGAGGTAAATGCCCAGTGAGGTGCACCAGTGAGATGCATCCAGGTATCACCATTCAGATGTGATATGAGAATCCTTTGCCAGGCAGGCACCTTACCTCCCTCTCCCCTTCCTCCCCCAGTTCTAAACTCCTAACAGAGCAGAGCCATCTCCTCACAGTAACTGTGAGACATTCACTCCTTGGTCAATTAGGTAAGAGCAGATTTGCAAGTACCAAAAGTGGTCAACTAATGGAAGGTGGTACATGGTCTGTAAGGAGGCGTATGGGAGGATCCCCTTGGATTCCAGCAGTTGATTAAAAATAAAAACAGATACCCAGCCTGCTCCAGCCCTTCATTGCTGTGTCCAGTCTATGTGTGTGTGTGTGGGGGGGGGGTTGCTGTATCATAGGGCAGAGCCCTAAGCTGAATTAGTTGGGATGTTGTGAAGAAAGTTTTCTGGACAGTCACCCATTGCTGGAAGGTTTCTGCTGTATACTGTGTGAACTTTGTAAGAGGAAGTCATCCCAGTAGGTTGCCAAACAAAAAGCAGTTGAGTTTGAAAATATAATTTATGGAAAATTCTATGGGAAGGTTTCTGCTGTATATTGTGTGAACTTTGTAAGAGGAAGCCATCCCAGCAGGTTGCCAAACAAAAAACAGTTGAGATTGAAAATACAATTTATGGAAAATTCAATGTGCTTCCAGTATGGGTTAAGGACATCAGACAGCAATATATATATTGTCCTCAAATGGGACACTGTGCATATCACTCGAGGTTAGGGAGATTTACCCCACCATGACCACTGCAGATGTGTAAGATGGAGAAGCAGATCTGGGGGGTGGGGCACCCCCTGCCAAACAAAACTGGATATGCTTTTATTCCACTATTTAAAACACATTTGGTCTGGCATAATCGGAAGGGTTTGTAGGAAGTATAAAAAATGTAGGAAGATATTTTGGCAGATCACCTCTATTCTGTTAAAGAAGCTGAGATAGAGGTGTGCCCATTTTGAGAGGTCATCTGTGATCTGCTGAGTCAGTGGTTCAAAGCTGAGCAGCTCTAGGTGTTCAAGCTGTTTAATGAGCTTCACCACTAAATATTGGAGTGCTCTCCTGTACCATTTGAAAGGAAATACCCTTTTTAATTACTCTTGTTTTTTCTCTCCTCGGACCACGTTCGGGAGGGAGCCCCAGCCTCATTAGGAAAGAGGAAGGGGAGTAATTGTATAGCAAGACCTCTGTTTTCTGCAGATTCAGTTTATATCCCACTAAGCTGCCAAAAACAGGATACAACTTCCCAGATGCTTGAAATAGACTCCTCAGGTGATGTCAGGATAAGCAACATATCGTCTGCAAACACTGAAAGTTTAAAATCTCACCCACAAAATGGAATGCTTAGTATTCTGGGGGTCAGTACAGATTACCATTGCCAGCGGTTCTAGATGTAAAGCAAAGAGGAGGGGTGAAAAGGGCATCCCCTCCCTGCCTTGTGCCCTGGGCAAGTGGGAAAGGGGGGGTCAAAGAGCAATTCCCCTCAAATAGGCCTGAGGTGACATGTATAGTTGCTGTAACATCGTCACAACCTCCTCTAGTATATCAAATTATCACAGGGTGGCCCACAGGAAGGGTCAAGTCACCCTGTCAAATGCCTTCTAGGTGTCTATACTTAACAGAGCTGCTGGTATCTGTCAAGTCCTGACATGGTCCAACAAAAGCAGGGTGCTCCTGATACTATCATGCGCCTGTCTACAATGCGCAAAACCTACTTGATTTTTATCAATCAAGGTTTACAGTATATTTTCTAGTCTGTTGACACAGACCAACATGAACATCTTGTAATCGTAATTAAGAATAGAAATTGGCCAATAAGACACAGCATATCTGGGGTCTTTGTCTGGTTTTGGTGTTGCTGAAATCATGGCGTACTGCCAAAAGGGGTATATCATCGTCCTGAAGTGCCCAGAATGCAGCCAACATAGGTGGGAGGAGATGATGTTGACATTTTTTGTAAAACTCAGAAGGAAATCCAGCAGGGTCCAGACATTTTAGAGTTTTAGAGTCCTGTAGGACTTTATGGACCTCTTTGGCTGAGACAGATGCCAGTAATTTCTGAGCCATCTCCTCATCTGTTTTGGGAAGAGGTAAGGTGCTCAGGTAGGTTTGTATCTGTGCAATATAAGTTTCCCCTTCTGCTGCATAGACAGCCTGGTAGTAATGACTAAGTGCCTCACTGATGTCTATAGGCTGATGCACAACTGTGTAAGTACAGTAGCCGTGTCATAAATCTGTAAGATGCATGCCAGGGCCTTTCATGCCCTGAGCCTGTGAGCCAAATTTTGAGCACTTGGGGCCCATCCTCTCATAATAAGAATGTTTGAGACAGAAAACCTGTTCCACTTTGGCATCCATGATTTTCTTTAAATCTTGTTTCACCTTGGCTATCTGGGGTGCTGCAGGGCCGTCCCCTCACTGCAAAAAAGCCTGTAAGGTTTGCAACATCTGCTGCATCTCTATGACTTAAGATCCCGTTGTCTCCTTTTTTTTGAGGAGTCTGCTATAAGATCACTGCCATGACAGTGTCCCAAAGGATAGAGGGTGCTATGCAGAGGTCCATGTTCTCTTGTATTATGAGGGGCATCCTCTCTTCCATATATTGAAGGAGCTCAGTATCCCACAGTAGTGCCAGATATAACTTCCAGTGGGTGATACACTGTGGTTTGTTAAGGCAGAATTTAGCATAAACCAGGGCATGATACAAAAAAATGATAGTACCATGGAAAACGTCTTGCAGGGAATCCACATGTTCAGCCATTGCAAACATGTAATCCGACCTGGCCACAGTCTGCATTCTGGGGGCACAGTGGGTCTATTCCTGCCCCATGGGGAACAAGTGCCTCTAGATATCAATCAGGCCCAAGTGGGTCAGTGTGGTATGGAGGTTTTTTTGCATAGGGGTGATATGATGGGCCCAAGTGCCAATAGTGTCTAAGGCTGGAGTTAAAGTGGTATTGAGGTCAATGGCCATGATAAGCTGCCCCTGTGGGGGGGGGGAGCAACTTATCGAAGAATTGTTGGGCTATAGTTTCTTTGAGACCAGAGGGAAGTGCAGATTAGCCAGGGTGAATGGTGCATCATAAAGGGAATCTGTCACTGTGACATCACTTGGTCTTGGAGTTGAAACGGGATCCTTCTGGGAATCAGAATCATCACCCCCTAAACGGTGACTAGATTTATGGAAGGAGGTCACTACAGCAGAAAAGCTGAAATTAAATAAATGTAGCATGCTCCTCTGTAGAAAGATGCATCTTTTGGAGGAAAATGATCTCTGGGCCATCTCATCTCAACTGCTGGAGAAGCCAATACCAATTTACAATAAAAGAAACTACCTTGAAGGGTTAGCCATTGTCATGTATTAAGGTATAGGATAGGTCTGGTAGGAACTGCCCCGGGATAAGCAGGAAACCAATACTGGTGTTTGGGGACATAGTCTAGGCTGTAGGAGACAGTAAACAGGGAAAAAGAAAAAGAGGTTCCAGATAGGTAGAGTATGCAAGAGCAGTGATGGAGATAAGGCTGCGAAAAAAAAAATACAGGCAATGTGCTAAACTTGAGAGACACTTTGTACTTTCTGCATACTCATGTGCCAAGACAGTAGTAACAAGGACAGGAGTAGAATGGGAGGGTTGCCAATTGGGCTCCCCGGGGCCATGGTTCCCAAGCCAGGGAGGGGTAATTACCCCTCCTGTATGGGAGTAGCTGTCGGCTCCCTAGGCAGGATGTTAGCAGGGATACTGCGGGACCCCATAACAGTGAAACTGTTACACTGGGTTGGTAGTTTAACTGTAAAAACAGACAGGCATTGCTCTCAAACGGTATGTCTGGTAGCGGTAGTTAAGGACTTTAGGCAACACAGGACTCCAACCCCACCCCCGCTGTGAAGCACGTGCTATATTTCACCGCATCCTGGGGTATTCTCTTCAGTCAGGGTGGAGCAGAAAAGATGCTAGTTTTAAGGAAAGAACACTGGAAATGCTCAGACTCAAAGCAGGCAAAATGTAAATGAGGATGCGATACAGAATTTCACTCCACCTCCCTCCACTGTGGGATATCTAACTGCAAAGTAGGAATTCTGCAAATACATCAACACATTAGCTGAAAAAAAAACTTGCGCAACTCGTACTGTAAGTGTCTGTGTAATGTTAACTAATGGCAGGCTCTGCACTACCACCCCAGGTAACCCAAGGAGACAGACCCTGGGGTGGTAACCCCCACCCCATTGAGCAGGGGACCCACCCGTGGCTGGAGGACAACACTACTTTGGTTGCTCTGTATTCTGACCCTATGGCAGATGGCCCTACATTTGAGTGCAAGTATTCAGGTTTCTCCAAGAACAAGGTAGCAAAAGCAAGACACCACTACACCCACTGTAGAACACCTCAGTGTCCATGTGTGTTAGGAAATCAGCTGGGAAACCATTCTGGTCAGGGTGAATGGGTGTCTGCTGCCCCCCCCCAAAGTGAGGACTACACCACAGGAGACCCTCTCATCCCACCTGAAATTCAAATGACTTACTTCAGTTAGAGTACCTTGAGGCTAGCAGGTGTGGCCAGGATAATGACCAGAACCTTCGAGGAGGGTCTGCAAGGGCCAGAGTAGTACACTAAATCTCTCCTCCATGAAGCCTCATGCCAAAAACCCATCTTGCCTGTGAGTAAGATGACCTGAGTTCAAGTATGTAGTCATGGCCATTGATTTGCCTACTGAAGTTGGCTGCCTGCCTGCAAAAGAACCCCCCCCTGAGGAGCAAAGAGTGGGAGGCCCCCCTGAGCCCACTGACCGCCTAAGGCCAAAGACACATACATGCTAGTATCAAACTGGGATATTGTGTCTATAAAGACAACCTACTAATTGTGCTTCAAAACATGATCACCACAGAGTCTGTATGCTGAACACAGTCTCCCTCCCTCCCCAGCGGAGAACATGCCAAAATTGCTGCAAGAGTTTTTATATCCTACAAGGTGGTTGGGACCTGTTGTTTGGCTACATTGATTTGGGGAGTGGTCACTCCCTTTCCTTCTCTGGCTATCTGTGGGTTTGGGAATACTGGCTGTTTCCAATTCGTCCTCACTCCGGTCCTTTTCCGAGGAGGTAGTAGGATGGCCATTCCTCTATGCTCGAGATCGTCTACAGCCTCTTTAGTGGTATGGTAAATCAATTGCCCCTCCTTGTAGTGTACTCTTAAGTTTTGTGGGAAAAAAGGATCTGGAAGTGCAACACCGCCTGCTGAAGTGCCTTGAGGCAGGGGAATACACACATAGGCCATACACTGAGCGTAGTCCTGGTCAAAATGGATGTGGTGCATACCCCAAAATGTTTCTTTTTTTCCACCAAGCGGCTGAGAGCACCTTTTATTTTGTGGCGTAGTTGAGGAAGCACAAGATGATAGACCACAGACTCTCATTTGGTCTGGGTTAAGGGCCTAGTGCCCTATGCACATGCTCCAAGTGAAGTTTGTCTGTCTTTGGAAGCTGCAGGGATTCATGTGCATGTTCATCGACAAAATCCATTGTATGGGAGCCCTCCTCACCCTCTGGCATCCCAAAGATCCTAAGATTCTTCCAGCATATACTACCTTCCAAGTCCTAGCATGTCTTCTATAGCTGCACTTATCTGTGGTGAATGAGCAGTATTAAACTGCTGATGGCATCCGTACACTCTGACAGTGAGATAAAGACAGTTTTCTGTTCCCCGTTTCAGTTTCTAGTGCATGAATGTCTGCTCTCAAAGTCTGCAGAGACATGGAGACCTCCGGACAGAAGGCTTTAAGCTCTTCTAGAATATATGCTTTGGTAATATCTGCTGGAGCACAGTCAGAGTGAGCTGGTGATGGCATCATGCTATGCTGCTGTGCGGCAGCTTCAGAGTCTGGTTTCCAATGGCTATCTTCCAGTGGTGGCGTGGTTTCCTTCTTCTATGATCAAGTTTTGATCCCCCTATAGTAATCTACTACCTTCCACTTGAAAATGGTGATTTCATAATGGTTTTCAATTTAATTTGGACAGTTTTGATGTCGATAAATCACTGAGCCCTTAGGAGTTATAGTTCCAGGCAGTGATGTCATTGGAAGTCCTCCTGCAGTTCTTTCTTGGCCTTGGTCAGTTCTACTACTTTGCTCACCTTCTTTGCTTTGTTTTTGTATTCCTCCCTGTACTCATCCCTCCTGGTGCTTTTGAACTGTTTGAAGGCTGCACTCTTGCTCTTTACCACCTGAGCAACCTCCCTGTCAAACCAGCTGGGCTTCTTGGCTCTGGCTTTTTTGCTCTTATCTTTGGCACACTCATTAGTGGCTGCCAATAGCTCTTCCTTGCTGATGGCCCATTTCTGGTCTACCTCCATTTCTTTCCTGATCTAAACAAGGTGTTCTTCAGGCTCAGAGCCAAGGTGGGTCCATAAGTCCAAAATCACACATACCCCCATAATGCAAAGCATCATGGGATGTATATACAAAGCACCTTGAAATTTTATGCTGGTTCAGCTTTAAGCAGCAATGCATGGTGCCAAGGAGTCTCTCACACAATCTGCAAAGGGTGCAAACAAAGGATACAGACACGTGTTTCGTCTGACCCAGGATCCTTCAGTGTGCCTCATCTGTATCACACCCAAGGGGAAATGAACCAGCCCTAAGATGGTCTTATGGGCTTGGATCATGGTGAGCCCCCCCCCCCCATAAAATAAAAAACAAGCTAAAGGGGAAAGAACCTCAGTGCAAAAGCATTGAGGCAAGGGTTACCCCAAAGGGCATTGGCAAAAATGCCAAGTTTCAAAAAATGCAAAATCACCCCAGTGGAAATGAACCAGCCCTACTGTAAGTTGGTCATATGGGTTTGGGTCATGGTGAGCCCGTAAGATCAACTTAGGGCTGGTTCATTTCTCCTAGGGTGGGATAGAGATGAGGCACACTGATGAGTCCTGGGTAGGACGAAACACATGTCTGTGTCTTTTGTTTGCAACCTTTGCAGATTGTATGAGATGCTCTCTGGTATCATGTATTCCTCCTTAAAGCTGAACCAGCCTAAAATGTAATGGTGATTTGCATATACAGTGAAGCCCACCAGGATGAAGCGCAGCATTGCAGAATTCTGCAGTAGAATTACTGCAGCAAACATAGAGGATAATGGCTGGGGATCAGGTGATAACCATGCTGTAATCGCCTCGAGTGGTTGCTAGGGCAACATGGTAAACCTCAAGAGCGCAGCTCGAGAGGTTTACTGTAGCCCTAGCAACCACGAGAGGTGATTTCAGCATGGTTGTCACCCAATCCCCAGCCATCATCTTTTGTAGTTTATGGTCAAAAAAACACTGTTTGCATTCTATGTGTGAGAATTATGGAACTCTGGTGCATTCTTTTTTGTTTTGCCGCTATTTGGAAGTTTTGAAGTGTGGTTAACAACTTTTAAAATTCTAAACAGTGCATAACAAAGCTGTGTGACTGCTGATTATGGTAGTTAATAGGCACTTACCATACATTATAAGGTTGTAATCTGTTTGATTTCAGTGGGTAATAAGGGCTACCCATACATTATAATGTAATTTCAATGGGATTGAATCCCTTTTGTCATGCAGTAAACCTGTGACACTGTGTTTCATCCTGACTAGCTTCACTGTACATCCCATAATGCTTTGCATTATGGTGATACATGTGATTTTGTATTTTTTGAAACTTGGCTTTATTGCCAATGCCCTTTGGGATAACCATTGCCTCAGTGTTTTTGCACTGAGGTTCTTTGTCTTTTAATTCATAAGTCATCTAAACAAAGGGGTTGTTTGACACAAGGAGACTGCAGACATGTGAACAAGACGGCTGCCTATAAACTGCACAGGTTGTGTACTTGTGCATAACTGGTTCCGGTTGACAGTGTTGGGTAAGTTACTTTTTCTATTACTTTCTATTTCTTTTAGAAACTTGATCCAGGAAGCTCTGTGCAGTCACTAGCATGGATGGAGAAGTACTAGAAAAAGTAATACACCTGACAGTTACAGTTACTTATTTCTTTTTATACAAAAAACAATACAAAAATAATAAAAAACTATAACAGATGACATTCGTTTGGAAGTAATAGGTTAGCTACTAGTTACTTTCAAATAAATGTAATCAGTTACAGTTAAGTATTATTTTTGTATAAAAAGACATAAGTAATTGTAACTGTAAGATGTATTACTTTTTCCAGTACTTCTCCATCCTTCCTAGTGACTGAACAGAGCTTTCTGGAACAAGTTTCCAAAAGTAATAGAAAGTAATGGAAAAAGTAACTTACCCAACACTGCCAGTTGACAGCAGCTTTATTGGCTGCCTGTAGCTAAGCCGAGATGCCAAGCAGGCAGCTTCCATCTGTGCCACCCATCATAGTAGAATCAACAGACAGTGAACGTGGAGATGGATAAATTTGTCATCAGAACAGATAAGACTGCAGAAGATGAACCAGAACCAAGCCCAACTGTAGTTAGATCAGTGCCACTGCCAAGGGACTTAAACACCAAAGAGCCTTACCATCCTGCAAACGTTAATTTTCCAAGAGATGAAAATGGCAGGTCTTTTCAGGCTGAGTGGTATAAACACTTCAACTGACTCGAATACTCACTCGAGAGAGATGCAGCATTGTGTTTCACTTGTCGCATATTTATTCCCCATGGTTTTCAGGAAACTTCTTTTACAACTACAGAATTTCAAAATTGGAAACGAGCTTTGGGAGATAAAGATAAAGGTTTCAAGCATCATCCGGCATTGCCTGTACATATAACCGCCATGTCAAAATGGATTGAACAAAAGAAACTTGTTGAAGCTGATTAAAGCATCTCAACCATGCTTTCAAGAGATATTTTGGAGGATAACGGATACTTTATAAAATATATTGCTGAAGTTACTCATTTTCTCACTGTAAATGAGCTCGCATTCCATGGTGACAATAAAGAAACATCAGAAGGACTATTTATCAGAATGTTTCAGTACATATTAAAAAAGGATGCCAAACTTGCAAAACACCATGAGCAAATGCCAAAATATGCGGCATATTTGCCTCCAGATATTCAAAATGAAATTATTGAGACAATGGCACAGCTAGTAAAGAAAAGTGTGGCTGAAGGCATACAAAACACCGATGTGGGCTGGTGTACTTTACTTGAGAATGGAACTAGAGACTCTAAAAATACTGAAAATATTTCCATTGGAATCAGATATGTAAAGGAAGGTAAAGTACATGAGTCCCTGTAAGATATGCCATATCTTGGTCCTGATCAGTTGGAAGCTAAATCAATGGCTGATAAAACATTAACTAGCTTGTCAAATGTTAAACTTGACACCAGCAAGATGCGATCTCAGTGCTACGATGGCGCAAATGTCATGTGAGGGGAAAAAGGAGGTGTTCAAGTGCATATACAATGTAAACTGGGCTGCAAAATTCCATATGTGCATTGCTACAATCACCGCTTACATTTGGTGATTATTCACATGATGTCATCAATTCCTATGCTCAGTCAATATTTCAACCAATGCGGTTCCCTTTCCGTATTTTTTCGTTGGACAAAAGTGTCTGCAGTGTACCAGGGCAGGCATCTGAAGCATCTTCTTGAGCAGAGATGATCAGGACACTTCAAAATGACTAACACCATCATTCTGGAATACAAAGAAATTGTGGAGACTCTAAAGAAAATTTCATCAAGCACAGACATAGATGGTGATTTGGTCGCTGAAGCAAGGGGATATCTGGTTACTGTTTTGCATATCAGATTCACATTTTCTACCATTCTGAAGAACTTGATTCTCAGAATTATTCAACCTGTTGCTAAAATACTTAAATCACAGGTGACAGGATTGATGACTACAATGGAATTGATTGACATTGTGTACCAGGAAATTTGTAATCTCAGGGAAAATGACAAATTTGATGAATGTAAAGCTAAGGCAGAATCACTGCTTGATAAGGACTCAAGTCCATAATAACCCAGACTCACCAAACCCAAAAGACCTTGCAAAAGGTCATCTTGAATAGCATATTCCATAGTCACAGAGACTTTGGTCCAAGGAAGGGGAGAGGAAGATATTAAAATTAAAATACAATTTGCTTTCTTTTCTATGACTAACTGCTGAGTGAAATGGAGCTGTGATTCAAAAACAATGATTGCTTATACTCTGTGATCAGCTCTGTCTCAGCTTTAAAAAATGATTACTTGACACTAGAGCCCTCAAGCCTCTCAAGGAACTTGGGACAAAACTTCCTTCGAAAGAGGAGATAATTGTTGTGGAGGTATTTGAAAAACAAGTCAACAGAGTGGTCAACCTCAGCTCTTCTAAAGGCACTATATTCTCAAAAAGAAGCATTTCCAACATATGGACTAATAGCTACTCTGATAATGTTTGTTTGCTCTAGTGCCATGTGTGAATCTTAATTTTCAACTCTATCAAGGATTAATCGACCATGCATGCAAAGCATGCTTCAGAGATGTCAAGCTAATTTAACTCTTCTTGCTTTTGAGAAAAAGCAGGCCATGAGTAAGGACATGGACAAATTCTTGCGTCACTTTTCTGAGAAGTCCCTTCGAATTCAGCTGTTCTGACATCCTGACAATCATATTTTGTTTCTGATGGCTGCTCATCTTTAGTGAAAGATAAGTGCCTCTTTTATAGACTGTTGATCTTTTAGGGACTGATCTTGTGTATACAGTGTTTTTTTGTGAAATATATTTTTCTCTATCTTCAAAGTTGTTAAACATTAAAATTTTTTAGCAAGACAGCAAAATATCTGTTGCATTACTGTAATGTGATACACATATAATACTTGCCCCTCCCCCCACAGGACCTTTTGGCCCCCAACCCCGCTGTCATAGTCTGGCTATGGGCCTGGTGTTCTTCCAGAATTACCCCCATCTTTCCATAGTCTGCCCTCCTGAAGTCCAGCACCTTTGCCTTAGTTATAATCCTCTCCTTGCCCATGTCCACATGAAACCACACCATATTGTCATCCTTTCCTGCCTGTGGTGCTTCCACTGTCACCTCCTGGATATGTGCCTCATTTGCCAGAACCAGGTTTCAATATAGCCCTCTCTCTGGTATGTTCCAGGACACACTGTGTCAGAAACCCACTCTTGAATGCCTTTAATAGCACCCAAGTCCAGGTACCAGTTGTAGCAAGGATCTTCCAGTACACCCCAGGCAGACTGAAGCCTCCTTAAACACTACAGTACCTTCCCTGAGCCGACCATCTCCCCAGTTTTGGACCCCAGTTTCTTGTCCAACTCCTCCTCCTTGTTCAGTGGCCTGTACACTACTCTGATCCTTATCTTTTTGCCATTCAGTGATTGCACATGCACCAACAGCAGTTCTGCCATCCTACTGTGTACTTCTCCCTAGTGCAGGTGATTTCTTCCCACTTGTACAGAGCCACTTCCCCCCACCAACCCCCTCATTTCTTCTGTTCAACATGTATCCCAAGATGGAGGGATCCCAATCATGGTTTGGTGTAAACCACATCTCTGTGATGGCAACCATGTCCAATTCCTTCTCTGCCATCAGTGAATGCAGTTTGTTTCCCAAGCTCCTCACATTTAGAGACACTACCCTCCACTGTGGCTCAAGTCCCCCTCTGCCACTGGATTGCCTGCCCCTCCCTCCCTCCTGTATGCAATCCAACTTCCCTGTCCCACATATCTTGCCTCCTGACCTCCCTTTCATCCTCTTGTCTTAACTGGGGGGAGGCCTGATGGCCTCCTCCGTCAGGTAAAAAAGGGTATTTTGACTGCTGCCCCCCCCCCATCAGTTTAAATTAACTTCTTTGCCAATATACCTATCCAATCTTGCCTTCTGAATTCTCATTCCCTTCTTATCAAGGTACAATCTGTCTGCTGCATTAAGGTCTTTGTTCCCCCCATGTGCTCCCACAGCCAGCAATTATTCCACATTCCTCCTCTTTACATTACCCCTTGAGTCAGACATTAAATTCCTCTATCTTAGTCTTTCTTGCAGTGCTGGCCCTTGGTACTGGTAGCACTTCTGAAAAGGGTACTGAGCTGCCCACCTTCCAGCAGATCTGTGCCACCTCTTTGAACCTGCCCTGGACCACTCCCACCTCACTGTATGCCAGACTGTTCATGTCTATGTGGACAGTGAGGTGCAACTACCCCACCTTGGCCCATAATCTCAGCTATTCTTGGCCCCACCCTCCCTGTGATCATCCCTTTCATACAATGTACTCTTCTGGGATTTCCTTAAATACTTGTGTCTCCCCATCTCACTCCTTTAGCTATGAAGCCCCTAGGATTACAACTCTCTCTTTCCCATCTGCCGCCTGAGTTCCCATTTCCCTCTTCTCTTGTTTGTCCCTCTTTTACTGATCGTCCCCTCCCTTCCTCCCATCTGCCTCCCACTCTGACCACCTGCACCCTGTATTTGCATCAGCCACCCCCAGTTTTCCCTTCTGCCCTCCTCAACTGTGCCCTTTCCCTGCTTGCCCCATCCCCTCCATGCCCTGTCTTCTCTGCTCACTCCCTCATCCTTCCATCTGCCAACCTATGTCCACCTCCCATAGCCTTTGTATCTCTCTGCTGTTGCTTTTTCCCACTCTCCCCCTTGCCATTCTTACCCACAACAGTACCAACAGACACCGCCACACTCCTGGAATCAAAAAGGAAACTTGCAGGACCACACTGAGCTACAAAAAAAATCCAAGCTTTTACTAGTTCTACATACCAGTGCATTCATGCAGAATAAAAGGCTCACAGTTCAGAGGTCCAGTGCAGCTTACCTGTATCTTTCCTAGAATGGAAGGTATCTATTCCTCAACAGCACCTCTGGAGGTGCTGCCACTGGCTTCCCTCCTTTGCTTTCCCCATTCCTCTTACTCATGTCCATCTATCTCCCCAAGGCATCCTTTCACTTGGAGGAAGTGGGACCAAGCAAACCTGCCTTAGCCTCCCCTCCTTTCCTCCTCCCTGCTCATCCCCTGACTCAGTCTGAGCTCTACACCTCAACAAGCCCCCAACAGCTACCCCTCCCCTCTCCAATCACACCTCCTTTCAGTTTACTCTTTCCCCTAGCACTCTTAATTCCCTTCTAAGGTGCCATATCTCTGCCCTCAGCTGTTCTAGGCTCCTGCAGACCAGACACCCACCAAGCTTCCAGAAAGTTCAGAGAAAGACTGCTGCCCCACATCCCCTGCAGCACACTACCTGAACCACCTCCCCATCCATTTGGTAACCCCTCTTTCCACATTATGTTATTGACTCCTCTCCTGACAGTGTATCTGTTCTGTGCTGCAACTTATGTGGTTTTACCCTATATAGGGGTTTTGCTACAATCCCCACTGAAGCCTTCACTTTCAACCTAGTACTTTAACCTTGATGCAGATGGCTGAAATGCTGCAAGCTCTTATTCTGTTGTTCACCTAGTTCCTATGTGGGGAAGGCTGAAAAACTGTGTTTCCTGCGAGATCACTACTATCCACTTAACCTATAAGGGAATGACAGAAAAGCTGCAATCCCAAAACAAGGTTTTCACTGACCCTAGATAGGGACCAGCTGCACTCCCAACAAAATCACTCTCCTCTAGCCCCTCTGTAGGTTGACCCCAGATGGAGATCAGCTACAATCCTGTGACAATGCATACCTATTACCAACCCCTCTATAGGATGACCCCAGATAGGGATCAGCTACAATTCCATGACAAGGCCTACCTGTTACTAAGTGCCCTGGCCTTACCTGGTCTCAGTTGGGCAGCATGGCCAGTAGCCTGCAGTCCTTCCTGTGGACGTCCCTAGATGTCACTTAGGTAGACGCCACACTCCTGCTCCTTGGCACTCTGTTTTGGGGTTGCTCACAAGTTGGGGTCACTTGGAATTCTGGGAATAATTAGGTCCTACCAAGCCCTGTTTGGGTTTCTGTAGCCATGTGGTCCAGCATCTCCCCAGTCGGCAGCCACGTTCCCTTCCTCAGAGCCCTCCCTTTGCTGCCATCCTCCCTCCTCCATGTCCCCAAATCTCTACATAAAACAGTTCTTTTTCCTTTTTTTCAGGCTTTGGACATTTTGTTGCAAGTTCACACAAATACATCAAGTGGGGTTGGGGGCCCGAGATATGATGCATGCTAGAACAAGGAAAGGTGGTCTAGTGAACATCAGTTTGACACAAGGTATAGAAAATCCTGATTGATTGCTGCAAAACCAGTGCACCATATATTTGATGCACTTAGGGCTTGTGGCAATTTTGAGTCTAGAAAATCCGGACCCAGATGTTTGGAATTTGTGCTTGGAGATTCCTGACTCAGCCAGATGCGAGAAACTCGGGCATAAATGTTCAAGGACTTTCCCTTCCCCCTTTACATTGTAAAAGGGGAAGGCAAGTTGTTGGTCCTGGGGGAAGAAAGAAGGGAGAGAGAAGGGGAAAGTGACCACCAGCAGTGGAGTCCAGTGTTCCTGGAGTCCTGACACTCCAAAAACAATTTGTGTGTGGCACTCTCCAAGGCCTCTCCCAGGCAGAGGCAGCACTATCCCTGGGGCAAACTGTGCCTGCATGTATTTTAATGTGTCAGCAAGTGACAACGATTAGATTCTAGTACATCAGAACTATGATCTACTCCTCAGACCACGTGATGCAGCATGCCTGAAGGAAGCTTCTCTAATCCTCTCCAGCCACCTGCTCCAACATATCTTGCTTTCTACCCTGGGGAGATTACTAAAACTTGTCAAACTCGATAAAGAAACTCCCTAAATATATGGGCGATCTCCTGTACCATTTCAGTGGTGATGGATGTGGAAATGAAGAAGTCACAGCCAAGGCACACTCCTCCAGTAACACTGGAGAAGGCCCAAAAAAAATGCGAGCTAGCAGTGCCACCAGCTCGCAGAGCCTGACTCTACAGAAACTGGAGCCAAATTCCGACCCTTTTAGGAGGAGCATAGAGGAATGGCCACGGAAATCGAATCTTTATCCCAGGCAATTGAGAACGTTGCAACAAGAACATCAGATAGCGCAGCCTGTATTATTTCTTTGGAGAGACGGGCTGAAAGGCTTGACCCAGAACTGGTTGCAGTGAAACAAAAGCTTACAAAGATAAAATTAAAAAGTAGAGGATTTGGAAGGGCATAGCCACCAAAATAACACGGTTATTATTGGACTTCCAGAGATGGAGGAAGGACAGGATACCATTCTTTTTATCCAGAAGTTTATTGGAAAAATAGTAGGGCCTTCTCCTTTTGGGCCTCGATATGTAATCGAGAGGGCTCACAGGGCACTCCGACCTACTCCTCCACCCGGGGCAACCCCCGACCTCTCATATTTTGCTTTCTAAACTATTTAGAGAAACAACATTTCCTTACTACAATAAAGCAAATCCAAGAAGTGCAATGGGAGGGGAAAAAAATGTGTGTGGCCCAGGATTTGCCTCTCATGGTCAGGCAATGGAGATCTGCGTTCCATCCTTTGGTCACAAAAATAATTGCAGCAGGCTTAAAGTTTAAAATGATTTCTCTGGCAAAGTTGCAGGTGTTCATCTCAGGATCCTGGCAGTCCTATGAATATTCAGAGGCTGAAAGCATAGGCCTTAAAGCTGCTTTGCCCGATCTTTTTAGAGGTACTTGAATTTAAGCGTTTGGCTACTCAGTGAGAGTGTACGAGGTTGTTTCTAATCAAGGACTGTGCTACAAGAGCATGGATTAACAAACCAGCAATTTCGTGTTATGGGAACTGATTCTGTGACTGAAAACATAACAGGAACATTCTAATAGTCTGTTTCCTTTGCCTAGAGACTGGTAATTGTAAGGTAAAAGTTTTCCCTCATTTTCAAACTGATTTCTACACCTATTAATCCTGAAGGAAGGATCGTTTTACTTTATAAATAATGGCGAGATCTCTGGGTTAGACCTGTATTCAAATGTCTTCTACCTAGGAAGGCGTAGAGGAATTGTAGGACTAAAGGCAATGAGAATTATATTTTCCCTCTTAGTACTAGGAATAAGGTTCCAGAAGAGGGGTTTCTCATTTTGTAGTTTCATAGTATTACCAGATAGAAACACAAGGAATTAGTTCATTCCACAAAGTTTTGGATTCCTACTGCTTGTTCATAGGGCTGCTGGACAAAGAATACTTTTTAAAACTGAGGTGTTTTCTGCAGATTCACTCACCAGGACTAAGGGAAGGTGTAGTTCCTTCTAATGTCCACATGAAGGGAGTACTGCGCACGATTTTCAATTATCTACCTTAGGACCAGAACAGAAGCAGCAATGTTTAGATATGTAATTTTAGTTCATTAGAAGGGAAGATGACTCCTTGTAGGAGGGGTTATTTGTAGTGGATAAATATAGGTGGGGATGGCTGGAGGGGAGAAGCAAAAGTATGGGGTACTGCAAAACGATATTCATAACAGTAAGGGAGAGGGGAGGGATTGTAACTGGTATGGGAATTTTGTGGGGGATTCTTTGGGGCTTATTGTTGGAATTCTGGGTTTGTGACAGGGGTCTGGCGAGGGGGGAAGGGAGGGACAGTCCATAGTCCACGGATCTTGAGGGATACCAAGAAGTGTTGTTTACACTCCTTCAATGTTAATCTATGATTTTTCTGGTTACAAGAAAAATGGCTTATGATCGGAGATTTTCTTCATGGAATGTTAAAGGGGTTGGACGAATACTGAAACAATACAAAGTCCTAAAGCATTTAAATGTTTTGCAATCACAAATTTCTTTTCTTCAGGAATCCCACTTATTGGATGCTGAAGCCTTACAAATGAGGAGACAGCAAGTGGGACAGGTGTTCTCTGCCCAAGGTACCACAAGTAGCTGTGGCATTATGATTTTAATTAATAAAAATGTTCCATTTAGCCCCACACAGATCATTAAAGGCCCGCAGGGCAGGTTTATTTTAGTCCAGGGTATTATATACTCAGTAGAGCTTCTGATTGGCAGTGTTTGTGGTCCTAACAAAGATGATCCCCAATTTTTTATGCACCTTATTAACACCATGCTCCCTTTGCTACCCATCTCAATAATTCCAGGAGGTGATCTGAATTTGGTATTCAACCCCATTATGGACCGTACAGGTTCCACTTCAGATGTTTCTCCAGCTCAATGTGCACTTCGTGATCTAGTAGATCGGATGGGTCTGTGTGACATTTGGAGAGTTTTGAATCCCAAGGACAGGGAATATACATTTACATTCCCAGTCCACAAATCCTCTTCCCGTATCAACTACATTTTGATATCCCAAGCTCTTCTTCCTGGTGTTTTGTCCTCTTCAATTCAGCCTGGACCTCCCTCTGACCATTCCCCTGTAATGGGCCAGCTGTCCCTTATTTCCCTACCCAAACGGAGTCCACGTTGGAAACTGAATGACCAGTTGCTCAAGGACTCAAAGATTTCTGATCTTGTTAAAGACCACATTGAACAACTTTTTGATATGAATTCAACCCACAATACTAAGTCTGATATTATTTGGTGTGCTTTTAAAGCATGCCTTAGAGGTATTCTAATTGGGTTAGCCTCTAAGAGAAAGAAATCCCAAGACTCATAATTAAGAACCCTTTTGTCTGAATTCGGTGCCATAGAAGCAAATCTAAATTCTCATTCTCCTGATAACATCAAACAAAATTTTGTCAAGGTTAAAGATTCCTATCTGGACTTACTTAGGGAAAAAGCTGAATTCGCAATTCTGCACACTAAGGCTTCTTATACAGATCAAGGAGAGAAGGCGGGAACATTATTCGCTCTCAGAATGAAGCAACAGGAATCGTCTCGATTCATTCTCCCTATTCGCTCTCAGATAGATGTTTCCTTGAAATCTTCTCCTAAAGAAATTGTAAGCAAATTCACTGTATATTACAAACAATTATACGGAGCTATGACTAATCCCCCTTCAAACCCAACCCTATATTCCTATCTAAAAGAAGCCCAATTGCCCTCCCTTTCTGATGCCCACAAACTGGCAATAATTGCACCCATTTCTACCCTAGAAATTGCTGAGGTTATACAAAATCTCCCTACTGACAAAACTCTGGAACCAGAGGGATTTTCATCCAACTTTTACAAGAAATTTAAAGACCAAATTATCCCATTCCTTTTACCTCTATACCAACGTATTTTATCAGGTGCACAAGGTGACCCCACATTATTTGAAGGTCTCATAGTTCTCTTACCTAAACCAGACAGGAATCTAGATTCAGTAAAGAATTATAAGCCCATTTCTCTTCTTAATCAAGATATAAAAATTCTAACAAAATTATTAGCAGATAGACTTAGTCTAGTACTTCCAGATTTAATAGGTCCACAGCAGGTGGGATTCATGAAGGGGAGATCCTAAGTGGACTATCTCTGCACTCTTTCACATGTCTTCTCGGCATCCAGAGATGCCCCCTTTCCAACTGTCCTGGTGTCTCTGGACGCCGAGAAGGCATTCGATCGAGTTAATTGGAACTTTTTGTTTCAAACTTTGAACACCTTTGGTTTTCCCCTAGAATTTTAAGGGTGGATAAAAGCTCTTTATCAGACCCCATCTGCTAGAATTTCAGGGAATGGAGTGGAGTGATAGCAGAATCATTTCTTTTACATTCTGGAACGAGACAAGGATGCCCTCTCTCCCTCCTTACTATTTAATATATATCTTTAACCCCTTATCCATAAACAGATTGCAAGTCAGATGGTGCAAGGTCTAACAATACAAGGCACAGAGTTAAAAGTCTCCGCATACGCGGACGACCTTCTCCTACATCTGTCCTACCCAGAGACATCCATCCCATCAATGCTAGAGATTATTGCGGAGTATAGCAGATTAGTGAACTATAAATTAAATGTTAACAAGTCAATTGTTTTTCTCCTAAATCATAAAGTATTCAAAAACACTATTACATCTTTAGGCCTCTTATGGTCCCAGGATTCCCTTAGATACCTTGGTATCAAACTTACCAGAAACCCACTGCTTACCATTAATAAAAATTTAGACTTCTTGGTACAAACCATCACCCAGGACTTAGATCAGTGGGTGACTCTTCCTATATCGTTGTGGGGATGAATAAATTTAATTAAAATGAATATTTTCCCTCTTTTATTTTACCCCCTCAATTTACTCAATGTTTAGTTACCAGGTATTTGATTTAAAAAAATCCATAGGCTTCTTACCAAATTCATTTGGTCCAAGAAACAATCAAGAATAGCATATCATAAACTAGCTGCTTCCAAACTTAAAGGAGGCTTACGTTTCCCTCACGTTAATCTATATTATTGGGCCAGTCATGTGTCCAAATACCTCAGATGGTTTGCACCAGCCCCTTCCTCTTCCCTCCCACCTTGGCTCAAAATAGAATTGGATTTGATTCTCTCCTGTAGCATGGAACCCTCTACATTGTCATGCTTAAAGACGTACTCATTACCAATAAAACTAAAATCAACCATGATCGAAGTCTCAGTGAGAGTTCATTCCCAATTATGTGCTTTTTTTACAATACAAACACCATACAGATTTGTCCCAATCTATTTGGAATTCCCCAACTTTCCAAATTGCCAACAAGAGGCTTACACCTAATTGGTTACCCCAACTGGGGGATGGAAAGTTATCCCTTTTTGTGGGAAAAGATGGTTCTTGGCTCTTGACTGCTGAAATTACGAATAAATTTAAAATACCCTTGCCCTGTTTCTTCAAGGTTTTTCAACTGAGGCATCTCTTTATCAAAGTGATAAGTAAGATACTTCCCCCCTCTACCCAAATTCTCATTCCAGCTGGATTTGAGCCCCCTGGTTAACTTTCCTAAAGCAGTCTCTAAATTATATGCAACCTTATATGAATGGCATGTTAATGAATGCTTTGGTCCCAAAGCATACTGGTCATCCCTTCTTCCCCATTTGAATATAGATTGGCCCACCCTTTGGCGTAACTGCCACCATTTTGTGATATGAGATCGATTACGCCTTATGCAATTTCATGTCTTACACAACTTGTATTATTCCCCACAAAAATTAGCTACATGGGGCTTAATACCCTCCAGTCTATGTTCCCATTGCTCTCAGGAAGAGGGAACCCTTCTTCATATTTTTTAGACCGGCCCGAAAGTAGCCCCTCTATGGAATTGCATTCATGCGAGAGTAGATCCGTTATTAGGACTATCAGAATATTTTACACCTGAAATATGTTTATTGGGCCACTACTCACAAATTTCAGTGGGCAATCGTAAATATCACATATCCTTGATTTCAATGTCTGTTAAAAAATTAATTCTTAAACACTGGAAGGATAATGATACTACCTCCTACTCTAAATGGCTCAACAAATTATTAGCTAACCTTAGAAAGCAAGTCTTCATAATAATCTGTCTAAATATAAAAAGATATGGGGACCCCTTGCATACTTTGTATTCCCTTTAAAGAGTGTATCATGTTAGTAACATCATAATAAATTATCTAGAATATATGGACAGCTGGAGGAGAGGGGGGAAACTCGGGAGGAGGGGCAGAACCAAGGTAACTGATCTTTTGAACTGGTGTATAAATTCACTACTTATGGCTCTGTCTCATTTAAGTGTTAAAAACCTGTAATAAACTTTAAATTGACAAAAAAAAGAACTATGACCTACTCCTAAAGTTGTTAGATCCAGCTGTGTGTCTCCTTCCGACACCACACCAATAGCCGTAGTGAACCAAAGAATGGAGTCTCATGTCTGGCCACATCTCAGGGACTGACAGACCCCAACTTTTATCACACCCACTCCACCTGATGACCATTAATTTGGGGCACTTCCCCAAGGGGAATACAATAACACATTTGCCTAGGGCTTTAACTTCCATAGAGCAATTCACTTACATATGCTGTTCTCTCATCCTCGCATACAGATGATGGGAGTGGCTCCTCATGGATCCCAATGACCTCCCTTGAGGGGTGGCCCTACAATAGTTTGTTTACTGAATTTTCATGTTTGAACTGTTTCACAGGTACCCAGTATGTGTACCAGTGACCTGGTTTGCATTATGGAGACCTGGCTGGGTACCAATTCCAGTCCTGTGCTGGAGGCCTCAGTCCTGGTGGGTTTCTCTGCAGTTCTCTTCCCAAGGAAGGATCGCGGAGAAGGGGGGGTGGCTATTTGTTTTAGGTGAGACCTGGGTCTGATGATGCACCCAGTAGGGGACTTCATATCATCTGAGTGTGTGGCTGTGCGTGGGGGTCCGGGGGCAGGCTTTAGGATTCTCCTGGTATATTATCCTCCTGGACATGATGGAGAATTCCTGCAAGAAATCTCAGCTTTTATTGCTGACAGGGTGTTGGAGTCACCAAGATAGCTTATTCTTGGTGACTTCAATGCATAGGTGGACAATGAGAGTTCAGGATTTGGGAGGGACTTCCTTAATAGCATGGAGTCCCTCAGCCTGTCTCTGGAAGTTACAGTTGGGACCCACCAGCACGGTCATGCTCTTGACTTGTTGATCTTACTGAGACTCAAGCTTCATGGGCTCAAGATTGATCTGGTCATTTTGTCAGATCATTGGACTGTCAGATTCAGTTTCACAGCCCCCCGGTGTCCCATCCCCTATGCAGGTTGTCCGGTTCCGCCCTTTAAAGGGGTTACATCCTGAGGGACTGTTGATGGCACAGGACACCTCATCTGTTCTGGAGGCATGTGCTGGGGGGGCAGGGGTGGTCCCCATGGCAACCTCTGATAGGACTGTTGTGGAGGCCTTCTACTCTCTTGCACCAATTTGTGTACACCCACTGGCATCTCACCTTGGCTCACCTTGGTTTACTTTGATGGTGAGCTGACGGTGTTGAAAACCAAGGGGCAGTGGTTGGAACACAGATGGAGGAAGTCTACAGCCCAGGAGGACAGACTGGTTCTGATATCTTACTACAATGAGTATCGGAATGCAGTCACCCTGAAAAAGGCAGCTTTTATGTCTAGGATGATAGCAGCTGGGAAGAACCGACAGGCGCAGCTCTTTCGGGCAGTGGACAGGGTTTTACATCCAGCCTGTCTAGAGCTTGTTAGGGCATTTTCTGCAGAAAAATGTGAGGAGTTTGCTCGGTTCTTCTCAGACAGAGTGTCCTCCATTAGGGCTGTGGTTTCTCCACATGGGCTTGGACAGACCAACAGGGTTGGGCCTCGAAGTGACATTTGTAGTTAGTCTTCTTGGGGGGATTTCCTACTGGTATTGATGAAGGAGGTTTGCAAGGTGATCTTGAAGTTAAGACCAACATTCTACAGCCTGGACCTGGGCCCGACACGATTACTTGTGGGTTGCGTTGAACCTTTGGGCCTGGTTTTTGCAGAGATTGTCCAGTGTTCTTTATTGATGGGGGTCTTCCCAGAGTCACTTAAAAGGGCTCTGGTGAAGCCCCTGTTGAAGAAACTATCTTTGGACCTGGAGATCTTGGCGAATTACCACCTTATCTCAAATCTTCCCTGTTTAGGGAAGATTATTGACAAGGTGGTTGTGTGTCAGCTTGAGGTTCACCTCGCTACCTTTAACATCTATGAGCCCTTCTAGTCTGGATTTAGGACAAAGCACAGCACTGAGACTGTGTTAGTACAGGTGCTGAGTGACCTGCTCAGGGCAAGGGATCGGGGAGAACAATCGATTCTTGTTCTTCTCAATCTCTCATCAGCATTTGACACTGTGGATCAAGGGCTGCTGTTGGACCAACTGAGGGAATATGTAGGACTCTCCAGCAAAGTCATCGGCTGGTTTGAGTCTTTCCACTGAGAAAAACCCAGAGGGTGGTACTGGAGAATTTCTTCTCGATGCCGATGGCCCTGTCCTAAGGAGTGCCCCAAGCTTTGGTACTATCGCCCATGTTATTCACAGTGTACATGCTGCCCCTGGGCGAGGTCATAAGATGGTATGGGCTTGGGTATCATTGCTATGCCAATGATACCCAGCTCTACCTGTCTTTTGTGCCTGGAAGAATGGATGCAGTCTCTGTGTTTAATGAGTGCTTGTCTGAGATCTGGACATGGATGACGTCAAGCTGGTTGAGGCCTAACTTGGGAAAGACCAAAGTTCTGGTGGTTGAGCTGGGTCATGAGGGGAATGTGGTGGCCTCTGGTGAGTATTCTGGGCTATGGCTCAGTCATTCTAAACAAGCAGCCTCCACGAAGGTGAATAATCTGGGTGTCATTCTGAACAAGGAGCTAACACTAGAGGCTCAGGTGTTGGAAGTGGTCTGGAGTGGGTTTTACCGTGTCCGCAATATCGCACAGATTAAGACCCTTGTCCCTCAAAATGATCTAGCCACACTGGTACTGCACATGCATTTGTTACTCTGAGGCTCAACTACTATAATGCACTCTACCTCAGGATCAGGGAAGGGGCACTGTGGTGCTTGCAGCTGTTGCAGAATGCAGCAGCCCACTTATTAACAGGTCTTTCGAGATCTGATCATATTACACTGGTGCTGTGTGAGTTGCACTGGCTGCCGGTGCGGTAGCACATCTCCTTTAAGATAAGTCTGTTGACCTATAAGGCCCTACATGGGCTAAGCCTGGGTTATCTGTTGGAGCTCCTTCAGCCTTACGTCCTGAGAAGCACTCTTCGCTTGGCAGGGGAGGGCCTCCTGGAGGTCCCCAGAGCCAGACTAAAATCTTTAGGGGATCGGGCATTTGAAGTGGCTGCCCCGGTCCTCTGGAATTCATTGCCTGGGTCCCTGAAGATGGCCCCTTCTGTGGAGACTTCTAAAAATGGTTTAAAAACTTTTGTTTTTCAGCAAGCCTTTGGAGTGTTATAAATGTGAGTTTTAGTTTTATATCTCTAGGGAAGAACATTATGTTAAGAAGATGTTTTATTGTTTGTGGATATTGTTCAGTTTTCTATAATGGCAGCACCCTGGGCCTTCAGAGAAGGGCACCACAAATACAAATAAATAAAATCTACTACTACTACTTCTACCATTTGTTCAAAATTCTATCACATTGCATGTGAGCAGTCAGGCACAATGGGGTGTCCTTTAGACAGTAAGTAATTTAACAAAAACTTTCTGCAAGCTGCTGATCTGAGTGTCTGTTCTGCTGTGTTGTTGGTCGAGCTGCAGCTTGCATTGGAGGGTGCCGTCTGAGGGCTACAAGTGGGGAATTGGTACTCTTGGAAGAAATAAAGCTGCATTATCTGATTTTGTTTGCAAGCTGCTCTGAAAATTGCTTGATTTGAAGGTGTACATGAAATTTGTTTGTTGGGGGTGGTTTGATTTGGTTCTATATGACTCAAAAAGAGCGCTGACAACAACAACCAACCCAACATTGCCGAAAGTGAAAACAGCGATGTGAATTGCAGTGACCAACGCAAACAGCTACGGTCACTTACTTTCTGTGCAGGGGCAATATAAACGAAATGTTTATGAAGGGGGCTATGCCCCCATACTCACCATGTTTAATATAATCAACTACGGGAGGAGAAGTGGACACTGGATAAAAGAGAAAAGTCAGGAGGGGACTACTGGGGGGGGGGAACCTATGGGCAGGAGGGAATGGGGAAACAGGACTAAAAAAAAAAAAATATATATATATATATAAAGAAACAAAAATCAATCCCCACAGCCAGACCCAAACCCAGGTCCACCACATACACAGCCAGTGGCTGAAGCCAGTGCACCAAACGGCCATCTGGAAACTGCCTGGCCAAACACAGCCTTATAACCTAATACAGCAAGTGTAGCTCACTGAGATACTCACTATATACTACCCTTGCTATTGTTTCACACTAGCTACTACTGTAGGCACTCAAATTGAGTCACTCAATTTGACTCACCCATATTACAGGATACCGTCTGATTTCAGTACAGTGATCGAGAAAGTGAGTGTCAGTATGGATTGCAGTCCATTCACTGGTGAGGGAGTGAAAGCAGAGGCATGGATAGCAAGGGAGCAGAGTGAGACACTGAACACAGCATGGCTGCTGTCACAACAATTCATGAAAGTAAAATTAAACAAAAAATAGCTAAGGACATGAAACAAAGAGTGGATTATGATAAAAGATTTAAAGGTGATAGGAAACCGTTTTTAGACCTCTAGATGCCCTCTAGCTTGTTCTTTTATTGGCTACCCACTATTCTGATTTGTAACATGGCAAAGAATAGTGCGTGAAACTGAGCCCTGCGATAGGTGCAAAATGAACAGGTGACCAAAATCTAGCAGTTATTAATGCAGCAGTAGAGCCCGCTGTTGCAATACCTTAACAAGCCACCCCTCACATTGCCATCAGGCAAGTCAAGGAAAGAATCGGGAGTGCACCTGGTAAGGCTGGGACAGAGAGACACAGTTTGTGTCGCTATCTGCCCATGGCTATAGATGGCGCCGGTGATTGAAGTGTGATGAAATTGCCGTCGGAATGCTGCAGACTCATCCAGCGGCTCGAGGGACCTCGGAGACAGCACGCGACATATGTAAGTGTGGACAAACGGAAAGAAATATATTGCAGGCACACAACGACATACGGTAAAAGAATAAAGGTGTAATCAGTGTGTCAACATTTTTTAGTGTCACTGTTTAGTTTCCCACAGTGTACTGCTGTTATGTATCATCAGCATGTAAGGTGGAAGGCAAAATCATTAAAAGGGTTGGTAGGAACCACTAAATGTAAAACGTTGTTCTGTGTTTCACACAGTAATGTTCTCCTGGTGCCGATTCAAAAATAGCCGACACTATGTAAAACAATGTTTAGCGTCCAATGTGAACGCGTACGATCTCAGAGCATCCCACTCCATAAAAACCAAGCAAATGAAGCATAGTTTTCCAAGCAGCATTATTAATGTCAGCAAGCGATCTGTAGGTTCAACTCCAGAGTCAGGCTTTACTAGTGGATTAATGCCTGCCGCCTCGTGCACCAGCCCCCCCCCCCCACCAACCAGGCATTAATCTACTAGTAGAGCCTTCCTCTGTCGGGGATTAATGCTTACATGTTTTTGACCTGTTTTGTTACAATTAATAATCCAATTTTGTTGTCTTTGTAACTACCCTAAATCCCTCTCTGCTCAACAGTTGCTGCTCTCTGTCTTCATACTGCCTGAACATTCTATGACATCAGAAACACCCATTCTAGCCCATTCAGATGAAAAGCATGGAATGGGAGTTTCTGATATCATAGAATGTCTTAGAATTATGAAAATCAAGAGCAGTAGCTGGTGAGGAGAGTGGAACTCAATGCAGATCTGAAGGCACCCCAAAGCTAGATTATTTATTTATCAAAAAATCATCAAAGCTTATCTGAATACATAACTGGTATGGAAAGGAAGATGGAAGGGCAGTTAACAATGTAAAAATCATTTCCTATCTCCTTTAAACTGAATAGCTGATGGTGTGTTGTGTTTAGTGCTGTGTGGTTATGCTGGGGAAAAATGGATGCCAGTTTAAAAATGAAGATTCCAAAAGGTGACAGAAGGATATGTTTTATGTACAGCATCCTAGCTGGCAGGACTTTTACCGTGCATTAGACAGCTCTAATGCATACTGTATATATATATATATATATACACACATATATATATATATATATATATATATATATATATATATATATGTATATAGACCAATTAGAATGCAGGATTTTCCTTGCCCATTTTATAATATGCAAGCAATAAGACACAAAGGGGTTGCATTATACTGTTCTAACTCATGCCCAGGGGCTTCCCTTCTGGCCATTAGAGTGCCGGCATTTGTGCACCGGCACATCAGGGCACCGACTTCGGGACTTGTACCCCCTTCCCGAGATCCGCCTCCCCCCCCTCGGAGTTAGAATCTTAAGAAAGGGGTTGGGGGTGTGTGCAGCCCCCCACATGGGGGCATGGGGGGTGCAGCGCCCTGCAAAAACAGGGGTCGGCAAAATCCCAACTTAGCGCCCTGATAACTGGGCGCACTAACGCTGGTGCTCTCAATGTGTGGAACCCAGAGGCTTAGTAAGGCATGAAACCACAGGCCAAGTGTCTTTGCCACTGGAACTGCATTAGAACTGTCTATTGCACATGCCAGAGTCCCTTATTGCACTTACAAAATGGGGCTCTGTATTTTAAATGCATGTAAAAATTAAAATGTATAGATTTAAACAGTAAAACAGTAACATCTTTAATGTATTTTAACTTAAAATAATTCCTTTGCCTTAGGAGCTTAGGACTTTCATCCTACTGTGAGCACCGCAGCTGCATCTTTTTTTTTTTTTTTTTTGGTTATAATACACTCTAAGCATGTTTTACTTGTGGTTGTGGTTTGCAAAACTTGCTCTTCACATTTTGAAATGTTAGGACAAGTAGAGCCCATTGTTCTTAACACTTTGGAACATCAAGAGCAAGTTTTCACAGCCCTATCAAGCAAAATCACTCTCCTGCCATGGATCATCACAGAAGTGTCAGCTGAGCTGTTGGATTTTTATTCTGCCATTCTATGTGAGAGATACTACAGACTCTTTGAATGCAGATTACATTATATGAAATAACAAAACCTCTCTCTGTTAAGAACTCGCAGGTTCTCTACACCTTGTTAGATCATTGACATCAGAAGACACTCAAGCTTCGCTCCTATACCACTGATGTCACCAATCTAACTCAGTGTTGAGAAGATGGGTCAGTTATTCTTTCTAAAATGGGCAAGCAAAATTCAGTGATTTGACTGGTCAGTAGCAGTCCAGACCTGTGCGGTTATTGGTCAATAACTGCATGGGTCTGGAAAGTGCCTTGCAAGTCTTAGAACTACACTGCTTTGAAATACTTCGTAACTGTGACAATTGGAAAGAACAAAAAAAGGATCAACTAACAACATGAGTGATTTACCTGCCAGCCAATCTGACCTCTGTAATGGGGCAAACATAGCTGTTTGTTATAGGAACCGATTTACCAATGATGAAGATTTATTTAGTTTAAATGTAACAGTTTGTTTAGTCTTGTTTTTTTATCATTTTGGTGCCATTTTATAAATGCAATAACACACTTCAGGACTCGTAATTATTATGTAATTACCACCCCTCCCACCCTGTCATTGAAGGGAACACCTCATTTCTCCAACCCATGGAGTAGTGGTGTGTGCAGTAATTACCCAGTAACTGCCTATCATGTGTTATTGCCTACATATATGGTGCCAAACTTCTCACTGTAATACAAATCTGTGGGCCCCATGTTCAAAGGTTAGCACAGGTGCTAACAAGTTAGCTCCCACACTAACCTGGGTTTGTGCCAGTGCTCTGCGTGGAGCCATATTCAAAGACACCCAGAGCATTGCCCAAACCCTGTAGCATGATTGTGCTTGCCATACCACTGCACCTATGCAATTGAGGGAGTCCATCATGCATATTGGTGCAGCGGTATATTCAAAGTTTTGGAGTAGTGCAAAACAGGCCCCAGAGTAGTGCTGTTTACCACAGTCAAAAACCCTGTCTTTTCACAGCACTAAAGCCATACCCCAACCCCCTGAAGGCAGAGCTGCTGTACTGCAGCTGCCTACCCCTTTAGTCTAGTGGTCCCATGCCCCTGATCCCCCCCCCGTAGTACATAGATGAAGATCCCTGGTAGTTTAGTGGCCCCTCCCCCCAATCACCCCTACAGTGCATATATATAGATCCATGGTAGTCTAGTGGTCCCCCACCCCAGATCACCCCTGCAGTACATACATAAAGATCCCTGGTAATATAGTGGGCCTCCTCCCCCTAAATCACCCACATAGTACATAAAGATCCCTGGTAGTCTAGTGCCCCCCCATCACTCCTGTAGTACCTAGATAAAGATCCCTTGTAGTCTAGTGTCCTCACCGATCACCCTGTAGTATATAGATAAACATCCCTTGTAGTGGACAATGTGGTCCTACTTCACAAGAGTGAGAGTAGGGAGGACCCAAAGAACTACAAACCAGTCAGCCTGACCTCAATCCTGGGGAAGCTGCTAGAAACCAGTATAAAAGTGCACATAGCAGAATGGCTGGAGGCCAATTGACTCTAGAACAAGATGCAGCATGGGTTTATGACAGGCAAATCATGCCAAACAAACTTTATAGACTTCTTTGTTTGGGTCAAAAAGGTAGTTCACAAGGGCCAAGCAGCAGACATACTATTTGGACATCAGCAAGGCCTTCAGCTCTGTGCTCCATAAGAGACGTGTGGAAAAGTTGAGGGATCTGAGGATGGGACACAAAATAAATAGATGGATTACTAACTGGCTGGGGGAAGAACTCAGAGTGTTGTTATCCATGGGGAATACTCACGGCTTAGAGAGGGCTTAGAAAGGTACCCACTCTGAGGTACAATGTGGTCAGTCCTGGGGCCGGTCCCACTCAACATATTCATCTATGATACAGAGGAAGGAATCCAGGGTAAAATTTGCCTCTTTGATGATGATACCAAAACTGGTGGCAGGATGGATACAGTGGAGGGAATGCTGGGAATGCAGGCAGACCTGGACAGACTGGAGACGTGGTCCAAGATATGGCAACTCAAATTTAACATCACAAAGTGTAGGATTACTAGGAATCTGTGGACATAAGGGGTCTCAAGGCCCATCGTGGATGTCCCCCACGTAAGGGGACTAATTATACCATCAACTGATTATTGTAATAGAGTCTATCTAGGGTATTTTTAAAGGCAGTTAAGCTTGAGCAGTCAACTGCTGTCTGTGATAGTCTATTCCAGACCATTGGGGCTCTAAGTGTAAAGAAATTATCCCTCTTAACTGTCGACAATGGTTGTATATAATTTTTTTTATTATGAGAGCACAGGTTACCTCTTGCATTGCTAAAATGTAAATTACAGTCAGTCATAAGTTCATGTTTTTGAGATAGGTTATATAATAGCAACAAATCACCCCTTTGTCTATGAGCTTCATGGGAATGAAAGCCCGTGTTCAGTAATCTACAGTAGTTGGATAGTTAAATTGTTTTAGTCTAGAGACATGCTTAGTAGTAGCCCTCTGGACTCCTTCCACTATTTTAATGTCCTTAAGCAGATACAGTGACCAAAACTGGGATCCGTAATCTAATAGGGGATGAACATATGTGGTGTAAAGGGGTAAAATAAGTTGTTCTGTCTTATTTACAAATGAGTGTCTGATCTTTGTTACCATAGAGTGAGCAGTTTTGGTAATTCTCAAGCAGTGATTAGAGGAGGAAAGGGAATTATTGACTGTTATACCCAAATCCTGCACGTTAAAGGCTGATTTCAATATTGTTTGGTCTAATATATATGAATAGTTAGGATTAGTTCTACCTATATGGAGTACAGCACATTTATCTGTATTAAGAATCATCCCATTTTCCTTTGCCCACACCTCAATATTAGCTAGATCAGAAACTAAAGATAGATGTTTATTAATAGTGTTTACCGGTCCACCTAGTTTTCTATCATCTGCAAACTTACAAATCATGTTTTCAATATTTGTGTCCATATCCTGAATATAGATATTGAAGAGTTTGGGCCCAAGCACTGATCCTTGGGGGACACCACTGCCCACTGAACCTTCTCCTGAAATTATATTATTTATACGTACTCGTTTTATATTCAGCAACCAGTTATGAATCCACCTAATTATGTCATTATTGACCTATAGCTTAATAAGTTTGTCAATCAGTTTATCATGAACTACTCTGTCAAAAGCTTTGGAAAAATCAAGTTGTATTATATCAGATGGATGACCATTATCAAGACTTTTACTAATACTGCCATAAAACATAATTAGGTTCCTGGTACAGGACCTTCCCTTTGTAAAGCCGTGCTGGTTTTTGTTGTTTGTCCCAGAGAGTTCTAAATGTAATTCTAATCTGTTTTTAATGAGGTGCTCCATGAGTTTGCAGCAATGAGAGGTCAAGCTTATAGGTCTATAGCTGTCAATTTTTCCCCTATTACCCTTCTTATAAATTGGTATAACTGTTGCATGTTTCCAATCATCAGGAACGAAACCATCCCTTAATGAGTAGTTGAAAATGACTGAAAGGTAGTGGGCCAATACAGAAGCAGATTTTTTAAGAAACATGGACTTTATATTGTCTGGTCCAGGGCTGGATGTACTACCTAGTTTAATTAATAGTTTGCATACTTCTTCAGATGTGAAGGGTAATTCAGCTGGTTTATCAGATAGTACTGGTAGTGAGGTTTTTGAGGGTAATGAAAAAATTGAACAAAAATAATTATTAAATTTGTCTGCAACCTCTTTGTCATCTTGTATCTCTTGATTATTATCTAATATTGGTTCTATGTTCCTCACTCTATTGCAACAGTTGGAATTCATATATGAATACAGTAATTTCCTATTTTTTGAATGAGCTATTTTAAACTCAAAATTTGCTTTTGCCTGCATAATTGTGTATTTTAGATATTTTTGTAATTGGAGATATGTCATTTTATTTTCATGTAAAGTCATGCACATTGGCTAAAGATATCCAGAAACAGAGTACTGATTAGTGGCGTGAGGGTGGATCATTATTAGTGGCAGTCTAATGTCCATGCCCAATGCCAGAAGGATGCAGAGAAAGAAAACAGGATGTTGGGGTGAGGAAGGGGGTTCCTAGCAGAAGGTAAGAGGTGATTCTACACCTGTACAGATCCTTGGTGATATCCTTCCTGGAGTAATGTGGACAGTTCTGGAACACTCACCTAAAGAAAGACAGAGACCTCTTGGAAGCTGTTCAGAGGAGGGCCATGAAAATTATTCAGGGGCAGCAGAGGAGGAGAGACTGCAGAGTCTCAGTGTACACACAGTAGAGGCCAGGAGGGAGAAGGAGACAAAACAGAGAATTTTAAGTACCTAAGGGGTGGTAATAAAGTGGACAGCAGTGCCCTGTTCACAAGAAGTGTGACCAGGGTAACAAGAGGTCATGGAAGAGGACTGGTGGGGAAGCTTCAAGGAGGCATGTAAGGAAGTTTTTCTTTCGAGGCCGTTGGTAGACTAGCTCCAGTCTAACATGAGTCTGGTGTAAAGGAGTGAAAGGACTCCAGAATCAGGTTCTTGTTAGAGATAAACAAGTGGAAGGAATGACAAACAGTGGCAAATCATGTAATAAACAAGTTTATTACAAAAGCACAGACCTATAACCTGCAGTAAAGCAAATATACTGGGAGAAACAAGTTTCTCTACATCTAGACACAGCAATTCTCAGCAAACCTTTCTAGAACCATGCTTCTTATAGTAAGATAAGGAAAAAGGTATGACATTTCTTATTGGCTGAAGCAAGTGGTACCATTACATTACTGGATTGAAAATGTAAAGTCAGCAGGAAGAGAAACATTACGTTATACATAAGACGTAACATTAGTTAGAACAAAGATGGCACAGAAATTGTAGCAGGTGCAAGGTCATTATGGTGCAAAGCAGTGTCAGCAGAAATACATGTGTACGTGAATACTTTGGTAAAAAGATATGGTTAGGCCCAAAGCACATATGCCTCGTATAAGCAAATAAACATTACCTCTAACAGAAAACTAAGAAATAATACTGTAAAATAAATGTATACTGTATAGTGTATACACTTAGCAAGCATGATCCCTAGTACCCACACTTGTACCGTGGATATCCATTACTGCATATTAGTGCAATACAGCAATATCACAATAATAATAAAACACCTGTCACTGGCGTGTGCATGAGGGTGCAAGGGGTGTGGGACCCACGGGCAACATTCCCCTCCTTGTTGCCTCAAAAGGGGCAACACAACCATAGGGAAGCGGTTGGAATCGTTTACAAGCCCAAAGCACGAGCCTTGTAAAGGAATGTTAATGATAATATTGTATGATAGTACGCTGCAGACAGTAAAGCATTATTATTAATAATATATGATAAAAAATAAAACAGGGTTACATGTCTGATGGATAATCACAGATTGAAACCTAAATGGAGACAAAAATGTATGAAGTTTGTAAAAAGCAAACAGATAGTTAGGGTTACTGTCAAAAATTGGCCTGTTTAGGAGTTGGTACGGGGGGTGGTCACAGATGAAGCACAAATAGTGTGTTTGTAAAACATAGTGCAGAACTCAGGGATGTTAACACCACAATTGAAATATGTGGAAATATGTCAACATGTGATACCACATATAACACAATATGATATAACAATGTCTATTGATGAAGAAGAGTTTATGGAATCCGCTTTGAGAGTGGAGAATATAGATGCTGCTTTGTGTTGAGGTGTGGCACACCCTTGGAGCTTGATTGAAGAATCTGTTGATAATGTCTCTTGACAGAAATGCCCTTATAAAACATATATGACCAGTTTAGAAAGTTTAACAGTCCATAGCGTTTTTGATTTGCAGAAAGGTGGTAACCCCACAAGGCACATGGGGCTATGCAGATGGTAACTGAAAGATGAAACACCATTATAGTAAGAAAGTCAATGTTTATGTTGTTGGCTGCTGGATGGCTAGATTGGCAGACGGCTTGGCAGGGGGTGTGTTAGATTGTTTAAGGAAATATCCACACACTCTGGCATAGTGTTTGTGTTGTGGTAGTTGATGACAACCTGGCACAAAGATTAACAGTTTATAAGTAATAATCAGTTTGTATAAGGTGCCAGCCAGGCTTGGAAAGAGCAGCAATGGAGAAAATGGATGTCTTGCTTAAAGATCAACTGAAGAAGAATCTTTTTGCTGAAGGTAGGGGATTGCCCCTACCCCAGGCTTGGCTTAATAGTAGGCCCACACAATAGGCTTGATTGTAGAGTCTGAATGGGTTGGAACTTGTTTAGCTGATTTGAAGGTTTAGAAACAGGTGTAATTTTGCTGAAAACATTACACTTGTAAAGGTAATACTATTTAGTTTTATGTAGTAGTCCTTATATGGAGCCAGTCAGGCACAAAGATGGCAATGACATTGAAGCTGTGGCAGCTGGTTTTTTTTTTGAGGAAAAAGATGAATGTCTTGGCAGCTTAGACAAAAGTGTTACTGCTGTTGTACATGGAGATGTTATGTGTGCCACACCGTGGAAACCTGCAAACTTGTAAAGTGTGTTAGAAACTAACTTAAGAACACATAAATAACAATATTAAACCAATGACTTTTTTTTGTTTTGTAAAGAGTGGTGTGACAGAGCCTAAATTTCTGACAATTGTGGAAAGAGAAAAATAAAAATGGGGCATCGACCGCACATCTGGGGGTGCAGGCCGAGGTCCAATAATACCATTTGACCATCTGTGAATTCATGACAATGTCATTGTTACACCCTACTTTCAAATTGCAGAAGAGGCTATGACAGTGATTAAGATGATTTCCCCTGTCTAGTTGTTGCTGGCAGGCCTTTTTGAGGCCTGTATTATAAAAGCTTGTAATGTTATAAAAACACACAAAATATATAGTTTATAGCAATATGCCCGTTACACTATGCAATAGTGGGACACAGATATATATATTGTTGGCCTATGCCAACTAATAATAGTGCCTAGTGCACCTGTGACAAGTGAAAGGGTCTACCTTTTTTACACTGTATAGTGAAATACTTTAAAGTACTGAGTGAGGTAAGGCCTACTACGGAACCTTGAAGCATAGGTTTTGGAGCAGAATCTAAATTCTGCTGTATTGTAATTGTTAAGATTTAAAATTACAAAACGTGCATAGATTGCACTTTATTTGCCTGGGGTACCTGGAAGTGATGAGAGAAACAGAGCATTAATTTGTCTGTGGTTTTGCTTGGAACATAGTGTAGGGTAGGTCAGCAATGCTGGCCCCAGTATCTAGGTTTGGTTATGGCCTGGGCAATAAAAACATTCATAAATGTGGAGCAGTTTTGTGAATAGGCACTTGACAAAGTGTAGCAAGACGTATATCAAATCATAATAGCATAAACATAAAACAAACATGTTTTGCAATAGAACAATATCAGTATCGAGCATAATGCATAAAACAACAGATGACCGTTACAAATGTTAGTTGAGAGTCCAGAAATTTTAGAGCATTGCAAATTGATTTGTGTTGAGCACAACCATGGAATAAGTTGCAGTCCTTGGTAAAAAGGATTTAGTTTTGGTTGAAAGAATTATTTGAGCAAGCCAGCACTCTGTTTTTTGTTAACTTGTAAGGCTTTTTCAGAGGACACAATGCTTTAAAACCTGTGCTTATAGATGGCAGATGATTGCATCCATTGCTGTAAGGCTATGGAAAGTTGGTTTGTATTTGTCTGACAGGATAATAAAGCTGAAAAGACAATCAAAAGTTATGAATATGTGGAAATACATACACTATCCCCTCCCTCCAGCTCAGCTGGACTGAGCTGGGCTACACTGTTAGAATACACTGGGTCTTTTCAAAACCTGTAAATAACAAATAGTTATTAACCAATACACATTTTGTTTTATGTTTCCCTATGGGAAGAAAGTGACATACCTTGCAACCTTTATGGGTGTTGCACTGGAAGGAAGGGTATTGTGGTCTCCCCCATCCTCGAGCTCCTACTGTGGTAAAAGAGGCAGCTCAAGCAATGTAACAATAAAGGGGTTGAGCTGTTGGTGGTGACGTGGATGCTGAAACAGAAATGGTTTGGCAATTTTAGTAGCCAGTTATGCAACACCTTAAAAAAGTGTACACTGGAGAAATGGTAATGGTGTGGCCGTAGTGTTTTTTTTTTTTAATACATATAATAAAATTATATTGCAATTATTTTAGGAAAGGTGGCTTTATACATTACCAGAAGATGGGGAACTTTCTTTTTCCTAGGAGAAAGAAAGAAGGAAGAAAAAAAAAAAAACAAGATACACAATGCTGAAAATAAAACAAGATTATTTTGATAGGATAAAAGAAGCCAAGAGTCTCTGGGTTCCCTTATCCTAAGCTATACAAAATGTCAGCTGAGTTTATAAAAGATCCGGATTTATAGTAATACCGTATGTATATCTTAGAATGCATTTTTAAAAGAAAAAAAAAATAATTATACCATGGTCACACATAAAAACAAAAGTCATTGTTTTTAACTGTAGATGGTAAACTTTTTAAAACAGCTGTTATATATATATATATATATATATATATATATATATATACACACACATATATATTTTAAAACAGTATACTATCCTTAAGCACTTATGAGTAGAGGAATCACGTGATATTGTTCAGGAATAAAGAAGCTATCTTACAGCCAGACCTTTGTGGAAGAAGGCCTTGGTCGTTGGCTGTGTTGGCTGTAAGCCCAGAAGAAAAACAAAATGGCAGTCCTTTTTTCTCGAACAGATGCATAATACTGTATAAAAAGGTAAAATTGTAGGGTTTACTCTTGTGTTTCTACGAACACATGCATTTTGAGTGGAAATGGATGCTTTAGGTGGGGACACACATCAAGTTTGAAGTGGTAGTGACAGAGAATGTTGAAACACAAGAAGGTCAAGTTATTTCCTAAAGGTCACATAGTATGAAAATGATGGCTGTTGGGAATGAAACACAGCCATTTGGGTTTGAAACAGTAGTGCAGTCAAGTACTGAGCTGCACTAAGGTACAGTACATAACTTTGTGACAGAACAAAAAATGAATACATAGGTTGTGAATTAACACAGTAATAATACTGTATCATGGAACCAAGTGGCCATTAAAATGCAGTGCACTATAAAATGGCTCAATATGGAAATGGGGGATACAATTACCTGTTCCATGAAATACAGTGCCACGGGACATTGCAATGACACCAGGAGCAAAGAGAAATAGATATATATGTGTTTATGTCTTACTACTGTTACTGCAGTGATTTAAATCCTTCTGACTGCCAGAGCACAGAGGTCTATACAGCACCTCTCGACAATGTCCTGTTGTTACCAGCTGGCTTCCTTGACCATCTCCCTCAGCTGACATGCTCTGACACTGCACTGCCTTTAATTAGCTGTCTGATTGTACCTGGCTCTCTGCCCTTCCTGGCAAGACCTTGTGTGATAGCCATTTACCTTGTCTCTGAATCTGTTATTGCTTGAGGTCTACTGTCTGTACCTGAATGTACCCTGTAAATTACTGTTACCTTGTCTGTATAATGTTATTGCTTGTACCCTGCCTCTGTAATGTTATTGCCTGTACTGTTGTAATTCTCCCGGGTCACACCTGAAAATAGGCACCTGACTGTCTAGCGTGCTTACCCGGTAAACAAAAGCTAAATAAATAAAATAAATAAATCCAGTAACGAATAGGTTTAAGTAATTTGGCTGTTAGCCCAGAGGAGCTGGCAACAGTCCTACCTTACACGTGGGTGTGTATAAGTTGCTCTTCTTAAGGAAAACTTAAATGAGATTTTTTTTAAATGTATAAAACAACAAACCGTTGTAAGCTGAGCCCACATTAAAACATTGACCAGTCATAAACACTCTTTTGAGAACACAGCAGAGTACACATTTTAGTAACTCACAATCTTTGTAAACAAAGACATTTTTAGCACGTCTTTCTCAAACACTATCCGTATTGACCTACACGAACAATCAACAACATGCCATGCCCTATAGAATCCCTATAGAATTATCTGAGACAACAAGATTCCAACCATTTGGAAAATCTTGTACAACAACCCCCTATATTACAAATAGCAAAAACAACTGGCTATCGATGACCCTGAAACATAGATAACCACACCAATAATTAGGAACGGAGCACAAAACAACCATAGTATATACCATTGAGTCTGAATGTATCCTAAAGTGAATAGCAATAACAATTGAATAAACACATATGTATCGCACCCAAACTGTTGCAAGTGACATTAGAACAGCTTTAAACATTTACCCAAGGTAAGCAGTGGTTCTTGAACCATAAAAAAAATTCAGAGACAAAAATAGGGAGTGAACTGTAAGAACACTTACCAGATATCAATTTGAGAAGAGACGGCTGCTTGACCTCCAGGATCAAACAGGACAGTTTTCTGTTCCATAATCTCTGATTGTTTGCCCACAAATTGAACAGGCAGAACATCTGATATCTCGGGTGTCTGGATAGCTAGCATAATGAAGATACCGCTTATGCTGAGTAAGTGGAGGTCTGTCAGCATTTTACATTTAATATGAGTCATTTTTAATGTCTGTGAATCCAGTCTTTTTGTTAGAAAGGACTGTGTAGGGCAATCAAATGCTGACTTGCCTCCAATGCTGGTAGAGCAGCACATGTTTAGCACTGGGCAGAAATGCTGAGTACAGAATTTCCTATTGACCTTGTGTGTAGCACAAGTCTGATTAGCCCTCTGTAGGGAGTAGACACACTGACAAACAACATAAAAGCAAGCACATTTGGGAAACTTGAAAATTAGCCCGGAGCTGTCACATACTGTTTTCCGGTCCCTGGTAGACAATCAGTCATCACGGGAAAGGCGGTATGGGTCTGCCACACCCGCTAGCACTGTAAGTATGAGTAGGTCCAAGTGGGCAAAATGAAGATTGCACCACACTACTTGACATTCAAAATTAATTGAAGGTGAAGCTTCTCTTGTTTAAGCTCGTCCTGGCCCAGTCGCCATTTTGTAAAGGAGTGAAAGGACTCCAGCATCAGGTTCTTGTTAGAGATAAACAAGTGGAAGGAATGACAAACAGTGGCAACTCATGTAATAAACAAGTTTATTACAAAAGCACAGAGTTATAACCTGCAGTAAAGCAAATATACTGGGAGAAACAAGTTTCCCTACATCTAGACGCAGCAATTCTCAGCAAACTTTTCTAGAACCATCCCTCTTATAGTAAGATAAGGAAAAAGGTATGATATTTCTTATTGGCTGAAGCAAGTGGTACCATTACATTACTGGATAGAAAATGTAGAGTCAGCGGGAAGAAAAATATTACGTTATACATAAGACGTAACATTAGTTAGAACTAAGATGGCACAGAAATTGTAACAGGTGCAAGGTCATTATGGTGCAAAGCAGTGTCAGCAGAAATACGTGTGTACATGAATACTTTGGTAAAAAGATATGGCTAGGCCCAAAGCACATATGCCTCATATAAGCAAATAAACATTACATCTAACAGAAAACTAAGAAATAATGCTGTAAAATAAATGTATACTGTATAGTGTATACACTTAGCAAGCATGATCCCTAGTACCCACACTTGTACAGTGGATACCCATTACTGCATATTAGTGCAATACAGCAATATCCCAGTGTAACCCCCAGGGGGCGCTATCCTAAGGGCTACTACCCCTGCCTGCTCAGCTAATAACAGGTTGAGGGGCCTGGATCCAATGGTGGGTGCCTCCACCCAGAGGTCAGGGTTGGAACAGTCAAATGTGACCTGGTCACAGCCCTCTGGGTCACTGCAACCCCCCTTTCTTCCCACTAGTGGCTCACCAGCAATCCCCATTCTACCGTTATGACTTACTTTCCCCCAGGTCGGGATGGCCAACTTGGTGCTGAAGACCCCCTGTAAAATAAGATGCAGTTATACAATAACCCATACACAACAGGGTGGCACAAACACACAGTTCAAATGATACACTTTGCAACAGCAAATCTGATTTATTAAGGGGGGAAGTAACGAGGATGGGGGAAATCAAGTTGATTAGCTTAACACTTCTACTATATAGGGCACTGTGCACAGGCCAAACCTATCAGTCACTGTCTTTGGGTACCCAGGCCTTATAAGGCTAGCCTATTCATTGCAGCTGGGTGGGGCCCTGGAGAAGAAACAAGCGTTTAGTACCTATGTTAGTTTTGTAATAGCCCGCAGGCACAATCCATGCAGCCAGTGAACAGCCAGACAACTCTGGTCCTCAGGAAGAACATTTGACAAGGAGCTACCCTGATTTTTAGTACTCACGAATCCTGCAGCAAGATCCCTCTCACACCATTACAGGACTTAGCCGGTGATTCAAATGCTGCTCCACACATTTATATGTAATGCAGAGGGGTACCATACTAGGCAGCTGCTCCAAAACTCCCGATCACTTTTGCTGAACAAACCGGGTGAACTATGCAGCTTCACTTGTCCTGACAGACCGAGCGCGATTCAGCAGATTCTCCAGTCCTCTACAGGGTGAGCCTGGTAGGTAGCTGTATTCGCACAGCCTCCTCTGCTTGCACTCCTCACAGGTCTTGTCCACTGTCTCTGTCTCTCCTAGTGATGAAGTTGCCCCCCTTCTTGGCCTGACTCATGCGCTTCCCACGTGAATACTTGCACAGCGCAGGAGCCAGGGCTCCTTCTCCCTTCATGATCACCAATGACTCTGCTCCTTGGCAGTTTGGGCAGGGAATCTCAGTTCAGACGCCACCCGATCCCATTGGTGGGCTGTAGATGCCAGTCACCTAATTCGGCCCTCATTGGTGCAAAAAGGCACCACAGTCCAGAACTTCATTTCCCAGAATTACTGGCCATATCCCCTATGGCCAGCCGGCTCCAAAGAGAGTCCTGATTCTGGTTGGCTCAAGCGGTCTCCATTTCGGTCACCCCTCATTACCCCATTGGCCCAGCTCAGCAGTCCAGGTCCAAAATGGAGGGGCCAAGCACACAAAGTCCAAGCTATAATGAAGGCAGGTTAGACAAACTGTAATTTCACTAATACTTTAAATGATTATAGCCAAACAGTTACATCTACCAAATGGGCTCCCTTGGCGCTTTCAGCAGCTACAGAATGGAGTGAGTACACCACAGCCCAGGCGGGATTTGAGCAGAGAAACCCCAGTCCCCCCCTATACAAACCCACTGCAGCCTGCAAGCAGGCAGCTCTTAAAGAGACAGTACTGGAGGCTTTAAAAGCACTCACAATGGCAGCATTTTGGCGGCATGGCGCCGGACACCAGTTAGGCAAGGAGCTATTAAGCAGCCCCAGGAGGGTTTTTAGGAACCCCCCCATTTGTAGGGGGGTTACACCAGTAATAATAAAACTCCTGTCATTGGCATGTGCATGAGGGTGCAAGGGGTGTGGGACCCACGGGCAACACTGGGTGAAGGTGCAGGCAGATACTGGGCAGACTCAATGGGCCACTAGGCTTCTATATGTCTTATCTATGCTTCCATGTTTCTATAATTGTAAGTTATTATATACATAATCTATATATCTTCTTTGCAAAACAAAAATGTGTGAATGCACTAGTTAAAGTTCAATTTAATGCAACAAAAGTTTATAAATGTGTCATTAAAAATCAATGGCAACCATTTTACACATTGTTAAAAAAAAGCCTGAATTCAAGTCCCTGTGTCATGAGTAGTGTTTCCTGAAAATGTCATGCTATTTGGTTTTGTGGTTTTCTTTAATTCAGCATTTGTTAACTTGTTCTGTACTAACTGGAAACAGTCAGGCTGTTTCTATCCTTCTGACTGAGCCCTGGAGAGTGATGACATCATATTGGTCTAAGCTACTACTGCAGCAGTTGAAATTCCTGCTTGACTGAAAAACTGTAAACTTCTGAATTAAAGCAGTCTGTAGAATTAATTGTTTGCTGTCCAGGGTTTTTACAAATTCAGTCTCTGGTGTGTGTTCAGATAAATCAGATAAAGTAGCTGAAAATCAAGTCCCACACAGGGACTTGAATTCAGGCTTTTTTTAACAATGTGTGAAATGGTTGCCATTGATCTTTAAGGTTTCTAACCCTAACTCCCCACCACCCAAAGCAGCAAAAGGACAAGACCACACAAGCAACTGCAGACAGCCATCAACAGGTAATACAAAAAAAAAGTACATCTGCTTCTAGAAGACACAAATGCAGTAGCACTGATGTGCTACCTTTGTGGAATTGTATCTGTGTCATGCACATCACAAGACATACACACTCACTTGTCACTGCGGACAGAAATCCACAACACTCAAATCACAACACTGCTTCTGTGAGCACACAGGCCCCTGCAGCCACAGATACAAATCCACGATGCCCAAATTTCAAGAGTTTGTCTGGAGAAGCACAAGCCCCTATTGAGCCAGCATTTCTGTTGCCTCAGGTACTCATGCACACTGTAAGACATACACACACTTGATAGGCCTGTGCTTCTAAAATCACAGGACTTCTGGCTTCAGAAGCGGGGCCACAAAATCCATGATACCAAAATCACAACAGTACTTCTGTCTACAGAGGCACAGGCCCCCTACAGTCACAGATATAAATTCACGATACAAAAATCCTCTTCAGCCACAGGTGTAAGACATACACATTGACTTCATGTTTCAGAAAGGCAGACTCCTTTCAGGTCTGCAGTTATGCAATGTGGGCAATGTAGTATAATGGTTTCAGCAGTGGATCTAGAAATTGTTGAAAAGGGTAGCAGTTTTTCAGTTATGCAGAGACATATAGAAAAGCAAACCCTAATGGATCATGCTATCTAGCAAGGTACCTCGTAAAGTGTGCATGAGTACCTCTGGCTGAGGAGACGCAGGCCCTATGGGGCCTGTGATATTACAGCCACACATACTCATGCATGCAGTATGACATATACACACACACGCGCATGTGTGGGGCCTGTGCTTATGCAGCCGCAGATACAACTCCACGAAGGCAGCACATCAGTGCCACTGCATTTGTGAGTTGTATGTTGTTTGTCTTACCTGATGATGGTTGTCTGTGGTTGCTTGTGTGGGCTTGTCCTTTTGCTGCTTTGGGGGGTGGAGAGTTAGGGTCAGAAACTCTAATGCCACATTTGCTTACTTTTGTTGCACTAGGTTGAACCCTCACTGGTGCATTAATGCATTTTTTTGCAAAGAATTTCCATTCATTTTGAGATAGTGGAATCATAACCTCACTCACAGCAGGTCTTGAAGGGACCTGCATGAACAGATGCAGACACTCAGGGCCCTCTGGACCCTGTGCTAAGGGAAGAATCCATCTGACTCAAGGGATCTGCATGAACTGATGCAGTCATTGTATGACTCCCCCTTATGAACATGACATTTCTCATTTATAGAATACTGGCCGAAACATCATTTTGCACCACAAACGTGAAAACACATTTCAGCCAGGATTTGGAAAATGACACCTGTCACTGATTGTGAGCTAGTGTAAAAAATAGTCTGTGTTGGATGTTTGGAATTAAAATACTGAATATTAACAAAGTTATGAGTGAATGCCGAAATACAGTATTTCAACGTTCACTTATAACTTGGTAATTTTACCATATTTGTCCACATAAATTCCAGCATAGTCTTCTTATGACCCCACCTAGTGAACAAGGTAGGTGAAATATTCAAATACATGATTTCACAGAGCAACTGCAAAATCACCTTTTGGCATGGATTTGAAAAATGTCCCCAGCGTTGTTCATGAGGTGGGCCCCAAAGGCCATGTTGAAAGTTTGGTAGAAAAATATTGAAAATGGTGAAGTTATGAGTGAACATTGAAAATGCATCAAAATACATTAAACGGACTTACCTTGTTTTCTCATATCACAATGTGGGGGATGTGGGGTGGTGAGTGCTGAGTAGGAGGGTGTGGGGTGGGTGTGGGTGTGGGGGGTTAGACTGGCGATGGACCATTTTCTTGTTTAGAGGTTTATTAAAAAAAACATTGAGGGACTGTTTTCTTTTTTGCATGGTACTATGGCTCTAACACAGGGGATTGGGTACCCCAGTGTCACCTTAACTCTATGGCAGCACCAGGTGTGGGCACTCTGGTATTAAGCAATACAAGGGGTGGCCACTCCAGTCCACTTTTCTGGTCCCACACAAATGGCCCAGCTCTAGTCACCTTTGTTTACAGTGGTAGCATGGATGGCAGTACAGCCCTGGGCATGAATTGCACGGTGTGTGGGCATGCCACCTGACACTCCCCCAGGTGGGGGAGGACAGCCCTTCTCTTCTCAGCCCCACCATGGGGGACAATCTGTGGGGGACTGCAGGGGAGGTGGGTCCAGGGGAGGTGAGTGCCAGAAAAGGGGAGGCAGGGACAGGGCTGAGAGCCCACCTGTATCAACTCACCAAGGCAAAATGCTTTATACAAAAAGCTGTAAAAGCCCTAGAGAAGGATCACAAGCAGAACTGGCCTATGGGACAGCCAAAAGCTGTGGGACAAGCTCTAGTCATGCTGCGATATAAATTGCTGTGTATTTTGTCTGAAATTGAAGAACTGCACTCCTAGTGGCAAGTGTAGCCTCATTGCCAAGGTGTTAGTAAGGAAGTGTAGTCCTTGTAAGGACTACATTACCAGCTGAGAGATCACAATTTTAATATTTGTGTGGGGATAGTAGCTTCCCTACAAAAATCTGTAATTAAGGATAGCAGTTGCATGCTAGTGATTACACAAGGATTGCTATTTTTAGTTATTTTGGAGTCGGGATACCCAGTATTGGTCATGTGACTGCTCATGACTTCCAGGTTCCGACTACAAAACGCTTGCACACATGAGAGGAGTGAGCGTGTGCAGGCAAGCACGCAACGCCACGCACGGAGACACATGCGTCTGTGTGTGTGTGTCTAGCGTATCCAGAGAGGTCAGCAGGTTCAGCAGGACAGTATACACATCTATGTAAGTAGGTCATCATGCTATTAGACATACCATTACAGCTGGTGAAACGTCTGAGGTAGTTTCAATTCCAAGATGTCTAGTTCACTGATTAAAACATCTACCATGTCCCTTAGTAATGAACACGTTGTACTGATTTGTTGTACTTGTAATCATGTGCTTTACAATGCACCTTCTCTCTCAAATATGCCTACTGTTCAGAACTGTCCTTATTGTTCAGAATTAATAACCCTCAATACAGAGATTATTACTCTTACTAAAGAGTTATAAGTAGCCAAGGAACTTAGGGAGCTAGAAAACTTTGTTGACAACATGGTCAGAAATCTCCCCAATTCTCCAAATCTAGAAAAAGAGTTACAAAATATTAACCCTGTGCAGTACTTCAACCTTCATAATAATCCAATGAGGCAATTACTGGCTGACAGTGTGAATCCAATCCCTCTAGTAAATGGAGGTATGAATGGTCAAGATTGTCCCATGTCAATAAATACAATTCAAGTTACCCTCAGTATATTATGCCTCTGCCACTCAAGGCACTCATATCTTGAATAAAAGATGTAGAGCTCTTCCTTCTGACCTAGAGACTGACGAAGGATGGGAATCACTTCCAAAATGTAAATTTAAAAAGGGTAGAAGGGCTGAGTATGTGCGTTCTCAAACTCTTGAATGCCTACCTTCAAGTAGTGCTAATAGCCAACCATTTTGCACCAGAAACAGATTTGATCCATTATTGACTGATCAGACTGTCTCTAGTCAATCAGATTGCGTTCCTGTTGTTGCCTTGCCCACTATTATTATAGGGTACTCAATTGTTAAATATGTTGATTTACAACTGTGCAACAATGACAATAATCAGACCTCTGTTCATTGTTTTCCTGGTGCTAAAATTGAGGACATTAGGTCAAGAATTGACTAGTTAGTAGACATTTGTTGTGATATAATTGAACTGGAAAATGCTATTAAAGCTAAGAGCTGTAATGTTATTATTTCCGGTATTTTACCAATCCCTCATGCTAGACAGGAAAAGAATAACACAATGCAAGATTGCAAAATTGGTGCACTATTGAAAATTTTAATTTTATTAGTCATTGGGGTACATGCTATAAGAATTATAATCTGTTTGCTAGGGATGGCCTGCATCTGAACAAACATGGGGTAGATGAACTAGTACTTTCAAATTCATGTTCCAACTGTCACTTTAAACTGGTAGGTTTAGGGGAAAATGTATCTAGTTCATCTCCCTTCCTGTCCATCACGTTCCCCAGAAGACATCAAAGAGTGAATTAAAAGTCTAACTTTTAAATGCTCATAGTTTAGGAAATAAATTTGTTGAACTAGTTCTTAGGGTTAAAAATGATAATCCAGATATAATTGGTATTTCTGAGACCTGGAGGTCAAAAGATACTGCTTGGGATAAATGTATTCCTGGCTATACCTTGTTTAATATAAGTACAGAAAATTGGAAGGGTGGGGGTATTGCATTGTTTGTAAATTCATCTCTGAATGTTAGTGACATTTCTTATAAGATCAAAAAAGAATAGAGTTCTGTTCAGTCACTATGGCTGAGTGTAAAAAATCAAAACAATAATAATTTCATATTAGGGCTCTGTTACTGAGCACCTGACTCACAGAGAATAATTTTAAATGAGATCTTCTCGGAAATGGTATCAGCTGCAGATATTGGCAATATTATTTTTATGGGAGACTTACATCTTAGCGATATTTGTTGGGCAAACAAATCAGACTCAACTCAAGCTTCAAGAGACTTTTTTATACACCTGTGAAGAGCTAAACTTAATTCAATATGTTACATCTCCAACTCGAGGGCCTAATATTCTAGACATTGTACTTAGCAATGAACCACTAAAAATAACTAATTGTAAAACTTCAGCTTCTTTAGGAAACAGTGACCACTTTTCAGGTAAATTAAAACTATGTATGCCTTTTCTACAATCAATAAATGTGACAGAAGTTTTTGCATTTCACAAGGCAAACATATCTGCACTAAACAATTATTTGGCTAGCATAAATTATGTCAATCTTTTAAATTCCAAAGATATCGAAGAAATGTGGGACTCATTTAATCTCTTATTTTAGATACAGCCAATCAATTTATTCCCAAAATAAAAAAAGAAAATGTCACTTACACCCCAAATGGTTATCTGGCAATTTACAAAGAATTATCAAAAGGAAAAAGAAAATGTTTAAAAAATACATGGTTAACAAGTGTACAAGAACTATGTTATCATTTACAAAAAATAAAAAAAATGCAAAAAAGAAATTAGAAAGGCAAAACTGAATACAGAAAAATACATTGCTTCACAGGCACAAAAAGGAAACAGTAAAATTATTTTAGTTATATTAACTCTATTAAAAAAACAAGAATGTAAAGTAGGACCTCTAATAATGAGCGAGACAGTTATTTCTCACCCACTGGAAATGGCAGATGTACTTAATTCCCATTTTGGTAATGTCTTTTGTAAAACTGCAGGCAATAAAGATATAGATTTAGGCTCTATGCTTGGTAACATGACTATCTCCTTAGACACTATAAAGGACAAACTTAATAATGTTAAGAAAGGCTCCTTGTCAAGTCCTGATGGAATTTCAGAACACATTATTCACATAATGAAAGATCATTTATGCTTACCCCTGAAGATTATCTCTGAAAAAAGCATAAATTCAGGTCATGTTCCAGCCGACTGGAAGACTGCTGATGTTATACCTCTGTTTAAAAAAGGTGAAAAATGTTCCCCTGATAACTATCGTCCTATTAGTCTAACCCCGATTTTCTGTAAAATATTAAAAAGAATAATTAAGGATGAACTTGCTTCATCCCTGGCAGTCATTGACTCTAGCCAACATGGGTTTGTTGAAGGCCATTCATGTTCAACTAACTTATTGAGTTTCTATGATTTAATTAGTGGCAACCTTGATAAAAGAATTCCGTGTGATGTAGTACTATTAGACTTCAGAAAAGCTTTTGATTCGGCACCTCATTGGGCATTAATTCAAAAATTGCAAACGCACAATATTAATTCCTTGTTTATACATTGGATAGTCAATTGGTTGAAGGATAGAAAACAGAAAGTTGTAGCTGATGGTCATAAGTCAATTTGACAACCTGTAGAATGCGGGGTCCCTCAAGGATCTGTTTTGGCACCAGTTATTTTTTCAAATTTTCATTTCTGATTTGTCTCAAAATCTCCAATGCAAAATTACAAAATATGCCAATGATTGCAAAATTTCTAACATTTATTGTACATCTGAAGACATCGAGGCTCTCCAAAGGGATCTAAATACCTTAGAAGCCTGGTCCCTTAAGTGGGACCTGAGGTTTAACATTTCTAAATGTTGTGTTCTACACTTTGGAAAACATAATCCCAAAAACTTATATTATCTGTATAATGAAGGGCTAGCTAATAAGGATAATGAAAGAGATTGTGGTATCATAGTTGATGCAAATCTAAATTTTGACCTTCATATTACAAATATTATTAGTAAAGCTAATAAAATTTGGTGGGCAATTGGGCATAACATAACTTCTAGAGATCAAAACATTCTGTTGCCACTTTATCAGGCCTATGTTAGACCATATTTTGATTATGTCTGTCATTTATGGAGCCCTTTTAAGCAGAAAGACATATGCAGAATATAAAAACTACAAAGAAGATTTACAAAATCAGTAGTTACAGATAAAACTCGGACTTATGGGGAAAGACTTTCAAAATATAGTTTGATGTCGCTGGAACAGAGGTGACTTAGAGGGGACTTTTTATTTACATGGGGCATTATACAGGATGTACATCTAACACTTGAATGTGGATTGGATTTTAAACAAGTATCTGTTAACACCAGATGCCATCTGCTTCAACTAGTGAGAAACAAATTTAAATTAAAAAAAGGCCTACTTTTTCTCTTAAAGAATTGTTGGACCTTGGAACAGTTTGCCATTATCAATTATTCTCAGTCAAAATAAAAATACATTTAAACACAGGTTGGATGAATTTTTCAGTTTAAATAAAGAGCTAACCTATTATATGTAGCTTAAGGAGCCAAATGGGCTTGTCAGCCTTTTGCTCCTTTTCATTCCTTAGTATGTATCACCTTACTACACACACACACACACACACACACACACACACACACACACACATACACTGTAAGAGGCACTGTTACAGTAAACTCACCAAATATAGGTAATATATAGAGGATCTCTTACCTGGGTAATAGGGAGCCAGAGGTAGGAGTTTTGAAGGGACAATGTCCATCAGACCTGTAAAATAAAATATAGGAAAAGGGACACAGGATCCATAGTTCTTAGGGAGTAAATAGGAAGGACAGGACAGGTTAGATATAGAGTAATAATTACCTGATAGGGAAGAAGTCAGCATCCTGTCAGACATGTTAAAGTAAAGAGAAAAATAGGTTAATATGGAAATGATACAGTAGTAAGAGCAGAGACAGAGAGCAGATAGATAAAAAAAGAGTATAGGACAGCATAGTAATTGAATAGAAGAAGCTTTAGGTAAAAAGCTACAGTTAGGGAAAAGTAGGAAGACAGAGATACTGTATAGAGAAAGAATTACTAAACATAGAAAAGGAGAAGAGAAAGTGTTGTTCAGGGGAGCCAGCAAAGTCCCTTTTCGCTCCCTAGATGGCCTAGTGGCCAGTAATTAAACGTAGTAGCCCATGTGGGCTTGTGGGGACTCTTTTAGGCTATTGGCCCAGTATTCTTAAAATAATTTAACACTGGTGGTTTAGGGGGCTAGAGCTGTTTCAGGGAGGTCAGTGGTATATTTAATACCCCTGATGGGCTAGTGGGCTAGTGTCCATAGTGGCTAGTGGCCAATGTATTTAAACAAAATAAGAACCTTCTCCCTGGGGTATAGTGGTGGTGGAGGGGGAGCTCTGGGCCCTGATATTGTTTTGGCAGTCAGGGAGGTGGAGTATGAGGAGGAGAAAAAGTTGTGGTTGCTGCTGCAGCCAGCGTGAGCCACCACACTAAAAATGAAAGTGCATGTAACCAATAACCAATTCTGACAAAAAGGACAAGGTACATCAGAAAAAAAATATGAGAAACATTCCCAAGACACACAGAACACTGATTTAAGAACACACATCACAGGTACAGAAAACACTTACTGCCCATGCAAAAAACAACTACTATATTATAAATAACAATGCACTAAGGTCTACCAACAGTGATGATCAAAGCCATCCTTTTTTTAGTTATTTGTTCTTTGATGTTTGGTGAACATTAACAGACACAATTCTCTTAAAACAACAGAAATGTCCTGCTCCCAGGTATAGTTGTCCAGTGTACTTGCTCCCAACAGAAAACAATCTAACAGAAGCACAGGCACACCTCCCAGCTACTTACTAGTCCTGCAGTGGGGCCAGCACCAGGATGGTGGCATAGACAATTTTAAAGTAATAAACTATAGCATTTGAAAGACCTTTTCTTTGTACGTTTCATTATCCAGCAACCAGTATTTTCAATTCCATGAGCTGACACACAAAGCAGGTCTAATATCAATTTTATATGTAATTTTATATGTACTAGTAGACAACAGTCTCACAAAAAAATGGGGTCCTTTGTAGTTTGCACAATTTCCAAACTTGGTCCAGAAATCCACAGTAATTTAAACCAGAAGTATGATGTAACATTCATTATACTGACTAATAGTAGTTCATTTTCAAAGGCAGTTATATTCACTCCTTGTTATTGCAGTGTCCCATAAAGTGCTCAAGAAATGCAGTAAAGTGCTAGGTACTGTGCAAAACAGTTTTGAAAAGCTAAAAAGTACAGAACTAATCTGATCAGCAGTAAATGTTGTTAATGCTAGATGCCTTGCTAGTGTGCAGCAACTTATTAGCATACGGTAAAGACATCTTTATTGTTAGTTGATCACTCCTGTAGAGCACAATCAGTGCAGAGGGGCTAGTCATACTAACATACTATTTGCTAGCAGATTAGGCCTTACGGTCTATCGAGTCTGCTCGAACCTTAGATCCTTAGTTGGGTGCCGAAACCCTCCCATCCCTTGTGCTCCAGAAACCCATTATCATCCATCCCCGGGACAGGCCATCATCTAATACATCCACTTTCTGTGTCTGTCCCATCCTCTCTTGAAGCCCTCACTGTGGATCTCTGAACCAGCTCACCAGGCAGTGCATTCCAAGGGTCCACCACCCTCTCAGTGAAAACCTCCTCCTCTTTCCCCCTCACCCTTCCACCCCCAACTTCAAACCATGCCCTCTGGTGATACCTCCCTGCTTTAGTCTAAGATCCCTCCATGTTTACCCTATTTATTCCCTTGAGGTACTTGAAGACCTCAATCCATATCCCCCCTGTCTCTCCTCTCCTCCAATGAAAACAGGCAGAGCTCCTTAAGTCTGTCCTCATACGTCAAATCCCCTAGCCCTTGTATCATCTTTGTTGCCCTCCTCTGTACCCTCTCCAGGAGCTGTATGTCCCTCTTCAAGTGTGGTCTCCAGTACTGTACACAGTACTCAAGGTGTGGTCTAACCAGTCCATTGTACAGTGGCAGAATCACGTCCTTGCTCCTAGAGGTGATCCCCTTTACGATGCATCCCAACATCCTGTTTGCCTTGCTAGCTGCTGTCCTGCACTGCTCAGAGTTATTCATACATGCATCCACCATGATCCCTAGGTCTTTTTCCCCTATTGAGGCCTCCAGCGCCTCCTCTCCCAGGGTGTACCTGTGTTTAGGGTTTCCCCGACCAAGATGCAACACCTTGAACTTGGTGATATTGAAATTTAATTTCCATGTGTGAGCCCAGCTTTCCAGGGTGTCCAGGTCCCCTTGCAGGGCCAACCTCCCCTCTTCTCCCTCAACTACTGCTCCCATCTTGAAGTCATCTGCGAAGAGACTCATTTCACACCCTATACCCTCCCTGATGTCCGATATATACGCATTAAACAGGATCGGACCCAGGACCGACCCTCGGTACCCACTACCAACCTCTCTAGGGTTCGAGAGCTCCCCACAGACCACTACTCTCTGAGTGCGTCCAGCTAGCCAGTTTTCAATCCATCTGACCATCAAAGGGCCTACTCCTAACCCCATCAGTTTCTCCACCAGACCATTGTGGGGGACAGAGTCAAACGCCTTGCTGAAGTCCAAGAATAATACATCCACAGGCTTACCCCTGTCCAGTTCTGATGTTACCCATTCATAGAACTGGTTGTCAGACTTTTTATAGGAATTTCAGCTGAGGCCCGGGCTTCATCCAGAGCACAACTTGTTGAGTAACATTGCTGAGGATGCAATAAAGTGCTCGAGGTTGTACATACAGAAAGACAAAGTGCAAGTGCAAAACATGTAGCCCAGTGAGCGAGTATCGCAGATGAACTATAATTATAGTTGGGTAGCATAGGATTGAGTCCTTTGATATGATTTTTACTTTAAAAAAATATTTTAATCAATTTTGAACTATAAGCCAATAGTGAAGTGTATGGAGCTGAACCTTGAAAATTTTTCTGTGATATATTAGTGCTGGAAATCCAGAAGTGTAGTACTGTAGAGTTAAAATGCAAAACCAGATAGAGGTCAAAGGTGAAAATCTGCACCAAGTTTTATCATTGGACACTGAACTGCAGCACTATTCACAGACAAAAAAAGCTTTGTAACTACACTGAAAACTTGTAAAAGGTCCACGTACATATTTCTAACAGGCTGAAAAAATGCAGGTTCCCAGACAATGACAGAAGAAGGTGGCCACTTGTCCCAAAACAGGTGCTACTACAAACTTAACAAAATGCACAACCCCAAAAGTAGGGCTACCCAGTAAAATGAGTGTAAAAAAAGAAGACCTATACTCTTTAAGTCATATAAAAAAGCATTTATTCCACTAAAAACTGCTTCAGATACAAATACACAACAGCAGCACCCCTCGTGCACTCCCAGACATACGTTTCACATCACTAACAACGCTTTATTAATGCATGCTATCTGCTTCAGTAAATCATTTAAGTAGTCCCTAATTAAAGGTTCCCAGATAATAGCGCAGCTAACAGCGCAAAAAGCACAGGTGTCTATAGTCTAATAGAGAGGGGAGTATACATGACCACTGACGACTATGCTGTACTGCATGAATAGACAGTACAAATAATGTACGCTTGGAACAGGAAAAAGTGTTCTTGCAGTTCAGTGGTGTATGCAAAATCTCTGCAAACTCCCAAAGGTATACAGCAAAGCACCCAACTGAGTGTCTCAGTCTTGGTAAACAGATGGGCTCCATGTAACTTGCAAGCTCCATCTGCATGGTTGAATATATTGTAGCATGTTGGTTTGGCTCCAAAGGAAGCAAGAAATCTAAATGGTATCCAAATGTCAGAAAAAGAGTCACAATTCACTTACCAGTGATGTTTTACAACTGCACATCTCAGAATCGCTTAGCTTGCTACTCTGATTCTTGATCACAAAAAACAGGGCCAGGTGCAAGACACCTATGACAACAAGCAGTATCGGAGAAACATGAGGGAGGGCTGGCTGAGCTAGGAGGGGGACATAATTTGTAATATTAATAAACAAAATAGATCAGTAGGTAGGTAGACAGACAGACAGGCAGATAGACAGATAGATACAACATAAAAATAGATGGCTTGCTCACTGATGTCACAAAAGCTGGCAGCATGTTTCCATTTGTGGCTGCAGATGTCAAATAAGTCCTATTTTTCTCATATGGAGAATGCAGGTAAATGACTCCTCTCACTAAGCTGGGCATCCTGGATTTTGGGGTGCCCAGAAAAAGTATTTCTGGATATTGTGTTATAAAATAAACACCATACTCTTGCTAAATGGGTCTCATTTATTTAGGTTCAAGTGTAACAAGATGGCAGCCACCACGACATGAAAAAAGTTTTTCCTGTTGTGAGATGTAAGTGGTGAGAAAGCATAAAGCTCTCATGGCATGGAATTGTTCTAGTGGTATCAGATGGTTATCCAAAAAACCCTACAAAGCATGCTCAGAACAACTAAAAAAACAAACTTTAAATCCTTATAACTCTGGAACCATTTAATATTTTTTCACCAAACCTATAAAAGACACTACCTTGGCACAGTCTGCTTCTACCATGAATGTGTTGGGAAAAATTCCATACCATCTAGGCTGTATGTAAGCCCCCCTTCATTGGGGGCTTACTGCTCCAAACTCCTAAGCTGGTAGGAGTTTTGGCACCTTGGAAAGCATCGGTGCTTGCCTGTAGGGGGCAGCTTCAGTTTCTAGAGGGGGCCCCCCAGTCCTAAGCAGATCGGCCTACAGGGGTAGTGCACTGGTCCACTTTGGGCTCTGTGGGAGGGAGTGAGTCAGGCAGTAGTGGTCGTTGGGGTTTCAGGGACGTTCCATCCACCAGGTAGGAGGCCAAGGAGGTGGGAAACCTGTTTGGAGACATCAGAACACCAGAAGGAGGTAGGAGTTGGGAACCCTGAAATCTGCTAAAGTATAGAGCTCTAGGCCAGTTGGGCTGTTGCAGTGGTGGCAGGGCCGCAATAGGGGCCATTGATTGGTGGCAGCAATGGCATGCTCTTTACCTATGTGGCACATGGGCTCAGTTAGTAAAGCTGAAAATAGGATCATGGCCTTGAACTCGATGGGGCCTGCGACGCCCGTGTCTGGGACAGGTCCTGGGATCCACCATGACCATGTCTGGGGTGGATCATTAGGCTGTTAATGGCCGTGGTTCTGTGGAAACTGAAGTGTTTGTTTTGAGCCAATCTGCTCTGGTGGGCAACACTCAAAGTGGAAGTATTGATTAGATCTTGGGCACCTTATAATAGCTGCAGAAGGGAATGAGGCAAAGAATGAATACGTCTGGGAGCAGCCGTAGAGACTAGGCCACTCATCGCCTCGGGGACGGTTCTCCCTGGTGGCACTAGAAGAGTAAATCACTCCCCTACAGAGGAAATAAGGAATGAAAAGGAACTTTTGGGGAGAATGTGTAATGAAAATACAAAGGGTTTCTGTGGAAGAAGCTGGGTACTCACGTAAAGTGTAGGCTCTGTCAGCTAGATCCTAAATTGCTGTGTAAACTGCTGTTTCACTCACTATAAAACTCATGCCTATGTGCTCCCAATGTCCTCTCTCTTGTTTATCCAAGTTTGTTAGCCCCATGAAGCTGTATTTGGAGGTTTGAGAAGTTTAGCTCCTGGGCCCTAAATCATTATGGTGCCCCAGGAAATAAATTTTCTTGGTTTGGTAAATCTGGTGTCCGTTTGGCGGTTACGATGAATACCTCAAATGAATTAACTGTTTTTACTCTGTTTATTCCAAGACTAATCAATTTCTTCATAGTCATTTGAAGGGTTCGTAGTTTAACTCCTTCTTGGTCTTGGGTCCTGGAGCAGTGAGAAAATGAGATCAGAAGCTTTGTTTTCCAGTGTTCCTGCTGAGGGTTGAAAAGTTGGCATCCGGAGGGGTTCGGAGGTGCCCTGCCCATTTGGTGATTACGATGAATACCTTAAATGAATTGACTGTTTTTACTCTATTTATTCCAAGACTAATCAATTTCTTCATAGCCATTTGAAACATAGAAACATAGAAGTTGACAGCAGATAAGGACCGCAAGGCCCATCCAGTCTGCCCATTTCTTTTTCTACCTTATGAATGTGCCATAGGCCTTTGCTCTGTCAATGGCCTATCTATTCATACTCAACTGTATTGCTGCCTTATGCCTATCCCATGCCTGTTTAAAGCCCTGCACTGTATTCATACCCACCACTTCCTGAGGTAGGCCATTCCATGCATCCACCACCCTTTCTGTGAAAAAGAACTTCCTCACATTACCCCTTAATTGGCCTCCCTCTAATCTCATGCTGTGTCCTCTTGTCCTGCTATTTTTCTTATATTGAAACATGTTAGACTCTTTCACCTTGTTAATGCCCTTAAGGTGTTTGAATGTTTCAATCATATCACCTCTCTCCCTCCTTTGCTCTAGGGTATACATACTGAGTTCAGTTAATCTGTCCTCATATGTTTTCTGATGCAGTCCCTGCACCATTTTGGTTGCCCTTCTCTGGACTGCCTCAATTTGGTTAATGTCCTTGTGAAGGTGTGGCCTCCAGTACTGCATGCAATACTCCAGATGGGGCCTAACCAGGGTCTTGTAAAGAGGGATTATTACCTCCCTCTTCCGACTTGTGATACCCCTACTAATACACCCCAACACAATGTTTCCACTGACGAAAATGAATCACTGCATCAATTATAGTTAATAAAAATAAATACAATGGTTTCCACAAAAGTTAATGTTCCTAAACAAACAGTTCTCTTTAAGCTCCATACTGTACCATAAAGAACGAAATTATAATAGAAAACACTTACCAAATGAAAAACAGGCAACTAAAATGATAGGTAAGATGACAAGTCAAGGGATGTGCTCAGTGTTGTCTTAATTGCAGATATTGTGCCCTACTGATTTCCCAAAATAAAACATTAACGTTTTTTTTAACTATAAAGAACCGAAAACTTGTAGGGCAAGAAGGAACATAGACTACACTCATAAATTATCCTCTACAGAAAAACTCTTAGCAAAAGCCAAAAGATTTATACATACTAGAGAGAACCAGAGGAGCAACCCAGCTCTGGTTACCTGCTACATAAGAGAAGCCCTCTTGAGTTATGTTGCTGGGACCTGAGATAATTGGAATTGCTCTATTGTAAACTTAAACAAGTAGAATAGCTCAGAGGCAAATCAAAACTTCAGAATATTCATAGGAATATCTGCATTTATATATTGTACACCAGTGTCTGTACATGTTATATCTTACAGTATGGGACTCTGGGTATGCATATGTCTTCTTATTACCATATGTAACATTTTTTGATTTCTTTCATAATTTAGCAAAATCTCACAGAGCTCAGATGTGCTATATTTCCTTTCAGGCAGTAGAATTTCTGAGGACTTGTGGTTCAGGAAAATTACACTCAGCATTAACACAGTGGCTTGTAGCCTTTCTAAGAAGGTTGAGACATGTGCCATTCAACAACATTGGATGACTGTTGAATCAGAATAGTGAATACAAAGAAGAGTGACATAAATGCTGTAAGGCATCATCCTAAATAAAGCTATTCTGTTTAAAACGTCCCAACTCAGCATGATAAAAAAATTATTGAAGCAAGTGAGAACCTGTTTACGAGATTAAGAACAGGGATCAGCTACCACAGTTAATTGACAGGCAAATAAAAATTGTCATTTTTCTCTTAATTTCAGTTAGTCTTTCCTACTCTTTATAAAAAATGGAAAACCAAAATCTTTTTTTTTGAACAGTGAAGAAACCCCCACAATTGCAGAGCATCAAAAAATATGATAAAACTCATAAATGATCCATTCCAAGGAAATTTTTAGTAAAAGACTAAAGATTTATACATTCTGAAGGGTCTGTAGTTTAACTCCATCTTGGTCTTGGGTCTTGGAGCAGAGAGAAAGTGAGATCAGAAGCTCTGTTTTCCAGTGTTCCTGCTGAGGGTTAAAAAGTTGGCATCTGAGGGGTTCGGAGGCACCCTGCAAGCATAAAGACTTTAAAAGGTAGGTCATCTCCATCTATTACATTTCTATCAAAGACATCTGCATTTTTTCATCATGGAGATGTTCAGGATGGCACTTGTGGTCTGCAGCCCCTTCCCCATTCTTCCACCAGGCACCCCTAGACAGGGGGAAAGGGAGCTTACAGATGTGGGGTCTTATCTGGGATCTTGTTGTGCCCCAGCAGTAGTGAACCACCCCCCCCCCAAAATTTGGGACCCAGGAGGGCTGATGGGATTGGCTGGCCCAGGCCTGAAAAGTTGTGGCACAGTTTGTTTGGACGTGATGCTTGCTGGTGATGTCTAGGCCTGTTTGTTCTCTCGCTGGTGCCTCTGTGGTGGAGGGGTGATCATGTGCTTGCCTTAACCAATTGGTTGGACATTGCTGTACTGTGGGAGGATTGTAGTGAAGTCACCATTTTGTGAAGAGTCATGGGTGAAAGAGAGAGAGAGAGAGTAGCAAAAGCAACAGGTAGAGACTTCAGTAGCTGAGCAGTGGTACTGGGAGACCAGACATTTTGGAGAGAACTCAAGGGAAAGGTGTGGCCTGCATACAGAAATGGGAGATGGCAGGGGGAAGTACACCAAAAGAGGAACCTCAGGCAAGGTTCTAGCCTCCCTGCTCGCATGGTTATGGAATTCGGCAGGGAGAGGGCAGGGGGATGATCACTGTGTTAGACGTGGAAATCATGGAGAAGGAGTTGTAAGACTGCCCTTATGCCACGGAGGCAAGGCCGCTCATCACCCCAGGGATGGTTCTCCCTGGTGTCACTAGAGGAGTAAATCACTCCCCTTCAGAGGAAACAAGGAATGGAAAGGATATTTGGGGGGGAATGTGTAAGGAAAATACAAAGGGTTTCTGTGGAAGAAGCTGGGTACTCACGTAAATTGTAGGCTCTGTCAGCTAGATCCTAAATTGCTGTGAAAACTGCTGTTTCGCTGAGTGTAAAACTCATGTCTGAGTGCTGTCAATGTCCTCTCTCTTGTTTATCCAAGTTTGTTACAGTTGCCCCATGGAGCTGTATTTGGAGGTTCAAGAAGTTTAGCTCCTGGGCCCTAAATCTTTATGATGCCCCAGGAAATAAATGTTCTTGGTTTGGTAAATCTGTTATCCGTTTGGTGATTATGATGAATACCTCAAATGTATTAACTGTTTTACTCTGTTTATTCCAAGACTAATCAATTTCTTCATAGTCATTTGAAGGGTTCATTGTTTAACTCCTTCTTGGTCTTGGGTCCTGAGCAGTGAGAAAATGAGAACAGAAGCTTTGTTTTCCAGTGTTCCTGCTGAGGGTTGAAAAGTTGGCATCCGGAGGGGTTCAGAGGTGCCCTGCAAGCATGAAGACTTTGAAAGGTAGGGCGTCTCCATCCATTACAGTTCTATCAGAGATGTCTGCATTTTTTCATCGTGGAGATGTTCAGGATGGCACTTGTGGTCTGTGGCCCCCTTCCCCATTCTTCCACCATGTACCCCTAGACAGGGGGAAGGGAGGCTCACATGTATGTGAGAGCAAATCCAAAAACCCATGTTAAGTATAAGAAACAAATTGGTTATGTACAGGAAAGTGAACATATGTGGATCTCAGAAACCACACAAGCTGCCATCATGTAACTTTTCACATATTGAGATATTGCCAATTAGATAATGCATGCCAAATTTCAGACAATTTCATCAAACGACACCAAAGATATTAAGGTGTAAAGTTAAGGCTTTACCATAGAATCTGTCGGGCAACCCTAACTGTACTGGATTTATAGCCTTTGCACAAAACTGCATTAATGCACCAGTTAGGGATCAACTGAATGCAGCAATAAGTAGGGAAATATGGTGTTTGGGTCTCCAGAGTCTTGGCGAATCAAGGGTGGAATCTTCCTTGGGAATGTCAACCCTAATGCTTCTCCCTCCCCCTAGGCGCATAGCCTCCAGTGCAAAGTATAAGATACAGCTCCAAGCTAATGCCCCATAATGATACACTCTTCAATGGTAGAGAAGTATGTCTCACTGTCAGCTAGATCCTAAATTGCTGTGAAAACTATTGCCAATAAATTCTATTGTAGCTTTCTTCACACAGGGTCCTGTTAGATCAGCCTGCCCTGCTGTCCCATATGAGGACACTCACTGATATCATGACAGACAAGGGAAAATGTATTATGCACTAATGGTATTATTAATGTACTGATATTTTGTTCTATATTAGGGCCAATTCAGGATTCTCCAGTTCAACCAAATGCCTGATGAGTTAGCCAGAAATGTATATTATTGTCCTAGAAGGACATCTAACAACATATGTGAAATAAGCAGCCTAACATGACATAATTATATAATATAATAATATTCTGTGGTCTGTAGTGCCGCCTATGTTCCGAAGTCAGTATGCATAGCCTAGCAAAATCTATGAGAAGAACCCTATTGTTCTTCTAAGTTAGTTAGTCAGCAAACAACTGTAACTGATACAAAAAGTATTCATCCCGGGTGCTAGATGCCCATATATTGTCCAATGGAACACCGAGTACAGAAACAGACTGACATCTATAAGTGTCTTACTCCAGCAATGAGATGTTTCTTATCTGCAGTATATAATCTTAGTACACGGCCATACTTCTTTGGGATCCCTGGAAGCACCCAGCTTCCACACCTGGTGCATGACTGTTTCTATGTTCTAGTTGGTAAGATTTTATCTCATGCTTCTATCTTTTGTACTATTATTAAGGAGAAATAAATTAATTTTCTGCACATCTGTGTTGATGGTGTTTTACAGTCACGTTTATCTCCTGCAGAATCTTACATTCCTGTGGGCAGATCGGTGAGGGACCTTTTTCTTTTTTCCTCTGGTTATTTTAAAAACAAAAGACAATTAGGGACTGATTTATCTTTTTCAGATTGGGGATCTAACACTGGGGCTCGGCCACCCCAGTATCAGATTTCACAGTATGGTTGCACTGGGGTGAGTACCCTGGTGTTGCCTCAGTGCATGTGGGGGTGTATGAAATCTGGCAGGGAGGGGATTGGACAAGTGGTACCAGGGTTGGACACCCCTGTCTTCTTTTATTATCGTATTGAGTGTGAATCTAGGAATCAAAGCAAAGAAGGGCTGGCTGAGCTGGAAGGGGGAAGCGATAGATAGATTAGATAGATACCCAGATGAGAGAGAGAGACAGCAACATCACCAGCTCACTGCTGGCACACAAGCCAGCAGCACATTTCCATCTAGAGCTACAGATGTCAAGAAAGTCCCACAGTTCTCATACAAAGAACACGGGTGGATGGCTCCACTCTCTAAGCTGGGCAGCATGGATTTTGGGGTGCCCGGAAAAGGTATTTCTGGTCATATTTAAAAAAAAAAAAACTATCAGAATTTAGCTAAATGGTTCCTCTTTAGCTAGGTTCAGGTATTTGTTTTGTAAAAATAAATGATTTTAATGTATTTTGCTTGTTTTTTTAGGTTTGGGGAAGAACACGAGATGGTGGTCGTCACAACATGATTTTTTTTTTTGTATTGTTAGAAGCAAGTGGTGAGAAAGCAAAAAGCTCCCATCAGAGGGTTAGCCAAAAGGAAAAAAAAAACTTTAAATCTTTATAACTCTGGAAACAATGAATATGTTTTCTTGAAACCTTTGACAGGTATTGCCTTGGCATAGGCAGCTTCTACCCTGAAGGTTTCAGAAAAAAATTCTGTTCTGTTTAGGCTGTAAAAATATTGTTTTTGAATATAAAAAAATAGATCTTTACAGGAAAACAACATACAGTATGCGTATCTCAGAAACCACACAAGCTGCCATCAAGGAACTTTGAATATATTTAGACCTTGCCTCCTAGAAAATGTCATGGCAAATGTCGGGCAATTTCATCTAACAGCAATAAAACTATTAAGGTGCAAAGTTAGGGGTTTAACATAGAACCTGTTGGACAACCCTTACTGTAACTGGTATGAACATATGAAAATTGCCAGCAGAAAAAGGCCACCTGGTCTATCGAGCCTGCTCAAGTTTGTAGCTAGCTCCCCTATATAGTAGCTGCCCTTCCCCTTCCCCCATTACCCTCCCCTTTGCCATGTCCCACCCCTTCTTGAAGCATTCTACTGTGTTACATGCCACTACCTCTGCTGGTAGCGCGTTCCACTCTGCCACCACCCTTTCCATAAAGAAATGCCTCCTCACCTCCCTCCTGAATCTTCACCCCTCCAATCTCATGTCATGGCCCCTAGTGTCTCTCCCCACCCTCCTCCTGAATGGCCCTCTGTGTCTGCCCTGATTATCCCTTTCATGTTTTTGAGGGTCTCAATCATGTCCCCCATGTTCCTCCTTTCCTCCAGTGAGAACATGTTTAACTCCCACAGTCTGACCTCATATTGCAATTCCCCCAGACTCTGCATCATTTTTGTTGCCCTACGTTGTACCAGTACTCCAGGTGGGGCCTTACCAACGATCTGTATAATGGCAGAATCATCTCCCTTCTTCTCAAGGTTATGTTCCTTGCAATGCATCCCAACATTTTGTTGGCCATTGTTGCTGCCTTCCTGCATTGCACAGAATTGTTCATTGCTCCCGTGATGAGCACCCCCAGATCCTTCTCCTCCTCTTTTACTTCTAGTCGCACACCCCCCCAAATGGTAGCCTCTCCTCGGATTCTTTATTCTGAAGTGCAGCACCTTGCATTTTTTTGCATTGAACCCAAGTTGCCAGTTGTCAGACCATGCCTCAAGCCTTGCCAGATCCTTCTGTAGCCTCTGCCACCCCCTTGGTCATCCACCACCACCCCCATCTTGGTGTCATCTGCAAATAGGCTGATTTTGCTGCTGATGCCCTCCAAGATGTCTGAAATAAATATGCCAAACAGCACTGGGCCCAACATTGACCCCTGTGGAACCCCACTTGTCACAGGCTTAGGGGATGAGAATTCCCCTCCTACCACCACCCTCTACTGCCTATCCTGTAGCCAGTTCTCCACCCACCTCACCAGTTTTGCTCTCACCCCATGGCCCATAGGTTACTTCCAAGTTTCCCATGTGGCATTGAATCGAAGGCCTTACTGAAGTCTAGGTACAGGACATCCACCGCATGACTCTCGTCAATTTGCCTAGTCTCCCAGTCATTGTATTCCACTAGGTTGGTCTGGCATGATTTGCCCTTGATGACGCCATGCTGCCTCCTATCCTGCACCATGCTGACCTCCAGTAGTGCCACCAGCCTCTCCTTTAAGATGGTTTCCATTAGCTTCCCCACTATGGACATTAGGCTTAGTGGCCTATAGTTTCCCTGGTTCACCCTTGGATCCACTCTTGTGGAGGGAAACCACGTGAGCCAGTTTCCAATCCTGCGGCACACATCCTATGTCTAGAGATGTATTAAATAAGCCTGCCAAGGGGCCTGCCAGGACCTCTGCCAACTTCTTCAGTATCCTTGGATGCATCCATCCGGTCCTGGTGCCTTGTCTACCCTCAATGCCCTTAACCCCTCCAGCACCCTCCCCACTGTGATTTCTCTGTCCGTCACCCCCCCATTCATTTCTATTCTCCCTCCTACTATGGGTACCACCTCCCCCCTTCTCCTTAGTAAAGACTAAACAGAAGTTGTCTTTAAGCACTTCTGCCTTTTGGCCCCTTCTTCCACCCATTCCCCTTCCTTCTTAGAGCTTCTTTTCTCCCTGATACACCTACAGAAGTCTTTCTCCCTTTTTTTATGCCTTGCACCAGCCTGAGTTCCCTTGATGCCTTGGCTGCCCTTACCTCCCTTGTCACTTCCTTCACTTCTTTCAGTTACACCTCTCTATCCTCCTCTCTCCCCAATTTTCTGCATCTTCTATATGCTGCCCTTTCCTCCTCACCCTGTCTAACACCCCTTTTGCTTATCCAGCTGGGTTTCTTCCCCCTAACCCTTTTAGTCTGGGCTCTGCAGCAGGTTTTTGTTGCCTCCACTAACCCTGTTTTATCAGTTCCCACCTTTGCTGTGTGCCCATATTTGGTTGAATTTTGTCCAGGAACCCCTGTACCACTTCCCCCATCCTCTTAAAGTTGGCATTCCTGAAATCCAGCACCCTTGTGCCAGATGTCCTCCTCTCTTTAGCCATCTGAAACTGGAACCATACTGTCCGGTGGTCACTCCCCCCTCAGTGGTTCCTCAACCCTCACGTCCCTCACCCATTCCCCATTTGTCAGTACGAGGTCAAGAGTGTTCCTTTCCCTAGTTGGTTTACTGACCAACTGTACCAGAAAGTTATCCTGGAATGCATCCAGCATTACCTACTCCCTTCTGCACTTTGTAGTAGGTGTTTCCCACTCCACCACTGGCAGGTTGAAATCCCCTGCTATCACCACTCCCCCCTTCCCACAGTTCCTCCTGATCTGCTCCGCCAGTACCCTGTCCTTCCCTTCAGATTGGGAGGGTGGCCTGAACACCACCCCCAACCTTAATGACCTATTTTTGGGCTCCTGGAGTTGCACCCACAGAGCCTCTGTATCTCCCTCCTCTCCTTCCTCCCTTACACGTTAATCCTTCCCTTACATACAGCGCCACCCCCCCTTCTCCCTAACCTTTTGGTGTAATCTGTACCCTGGAACTTCTAGGTTCCAGCCATGGTTTTGGGTGGCCCATGTCTCAGTTATATCCGCCAAGTCCACTCCCCCCTCCACCATGACAGCCTGTAGTTCCACCCTCTTATTCCCCAGACTCTGAGCATTCAATGTTACCACCCTCCAACCCTTCTCTCTAACTTCCCTTCCTCCTCGCCTTATGTTCACTCCCTTAGTATTTGCCTCTCTCCTTACCTTACTGTTATGGGGGTAAGCCCATTTGGTTTCACTTCTCTAGGCTTCTGAACACCTCTATCCATCTTGCTACCCCCTCTCCTAGTTTAAATACTCCTCAATGTGCTCCCCATCCTTTCCTTCAGTACATTTTTTTCCTTCCTCATTTAGGTGCAGTCTATCTTTTGCATATAGACTGCTGTTCTCCCTGTTCCCCCCACCCTCCTACCAGCCCGTATCCCTTTCCCCAAAACCAGGTTCCTAGCCATTTGTTAAACTCTTCAGTTCTCATTTTCCTTGCTATACTTGCCCTGGGAATGGGAAGTACCTCCAAGAAGGTGACTTGATGTTCTCGCTCTCACGCAGAGGTCCCAGTTCCTCAAAACTCCTCTTCACCACCCCTACCGTCCCATCAGCCAAGTCATTCATCCCCAGGTGTATTATTAGGTGAGGTCTTTCCCTCCCCCGCTGGTATCCCTTAGCACCGATTGCCCCACCCTTTCCACCTTCATTCCTGGCATCACTTCCACTCAAATTCTACTGTACCTCTTCCCTTTGCTGTCCCACCTGACCCCTCTTAGTATCGAGCCTCCTAAGACTAAGACACCTCCTTCTCCCCTCCCTCCTTCCTCTCTGGTGCTAGCATACCTGTATAATATATATATATATATATATATATATATATATATATATATATATGTGGGCTGGCAGTATAGCCTACAGGTTAGAGAATGAGCTGTGAATGAGCTTGTTACATCCAGCAGACCTGGGGTTTGATTCTCATAACCTCCACTTGCGTACTGCGCGACTCTGAGCAAGTCATTTAACCACCCCAATGCTCCCAGGTCACTCCTGAAAACAGGCACTTGTGTCTAGTGGGCCTTACCCAGTTACCAAAAGTATAAAATAGATAAAAAAAAAAAAGTAATAAAAGATATAAATATATTTATACCACGGGGGTGAGAGCTTTCTCAGTAGGATATCCTGTGTTATTTCCACTGGAGTGAAGATAAATCCTGATGACATCAGCAGAGTGAGGATATTGACATTTATCCACACTCTGCTGATGTTACCAGAGTGAGAATATCTGCACTGCAGCTTGCATTCTAAAGGAAACTGCTTCAGAAAACAGTTTCTCTTTCTCACTGAAGCTGCAGCTTACTCAGTTAGTTTTGCAAAACACTCTCACCTGTGTTCCATTGTGTTTTTAACACCCCTAGCCCATTACTGTGATGATCTCAGCTTCAAAACAACCTGAATTCTAAATGAAACTCTTTTACAAAGCAGTTTCTGTCTCTAACTGCTACCTGCAGTAGTTTGTCTTTCTCACTGAGCCTCTGACTCACTCAATTAAATCTGCAAAACACACTCACCTGTGTTTCTAACTCCCAGTCCATTCAGAACACACACACACACAATGACAGCACACACATAATGAGCAGGAAACACACAGAAACAGAAAAAATGTTCCTAAAGCCCTCACCTCTGTGATATAAATCACACACATGATGGGAAGATCATGGGATATGGAAAATATTCTCAGTCCTGCAGAGTGAGCAGTGCATTCTCACTCCACAGGAGTGGGAATATTTTCCATACCCTACTCCTGCCCATCATGTATCCCCTATATATATAGTATATATGTAGTTCACTAATCAATTAAATTACTATATTCCAAATAATTGGGGGAGGGTGGTGTAGCTTCAGCTATGGCAGAACTCAGCACAAGTATAGAAACATGAAAGAAATGTGATGTAAACAAAATAGCTTAGAAACATAGAAGCATAGACAATGATGGGAGAAAAAAAAATACTGCTCCATCCTGTCTGCCCATAAACTCTAGCAGACCCGGGACCTATTGTCCATACAGGGTTCTAGTCCAAACTATCCACCCCTATGCTCTCCACTCTGTCGTTATCACCCTGAGCAACCACTAAACCCTTCACTCTGTCCCAGCTGCGTTTGTTCCATGGCTCCACCTCCCTTTCTGTAAAATAAAACATTCTCACTTCCATCTTGAATTCCCTTCCCCCACTGTTAGTTTCCATTCATGCCTTCGTGTTCATGATCCACTACTTATGCTAAATAGTTCCTCGCAGTTTACTTTGTTCATTCTTTTCAAGAACTTGAATGTCTCTATCATATCTCCCCCCTCTCGTCTGGCTTCCAGTGAGTTCATGTTCAGTGCCTTGAGACGATCCTCATAAGATCTACCCTGCTGGCCCTGAATCATTTTGGTCACCCTATGTTGCATTGTCTCCAGCCTGAACTTATCTTTCCTTAGGTGAGAACACCAGAAGTAGGCACAGTACTCCGGGTGGGGCCTCACCAGTGATCTGTACAGAGGTAGTAATACCTCCTTCCTTCTGTTGTCAATACCCCTTCCAATACACCCCAGAATTGTGTTTGCCTTACTGTAGGTCTTGTTACACTGGTTTGATTGTTTTAGGGAATCACTGATCATGACTCCTGTGTTTCTTTCCTTAGAGGTCATGAACAGATTTACCCTCTCCCCCATCCAGTACTCCATCCAGTACTCTGTCTTTGGGTTCTTGTTCCCTACAGTTATAGCCATAGATACTGTTACGTTCAGCTATTTCCAGATATTTTTGCAATATATCTAAAGAGATTCTCTCTTGTGGCTCACAGTGGTACTACAGGCAGGCAGGGAATTTCTCTAGAAATATCACAGAAGTTCTGGAAACATCTGGTCATGTCTATGGCAGCAACAGTATTTGCATCACCTTGCACTTTTTGGCACTGACTTTCAACTGCCAAACCTTTGACCACTTCTCTAGTTTTTACAAGTCTCTGCATCTCCCTAGCCCCCTCCTCACTGTCTACCATGCACAGACCTTAGTGTTGTCAGTGGAGAGACACATCTTGCCCTGGATTCCTTCTCCCATGCCATTAATGAACATATTGATAATAACTGGACCCAGGATCTATTCTTGTGACACCCCACTAGTGACCTCCCTCCCTTCTGATTTGGCTCCATAAACCAAAACCCTCTGCTGTCTCCAGGGCTCCAGATAAGATTTTTTGGGGATGAGTACTGTACTCCTCATTTTGAAAGTGAGGTGAGTAAAACCAAATTCAGATGCATACAAATGTCTGGACAGAGTGGAGTGAGGAGTACATTTTTAAAAACAATGTAGTTTTTTTCCAGGTAAAATATGATCAGGTGCCAACAATGCTCCAGATATTGTTGGCAGGTAGGAATAATTTACCCACCAGTTTTAAAATACAGTGAGTAAAAAAATAATTTGGGATGTGTACAAGTGCTGTAAATCTAGAAAAAAAACTGCTCCTTTTGAATCACCAGTTATGGTACGAAGCACTATTCTGTGGAATGTGGAGCATTTACAAATGTTGAGTGAGTAGTGGTACTTATGAAAAAAAATTCTGAAGAGTATTTCCTAAAATTAGGTGAGTAAAACAGGTCAGTATTCACCTTATCTGGAGCCCTGGCTGTCTCTCTTCCAACCAGTTTCTCACCCTTCTGTGTCTCTCACTGCACCCAGATACTCCAGCTTCTTCAGCAACTTTCTATGAAGCACTGAGTTGAAAGCTTTGCTGAAATCAAAGTAGAGTAAATCCATATCATGGCCCTTATCCACTACCCTCATTACCTAGTCAAAGAATACTATCAGGTTGGTCTGACAAGACTTTCCTGCCATGAACCAGTGCTGTTTACTATCTTGGAATCCATGCATCTCCAGGTAGTTTACAAGGACCTCTATGACTAGTCTCCATCAGTTTACCCACAATACTACATCTGCTACCCTCCAGTCTTTTGGAACTACTACTGTCTGAACTGAGCTATTGAATAGCCCCGCCAGACATTCAGTTAGTTTTTTTGCCAGTTCCTTGAGCACACTCCGATGCATCCCATCTGGCCCCAGAGCCTTATTTATCCTAAGGGCTGCTAGCCCTTTCCAAACTGTTTCACTGGTAAATACTTGCTGCTTCATCTCATGGACCCTCCTTACAGCTGCCTTAATGCCACTCTGTGGCAGAGGCCCTCTGTCTTTCCATGTGAATTCAGAGCAAAAGTAGTCGTCAAGAATAACTGCTTTCTGCCCTTTCATCTCAATTACCCAGCCCCCCCCATTAGCCTAATAATTCCTTCTCCCCTTCTTTCTTTTTTCCCTAATATATCTAAAGAGTTGTTTTTCTCCACCATTGACTGCCTCTGCAATACGTAGCTCTGTGCATGCCTTTGCTTCTCTGATTGCCCTTTTGGTTTCCTTTGTTCTGATTTGGTACTCTACCCATTCTTCCTTCCCTGGTTTTTCCTTGTACCTGGTGAAGGCCTTCTTTTTGTCTCTCACGGATTCCCTGACCTTTCCTGAGAACCATACTGGTCTCTTGTACCTGTTTCTTTTGATTACCGTTCTCATGTAAGACTTTGTTGTCTTGAGAATTTATTTTATTTATTTATTGTTTACCGGGTGGGTGCACTGATGCAGTGGACTGTTTTCAGGCATGACCTGGGCCATAAAGATGACACATAAAACGTACAATACATTTACATTAATGTAGTAGAAAAAGTTACGCATGATAAAAGCAAGCTGGAAATACATGGAATGCTTCAAGTATGTGACAATACAGAATGGGTGCGAGCAATACATTAGAATATATGATACACAGCTGGAATACAATGCAGTTGACCCCCTTGATTGCCCCCCACCTTTCCTCTACATCCATGATGCTGTCCACTCTGACTAACTTGTCCCAAACCAGCTCCCTCCTCCGATAGAAGTCTGCCCTTCTTAAATCTGGGACTTCAACCTTTGATGAGGGCTTACTTGTCCCAAGGCCCAGGTTGAACCATATAGAGTTCTGTTCGCTGGACCCTAGTGGCTACCCTACCCAAACTCTTCCTACCACTTTCAAGCTGGTGATCACCACATTGAGCATAGCAGCCTGCCTCATGGGTTCCTTAACTACCTGTACTAGCAGGCAGTCCAGCAATGTATCCAGTAGTAGCATGAATGTTTTCATAATAAAGAAATACTATTATTTTAAATATTAGTTGGTGGATCAATAATAAAATATTTCCTCAAAAAGGATTCAGATGGGGGCTGTAACTCACTGTGGCAGGAGTGGTGGAGGGTTGTAGGATTGTGGCTCATCAAACTACAGCACTTTCTCTGACTGGTGGCTTGTGGTTGTTCAAGCTTTTTTTTACATCCTGGATGGACTGGGTTTCCTACCATATTACCGTATTGTTGTGTTTCACAGTCCTATACACATAAGTAACTGTTGTCTGGCACAGCCAACAAATGTTTTTTGCTATAAAACGTCTGTTGAAAAATTATTTTTGCTGCCTACACAGATACAGTAACTATGATTGTTGTCTGGCATGGCCAGAAAATATGTTTAATTTGAAGAGTATGATTACTGAGTTTTCAAAAGACAGGACATACTCTACCATACGTTACATGAGTGTGGGTTACAGAAGCACACGTATCATAGCTGCAAATTCCCAGCCACAGTTAATTCAGATGTGGCTTTGGTTTCTTGTTGTTTATGTTAACCAATTTACATATAGAACTCAATTTCTTGGGCATAACACACTTTGAGATGATAACTTTGACAAAGTGATACACAGTAAGTTAGTATGTACAGTGTGTGGAGTTAGATAAGATAGTATTGTCTTTTCCAGGCTCTTTCCCTCAGACAGGTGCTATTGTCATGCATGCCTTGAGTAGCTTGACATAAAGGAGTTACCATTAAACAACAACTGAGTGTATCAGGGCAGCACAGGGTGGTGGGCTTGAGTCCACGTGTGGGCCCCAGACCCTTTCATATATGTCCCCTCTATCTCTGAGTGTGCAAAGTGAGCCTTTCTAAGTGAAGCCCCTTAAAAATAAGTTCCTCCCATTGTGTGATAGTAGGGGGTTATTTGGTACACCCACATGTTCTGGATACAATGCCTGGCCAGGACCAACAATAATCTAAGGCTCCTATTGTACAACAGTAAATCATCATCATCCTCTTGGTCCTCTACATCAAGGAGCAGGGCCTGAGGAGTGACTGCTATGTGGCATTTGTGCATCTGTCCCATGGCAGCCAATACTGATTGCCAAAATGGCTGCAGCTTCTGAAAAGACCAAAAGTAATGGTAATAAGTGCGTCAGTCTGTATGACACCTGCCACAGATGGGATAGACTGCCGGGTGGAATTTCTATACTATGGTATCCGAGGAGGTTGGTAGAGGTGATTTAAGAACTTATACTGTGCCTTCTTGAACTTATTGTAGATAAAGAGGCCCATATGAGAGGAACATATAGTCTGCCACACCTTTTCTGGTATCTGGCAGGCCATGCCTGTGTCCCACTTCATTCAAACTTTCAGTTGGGGTCTGTGCACAAAAGCCTGTTTAGTTGTACTACAGTGGAAATAATTTGCTTGGGGCCTTGATGTTTTCTTAAAATTATTTGCTCCAGAACTCTTGTGTTTGCCTCTATTGAGTCCTTTCTGTTGAGACCTCTTATGTAATATCTCTGTCACAGGTAAAAATATAAATGGTTATTTGGGACACCTCACAGCTGTTTTACCTCCTCGAATGATTGGATCCCTGCCCCTGTTACCATATCCCCCAGAAACTGGATCCCTCTACTTAGCCAAGCATGGATCACCCCTTTCTCTAGGCCCAAAAGAAATCCAGGAGTGTCCACCACCAGGGCCAGCAGAGTATTTTATGCCCCTCCCTTCCTCTCTCTGCACAGAAACTAACAGACCAGAAGTGTCCACTCCAAAAGTAGGTTTCTGTTCTTAAAGTGATTTAGTCACATTCTGCAAATGCCAGTTTCACATAGTATGCATTGCCACCCATGCTTCAGATGTTGAAGCTGCAATTTGTTTTGTAAGAAAAATCTGTCAAAGTTATATTTTTGCATGTTTTTGTTTCTGCCAACCCTCCAGTTTTCTGTGTGTAGCCACACCTCCAGAAAGATGGCATGCAGGGGAACTGTCAATGTTTTACATACAGCAACAAGAAATTCTAGGTAAATTAGAAAGTTGACTTAAATGTGCATTACTCAGAGGTGCAGTCCTTTATTTTGGTAGTGGGGACTGCAGAATAGCACCTAAAATGTAGACATACTGTATAACGTAATTCTAAAGAAACATGAAGAAGCTAAGTGCATGCACACATGGGCAGACTAGGAGCGCAGTAGGCCCTTATCTGCTGTCAACATCTATGTATCTATGTGTGTGTATATATATATATATATATATATATATATATATATATATATATATATATGAAGCAAGGCATTGTGGGTAAAGTGCATAGCTGATTTTTCTGTCTCCCTTATCATAGTGCAGTCTCTTATGTCTGTGGTGTTTACAGCAGTACAGTCTGTAGAAAAGTTTCTGGAAAACAGTTTTTGTGATACAGATAGGCCAAAAAGATAATTTGGCAGTCTGTGTAGATGTTGTTTGACTTTTACTGAAGTGACAGGTCTGAAGTGGCAGCTCGTGTCAGAATGTGGGAGTGTGCTGATATTTTCCTATGTTTATGTTATAGGACCTAAATGACTATAAGTAGTTTAGGAGTGTAATTATGGGTCAGACTACTTTTCTTTTTCTTTGGTGTCCAGCTTCTGCTATGAGTCCAAAATTGTGAAAGAAAAAGGATGTCTGCAATACCAAGACTGACCAACAGATGACTCTGTTTCAACACAGTGCTTAAAAACTTTGTTTCCCTTGCATGATATCATGGTTGGGGGTTGCAGCACTCAGAAAAAAGGGGCAGGGTTATGTAAATGAAGCAGAGCACAGAAATAAAATCATTTTTTTCATGGAAAACAGCACTTTTTGGCAGTTTGAATGGTAGAGGATTGATTCACAACTCCTACAGGTTACTACTCCCATTTGCTATGGCAAACATGACAAAATCACTTTAAGTACCCTTTATCTAGACAGGCCACCTTCTGCTAAATAAACATGTGGTGTTACTGGGTGGCTATCACCTTTTAGGTCATACCACTGGTCTCTGTCAGACTATGCTATCCAGTTATGTATATACAGTGCAGCCTACTTATAAGAACATCCTATTTGCCACAAAAAAATGTTCTATTAAGCGGGCTGTTCTTATATACGGGCTTCAATGTTAAACTGAAATTTCACACTACGGCCACTGGGTGGTGTTATTTGATAATGGAATAGATCGCTGTCAGACAGGAATCGGTGTAGCAAATGATTTATTATTTAAAATCCTGTAATGAATAAGTAGCTACAGTACATCACTGTGAAAGAATTATGCTTTAAAATGTTTTAATCATGATTTAAAATAGTTTGTAATTTTCTGTCGCTGTGAATTTCTCAATGACAGTTCGTCTTTGTATGCATCTTTGCTGGTTCTCTTACGTTTGCAGTTGCAGTTCAGACCACACTCAGAGTCAGCGATAAGTTGTTCCTTGCTGAATAACATTTTTGAAACTGTGCATACATTGGCCATATATTCCCCGGCGATGTCACTTCATTTCACTCCGAGATCTCTCAAGCGGTCGATTATTGTCAGCTTCTGAGCCAAAGTAAGAGCTGTTCTTTGCTTCTGCTTTACTGGGGTCTCCATACTGCAGCCATCACTGTTAGTGTTCAAGTTAGCTAACGCATTTAAATGGTTCTAACTGCTTTTAACAAGCTGCACTCCACAGGCAATGATGGTCAAATAACACCTGGCCGCATACCAGGAAGGTGATAATTGCTGCATCCAAGTTGTGACAGTGTGGGCTATCAATGTAACACTGCTTCCCACAGTCAGTAGCAGCAGTCAGTTGAAAAAAAAACTGTTCCTTTATCTGATCTGAGTGTTACTATAAATGGGCTTTAAGCCCATAGAAATGCATTGTAAAAAATCGGGACATCTGGCACATATTCTTATAACTGGAATGTTCCCTTATCCGATGTTCTTATAAGTGGGCTCCACTGTATCTGGTTTGGGCAGTCAGATGGTAATGGTGCAGGTCTGGAATTTTATTTAATTTTAATTTTATTTTAATATATTTGGAGAGTACTGTTGAGCACAGGTACTCATTTACAAAGGTTCCATGTCAAAGCATAGTTACAGACAGAACAAAGAATAATTAAAGCAATTTAAATGGAATGTAGTCAGTACAAACACAACTTGTCATAGGGTGAGTAGGGTATGATTAACCCAACAGTTACTCTACTATGTGGGGTTATAGGACCTTCAATGCATGATTTTGGATTATTGGTGACAAATGCAGTTGGAGTTGGGGGAGATGGCTGTACAAAAAGCTTTTTTTAAATTGGATAATGTTGCCAACCTAGTGGTGCAGAGGGCTGAAGTGCTGGTGCCTTACCTCTTACCATGCCAATGACACGGGGTTGGGAGCGACCTTGGGTATCGGTGGGTTGGCCGGGGGGAGGAGAATCGAGCATACCATGGATGGCTCTCCTCCTCTGGAGAGGGTGGGAGGAGACAACCACTGGGCTACTGGCTCCTGGTGGCAGCCAGGGGCTGGTGCAGGCTCGGGGGGGCACAAGTATGGGTCGATGCAGGCAGATGTTGGACGTGTAGCATGCAGAACACATGCGGCAGTGTCCCTGATGCCATTGCATGCCTGCGCTATGGGGAATCATGAGGTCCAAGAAAAAGAATCCTCCAGTGCACACATCAATCAATTTTTAATCAATTTTTTATTTATAAAAAGGTACCTTTCCAAAACCAAGGCACCTGTACAATAAAATAAAACAAATAAAGTAAAATTACATACATTATATAAATTCCAATAAATATAAAACCACATAAAAACACTTCAATTACCAAAAACCAGATCAAAAAGATAAGTTTTTAATGCAGTTTTAAAACTCTGGACGGTCAGGCAATCTCGTACCCGATGAGGTAGAGAGTTCCACAGGGATGGAGCAGCAAAGCTGAATGCCCTTGCTCCCGATGTCTGCAAACGTACCTTGGGAACCTCTAGCAACCCCTCATCGGTGGATTGGAGAGGACGGGAGGGACAGTACGGAAAAAGGAGATCTTTCAGATAGCTCGGTCCCTGGTCATGTAGGGCCTTATAGGTTAACAAAGCAACCTTAAAGGTGATCCGCCACTTAATCGGGAGCCAGTGCAGATCACGGAGCACAGGCATTATATGACTGGCTCTTGAAGCACCAGTCAACAGCCTGGCAGCCGCATTCTGCACCAGCTGTAAGTGGCGGATATCAACCCCCGACAGCCCTAGGTAAAGGGCAATGCAGTAGTCAAGGCAAGAGGTAACAAAGGCATGAACCAACGTTGGAAGATCATCGGGAGGAACCAGATATTTCACCTGGGCGATATTTCTCAGATGGTAGAAAGAGGTTTTAACAACTGCTGACACCTGTGATTTCAAAATCAGACAGTTATCAAACATAATGCCCAGGTTCCGTACTTGGTCTGAGGTAGCTAGCTGGACACCTCCGAGCCACAAGCCCGAAGGTGAACCTGCCAACACACCCACCTCTTGACAACTCGGGTTCACAACCAACACCTCAGTTTTTTCAGGGTTCAACCTTAGCCAGCTCATATTCATCCAGGCCTGGATTTCAGCCAGACAGCTATTGAGCTGGGAACTGGAAAAAGGGGGTAGGATGGTGCAACTGTGAACAATGTGCTTCCAAAGGAGAATGGCTAGTGAATGGCAAGACTGAGTGGAGTGAATTTCAAGGAGGGAATTTCAGGTATTAGAGAATTTGAAGGAAAAAGCGGTGCGACCTGATGAGGTGCACCGAGGAGAGAGGGCAAGGGTACGATGAGTGGAACTGTGGAGGGTATAGGAGGAGGGAGGGGGGGAGAGATAGGAGGGAGGCTAAGTATGGAGGGAGAGATCTGAGTCAGAACTTCCCAACTAGATTGGCGCAGTGTTGAAGTCATCTGGTATGAAGAGAGGAAAAGGAGAGCGAGGTATAAAGATCTCAGTGGTGAGCAAGTGGAAGGCAACCCAGTATGAAGTGACAGAAGGAATTGAAGAGGGTGTCCAGTCTGGAGAGGGTGGATTTAGGGGCAGAACAATATACTGTGTCCCCGAAATCGAGGACGGGGAGAATCACTTTTGGACGATTTCTCCCCGGGCTTGCAGTGTCAGGCAACTGTAGTGCCTGGTACAGAGCACCGAGCTTAGGGAGTAGTTTTTTGTGGATGGCGTCAATGTGAGCCCCAAAGTCGAGGGACTTGTCTCGCCATAACTCAAGGTACTTAAAGGTGGGAACATCATCCAATATAGTACCAGAGAGGGTGTTGAAGGTAGGGGTGGTGACAAGTCTGGACAGCTTTTGTTTGGAGCCAAAGGTCATGGAGACCATTTTTTTTTACATTCACAGAGAGTTGGTTGGCACTGAACCAGCTCTGGATGTTGTTAAAGTCCTGCTGAAGACTGGTGGCCACTTCAGAGGGGGAGGTTCTGGAAGAGAATAAGACCATGTTGTCTGCATACATGTGGATGCTTGAGGAAATGCAGGCATTAGGAAGGTCATTTAGGAAGATGGAAAACAGCATTTGTCCGAGTACTGTACATTGGAGGACACCAGTGTTGATGGGAAGGGGAGGAGAGATAGAGTTACCAATTCTAACCAACTGTGTTCAACCTATGAGGTGGGACTGGAACCACTGGTGGCAGAGACAGAGAGAGAGGCCAGCCAATGACAGCTTGCTCAGGAGGAGGGAGTGGGAGACAGTGTTGAAGGCTTTGGCCAGGTCGACAAAGATGGCAGAGGTGATGTGTCCCTGATCCATACCTGTGAGTATGGAGTCAGTGAGCTGAAGGAGGGAGGTGGTGGTAGAGTTGTTTTTACAGAATCCAGACTGGAAAGGGGTGAAAAAGGAAACAGAGTCAAGGAAGGCGGAGAGTTGCTCCAGGGCCCGATGTTCTTGGAGCTTAGCCAGAGTGGGGAGTAAAGAGATTGGACAAAAACTGCCAGGGTTGGAGGTGTCACAACCTTTAGGAAGGGGTATAACGGCAGCTGACTTACAGGCATCAGGGACTGATGTGTGAAAGAAGGATAGGCTCAGGAGAGTAGACAGAGGCTGAGCAATAGAGAAGGCAGAGAGGTGGAGAGGTTTGTGGTCAAGGTCATAAGGGCATTTTCCCTTGCAAGGGTTCAGGGCCAATAAAACACTTAGGGTGTCATTGGATGGTAAAGGCTTGAAGGAGAAGAGTGAAGTGGGGGGGGTTGAGACTGTGAGGTGGGTGGAAGGGATATGTAGGGTCACTGGACGCAAGGGGGGGAAGATAGGCAAGAAAGGAGGAGGCACAGGAAGTGAAATAGTTGTTGAATTCGGCTGCCACAGAGGGGGGTCATCTAATGTGCATGAAACAATTTTTAGGACAGGTGATGGAGATTGGGTTGGTGGGGAAAATAGGGTGTGGATAACCTTCCAGAATTTGGAAGGGTTGTTGATGTTTTCATGGAAGGAAGCTTGGAAGTACTCGACTTTGGTGTGCCGAATGGCTTTGGCGCATGCATTGCAGAGTGTACAGTAGCATTGAAGGACATGGGGGGAGCCAGAAATTTTGAAAGCTGCCCAGGCTTGGTCTCTTGCACTTTGGCATGTGACGAGTTCGGCGGAGACCCATGGAAGGTGATTCCCACGGACCCTTGCATTTCTGAAAGGCACACGTCAGTCCCAGACAGTGAGAAACAGGGAGCTGAAATAGCTCAAGGCAGTATTGACAGAGGAGGCAGTGGAGATAGGTGACCAATCTATGTTGGACAGGTTGTTATGGAGGGAAGACAGATCAAGGGAGTGGAAGGAACAAAAGCTGACAATGACAGGGGTTGATTTAGCACGATGGATTTTACGCACACAGTAAACCATGTAATGATCACTGAGTGCATCGGGGAGTATACCAGAAAGTATGACATGGTGTGGGTGCGATGTCAGTACACAGTCGATAAGGGAATGTTTACCAGATTTGTGACTGAGCCATGTAGGGTCTGTAATGAGTTGCTTTAAGCTGAGTGAAAAGACATGGTTACAGATTTTGGACGGGGTACCAGACTGCCAATTGATACTGATATCCCTGAGAAGGAAGAGTTCACTAGTGGAGGCAAGGAAAGAGATGGAAGAGAGAAGATCACTGATAGAGGAGAGGGAGCTGACAGGGAGGTTAAGGTAGCAGTAGATACCACCTACAAAGGTAGGGTGGAAGAAGGGAAGGGAAATGTTTACTAGAAGCATTTCATAGGCAGAGGGAGAGGTGGTGGAGAGGTAGACTGAGTACTTTAAGGATGTGGATATATACATGGCGACTCCCCCACCGCTGGACTTACAGTCCTGGCAGATGAGGGAGTATCCAGGGATGGAGATTGCCGAGTCAGGATTTTAGAGCTGAGCCATGACTCAGTAAGGGTAAGGACTGAGGGTTTGAGATGTAGCATGAGTTGCTGCAGAAGGTCAATTTTGGGGAGTAGGCTTCTAATGTTTAGGTGTAGAAGCCTAAGACCTTTGGGCAAATGAGGAGGGGAGGGAGGACCGGGGTTGGGTTCGATGTCTCGAGCCATGATAAGCAGAAGTGTTATGAGAGTTCTTGTTAGGATGGCTAGGCATTTTTTTGATGGGAATAAGTCAGCTGGAGGTGGGCTTGGGCCTGTTATAAGAATAGCTGTTATGAAATGTGAGGGCTCGCAGGGAGTCCTGGTGGGTGCTGGGACTATGGAGGACACTGGCAGCAGCGCATCAGGGGAAGTGCACTAAGGGAGGCTCACTGGATGAGGGGAGGGGAGAGGGAGGGGTGCATGTGGGGACAGGTGGAGCAGGAACAGGAGGAAGAGAAGAAGGGGGAGGGATGACAGGGAGAAAAGCAGGGAGAGGCAGGCAAGGACAAGTGGGTACATGATGGGTAGATATTAGAGTGAGTAGGATAGTGACAGAGAGAGGAGGCACATGGAAGAGCAAAAGAGAGAGGAGGAGATATTGGAGTAGGAGTTAGAAGGTATAATTAGGAATGTGTGGAAAAAACAAAGAGTATGGGGTGTGTGGAAGGCACTTGTATGTAATGTAGTGGAAAGCTAGCTTACCAGCTGAGTGGAAAAAAAGCTTATTAGGATGAGGAGGGAGAAATGGTAGTGTGTAGGAGTGCAGTCAGTTGTAGGAACTGAAGGGAACAGTCTGGCTTGTAAGAATAGACAACACTGGGCTGGAACCAATGTGAGAGGTGGTAGGGAAGTAGTGGGACGAGCCTGAGGGCATTTAATAGAGGCTAGGGTAGGGTGTGCGGGAGTGACAAAATACTTAGCTGTATTATGTATTAGACAAGCTGGACAGTCAGCAGCAGAATTTGCACTAATCGAAGCTATGCTGCACAAACACTATTAAACTAAGCTGAGCAGCAGAAACATTACTGAGCTCAGCAGAAACATTACTGAACTGAGCTGGAAAGCCTGCAGCAGAAATATTATGAATTAAAGCAGCACAATTCTGAGCAGTTAGTGGGGCTTAGTGATCCTGAGATAAGGTAGGAAGTCTGGAGTCCATGTAGAGAGAGAAGAGAGGGTCACCAATGGCAGTCCAAGCCTGAAGGGCAAAGAGCCAATGGGATATGAGCTCACAGAGTCCCAGTTTCATACCTGTGACTGGTCCCTGGAGCAGAGCAGTTCTGGAGGCACAGCTGGCTGAAGTGAAGCCAGGCTGCTGCTGCAGGTGCAGGCTGCCTAACTCAATCAAGGGCATGGACCTAGAGGAGGGAGAAGAAATTAGCAATTTAATGAATGTAGCCACTGGCCGGCACATAGGGAAAGTGGTGGGAGGGGTTAGAGTAGACAAAAGATTAATTCAGTATAGCGTGGGTTGGGGGTGGGAGATGAGTCCAGGGAAGTGATTGTCTTTTGGTGCCAAGTTCAAAACGGCAGACAAAAGCAGTTTGGGGGGTGGAGATCAGAGCTTAAGGCAGGGGATATAAAGGATACAATAAAAATTAATAGGGGAAATTAAATGAGTCTGGGGCTGTCAGGGAAAAAAAATAATTAAAAACTGCGCAGCACGAAGGTCCTGGGAAGTACAACAGTGAAATCAGAGCTATAGGCAAGGGTAATTATAATAATGGAAAAAGTTAGGTAGGTAGGAGCAGGAGCTTAGAGCTTTGGCGTAAGATTATAAAAACAGAGCAGGCATGGAGAGAGAGCAGCAGTAAACTTAACTTGTGAATTAACTGTAAATTTAGTATGACCTTAAAATTTCAGATAGCATATACAGGAAAGGTCTATGACTTCCCAACAGCACAAATCAGCTGGTGATCTTATTGAACAATTATAGACAAAATACTTGGCTGTATTATGTATTACACAAGCTGGAAAGCCAGCAGCAGAACTTGCACTAAATGAAGCTGTGCTGCACAAACGCTACAAAACTAAGCTTTGCAGCAGAAACATTACTGAGCTTAGCAGAAACTTTACTGAACTGAGCTGGAAAGCCTGCAGCAGAAACACTATGAATTAAAGCAGCGTAGTTCTGAGCAGTTGGTGGGGCTTAGCAATCCTGAGAAAAGGTAGGAGGTCTGGAGCCAATGTAGAGGAGGGGAAGGGGGGCTACCAATGGCAGTCTAAGCCTGAAGGGCAAAGAGCCAATGGGATCCGAGCTCACAGAGTCCCAGTTTCGTACCTGTGACTAATCCCAGGAGCAGCGGCAGTCTCTGAAGGTGCAGCTGGCCGAAGTGAGGCCGGGCTACTGGCACAGGTCGGGCTGCCTAACCTGATCAAGGGTACGGGACCTGTGACTGGTCCCTGGAGCAGTGGGCAGTCTCTGGAGGTGCAGCCAGCCGAAGTGAATACAGCTGCTGCTGCAGGTCGGGCTGCCTAACCCAATCAAGGGTATGGGACCTAGATCAAGGGCATGGGACCTAGTGCCATATTGATTGTTAACATGCTTGAAGCAGCTTTGTATAGCCAGAGGGGTGAGACCCAGTAGTGCCTTTTTGGCAACCAGATAGGACTGGTATTTTATCCATCATTCAGGGGCAGCCAGTTGGTCAGTGAGTATAGTATACATGTATGGGTGAGCTTATCAGCTCCTAGAATAAATCATGCAAGCTTTATTGCAGATCACTTTGATTCGGTATCCAGTAAAGACAGTGACTGAATATGAGCGACCGTCAAAACGGCGACTCATAAACAGCGCTATCCTCATGGGCTACCCTGCAAAGGTAGCAACCCTATGTGAAGGCAACTGTAGGGGAGGGTGACCAGAAGGCAAGAATAGTGAGGAGAAGGGGAGGGACAGGGAAGAGGGTTTGTAAGTGGGTAGTGTGACTGCTGCAGCCAAGCTAGCCATGTGGTGTGATGTTGAGGGTGGCTTGCCTCCGGCTGCCGCTGCATTTTTTTTTCTCCAGAATCTGTAGTGTCACCCCCTCCCTGACAGCACCCACCTGGAGTTAGTAATCTTTAAACAGGGGGGTGCGGGGCATGGGGGGGGGCACAGCAGCCCCGCATAAACACTTGGATTGGTTGCCGGATGTCTGTTCGCCAGCATGTGTAGATCGATGATTTGCTTTTCGGTGATATACACTCGCCATAATAGCGATCGTTATTATGACATGGAACCCTTTGATCCTATTTAATAAAGTGTCATAAGTAGCAGCATACACAGAGAGGCCATAGTCAGTGAGGGACATGATAATATTAGAGACAGCAAGGCATCTGGCTCTCGGTGTGAGCTTGTGGCGGTTCCTATACAATGCAACCAGTCTTCTGTTAGCAATGGTCACAATGTTGTCCACATGAGGGGCAAATAAGAAGGTACAGTATCGTCCAGAAAGACACTGAGGTATTTAAAAGTTTGCACTTGTTCCAGACTTTGTCCATGATTGTTCAGGCTGACCAGTGGGGGAATTGTTTTTTTTTTTCAGCTGTGGGCTGGAGAAGAGCATAGTTTTCTTTTTTTATAGTTCAGCACCAACTTGTTGGCAGTGAACCATTTTCCAAGTACCCAAAATTGATCTGGAGGTCTGCAGTGCTTTTACTGGGGCTGATAGTTCTGGAGAAGATGACTGCATCATGTGTGTATAGTAATACCCTAGCAGACTGGCAGGCCTCAGGTAGATTATTAATAAACAGTCTAAATAGGAGGGGGCTGAGTACTGAGCCCTTGGGAACCCCGATTGAAATATTCTTAGTGTCTGAGAGAGAGCTATTTATTTTTACTTACTGATTGGTCAGCAAGGTAGTGGCAAAACCACATTACTGTGTCCAGTGATAGGCCAAGTGAGGAGAGTTTGTCAAGCAGCAGCTTGTGATGGACTATGGAGAAGGCTTTGGCTGGGTCAATATAAATGGCTCCAACCATGTCTCTGCTGTTGAGCATTTCATGCAGGTAGCTAGTGAGTTCAGTAAGGGAAGTGCTGGTACTGTGCAGCTTTCTGAACCCATGCTGTTGTGGGCATTGGATGTTGCATTTCTTCAGATGAGCTACCAGTTGGTCTGAGATGATTCTCTCCAGGGTCTCGGATGGGGGGGAACAGGATGCAGATTGGTCTACAGTTTGGCAGGTTAGAGCAGTCACCTTTTCTGAAGACAGGTGTAACTAGTGTGGTTTTCCAAACTCCAGGGAATTGTAAGTACTGCAGAGAAAAGTTGAAGATCTTGGAGATGGGGAGAGTGACTTCTTCAAGGGCCAGTGCTAGCACCTTCATATCAATTGTGTCACCGCCAGCCATGGTTTTGCCAATATTCTTCTGATGTACTTTTGGGTGTTATTGATGGAGATTCTCTTGAAGTAGAATTTAGGGTGTCCAGTCTCTGAGTTATGACTGCTAGGCACTACATATTCTTCTCCTTTATGAGTCACAAATGTTGGGCTGACTGGGATGACAGCGCTTACATCTGCAAAGGCTGTGTTGAATTTGTTTGCTAATTCTGGTGGATATGCGATCTCAGACCTATTAATAATTAGCATGTGACAGGACTGTTTCTCATTCTTGCTCAGAAGCTCAGAAATGTTTTCCCAAAAATGTTTTTGTTGTTCCAGTTAATGGTTTGCTGGGCCTTACAATATTCGGACTTGGCCAACCTAATCAGCCTAGTGCTTTTATTGCAAGCTTCTCTGTACTTTTGTAGATGCGCGGGTAACCCGGATTCTTTTGCTAAGGACCATTTGTTGTCCCTATCTCTCATGAGGGCCAGGAGTTCTAGGGTGATCTATCCTGCTAAACTGCCCGGCACCTTATGCTTTTTGACTGGGGCAAACTTTTCTCAGGCAGAGGTGAATTTCTGTATTACGAAGTCAAGGGCAGAGTCTATGTCAGGTATTACAACCAGCTAGCTTCGATCTAAGTTGGCCAGGTGGGATTTAAAAGCCTTCACCTTGCCTTTCTGGAGAACCTGTCTAGTGGCACATCTGGGAGGAGGCTTGATCTGTTTAGATGACCATAAGCATTGCACTGGGGAATTTCAAACCCCCGTGTTGGTCATCCCACTTCAATCTACACAGACTGACCCTAGGCCTTTGCCCTGCTCAAAGGAATTTGACGCATAGGTTCATAGGTGTGGTTTGAGTCAGGGAGTAGCTATGAGCCCATGATGACTCGTCACTTATCAGTGGTACTGTCTATGTTTATCCTTGCCAATGTATTGATCCAGAGTTGTTTTAAAGGAATCCTTGGTTTTACATGTTACGGCATAATCTGGTAAAGCATTCCATGCTGACACCACCCGCTGACTAAACCATTTGCCCCTTTTAGTAGTTTTATATAACTCTCCCTTGATTGATTTACCATTAGATCTGGTGTTTATTGTATTGTTAAGCAAGCAATAAGACACGACAAGGTGTGGGTGATGGCCTGATAAGAGCACGCCCAGGTGCATTATGAGGCACGAGGCGTTTGCTCTTATCAGACCATAACCCACACCTTGGAGTGTCTTATTGTGCTTATAAAATGGCCCCCCCAACTAATTATAAAAAGGAAAAAAAAAAGAATAAAAAAGTGTAACCCCTAGGTGGCACTATCCCAAGGGCTACTGCCCCTGCCTTCTTGGCTAGTTGCAGGTTAAGGGGCCTGGGTACTGAAACGGGTGCCTCCACCTGGAGGTCAGGGTTGTTAGTGGTCAAGCTAACCTGGGCACAGCCCTTCGGGACACTGTAACCCCCCTCTGTCCCTTCTAGTGGCCAGAACAATATACAGTAATCACTTTTGCAAAGACCTTTATTCACCATGCAAATATCTCCACTGTTTGCACTTACCACCAGGGCTGGTTCCACCAGTTTGACCCTGGAGACCCCCTGTAAAACAAGGTTAGGCACAGCAAACAACAACAGTACAGTGCTTTCAATACAAACTGGAACCACATTCAGGTTAAATGCAAAAAGAGTTAGATCTAATTTATTCAGGGGACTTGAACAAGGAGGGGGTGTAAACAGGTTGATTGGCTTAAAGGCTAAATCAATCAGACAGTCATGCATGCACTTCAGAGTCCCTACACAGTCGCACACTCTGGGTACCCAGGTAGGAAAACGATGGGCCAGCCAGGAATGTTGCCCGCGGTAGGCCAGCGTCGCAGCTGGTTGGGGCCCTGTAATGGAAAAAAGCAACATGCACAACACACACTATTTGTAATCCAGAGCCGGAGGGCTCAGTTCGTGAAAGAAAAGACAACAAGGCAATCAGATGACAACACTTTAGATTTAGCTGTTGTTGCAGGGAGCTACCCTGATGTTTACTCACGATACCCAATACAGGACACATGCAGGATGAAATCAAGACTGCAGGTTGTTGAACTGCAGTGCTAGGAGAAGCATGGCCCACACAAATCACCGAGGCATCATTCCTGTTCAAAACGTTGAGCAGGGGGCTGATCCCCAGGCAAGTCTCTCGTCGATGAATTTCTCTGTGTAGCGGGTAATCTGGCTGGGCTAGTGTGGCAAGGCCCAGGCCAAATGGAGATGACTACGGATTCAGTCTGTTGGAGCTGGATGCAACCTCCAGCAAGCAGAACGCAGTTCAGCACACAGTGGGGAACCAAATCACGACCCACTAACAGCACACAGCACATTTACACATAAAGAAATTCCACTGTACCAGGCAGATGGCTCTCCGATCACAATTACAGGGTCTCTGCACCAAACCAGGAGTTCAGAGATGGCTGGAGGTCCTGACAGGCTGATCATGTTCAGCAAATCTTTGGTCTTCTTCAGGTTTGGAGCCTGGTCACAGTTCAGTGGCTTATTTCGCTCTCCAAAGTCGGATTCAGTCTGAATAAACTCCAATTTCCCTCTCAGGGACAGCAGGCGGGCAGGAAAGCCAAAACTCAGCCCCTTCACAGTTCTCCCACGTGAAACTACACAGGACTGCTGCTCGACTATCTCAAGCTGTTCACCCTTTCACTTCCTAACTCAGACTGACTCTAGCTGCAAACAGCCTGGGACTTTCCCCAGGATCCAAAAGGTTCAGTTGGCTGATCTGCCTGTCAAGTCACATCAAGGGCTCCCCCTTCAGGTCCATTTGGGCTCCAAAGTTCCAAAACTACAGTTCCTACAGAACTTTGCTCCCACAAGACCCCTGGGGACAGGCTCCATTTTAAAGTCCCCAAAGATACTGATTGGCCCATTCTGGCAGTCCAGGACTAAGATGGTGGTGATAAACGAAACTGTCCATGCTGCAAAGAAGGCAGGTTAGACAAACTACAATATCATTATTATGCTAATAGATAATCAGCAAATAAGTACAGCTTCTAACCTAGCTCCCTCTGTGCAAATAGCGATGGCAGAACAGAGCGATAATCTGGCAGCCCAGGCGGGACTCGAGCATACAAACACTCAGCCCCCTCCCAGATTAAATAAGCACCACATTATAGGCAGCTCTTAAATAGACAGAGCATAGGGGCATTAAGGCACTCTTAGGCAATAACGTTTAAACTGCTAAAACGCAGGACACCAGCCTGGCAGTGAGCATTTAGGCAAGCCCAAGGAAGACTTTTCGAGAACCCCCATTTGTAGGGGGGTTACACTCTTCCCTGCCTGGAGAAAACTTGGCGTCCATGTCAACACAATATTGAAGATGCAATATATATGAGACATTTATAATATTAGCATGTTATGCAAATAACTTCTGATGCATCAGTTAACGTAAACTTATACTTTTATTATACATATTCACTACACTTCATAATACTATATCTATAATGGCAATACTCATGCATGTTTCATACACGTGATACTGATTCCACTATGATTAACATACTTGTAACATCACAATACTGATTACTTGTTATAACTTCTTGTTCATTAAACAAGGTAGGAGGGGGGCCCTTCCCTATCAGCTAACTTGGGGCTGGATGGGGCAGGGGCACCATACTGAGAAGGAAGAACAATTAACCTGGAATTGGACATTAAGCTCAGTTTGGGTAGTAAGTTCTGAGAAACATAGACACCCTTGTGGACCACATTGAGAGGCAAGTCCACAGGCCTCCCAGGGGAATCATAGCTGAAACGTAGCACTGGTTTAACAGGTCGCCCAGATTTTCTGGGGGGAACAGACACAGGCTCTGGGCAGTCAACACTGTCACTGATTTCTTCTCCTGTAGTGAGGGATACCGCTGCACTGGTTGAAATGTCCAGATTGGGAACACTATCAGCTCCTGGCTCTGCAGACTCTGTCTCCACAACACTTTTCTCATTATTATCTTCTGACGAGGGCCCAGGTTGCTCATTCCGAGGAGACTCTGGCACAATTAGGCTTTGTGGCACTGAGGGGGTGCTGTCAACACTTTCATATTTTTCCTCAAGTTCTGGCATGTCCCCAGGGAGACACAGACCATCAGCCCCTTCTTCGGGGAAGTCAGACAGTTCTACAAGACACAGAGAGTCTGCAACCTCAGACAGGATACTTTGCACCTCACTTTCAGGGGGCACTGGGTCCAGGGAAGAAGTTGGGGGGGTTAGGCAGTCCAGAAGGCCCAGCTTCATCCCCATGATTCTGCAGAGGATTTCCCCGAAGCAACTGACTCAGTTCATATGAGGGATAATAGACATTACCATAGTCACTTTCATCAGAGGTGGATTGACAGTGACTATCATTTGAGGCCTGCCAGGGAGAGGGCTTCAAATCTTTAACAGCTGAAGCAAATAGACTCTGTCTCCTTCTTGCAGCAGCATGAGTCACTGGCCCAGGGGAAGCAATTTCTGATGGTTCAGCCTCAATGATAATTTTGCCGATAGGCAGCAAATGGTTACGGTGCATGGTCTTGACAGCTTTGGAGTTATTCTCTGGGTGCACCTTGTACACCGGTAGATCATTCAATTTTCCAACTACTACATGGGGAAGATGGTGCCACGTATCAGCAATTTTGTGCTTGCCATGCAGTCCCAAATTGCGTAACAACACACAGTCTCCGGGCCGTAGCTCTTGAGCCTTTACTTTCTTGTCATGCCTCTCTTTGTTGGTGAGGTTTCTCTTGGCAGCCATTGTCTGGGCCAGTTTATATGCATGGTTCAACTGAGCTTTCAATTTCTGTACATACTGCAGGTAGTTTTCAGCTCGGACCCCATCTGGAGAGACCCCAAAGCAGACATCAACTGGCAGTCAGGCCTCCCTCCTGAACATGAGATGGTAGGGGGAGAACCCAGTAGCGTCACTTTTAGTGCAATTGTACGTGTGTACCAAGATGTTAATCTGCTGGCTCCACTTATGCTTGTCTTTTGGATGGAGGGTGCCCACTATGTCTAGAAGTATGCGGTTAAAGTGTTCTGGTTGAGGATCCCCCTGTGGGTGATAGTGGTGGTTCTGGACTTATGCACCCCCAACAGAGAAAGCATTTCTGTGATTAGCCTACTTTCAAAGTCTCTGCCTTGGTCAGAGTGGATCCACTGGGGGGCACCATAGTGGACGAAGAATTTTTCCACTAGCACCTTGGCCATGGTAGAGGCCTTTTGATCTTTAGTAGGAAATGCTTGTGCATACCGTGTGATATGATCCGTAACCACTAACACATTGCCAGTATTCCGTTGGTCAGATTCTAAGCACAAAAAGTCTATGCAGACCAGTTCCATGGGGGTGCTGGTAGTGATATTGACAAGGGGGGCAGCCCTCTGAGGCAGGGCTTTCCTTTGGAGGCAATGACTGCAGGACTTTACATGGTGCTCGACATCTGCCCCCATCTTTGGCAAGTAGAATCGGGATCATACCAAGCTGAGAGTTCTGTCAATACCGAGGTGCCCCATGTGATTGCGGAGGGACTTCAGTACCAGCTGTTTAAAGGCCGTGGGTAGAACCAACTGTTGCTTGTCTATTTGACCACGATGATCCACTGTCCCTCTGTATAACAACTGATCATGCAACTTTAACCTGGGGCCTTCCTTGAACAACAGAGCAGTTCAGAAGTCAGGGGAATAAAACTTGGACACCTCTTTCCCCACATGCAGGGCGTCAAGTGCTGGTTGAATCATGGGATCTTGGGATTGAGCCCACTGAATACTGTCATTGTCAAATTGATGTAGTGCACTAATATCTAGAACAGAGAAATGGCAATAGGCAGCCGGTATGCAGGTATCAGGAGGGCCCAAGCAGTCTACTAGACAGTCCACTGTGTCCGCAGACATCTGTTCATCTCTGTCAAACATTTGGTACAATGCTCGGATGTCAAGTTCAGACAGCCTGACCCAATCACTCTTGGAAGTTGGCCTTCACGACTGGGCGTCAGCATCAATATGGTTCAGTCCCGGTCTGTATTCAACAGCGTAATCATAGGTTGATAAGGCGGAAAGTATTTTCATTGTCGGACATGCTGACTGCGAGCTGGTCCATTTTCTGCTGCAAAAAGTCCATTGTGGCTTTGACTCCAGTCACTTATCAAAGAATTTCTGATAGCATGAGTGCTATGTTAGCCAGATCAGTGGTAGGTAGTGTCCAAAGCAACGATGGCCGTCTTCTCAATGGTGAAAACTTCACTCAACAACTTTGAGGTGAAAAATAACAAATTTAGGGGGAAAATATATATTTTGTTTCAGTGGAACAAGGGCAAACAAATTCTGACTTTAAATAACCCTGATCTGGGGTTTGAATTATATGTGAAAATAGATGTAATGGCCCAAGGTAAAGACCGAGAAAACTATGTGGCCATCATGTCAGCAGTCCAACCAGCCCAAAAAGATGTCCTTTGCATAAAGTGTGATCTTGTGGGATCTGCCCGTATGGGAGACCACTCTTTTATGCATGGATTCTTCATTATACTAATGGCCAAGGGCTCAACTGCCAGCATGAAATGGAGTGGGAATAGTGGTCACTGCTGCCTGGTTCCACGATGAAGTGGGAATGCCCCATGAGAGCAGCCATGTATCAACACGTGGGTGGTGGGGTCCCTGTATGACAGCCTGGCCATATCTATGAATGGCTGTCCAAGACTGAAGGTGCCTAGTACCTCAAACAGGTAATCCCACTATATATCATCAAAGGCTTTCTCAGCATCCAGGGAAAGCAAAGATGCTTTCCCTGGATGCCAAGCCCCAAGGTGTACTGCATTAAGTAGCTTTCTCATATTGTGATAAGAGAGCCAGTCCTGGATAAAGCTCATCTGATCAGGATGAATTAACAAGCACAATACCTTATCCAATCTGGTGGCCAGTACATTAGCATAGATTTTGTTGTCATAATTTAAAAGTGAGATTGGGTGGTATGAGCTATACATTACTGTGGGACCTTCCCAGGCTTAAACAGGACACAAACCAGAGCCTCTGGGCAAGTAAAGAGTTGGGCCTTTTCCTCACTTGCCTCTGTATATACCCTGGCCAGGCATTCACCAAGGGGATCCCAAAGGTGTTTGAAAAATTCCCTCGAGAATCCATCAGGACTGCAAGCCTTGCCTTTCTTGAATGTCTGAATGCTTTACACACCTACTCAGGGGTGATCTCTGTGCCCAATGATTCTGCCTGCTCTAGCACAAGTTGGGGGATCGGGAGTCTCTCTAAGAATTGTTTTGCCCATTCCAAAGTGCCCTGACATTCAGAGGTGTAAAGTGCCTTCTAAAATTCAGTGACGGTTTCTCCTATCTCCAGGGCCTTATTAACCAATCCCCCAGAAGTAGTCTTAATCACAGAAATAATATTCATGCCTCTCCAACACCTGGTGAGATGTGCTAGTATAGGACTGGGCTTGTTACACCATTCAAAGAACCTCTGCTTCATGTAGGATAGGGATACCGTGGCCCCTTTAGCAAGGAGTAGATTAAGTGCTTCCCTTGCAGCTGCAAGCTTTCATAAGCACTCAGGTGATTTATCTGTATAGGATTGTTTCTCAAGCATTTAAAGCTGGTCTTCCAAGTCCTGTTGTTTCTCCTGCCTACCTTTGGCTTTGTGGCTACATAGAAGATCAACATCCCACGCATACAGGCCTTTCCACCCTCTCAGAAAGCCTTTGATGAGGGGGCCAAGAGCTTCTTGGCAGAGGAATAACTCTCCCATTGGGTGCATGCATGCTCCTGGAACTCATCAGAAGTCAACAGGTGTGTGGGGAATCTCCATGGTGGGTGAGTGCCCCCTCCCCACCCCAGTTAAGGTGCGAAAACACTTGGGCATGATCTGGGATGACAATCTCACTGATGTCTGACCTTTGCAACTTAGAATACCATGCTTTTGGGATAACGATATAACCAGTCCTGGGATAGAGAAGAAAGTGTACTCCCAGCCAGTTGGGTGGGATGTCCACCAAGCATCAGTGAAGTCTGTCAGACCCTGCTGCTACTGCTTCAGTCCCTGTCCATTCCTGATTGTCCCTGTGTCCCTGCCTAAATATGGTTCAAGGGCACAATTAAAGTCCCTCGCTATGACCAGGCCCTCAAACTGCTCCCTGTGAATTAGAGCGAGCAGGTCCTGAAAAAATGAATGATAAAAAACAGCAGGGGCATACACAGAAGCAAACATAACTCATTGCCCCTCGACTCCTGATGCAACACTGATCTCGCCCTCTGCAGGGTCTGATACCACTTTATCAAATGCAAATTGTAAGTTCTTGTGTAGAAGCACCACTGCCCCCTGCTTATGGGAGTTGTAGTAGGCAGCGTAGCACTTTCCCATCCAATTGGTCTCCAACTTACAGAGCAGCATGGAAGAGAGGTGGGTTTCCTGCCATAAGGCTACCTGCATAGTTCTCTTTTTAAGTGATATAAGATTTTTTTTTCCTTTCACAGGTATGAAGAATCTCTGGATGTTCCAAGATACAATCCAAACTGAGTCAATTGAAATAGTGAGTGAGGAAGATCAGATGGGGGCTTAGGCCCTCCAACACAGAATCTGACCTCTCAACATCCAGGTCATACCCACCCCAAGGTGGACATGACTGACTCCTTATTGTGAAGAGGAAAAGAATTCAGTGAGAGAGCAACACATTGTTCAACTTGTACATATAAAGAGAAACAGAAATTGCACAGCTTGTAGCGTGACATGAAGTGTCATAACCTAATATTGTACCGTGGCAAAAATGATCCCAATGGATTCCCAGTTTTTCCACTGGGGTGTCACAGCTGAAGTGCAGAGATAGTAGTTTGGCACTGTGTCCATCCACCTCCACACCTATTAGCATGCTGTCCACAATGACACTGTCATGAGTAAGCAAGTGCTACTTCCATCCCCCCAATAATGGAGAACTGAGGGGTGTAGGCACCTGCTTATAGTATCACCCATGGTGAAAGAGCGGCCATCTCTGCCAAAACAACCATTACCTCAGTCCTCACCTCCCCCCTTCCTATGAACATACTCATAATAAGTAAAACAAAGCCCAGACTTTCTGTGAGTTCTGGTCCCTCCAGCGTATGCTTTTTGAGAGACTGTGGTCCCCACTACCTCCTCCCCTCCCCAACCCCTGAGCTGGAAGTCCTGCATAGGCAAATATGTCCTTCTGTCCATAATACTTCACCTGCAAGATGCCTGTAAATGCACCTCACAGTGTTCACTCCCAGCATTGTTCTTGCATCCCGCCTGCACCTGGAAAACAGTCCTGTTGCCAATTCTGCACATGACTACCATCACAATGGCAAGAAACTGCCACGGTGCTTTCATCCAGAAGGAGGTGTCTGATCCTAGATGCAAGTGAGCACCATCTTTCCTGCTGAGCCATGTGGTCTCCACGTAGCCCCACAAATAAAACACACATCCCAGAACCAAAACTCAGCTCCCCCGAAACGTAGGGGACTGGAGGGCAGCAAAATCAAACAAAAATGGGCATCAACCCATCTCCATAAAGAGGGGCAGCTTAACAATTTTGGGGGACAGGGGGTTAGAGAAACAGCAAAAGCAGCAAAAAGTGATCCTGCAGTGGAAGGCAAAGCTCCCCCTGCTGTAACCGACAAAATGATGTGGCCTCTGTGCAGGGTGAAGGGAACAACTAGCCAAGTCGCTCAGTACTCACAGTTATAAGGGCCAAAATCAGAGGCAGCCTCATAGGAACGACTGTGAGTTAGTCTGCTTTGGAAAAAGTCCTCTGTTGTGCCTTGCAGTCCTGCTCAGTACATGTCCATGGAGTTGGGAATAAAGCGATGTGCCTCTGCTGCCTACCAGAATGAATATGGGTCCCATTGTGCTTGAAACAGACAGCTGCCAGGAAAGTGAATGTAAGGCCAATGTTCCTAGATCTCAGATCATCCATTAATAGGCCAAAGCTTTGACATTTTTCATACCCTTTGTGAATAGTACTGGTAAAAGAACAACTGCTGCCCTTCATAACTCACTTTCTGCTGGGCCCAGTATGCTTTAAGTATTTTTTGCTTATCTACAAAACTGTGCAATTTCATGATGATTTGTCTAGGTTTTCTCTGGTGGCTGGTTTCAGGGGCAGGGCTTGGTAAGCCCAATCCAGTTTAATTCAACCCCTCTTGCAGTTCATATTAAGTAATTTGGGAATCAGTTGCTTGCAACAGGTCAGCATATCTGGCCTCTTGGTGCCCTCAGGGAGTTCCCAGATGTGCAGGTTGTTACATTGGTTCATATTTTCTTGCTGGTCAAGGATTCCTCTAATTACTCATCCCACTTTTCCAGCCTTTGCAGTTTGGATAGGATTACCTCTGCACAGTGAGGGACCTGAGCTGAGACTGTCTGGTCAAGTGCCAACATTGCCCCTCTGAGACCTCCTGGTGGGCATAGGCCTCTGGTCAAACCCCCTGAGCCTGCCGTTTCTGGTCCCTTTTCATTGCCACTCTCTGCTATCTTGCCGAAGTCATACAATTCTTCCATCTTCCTGCTAAGAATTAGAGCTATTTTCTTAGAAGGAGTTATTTTGCAGTCTTTTGTGGAAATTTTATTGACTTTTTAGGGTTTTTAAGGTGTGAAGTCAGAGAGCTCTGTGGCGACACATCTGCTCTCTTCAGCTGCTCATTAGCACCCTTCAAAATTTTTTTATATAATATTGCTTAGTTGTAAAATAATTGTGGTGTCTAAGCACTAAGGTCCTCTGGACCGTTGCTTCACAGACCTACAAAAATAACTCAGACTAGTGTCTGGCACAGTCCGAAAACATTTGTTTTATGTAATTTTTCTACTTTAAAACCAAAAATAGTGCTTTGCTTAAGCACGGGGGTGCCCTAGACAATTGCTTCACAGAGTTACACAAATAACTTAGACTTTTGTCTGACTCTGCCCCAAAAGATACAGGCCAAAAAAGTCATATAATATTTCTTAGGTGGAAAACAAATTTGGATGTCTAAGCACTAAGGTGCTCTGGACTGTTGCTTCACAGAGATATAAAGTAACTGATATTTTTTAATAATATTTTTACTTCAAAAACAAAAAGGTGCACTGCTTAAGCACTGATGTGTCCTGAGCAATTGCTTCACAGACCTACACAAATAACATCACAATATTAAACATGTTATTTGAGGCAAAGCATCCATATGTCGTCTCCGGAGTGGCCTTGTTTGCCCAAAACGTGTTACAGAAGAAAAGGACGATTTCATAATTTGCTGAATAAGACTTGTGCATTGCATTAAAAGGCCCTCGAGAAGTCAACGTGCTTGGGCTTTGGTGAAGCTCAGCATTCTCAGACTGTCAGAATTGTTCACAAATAAAGCCTTGCAGCTTTAACTACAGTTTGGCCGTTTTCTGTTTCTCCCCTAGTGCACCTTTCTTATGTTTAAGGGACACTGTCAGACTTTTAAGTAATTTTTATGACCCCTTTATTGTTTGGGTCTATAAATAGTACTTTGAAAGCAATTTCTTACCTGAGCTTCCAGTTGTACTTGTAGATGAAAGCATTATATTTTACAAAAAATATTTTCAGTCATCCCGACCTGTTCTGTGCTGCGCACTCTTCCCTACACATCCGCAATAGGGATAAGTGTGGAATGCTGCTGAACTCTTCCATGAATGAGTTCAGCAATTTTTGTGGGAACTGAACAAAATAGATGGCAGTATCAATAGATCTGAGTTGATTTCTGTAATACCTGTAATTTGGCAAAGCAAGGGGTATTTTCATAATGAAATAGCAGCTTGAAAAGTAAAAGCAGGACTCAGAGCATGAGTGATACAACAATTCAGACATTCCTGTGGGAATCTGAACCCCCACAGATCAGCATCTGGAAACAAAGGGTGTGTGAAACATGGGATGCTTGGTCTTGCTGGGGTTTCCATTATATCATTTATCAAATAAAACACTGGTTTCTCATCCATAATGAACTCCAAGGACTGATGTGGAATCCTAGCGAAAAAGGTGTATTCGAGAGGGACTCTTCTTTTTTGAACTTAGTAAAGCTTTTATTGATAGCTTAACGTAATAGGAAGTGGGATAACAGATGGACACAACAGTCTGGTATAACATTCAATGCACCATTGGCAAGGCGCAACGTTTATTTGTTCCAAAACCAACAAAAAGGAAATAAAGTAAAAGGCTCAAACTGTGAGCAAAATAAAGGCTATATAAAGTAAATAACATTCTGTACCATTGTGGCAAACTTAAGCATTCAGTTTCCACTTGTGTGATAAGGTCTTATCAACCCTTCTCACTCCCTGGTCAGAAAACACTGACCCTTATCTACATTGTTCTAACATGCCAGAGGCTGTTCACCTTGGAGACCTGCTGCGGATATGGGTACGGCCCGGCGCGAGACTTACACCATCTCCCCTGGATTTTCAAGGGCCAGCAAGAGCTCACCTGATGCCGTCGGAACCGCGACGCTTTCCAGGGCTTGGGCCTCTCTCTCGGGGCGAACTCATTCCAGGGCGCCCTGCCCTTTACAAAGAAAAGAGATCTCTCCCAGGGGCTCCCGCCGGCTTCTCCGGGATCATTTGCATTACCGCACTGGACGCCGTGAGGCGCCCGTCTCCGCCACTCCGGATTCGGGGATCTGAACCCGACTCCCTTTCGATCGGCTGAGGGCAACGGAGGCCATCGCCCGTCCCTTCGGAATGGCACTCACCTATCTCTTAGGACCGACTGACCCATGTTCAACTGCTGTTCACATGGAACCCTTCTCCACTTCGGCCTTCAAAGCTCTCGTTTGAATATTTGCTACTACCACCAAGATCTGCACCTGCGTCGGCTCCACCCGGGAAAGCATTAGGGATATAGGAGCTCAGGTTGGTAAAGGCCTTGTTCAATTATTGGCAATGCCCATGGGGTCTAGGGTCTGAGAGCTATTGACGTTCAAAATTGTAGGTGATTTTTTCATTAAGTTGACAGTTGACATTTTCTCAAAATTTCTTGCCATTGTTCCAGTTAAGGGTTTGCTGTGAATTGAAGTAGTCAGATTTGTCTGCCCTAAGTCTCTTTGTGCATTTGTTTCTCATCTCCCTGTACTTCTGCTGGTGAGCAGTTGAGCCCAGATTTCCTGACTGTGACCCATTATTTGTCACTGTCATTAATCAGTGCCAGGAGTTCTGGTGAGAGACAGGCATTGGTGTCACCTCTGACCTTTCATTTTTTAACTGTGGCAAACTGCGTGTAGACTTTGCCAAATTCAGTTATCAGAAGTCTAGGGCCAGGTTGACATCTGGGATGAGGTCATGGTAGCTCCAGTCAATTTGTGCTACCTTACATGTGCACTGGACCAAAGAGTTGTCATTTATGCTGTTAGAGAGGACTGTAACATCGTTTACCCTCTCGGGGGGTTGGTTGTCAGCAGCCAGTCAATGAGGATTTGGGTACCCATGTTGTCATGGTTCTGGTGCATTCTTTGACCTTTTGGGATAAGTACTATGGGTGTGTGAAATCATCACTTCAAATATTCAAGCCGAATATTTTATTCGGGTCCCCAAATACTCAGGTATGCGTTATTTGTATTTACTATTTGTGTGCCTGTGTGTGAAAAAATAGAAGATAATGAAACACCCCCCCACTCTCCTCCTCAGCACAACCCTTTCATAAACATATCCCCTGTCCTGCTACCCTCTGCTACAATCCCAATCCACCCTTCTCCTCCTCCCCCAGCACCCAAAATTTCATATGCTTTAAAAAAAAAACTCTTTTGATGGGCGACCAGTGCTATCTGCCTGCCTCCATGGCCTGCTGCCATCTTTAGCACTCTTTTTCTTTTAAATCAATATTTCTTCCCACCCTGGCAGCACCCTCCTCCTGCCCTTCCCCCCAACATCCAATTTTTTGTTAAACAAGTATGGTTACCGCGAGCTGTGGACTCAGGCAACTGACATAACATGCCTTCCACCACAGCTGGCCAACTTCTGTTGAATGGAAGTGCTCATGCACATGCTCACATAGTAAAAACAGCTGATAACATGATCAGCTGTTCTTGCTGTACACAAGTGCAGGAGCTCTTTCATTCAATTGAAGACAGATGGCCATGGAGGATGGCATGTTGTGTCAGTTGCCTTGGTCTGCACACGCTAACTACACTTTTTAATGAAAAACTGGTTGCTGGGGGGGAGGAGGGTGCTGTCAGGGTGTGGGAAATATTGATTTAGGTCCATTTTTTGTCTTCCAAGGTTCCTTTTTTTTCTCTTTGAGTATTTTAAGATATGGAGGAGTGAGACTATATGGATAAGTTCAATGAAATCAAAAAGCACAGTCTCCCTCTACCCTCTTGCAGAAGAAGAAAGGCCAAAATATGTAATTGTTCTCATATTTAATGGTTTTTTTTAAACTTTATGGTTCAAAGCATTTTTGTCTCTTCATATAAACTTTGGGAAATATCTAGAATAGTTTTGCAAAGCCTATATTTTTATAGTCAGGTCAAGTCAGTCCAATTTGTTTTTCTTCAGACTTGAGTTGCTGAGCCTATATGAGAATGAGACATACAACATACCACACTGTCTCATTGTTTCTCATGAGATATCAAAAATATTAAATATTAATTCAGTGGAATTGACCTGTTAAATAACTTATAAACTTATCTGTTGTCAGCGTGAAGGCTGGGGGGGGGTGGGAATTGGCGAGTATGTTTTCTACCAAGTCTTTTTTATGAAAGACCTAATCATAAAAAAAGAAAAGAAAAATATCTCTGTGAATATTTTTTGTCAGGGGACTCCTTAAATAAATCACATGTTAGTCTGTCACTTAAATAGATGCCCATGCTTGTAATAGTCTGCCTTTTTCTTATATTACTAAAGAAATGTAATGTTTACATCAGGTTCCAACTCCTAGTGTCAGCTTTCTTATGGATGTAAACACAAAAAAGTGTTTTTTCAAAAGGACCAACTTATACAATTAGATTTGACTTTAAAATTTCTAAAGGCAGGTGAAAATTATTTTTCCTACCTTCTACTATGTGCGTATTTCATTTTGCTTCCGTGCATCAGTAGGTTCAATCGCATGAGGCAGTGATTTATTTAAGGCGTCTCCTGACAAAAAATATTTACAAATATATTTTTCTTTTGTTTTTTATGATTAGGTCTTTCTTAAAAAAGGCTTGGCAGAGAACATACCCGCTAATTCCTCCCCCCCCCCAGCCTTCACGCTGACAACAGATTAAGTTTATAAGTTGTTTAACAGGTCAGTTCCACCTGTATGTTCAGCAATATAGTTAATATTTAATATTTTTTTGATATATCACCATGAGAGTGACTTATTGATTTAATTAATGATATATTTGTATGTCTCATTCTCATACAGATGGTATGAAAGCTCCAAGTCTGAAGAAGGAACCGAAATTGGTTCTGAAACATTACAATATAAAAATATGTAGCACTTGAAACTGTTCTAAGATGTTACTAAGGAAGTTTATATGAAGGAGACAAAAAATCTTTTGAACCATAAAGTTTAAAAAAAAACATTAAAATATGAGAAAAATTATAAATTTTGGCCTTTCTTCTTCTGCAAGAGGGTAGAGGGAGACTTTGCTTTTTGATTTCATTGGAAATATTGATTTAAAAGAAACAGAGTGCTAAAGACACCGACTGGCCATGGAGGTGGGTAGGTTGTTGCCGGTCACCCATCATGGGAGTTTTTATTTTTAAAACAAATGAAATTTTGGGTGCTGGTGGAGGAGGTTGGGATTGGGATTGTGGCAGAGGGTGGGGGGATTCGGGGTTGTGTTTTCTAAAGTATTGGGCTGTGAAGGATGGTGAAGGATTGTTTGTTTTCCTTTTTTCAAAAATAGTATTTCTCAAATAGGAACACATAAGAACAGAGCCACTGTTCCTTGTTTGTATCCAAAAAAACAAATAGTGCATTATTCATGGTATTCAGGAAATATTATTCGTTACTCGCACACCCCTATTAAATATGGACTTGTTATATAGTCCTGGTATGGGTTGTTGTTTTTAAGAGTTCCAGTTGAAACTGAAGTCACCTGGGATTATCTTTTCCCAGTTCATGTTTATTTGGGTATAGTAGCTACACACTGTGTCCAGTCCCTTATTCAGTTTACCTGGCAGACATATAGGTTATATGGAAGGCGAGGTTTTTGTGGCCATTTCCCAGTTTCAGTTTGGTGGCTAGACACCCACAGTCAGCCAGCTTGTTTCAGTTTGACTTAAGAAGCCATTTATTCTGCCCTGTAGTAAATAACGCATCCTTACTGTGCTTACTATGGTGTTTTTCCCTCAATTAAAGGAGATAGGAAATGATTTTTACATTGTTAACTGCCCTTCCATCTTCCATTCCATACAAATTATGTATTCTGATATGCTTTGATGAGTTTTTTTATAAATAAATAATCTAACTTTGGGGTGCCCTCAGATCTAGATAGAGTTCCACTCTCCTCACTAGCTCCTGTATTTGATTTTCATATTTCTAAGACATTCTATGACATCAATAACTCTCATTCCATGTTATTCATCTTAATGGCCTGGAATGGGAGTTTCTGATGTCATAGAATGTTCAGGTAGTATGAAAAGAAAGAGTAGCAACTGCTGAGGAGAGATGTATTCATGGTAGTTACAAAGGCAACACAATTAGATTATTAATTTAATAAAAAAGGTAAAATAAACGTATTAGAACACTGGGTAACCAATAAAAGAACAACTAGAGAGCATCTAGAGGTGTAAAAACTGTTTCCTATCATCTTTAAAACTAGGGAGTCTTATAGTAGCATCGATGTTTAGAGAGATAATCTTCAGGTTTCCTGATTTCTTAGGGATAGGAACTATTCCTGGGACAGGCCCAGGGCTGGGGTGTATGTTACCAGATAGCAAAAGTAGGAGTATCAGGAAGCCCCTGCATGACCTGACACAGCTCTTTGGCTGATACTTGCGGGGGGGGGGGGTAGACTTTAAGCATGCCCTGCTAGCAAAAACTGTGGCATACCTTTTGGGCTATTAGTGGGGACAGGCTCAAGTAGTGGGTTGAGGGGCAAGGGACCCGTGAACTTACAGTGTCAGAGAAGGCACTTTGATTGGCTGAGCAAACCAAGTTATCAAGTAAAACTTGATTAATGATTTAGTTGCCCCAGAGAGATTCATTTACTAGTCCAGCTGTGACTAGGCCAAGGAGCATGAACACTAATGTAAGCATTTTCAATAGTTACTTGCTTACAGGGAGCGGGCAGGTGCTCTAAAATCCCTTTGAGCAGCAAATCACTCCCTTGACAAGGAAGGGATAGGAGTTAAGGTTCCTAAGCACTTAGAAAACCAGAGTAGGGTGACCAGTGTATGCATTAACAGGGGCCATTCTGGGGTAGTGCACCTCATGGGCTGCACTACGCAGTTAGTTTTATACCTTATTCTATAGAGTTTCTGAGCAGAGTTACCATATGGCAATACACTCAAATATTTCACCAGGGTAGGGTGGTGGCTTAGGGCAGGTTAATCTCAAGTGCCACAAGCAGACAGTCTAACAGCTTCTAGGCAGCAACATACTCATCTGCTCCACTCAGATAGGATAGTGGCTACGGGCAGGTTAAACACAAGTGTCACAAGCAGATTCCTAAACAGTCTGACAGCTACTAGACAGCAATACACTCATGTACTTCACCCAGGTGCGTGGTGGCACAGGACAGTTTAAACACTAGTATCATCAGAGAATTCTTAAGCAGTCTGTCAGCTTCTAGACAGCAAAACACTTGTGTACTCTACTCAGATAGTGTGGCGGCCTAGTTCAGACTAAATACAGTTATTACACACCTATTCAAAGAGTAGGCTATGCCAGTTTCTAAAACAGCTGCACCCTTGTGAACTCCACCAGCAAGGGTGCTGGTTTAGCACAGGCTAGACACAGTTATAACAAACAGATTCATACAGTGGGCTAAACCATTGTCTAAAGCAGCTGCACCCTCATAAACTCCACCAGATGGTGTGGTGGCTTAGGGAGGTTAAACACAGTTGTAACAAGCTGATGCAAATCGTGGGCTAAACCAGTTCCTAAAACAGCTGCACCCTCATGAATTCCACACAAATATGATGTGAGTTGAGGGCAGTGAAACCATAAGCAAAACTAATTAAAGGGGAGCCAGGTAACTTTGTTGTAGCAACCAGAGTTTTTAAGAGCTAATGGAGTCAAAACAGGCAGACAGAAAAATAATACAAATTTTAAGAAGTGGACAGTTGTGACCTTTTATTTCAGAAGCATTTTCCTTTTTTCCTTTGCCCATTAGAAAGTCTTCTTTGTGATAATATTGTGCTGGATGTGTGAAACAGCTCTCAACCTGGAAGCCGACATATGTATCTCTATCCCGGCCCAACTACATCATCGGCATTGTGATCTCACTGACAGTGACATCACAGGTGACTGACCTGGCAGCCGCTGAGTGGCTGTTCCTAAGCAGCAGTGATGTCACAATCAGAGAGGTCACAATGCTGATAATGTAGTGGGGGTAGATAGAGATAGATATGTCAGCTGCTAGCAGAGTGCTGTCCCACCAATCACACCTGCTAACATCAGGTAAACAATGCTCTATTAAACTAAATTGTGGCTCTGAGGTGACTTATGAGAAGAGAACTGATGAATTAGAAGGGAAACTTGGGGAGAGAGGATATGCTGGGAACATCACAGCTGGAGCAAGACGTTATAAATATGAATAGGGAGAGTCTGCTGGAGGAAAAGAATAAAGGAGAATCTGTAAAGCCACAAGATACTCAAACCTTTTTTGTTAGTACTTTTAATGCACAATCGCATGAAGTGGCTAGTATTATTAAGAGGAATTGGCACATAGCTTTACAGGATGCAGGGTTAAAGGAACTTATAAAGAATGGCCCAAGAATGGTATATAGGAGGGGTACCACTTTGAAAGATACCCTGGCACATTCTGTTGAACCAATGGCAAAAAAACCACATATGTGGCTACCAAGGAGGGAAAATGGTAGCCACAGATGTGGTAATTGTAAATTTTGCTGTTATGTTACTGATACTGAAACATTTCAACATCCACTTTTAAAGAGGTCAGTTCCAGTAAGGGGTTTCATGACATGTGCCCCGACTGGTTTAGTGTATTTAGCTGTATGTAATTGCGGATCTTTTTTATGCTGGAAAAATTAAAAGGGCTTTTAAGATCTGCATTGGTGAACATTTGAGGGCAATAGAAAATCGAGATGTTTTGGAACCCACTCGTGAGGGAGCAATCTTAGACCTCATACTCTCAAATGGGAACAGTGAGAGGATCTCAGATCTAGAAGTGGGTAGCCATCTGGGAACAAGTGACCACCAAACAGTGTGGTTCATGATAAACTCAGCTACAGAGTCAAGCCACTCAAAAATGAGGGTACTAGACTTCAGGAGGGCTGACTTTGGCAAGATGGGAGAGTGCCTTAGAAAAACACTAGCAAACAGGCTACAGGAGGGGTGGAGCAACAATGGGGAAACATCAGAATTGCCATCACAGAGGCAACAAGCCTTTGTGTGAAGCAAATAAACAAATCAAAATGAAAGAAAAAGCCACTATGGTTCTCAAAAGAGGTGGCGGGGAAGGTCAGGGAGAAAAATATAGCATTCAGGAAGTATAAGTAAACACAGAAGAAGCAGGATAGAGAGCTGTACCAGTTAAGGCAGAAGGAAGCAGGGAGGGAAGTCAGAATAGCAAAGGCCCAAACTGAGGAAAAGATAGCCAACTCAGTTAAGAAGGGAGATAAAACCTTTTATAGGTACATCAGGGAACGTAGAAAGACAAAGGGAGGGATAGTGAGGCTGAATAGAATGGACGGTGGGCGGGCAGAGAGGGACAGTGAGAAAGCAGGGATACTGAACGAATATTTCTGCTCAGTATTCACAAAAGAGGAGGAGGGGAGGTGCCTAATCCAATTAACAGAAGCACTCTGGATAGGGGGGTCAGTCCCAGTCCTTTCACAGAAGAAAGGGTTCTGAAAGAACTCCTAAAACTGAAGGTGGACAAAGCAATGGGGCCTGATGGAATTCACCCCAGAATTCTAAAAGAAATAAGGGAAGAACTAGTGAAACCACTGACTACCCTTTTTAACAAATCATTGGAGGATGGTGTGGTACCTGAGGACTGGAGGAAGGTGGATGTGATTCCCCTTCACAAAAGTGGAAGCACGACAGAGGCAGGAAACTACAGACCTGTCAGTTTGACCTCTGTGGTAGGAAAAGTGATAGAATCACTTCTGAAGGAAAGAACTGTTGAGTACCTAGAGGCCAGTGGGGCACAGGACCCAAGGCAGCATGGGTTCACAGCGAGAAGGTCATGTCAGACGAATCTAATTGATTTCTTTGACTGGGTGACCAAAGTAGTAGACCAGGGAGGGGCTGTGGACATGGTCTACCTAGACTTTAGCAAGGCATTTGACACAGTCCCACACAAAAGATTAATAGTCAAATTAACCAGCCTGGGAGTGGGTCCCAGGTGATAGCTTGTAAAACATTGGCTGGACAACAGGACACATAAGGTAATTGTAAATGGAGTCCACTCTGAAGAAAGAAGGGTTACTAGTGGGGTACTGCAGGGTTCAGTACTGGATCCAGTCCTTTTTAATGTCTTTATAAGTGACATTGCAGAGGTACTGGAAGGAAAAGTATGCCTCTTTGCAGATGACACAAAGATCTGCAACAGGGTTGATACACAAGGAGGTGTGGAAAGGATGAGAAGGTACTTGACAAAGTTGGAGGAATGGTCAGAAGTATGGCAGCTTGGATTCAATGCAAAGAAGTGCAAAATAATGCACCTGGGAAGCAAAAACCCAGGGAAAGATTACACAATAGGAGGGGAGGTAGTAACAACAGCAAAATGGAAAGGGACCTGGGGGTAATCATATCAGATGACCTTAAGGTTAGCAAGCAATGTGAGAAGACAGTAGGGAGGGCTGGGGGGATACTGGGATGTATAGGGAGACACATCACCAGCAGAAAACAGGACGTTGTTATCCCTCTGTACAGACAGTTGGTGAGACCCCATCTGGAGTACTGCGTCCAGTTTTGGAGACCCCATCTCCACAAGGACATAGACAGGATAGAGGCAGTCCAGAGGAGGACAACTAAAATGGTGCACGGTCTGCAAGAGAAGCCATATGAGGAGAGACTAAAGGAGCTTAATATGTATACCCTTGAGGAAAGGAGGGAGAGGGGGGACATGATAGAAACTTTTAAGTACCTCAGTGGAATCACCAAAGTCCAAGAGGGTAGCATCTTTCAGAAAAAGAGATGTGCAAGAACAAGGGGACACAATTTGAAGATGGGGGGGGGGCAGTTCAGGGGCAATGTGAGGAAGTATTTTTTCACAAAGAGGGTAGTGAACACATGGAACAGCCTTCCTGAGGAGGTTGTGGGTCTAAAACTGTGGGAGAATTCAAGAATGCATGGGACAGACATAATGCAATTTTGTGGGGGGTAGGAAGAAATAGGCTGTTGGTTAACTAGGATCTGCAGCTTATTCTGTAGGTAGGGAACTGGGCAGACTAGGTGGGCCAAGCGATCCTTATCTGCCATCAAAATCAAAGTCAAAGTCTATGTTAAAAATGCTCTTGCAGTACATGTCATCAAATATACAGGAATATAAAAACACTTTTAAATTTCAGAGATTGGAGAAACCAGTATTGTCACGTAGAGGTAGGGATTACAATAATCTCCTCAGACGTGAACAGTATTGGATTTTCTCATTTAAAGGTATGGAAGGTAAGGGCGTAAATGGAAAATTAGAGATCAAACCCTTCCTTAAACCTAAATGATTGTGCATTTTCTTGTTTTTGAGTGCAGAATTTTTGAACTATAAACTTTTTTTAGTGTGTGTTACTGCTTGTTTTTATGTTGTTTATTATTGTAAGTGTTCTTGTTGCTATCTGCTATTTTGCTGGCTGTAACCATCTTTCTTTCTAATAGGTTAGGTGCCCAGGATCTCATATCAGCAGCACTGAACCAAGAGGATGGACATATTACATAAATAAAATAAGGAGGACTATTAGTTCCCTATTGAGGAATGTATAAAAGCTTTACAGCCATGTAGCACTATTTGAATGTTGTTGAACTGCTGTTATAATATGTCTGTATTTTTAAATTGCACTGTCACTTTAATATGGCCTTGTATTTAAGGGTTAGTAGTAAGTCTTTCATTCACCTTTGAGAAAGCTCTTCGGAGCGAAACATGTCAGGTGACTGAAGCATCTACGCATTACGTGAACATTTCTGGGTGGTTGCTTGAAGCAGGAGGAACGGGCCTGGGCTTTATATTGGATTTGCATCGATTTGCACTGATTTTCTACCAAATTGAATGTTGGGTTTTATGGACTTTTGTGAATAAAGGAATCTATTCTTTACGATTTGGTGAAGTGCCTGCAATTTTTGGTTTGAAGCCAGAACCTTCATTTGTCCACTATATCATCATTTGGGTTGTGTTTGCGATTATTGGTTCTGCAGCTATAGCCCTGGTTTGTCAGCATATGCTGGTTTGGCCTTTGTGTGGTGCCGGTCCCCACATATTTTGGAACGGATCTTTTTTGTAAACAATGCTTTAATTGAACAAAGGGAAAAGAAAAAAGGTTCTATGTGATAACGGCGAACGCCTAAAGGTGATCACCGTTATTGCACGGAGTGCCGAAAACATTTTCGGCATTCTGACAACCCTGGTGCACAGGACAACAGCGCCAGAACATGTATTTTAATGCTTTCTGGGGGGGGGCTGTGCCACCCCACATGCCCCTGCACTCCCCTACAAACGATTCTCAACTCCAGGGGTACATGTCGGGGAGTGAAAGCATTAAAAATAAAGGTTTCTGGCCAGGCACAATAAAATCACACCAGTGCCCGGACCGAACCCGATACCTCACCCACCCCAACCACTATCCAACCCTGATGCCATGACGCAGTGCCCAGCAATCCACACAGTGCCAGCCTATAGCTCCTCTGTTCTCCCAGCCCACGCCACGTGCTCACTCCCCCAATGCACGTACACATAGCAACATCCTGTCACCCAGTTCGCCCACCCCCTCATCCGGTCACCCTACCCTCACATCGCTGTGAGAGACTGCACCGGGAAGGAGTCGCCATTACGGATGGTGCCCTTCCCCACATGCCCAACTCACGGGATACCAAGAAAAAGTACCTCAAAAATAAAAAGTAGTGGTTGACTGCTTTTTAACACTTGCTGTGCCATGGACTGACATATCACTCCAGAATTACTATGTGTTCTAATTCTATTGGCAGCTCAAGGGTTAAAACTAACATTAGTTTTAAGCAGTACAATAGCTGTTTAAACAGTCAGTCTTATCTGCTGTGCTGGAGACTCACCTCTCAACGACGTTTAGTACGTTGGTTGACTGTTGCAAGAGAGAGTCATTAAGAACAGCTCGTGCTGCTTCAAGAAGGCCAGTGGGGGGGGTTACAAGTACTGGGGAGCCTGGACTGGAATTGGGCTTGTGACTTCTGATGCAAGATGGTGGCATCCAACCGTGAGGCTGGCCAGTGTCCAACTGAAGAGTTGGCCCTGACTGGGCAACCTGATATGCAGCGCTCTGACCAGCTGTGCTGGGGAACTGCCTCTCAAAAGCACTCAGTGCACTGGTTGGCTGTTGCAGGCAGAGTTATTAAAAGCATCTCCTGCTGCTTCAGGAAGGCCAGTGGGATTTTACAAGTCCTGGGGAGCCTTGACTGGACCTGGGCTCGTGACTCCTGGTGCAAGATGGCAGTATCTGACCACGAGGCTGCCTGACAACTGATTGAAGAGTTAACCTGACTGGGCAATCTGAGATGCAGTGAATTAGACCAAATGTGGTTCAGCCTTTCAAACAGTAGAATGGAAAACAGGTCAGAAAAAACATACAGGATGAGGGGATACAGGAGAAACAGGGAACAACAATACTGGGCCATTCACAAAAGATGTGAATTAGTGCCCCAGGACAGGAGCATCAAAGTTATGTGTCTAAAAATGTAGCAGATATTTGCAGTTTCCAGCACCAGCCAGTTTTGTGTATTCCTTGTTAATGGTTCTTGGTGCTGGTACAGCTGCAGTTTCTGTATGCCAGGGTGCTGAATAAGACAGCTTTTTAAAGTTTTGCTTGGGATGGTTTCTAAAATGTTGATTTAAAATGAAAATGTTGATACCTGATGCTGATGTTTTGTAGAACTTCAGTTTAGGAGACTTTCACAGACGTCGTGTGCAAGAATGGTGTAGTTACTCCTAACCCAAGCAGACATTCATGAAAATCCTTAAAAACAAATCTACTGACACAGACATACACAAACAGCCACCCCCACTGGCCAAGGAGGTGGGGTGTTGTGTGTAATAGAATTCTCATGGCAAAAAAAAAAACTCCTGCAGGGATTAATTTAAACATAAATTATTAATCTAGTGAAGAGTGTAGTTTGCTTTGGGGCTTGTGCAGTTACCCCCATACCGGTCCACATTGGATACAGTGCAGAATAAACCCTAAAGAGCTAGTGCATTGCCTGAAATTATTTACTTTCTAAAGAAGTGAAATATTAAATTTTTATATATATATTTATTTTCCTTTTGCTAATTTAAATGTGCATGGGATAGACATAAAGGAACCCTAGAGGGGAGAAGAAGAGGCAGCAGCTGGTGACCAAGTAGGGTCAGCGGCAGCTAATTAAAGATAGGGTATATGAGCAAACTGGATGAGCCTGGTGGTGTTTATCTACTGTCAATTTCTATGTATCTATGTTGCCGTTTTTACGACTACAGTTGGCGTAGCCCTGAAGATGTCTTGCGATCTCTTTAGAGAAAATGGTGCCCATCGGATACTGAACGGACTTTTTAAATAGTGGAGGTGAACGGTAATCACTGCACATTCACCGCACTATTTTGTCCATCGGTATCAGCTGTGCAGGGCTTTGCCTGCAATGCTCAAGATTGCGGTGCAGAGTTTTATGCGCAAGTGCGATGACTCACACATACACAGGAACTCTGGTGACATGGCGGCACAGTACGCCATATGCAATAAGGCTGCTGGAGCCCAGTGCATATGCACGAGTCGTCGTGCACGTGAAGAGAACCCTGGCAGCTATCTTGGATACAGTGGACTGTGTCGCCATGCTGCCAGAGTTCACTGCGCATGTGTGAATCATTGTGCATGCACGGAAAACTCTGCACCGCCATTTTTGACATGGTGGCATAGTCTCTGCTGTCCCGACCTCCGCTGCAGCTGTAGTGGTTCTTGCCAGAGTTTGTTCTTCCTGACACCACTTGGTGTGATTTTTGGAACAGCACCTGGAAGCTGACATAGCTAGTTCCATTCCTTCTCATACATCATCAGCACTGTGACCACACTGCCTGTGACATCATAACTGACCAAGAAGAGCCAATAACCTGCTGTAAGATTGGTCCCTTGTGATGTCACAATACGTGAGGTCACAATGCTGATAAGGCATGAAGACTAATCAGGTATAGAGATGGGCGAAGCCAGTCAAATTCACTCTGTAAATTATTTTGTGAATTTTTCACAATTTTTGGAGTGCAATTTGCAAAATTTGTGCACTTCCTGGAGCACAAATTGTATGAATTTTGCCACGAAATGTGAAATTTCACCTGTGAATTTCACACTTCATGGCAGAATTCTGCACTTTGCAGTGAAATGCAGGCAATTTGCTGCGAAATTTGTACAATTCAAAGCGGAGCTGAACTTCCTCATGTTCGGAGAAGCTTCGCGAAGCTCCATGGAGTGCAAATTTTGGCACTTCGTGCAAAATTCATGGACAAAATTTTACTTTACCACATCTCTAATCAGGTATAAAATTTTCTAATGAGCAAATAGAAATTGATTTTAGAGAAATAAGAAGCAACAACTGACTACTTTTTAAAACTTAATAACATTTTCTGCCTGCCATGTTTGTCACTACTAGTTATTTAAGTTACTGTTCTTCACTCTGAGACTGTACCCGGCCATGTCGATAAATAGAAGGCTACCATTTGTAATACTGTCAGTTTCTCACGTTTCATCAGTACTAATTATAAAATGGGGAGATAAAATCATTTATATTCATTGGTTGTTACCTGTGCATCAAACACGTTTGATGCACAGGTAAAAACAAGTACCAAAATCAGGACAGCATTAAAAAATAAGCAGTTTGCCATTGGAACACTCCCATTTGAACTGCTGACATTTTTTCCCCCTCACTAAAGTGGCAAAAAAAATAAAGTGAACTGTGTCCACAATAAGCACCAACAGCCACAAGTAAGCTTTTTTCCTGGAAAGACCCACAGCAGAAACACCCATTTAACTCAAGTAAAAAAGCTATTAACTGTGGTCAATTGGTTTTTTAAAGGATATCCCGGCAATGGGAAAAAAAAATCCATGTCTATGATAACGCGATCAGACCGGAGGGCATAGAAAGGATCCCAGAACCAGTACAGTGACTGCCAAAACCATCCAGCAACAAAATCCCACACTAAACATATTTAACTTTTCTTAACCACAGAGGTCTCAAATGTATACATCTAAATTAGTGCGAGTATTTACTTTTGCTTTTCTTTCAGGAGCAGATCATAGAAACATAGAAGTTGATGGCAGAAGGAGACCATCAGGTCCATCTAGTCTGCCCATTGTCTTTTGGTCTAGGCTTCTAACAGCCCTTGGGTTTGAGGGCTAGCTTGTATCTGTCCCAAGCATTCCTGAAACCTACCACTGTACTTCCCCCCACCACCTCTGCAGGCAGGCTGTTCCAAGCATCCATCACTCTTTCTGTGAAGAAAAACTTCCTGGTGTTGGTGGAGAACTGCCCTCCTTGCAGCCTTAGATCATGTCCCCTGGTTCTGCTGCCCTTCTTAAATTGGAAGAGATCATCTATCTGCATCTGGTTTATGCTTTTTATGTACTTGAATGTTTCAATCATGTCACCCCTCTCTGTTCTCTGTTCCAGGGAATACATGTTCAGTTCTTTCAGTCTATCTCTGTAGGACATCTCGTGCAGTCCCTGAATCATTTGTGTTACCCTCTGCACCGTCTCCGCTCAATGTCCTTTTTGAGGTGGGACCTCCAGAACTGGATGCTGAACTCCTGGTGAGGCCTAATCAGTGATCTGTACAGCGGAAGGATTACTTCCCTCTTCCTGCTTGTGATTCCCCTCCCAATGCATCCCAGCATACTGCTGGCCTTTAATGCTGCCTTCCCACGCTGTTTACTTACCTTCAAGTTGTCTGAGATAATGAGTCCCAAATTGTGCCCTTGGGTGGAGGCAGCTAGTCTTTTCCCTCCAAGGTAATATGCCTTATTTGGATTTCTTTTTCCTATGTGCATGACTTTGCACTTTTTGGCATTCAATCTTAGCTACCATGCTCCAGACCATTCTTCCAGTTTCTTGAGGTCAGCTTCCATCTTGTCCATTCCCGGCTGGGTGTCTACTCTGTTGCATATTTTGGTGTCGTCTGTGAACAGACACACTTTTCCCTGTAGTCCATTAGCTATGTGTCCAATATGAAAATATTGAAGAGCAGGGGCCCCAGTACTGAACCCTGGGGCACACCGCTGGTTACCCTACCTTCTGATGACAGTGCTCTGTTTAACTGCACTTTCTGGGTTCTGCCCTATAATAATTTTTTAACCCATCTAACTACTTCTAATCCAGCTCCTGTGTGGTCTAGCTTCTTTACCAGCCTTCTGTGTGGAACCGAGTCGAAGGCCTGGCTAAAGTCTAAGTAGACCACATCTACAGCCCTGCTGTCATCTATAATCTTTGTAACACAGTCAAAAAACTCAATCAGGTTTGTCTGGCATGACATACCCACCGTGAAACCGGGCTGCTTGGGGTCCTGATGGCCGCTAGCCACCAGGAATGCAATGATCCTCTGTTTGAGTAGTGTCTCCATTAACTTCCCCACTATGGATGTGAGGCTTACTGGCCTGTAATTTCCAGAGTCCTCCCTGCTGCCCGATTTGTGGAGTGGGACCACAATTGCCCTTTTCCAATCTTCAGGTGCCTCCCCACTCTTGAGGGATTAGGTGAATAGTTTAGCCAGTGGGGCAGACAACTCTAATCTCAGTTCTTTTAAGATCCTGCTCTAACATTTCTACTGCATGTCTCATTCCTCCAACTCCAATGCTGTCTGTGCTCCAGCCACTCCCGTCTCCACATGTATAAACTATTTTTGTGGGGGTTTACCTCTTACACACAGCACATCCTTTTTAAATGCTCACTTTTATCATGCTGATCCTGAATGGACAATTTATTAAAATCAAAAGCTGACCCTGAATGGACAATTTATTAAAAAAAAAATTAACAGCTAGTACTTAGTAAAATCCATTACCTACCAATAGTTGGAATGGGTTATGCAAATGAGATCATGAATATTAATATGAGATTCAATTATGTCATCTAATACCTGGCAGAAGGACTATTTTATCAGAAATTCTAATAACAATAGCATTTCTTAATTTAAATAACATTTTTTTTTCTAACAGGAAACACTAAAAAAGTAGCCCATTTTATAAGCACAATAAGGCCCCTAGGCACGCGATAATATCTGTTCTATGCATATCCCAACATGTCTTATTGCTTACATAAATCACAGTGTTGGGAAGCCTACACTGCATCTGCCCACACTACCTGGTCTGTGAATGCACAGATATTTTTAGATTTCCATGCTCTCTGTGACTCACCAGTTACTACCACCAATTTCATCACAGTGTTGGGAAGCCTGCACTGTATCTGCCAACATAGTACCTGGTCTGTGAACAAACAGAGATTTTCAGATTTCAGTGCTGTCAGTACTTCTCCTTCTACCTGTACCAGAGTCATCATGGTGTTGGGAAGCATGTAATGTATTTGCCCACACAGAATCTGGCCTGTGAAAACACAGAGATTTTCAGATTTCAGTGCTGTCAGTCCCTGAGCAGTTACTAGCACTAATTTCATCACAGTGTTGGGAAGCCCTCACTGTACCTGCCCACTTAATACTTGGCATGTGCCTGTACCCCTGTGATGCCTCCATTTTCCACTCAAGCCTAACAGTGTACCTCCTGAATTCCTTCCCCCCCCCCAGCTGCCATGCTATCCCTGGTCTGTGGCTAAACATAGTGCTTCAGTCTCCAGTGCTGCCAGTCCCGCACCTTTCACCAGCACCAAATATATCACAGTATGAGGAAGCCTGCACTGTCCTTGCTTCTCACTGTACCTGGCCCTGTGCTGAAAAAGAGGGCTTCAGCTGGTCTATCAGAGCAATGGCAGGGCTGCCACTCATGACATCAGCTACCCAGGTTTGGGATTTAGCCTTAACATTGGGATTGGCCAGGGACTGGGACTGAGCATCCTAATGAAAGTTCTTCTTTTCCAGGAAGGACTTCTGGCAGTAGGCTCTGCTACAATACTGCCACCTGGGAGACCATACGTGGCGGTGCAGTTGGAGCAGCTTGGGAGGGAGGGCAGAGGCTGGTACTGTGCAGCACCCGACATACAGTAGCCTGCGCATGCACTCTCTGCATCCTTGCTGCTGGAGTTTGGGGGGGGGGAATCCGAAGGAGGAAATACCCAAAAGTATGCAAGATGATGTCTCATGCTCCCAGGCCCTGCCCTCCTGACTGGCTTCTCCAACTTCTGTACCAGATGGCAAGAGAGGGAAGCAGTACAAACCCCCAAAGAAACCACCACAGTGTAGGAGCTATGCAGTGACACTGCAGGTCTAGGGGTAAGGTGGGAGCCAGAGAAAGGATAGTACAGTGCTGGAAGCTGCCCAGCCTGAAAGGAGCAGTATCAGTGATGGGGGTGAACAGTATAGTGAAGAAAACAACTCAGAACATTCCATTCAATATATAGTTTTTCTGACTCTAAGGTACTTAGTTTAAACAAAATTCTGTTTGCCACTGAAAAGTAAATTGAAATTATTAGCAACTGTTTGGATGGTATTTTGGACAGAAATATGTCACTCTTTGGGATGCTGTTTAGGACCCTATGGATAAACAGTGCTCTCCTATAAGATATCTCTAATTGCGTGAAGCACGCTTGCCTTGCCTTCCTTAAATAAATCACAGTTACCTGCTCTGTTTGAAATTGCCTTCCAAGAACCTGAAAGGACCCTTACAAATTGTACTAGAATCATAATTAATTTTTATATGCCCCTATTTCAGAAGGCAAGGGGTTGTATTTTTGCTCCATGGAGTTGCCGATCCCTTTCACTTCCTTTTTTGATTACTAGTTTATTGAAAAAATTTCAGTATAACAATAGGATGCAGCAATGATAACACTTTCCAGTCAGGTATGCCTATAAGCTACAAATACAAGAAGGATCAACCACCAAAGTAACAATATACCATAGCCTATGTGTGTCCTCCCCATTGATGGTACCATATAACCAAACTCCCCGTATCATCCAAAGGAGGTGGCAACTAACTTACACCCCCCTCCACAAATAATAATGCCTATTTACATCCCCAAAACTGTAGGGTAAAACATGAAAGATGCTCATACCCACAAAAAAATCTGACTGGAAATTATAACCACAATAACAAAAAATAAAATAAAATAAACCCTGAAAGAACCAACAACAGTCAGTGGAGAACTGGCAGTACTAGTGAACACACATAACCCAGACTTCTGGGCCTACAAATAATTCAATGTCTGAGATTCGGCCAGGGGAAAGGAGCATTGGGGACCACCCCATTCTGCAGTCACCCTCCCCTAGAAGTACAAACATCACAAAAAACAAGAAGTCCCTTCCACTTCCTGATACTGACAGCCATGCCTGCTCTAGCACATTTCATTATGTCAGTATAGGGAGAGACATTCATGGGGCCATTCTTTTAAATCTGTTTTTCATACTTTAGATGGTCATTACAAACAAATCAAGGCCACTGCTCAACTAACTAGATCCTTGTTAGCTAAGCAGTGGCCCTGATTTGTTTTGAATGGCCATCTAAAATATGGAAAACTGAGTCAAAAAGGCCCCAGTAATGTCTACTGAGCTGCCCTCAGTATCAGGAAGTGGCAAGGGATCAGCAACTCGGTTCCAAGGAGCCAAAATATGATCCCTTCCCTTCTAAAATAGGGGCACATAAAAATTATGATTCTGGCAGATTTGAACTAGGGGCAGGTAAGGGTCCTTCCAGGTTTTTGGTGTGAGCACCAGAAAAGGTGTCCTTTAAAAAGTGCTGCCCCTCATGCTTAATAAGCATGGAGAGGTGGCAACATTGCAGTTTGAATCCTGAACTATCAGCAATGGACCAGTCCCCTCAACTTGCACTTGCACTATACTAGTTCTGAAGAGGCTTGCCTCAGTTTCTTCCCCCTCGATGTTTCACCACCAGTAAATGTTTTTGCTGCTCGTACAAACATTACAGCCAACAAATGAAATCATACAGGACACATGCATTCTGAGCTGTAACATTCCCAGTGCTTTTTCTATGAGACCTGGCCATAATAGAATCATAGAAGCTTGACGGCAGAAAAGGACCATACCGGCCCATCTAGTCTGCCTTTTTTTCCCGTACACCTGCCCCTCACTGCCAGCCCTGGCCCCTCCCCGATACTCAGCCCCATATGCTTATCCCATGCCCTCTTGAATTCTTCCACCAATTTAACCCCCACCACTCTGTCTGGTAGTCTGTTCCACGGCTCCACCACCCTCTCTGTTAACAGACACCCTCTCACATTTCCGTTGTATCTTTTACCTTGCAGTCTGAGGCTGTGTTCTCTAGTTCTGACCCCCTCCTTCCTCTTAAGTAAACCCTCTTCACCCACTTTATTTATCACCACCCACCCCTTTGTGTTCTCCCAATAGGAACTCATCTACAAAATAAACCAGTACTAAAAAGTTAATCAGACTTACCATGGGGGTCATGATAGGGTATTCTTTTTATTGCTGAGTTTTTTCTAATCTCTCAGGCCCACAATGCTTTGTATAATGTGTTTACACATTGCATAATGTATAGTGTCAGGAGTCATTTTATGTAATTTACTACACATTGTAGTGAGAAAAGAAATAATGTGACCTACTGGGAACTGAACCCACTATTTCTAGTAGGTCACATTATTTCTTTCACTACAATTTGTGATTTAAATTACTTGGCAGTGGCTAATACTGCAACAAAAAACATCTAATTGTCATATGTGATGTTATCAAAAGGGAACTGCACATCAGTGCTGTGGTTGGTGTAAAAGCTGCAAGAAGCAGCCAGTTTCAAACTTCAGTTCACTGACCTACGCAGCCAGTATAGTGTTATGCTTGTGCAACTGTGTTAGTTTGGTTTTGGCCGTTCGCACTCTATTCCAGAGGAATTACCACCCTGTAGGGGTATGACAGCAAGGAACTCTCAGAGAGGGTTCCACCCCTAGAGGTGCCACGGGACAGTTCCTGTGGCTAAAGGTACCTTAGGAATCCCCCAAAGGAAAGAGTGCTGCCACTGGAGGAGGAGGGGAGGAGGGGAGGATGGTGGGGCAAAGAAAAAATGCTTCACAGTGAGGCTTAGAGGAACTGCTTATATAGCTCAGGAAGTAGGAGTGGCTGGCTGCTTGGCCACTGAACTCCAGGCATAGCCTTACATTTCACTGACCTACACAGCCAGTATAGTGTTATGCTTGTGCAACTGTATTAGTTTGGTTTTGGCCATTCGCACTCTCTATTCCAGAGGAATTACCACCCTGTAGGGGTACGATGGCAAGGAACTCTTGGAGAGGGTTCCACCCCTAGAGGTGCCACGGGATGGTTCCGGTGGCTAAAGGTACCTTAGGAACCCCCCCCCCAAAAAAATATAGCATCATCCCCAAAAAGGAGGCAACACGAATCATAATGCAAGCAGTAACAGTGATGCAGAAGCAGTAACTGTAACGATGTAGAAGAGAAGCATAGGCAGTTTGATAATGCAATGATATGCTCAGTTGGCATAGCAACAGCCCAGGTTTGCATAGCATGATGCTGATGGATTGCTTGAGAGAAGGAGATCCCCTAAGGAGAGATGGAATGGAAGGACATCCTCGACCTCCATCCAACAATGGAACCTACCTAAAGAAACTAGGGAAAACAACTATGCTAACTAAGTGTTATGACCTGAGGCAACGGAGGAGAGAAAAAAAAAACCTATGAAGAGGAAATCTCTGGGGATCCAAGGCCTAGGTCGCCTTCCCTCCAGGCTTGGGAACATTTATTTAGTGATGGCTCTGCAGCTGCAATTTGGAAAACCCAATTAAAGAGAGGTGGAAAATATTCCAATTTGGAGGGAGGCTCTCACTCAAACCCTCTAGTGGGAATGTTGTGGAAGGTTGCGAGAAAACTCTGCAACAATACATGCATCCAAGGCGCAGGAGGAGAGCAACAACTGCTGAGGCACTCACCTGGCCTACCCAACCTAAATCAAACCAGGTGAACCACAGGCAGTCATAGGGAGAATGCGGTGAAGGTGCCTTACTAGGGAAACCACTAAAGTCAATGGCCAACCATTATAGTGGAACACTAGAGTGAAAGGAGATCGTCGTAACCACCCCTCACCGCTAGTCTTAAATTCTACACCAGGAGCTGCTGTCATGTAGCAGGTAGCTAAAGCTAAGCCCAGGGCAAGGACATTCCCAGCTATGGGGCAGGTGAGAAGGATCCCACCCCAAGTTAGACACACTCGACGATGCGGACTAAATGCAGAGCGAGACCATCAGCTGCAGGAACCCTGCACCAGATTAGAATGGCTGGCATGCCCCAGAAATTGATTGAGAACTGAATGAGCACGGCGTGCTGAGATCGTAATGAGCATGGAATGCTGAGACCTTGCAAGGTCGAATGCAGATCGAGTGCAGCAGAATCCCAGGCCGAAGAGATGGCAGTATGCATGAAGTAATGGATTGTGTAAGCAAGGAGTAACAGCTGCGTAAGTAAGTGTAGACCTGCACGTAGGTCAGTAAGCTGTAGTCGTGAAAGGTAAACCAGCATATCAAACTTGTATAGCAATTAAACAACTGAACTGGGAGCAAGCCAGCCAGACAGTACAAAGCCAAACCAAGGTGACAGACTCTGAGGATTTTCAGTGGCGAAGACAGATTTTTTAATATCAACCTATATTAACAGCCTCAGCAGGAGCTAGTTGGCTGACCTCAGAGTTATAAGTGCAATAAAACAGGGAGACAATGCTTGAAATCAGGTGTAGCCAGGCAGTGCAGGGAAGCTGCAAGTAAAATGAGAAGCACAGGTAGGGTCAGAGTAAACTGTGTCAGGTGAAAAGAATTGAGTATGCAACATGAAGCAGCTATGGCTAAGCTGAAACACACAGGTAATGAATGCAGTTGCATTGCAGTAGTTTGAGCGTGGTGAGCACAGTGTTGAAACACAGGCACTGGGTACAATAGTAATTAAAGTAAACAGTCAGCAGCAGTGGCTGTAGTTGTAGGTAACGGAAAGCAGTAGCATGAGCTCTGCATAGCAGAATGCTAGGAGTTGCTGTGCAAGTAATTTGAGTTGTGAGTAAGTAAAAGCAAGCAGCATGAGTTCCGGAGTAGCAGTATGCTAGGAGCTATGAAACAAAGCCCCCCCCCCAAAAAAAGGGAAGGAAGCACACACAGCCGAAGGCAAAATACAAACCAGAAGTAGAAAATAAGCACAGAAGCCCAGCAGAGACAAGCGGGGGAGGGGGGGCAGGCCTCAGCCAGCCAGGGAGGCCTAATCAGCTCAGAGGACAAACTAGCAGACCCTTTGGCTGCAGAGAAAAAATGCTTCACAGTGAGGCTTAGAGGAACTGCTTATATAGCTCAGGAAGTTGGAGTGGCTGGCTGCTTGGCCACTGAACTCCAGGCATAGCCTTACATTTATCAAAAAAAGTGGCAACACTCAAATGAGAATACAAACACCAAGACAGCAGCAGATTTACTGTGCAATCAATGTTTATTGTTCTCATAAAGTTACAATATCAAAAAGGCAATGGACAGTACACAAAGTGGCTGACACAATGACTCTGCAAAAGTGCAGTATGAATACAGACAGAAATATAAAATGAGTGAAAAGACATCAGACATGAATGCAGCAACACTGCTCACTAGACCTCTGCTTCCCCAATGCTTCAGTGTGCTCTAGACCTTCCTCAGGTGGGCCCTCGTATAAGAGAATAATACATGTGAAGAATACAAATGTACTGTACAGTAAATCTGCAGCCATCCCCGTGCTTTTTTTTCTACTGAGTACGGACACTTTTATTCATAATTGATTTTTATGAACCAAGGTGTTCGAGTTACCTGTGCTGAGACAAAAATGACATCATACTTTTTTTCCACAGAATGCTGTGGCTCTGAGAGCTCATGGCGGAGACCAAGTGATAAAAACACAATTAATTTTCACAGTTAAAAATTAGTTTTTTAGATAAAGAATATTGCAGTATTAATATGCAATAGCAGTAAAAATAACTCAAAGTGCATTTTTATTTTTCCATTGATCTATACAACAACACAGTTCATCATTAAACCATGGTGTTCAACGAAGAACTGCCACAGAGAGTGTGCAGATCAGTGCTCGGGTATCAACTGCAGTGGTCATTACTGTATTCTTTCATTGCCTGATCAGCATCCCTTGATCAGGAATCAAACAGACCAAAGAATTTCACCATATGATAAAATCCATTATTTTGTATCATACAATGACCCGGTCAATAGTTTTTATGTGAATATCACAGTTCTGCAGTCAGGTTTCAGATCTGTACACAGCCCTACAACACAATGACCTGGTCGATAGTTTTTATGCGAATATCACAGTTCTACAGTCAGGTTTCAGAACTGTACACAGCCCTACAACACAATGACTTGGTCGATAGTTTTTACGTGAATATCACAGTTCTACAGTCAGGTTTCAGATCTGTACACAGCCCTACAACACAATGACATGGTCAATAGTTTTTACGCGAATATCACAGTTCTACAGTCAGGTTTCAGATCTGTACACAGCCCTACAACACAATGACCTGGTCGATAGTTTTTACGTGAATATCACAGTTCTACGGTCAGGTTTCAGATCTGTACACAGCCCTACAACACAATGACCTGGTCGATAGTTTTTACGCGAATATCACAGTTCTACGGTCAGGTTTCAGATCTGTACACAGCCCTACAACACAATGACCTGGTCGATAGTTTTTACGCGAATATCACAGTTCTACGGTCAGGTTTCAGATCTGTACACAACCCTACAACACAATGACCTGGTCGATAGTTTTTACGTGAATATCACAGTTCTGCGGTCAGGTTTCAGATCTGTGCACAGCCCTACAACACAATGACCTGGTCGATAGTTTTTACGTGAATATCACAGTTCTGCGGTCAGGTTTCAGATCTGTACACAGCCCTACAACACAATGACCTGGTCGACAGTTTTTACGTGAATATCACAGTTCTGCGGTCAGGTTTCAGATCTGTACACAGCCCTACAACACAATGACCTGGTCGACAGTTTTTACGTGCATATCACAGTTCTACGGTCAGGTTTCAGATCTGTACACAGCCCTACAACACAATGACCTGGTCGATAGTTTTTACGTGAATATCACAATTCTGCGGTCAGGTTTCAGATCTGTACACAGCCCAACAACATAATGACATGGTGCTGACCAGTATATTTGTTTGGTAAATCTCTAACAAAGCAAACAGAAAATAACAAAAGTTGACTGATGCTAACATGTTCGCATGCAGGTAGCTGCTGAGCATAGATAATGCAGCAGTTACATATGCACTCTGAATGTATGCTATTACTTTTATTATTTTTTCAATTTATTTATTTTGGTAACCACGTAGGTGCACTGGCACCAAGGTATCTTTTTCAGGCATGACCCGGGTGCAGAAGAATACATATCAAGATAATGCAACATGTTACAAATGTATACAATACATCAAAAAGTGACATGGTGCAACAGTATAAAACACAAACAAGTGAAGAGCAACAAAAACTGGCTAGCTATGCAGAACATGCATCAACATTAAAGATTTTAGTCTAGCAGAGAAGGCTTTCGGGGTTGAAGATGTTCTAATTGAAGATGGAATGGTGTTCCAGACAGATGCAACTCTGTAGCGGAACACATTTTGCCCCATGGACATGTACATGTGTGGTACTTTTAATAAACTGTTTGCAGAAGAATGGGAAGATGGGTTGTCAACAAACATAAATAGCTTGGTGAGGCTGGGGTGCACTTCTGTGCAGAACCTTAAATACGAGGTTGGCTAAGGATAATAGGGCTCTGTACTCTGGATGCACGCATCCAAAACATTTAGAGTCAGTGCAGTGGTGGACCTTAGGCCCTGGAAGGATGCAAGCTTGGCAACCTTGTAGGTTAAGGCTCTTGTTCTTTGCCCATACAGTATTGGGGGTAGTATCTGTTACAACAGAGCCATATTTGATTGGGGGAGAATGTTATTTTGGGTGATTCCAATTCTTGTATCGGCTGCCAAATACTTTGAAATATGATAAAGTAATCACAGTTTTTGGTGTTCAGGTTTGACAGGATTTATCATACATTTGTCAAATGTAAGAAAGTGGTCATTCGTTACATTCAAATATTTGAATTCTTGGACCACTTCTAGCTGAACACCATCTAAGGCTGAGATACTAAACTCCCGAGAAGTTTATTTTTTATCTTTAATGCAGAAAAAAGTAACATGGCTTTTATTTTTGGAACACACGGCACCAGTTTTTCTTTTATGAACCATCTTTGCAGGGAATGAAAGTTGTCCCCAAGAACTTTTGTTTATTGTGCTGATGTCCTTCCCATGAACATAAATGACTGCAACATCTGTGTAAAGCAGTGCTTTGGCAGTTTTGCAGATGTTTAGTAAGCTGTTGATGAAGATTGTTAACAACAGGGGACCTAAGACAGACCCCTGAGTGACACTGCAAGTGATAGAATTCACCCTGTACCAGGGGTGTAGCCAGGTATTTTAAACTTGTACTTGAGAGTTGACAGAACTGTTGCCCCCCCCAAACACAAACCAAAAGATGTCCTGCCATGACACACATACATTGGCCCACTCCATTTCAGTCCTCAATATGTAGTAAGCCAATGATCCTAATAGATTCACAGCATCTTATTTTATCTAACACACACTACCAATCAGACAGAAGTTGGCTGGCTTTTAGTTACAATGTTTAGGATATCTTAAGCCTCTGTACCACATCAAGGTAGCCAGCCTTACAGAAGTCCATTCACACCAGTACTCATGCTCACATCCATGATCGGGTCACTCATACAATCATGGCCTTGAAGTCTAGCACCCACACATCTTCAAAAGATCACTCACAAACTCACAGTAAAGTATCCAAGGAGGGGGAAAAACAGTTCTCCATGTACTTCAGGCTCTGTTTGTGTTTGTTGCCTTTGCCTGAGGCTCTTGTTTCCCCTGAATCTGCCAGATTTTTCTGTACTCAGCAAATTACAGTGAGTATACATGCCAACACCCAAGCCCTGAACATATCTTTACCAACTTGAACAATCTGTGATCTGTTTTGCAAATAGTTAGAGAACCACATAGTTGATGAGCCCCCAGTCCCAGATCAGCTACTTCCCATTAGAGCAGATCATAATATATCAAATCAAAGGCTTTGATCAGGTCCATGAACATGGCACCAGTCATCAAGCCCTGCCTTATCCATGGCATGGTGAACCATGTCTGTGAATCTAGCCAGTGCTGTGCAAGTTCCATGGTCCTTTCTGAAACCCTGTTGCTCTACACAAAAGTAACTTGTATTGTTCTAAGTAAGAAATGTGTTGATTATGAACGATCAAGGCTGATAGGATAGAAATAGGTGTCCAGTTATCCAGGACCCATTATAATAGGACTTGGTAAATACAGATACGTTTCATAAGTAAATATTGGAAAAATGTAATGTTTCTTCATAATTTTGTTGTAGTTTTTTACATTTTGACACCACATTTTCAGTATAGTCTTTTTATGACCCAAGCATATAATCAAGACAGGTGGAATTTTTAAAATCCCATCCGAAAGTTAAATTCACAGAGCGACTGTGAAACATGTTTTGGAGGGCATTTGAAAACTTACACCTGTCATGTTCATCAGGTGGGGTAATAAAAGGGCTGTGTGGCACATTTGGGGCCAAAATCTGCACAAATTACAAAGCTGCTGAGTAAACACTGAAAAAATTCAGAGTGGACGTTGTAGCCATCACAGAGACTTGGGCCTCAGAAATAGTGTCTGGGACCAGACAGTCCCATGCTACACCATGTTTAGGAGGGACAGAGGAAAAGGTAAATGGGGAGGTGTATCCCTTTATGTCAGGGATGACATTGAGGCTGTGGAAGATGGATACACCAGGGGAAGTGCTGGGGAGACAGAATCACTGTGGGTTCACCTCACAGCAGCCTTTGGCAAGAAAATGCAGATGGGGGTGATCTACAGACCACCAGGACAACTGGAGGAGAGGAATAGGGAGCTTTGGGAAGAACTAGTTGGGGGGGGCAAAGAGGCCGGTTGTGGTGGTGGGTGACCTTAACCTTCTGGACATCAACCGGGATGTTTGGTTGCCAAAAGCACCAGAAGTGAGGCCTTGTTAGATACATTCCAGGACTGTATGCTGGTACAGCTAGTCAGAGAACCCATCTGGCAGGCTGCCATCCTCGTTGTGGTGCTCACTAACTCAGCGATGGTAGGAGAGGAGTGGATAGGGGATCCTCTAGGGAACAGCGACCATAACTCTATCTGGTTTGAGCAGACTCTGGGGATCAATAAACCCCAGTCAAGAGCTGAGGTCCTCAAATTCAAAAGGGTGGACTTCAACAGGATGAGGGAGCTAGTCCAGGACAACTTAGTCAGGGTAGACAATATCAGAGTGGTGGAGAAGAGATGATGGCAATAAAGGGGGCCATTCTTGAGACATCAAAGATATGCCTGAGAACAGTGACCAAAAGTATCAGGTACAAGAGACCAAAGTGGTTCTCAGAAAAGGTTAGAGAAGCTGTGAAGACCAAGAAAAAGGCCTTCTTGAAGTACAGAGAAAAGCAGGGGGAGGAAGAATGGGGAGAATACCAATTGAGAACTAGGAAAACAAAGAGGGCAGTTAGGAAAGCTAAAGCAGACACGGAGTTGCATATTGCTGAGAGGGTCAAAATGGGGGAAAAGCAATTCTTCAGGCATATTAGGGAAGAAAGGTATCTGAGGAAGGTAGGGTAATAGAAGAGGATGGGGACTATGTTTACTCTGTTATCACCAATGAAGAGAGCAGGCTTTTGCCAGAGAGTGATATTAAGATGCCACAAAGGGGTCCTGAAGATGAGGCAGCCAGTATTCACCAACAAAAGGGTCCATAAAGGGTTAGCAGCCCTTAAGATAGATAAGATGTCAGGGCCAGACAGGATGCACCCAATGGTGCACAGGTACAGTAATGGCAGCGGAACTAGCTGTGCCCCTGGTAGGTCTATTCCATAGTTCATTACAGACATGGGTGGTTCCAAAGGACTGGATGGTGGAAGACACACAGAAGTTCCACTCCACAAGAGGGAGCAAGGAGCCATTGGAGAACTACAGACATGTCAGTCTTACCTCAGTTGTAAGGAAAGCTGATGGAGTCACTAGTCAAAGAGGACCTAGTAGACTACCTGGAGAGCAATGGCCTCCAAAATAGTAATCAGCATGACTTCTTGGTAGGGAGGTCTTGTCACACTAACCTGATAGTTTTCTTTGGCTGGGTGATAAGGACATTGGATAGGGGCCACGCCTGCAGACCTTAACAGGTACCGTGTCTTGAGGAATACTTGCACTAGAGCCACCAGGCTAGCAAAGGCTGAATTCTTTTCTGCCTTTTTCCAGAATAATCTTAACCACGCCTCCAAGTTCTGGAAAGTGATCCATGCCGTCTTCTCCCACCCCTACCCAGTCCACCCCTCCTGTCCTCAAGGTAGGAGACTCCTTCATCTCCAGCACTCCTTTTGTAGCCTCTGCTTTCAACTCTTACTTTATCACCTGTGCATCCTCAGTCCTCTCCTCCCTCCGCCCATCACCTCCCACCTGACCCCCACCCCACTGGACACTCCTGCTCTCCCCTCGCCTTCTCGCCAGTCACCCCAGATACTACTCTAAAGCCCTTCTGGCTCTCAACCCCCCAAAAAGTGGGTGCCCTGATGAATTAGACCCTAAGCTCCTTCACCTCTCTGCCCCAGCCATCGCCTTCCCCATCTCCTCCCTCCTCAACACCTCCTTCTCTCTTGCTTCCATCCCAGACACCTGGAAACATGCAACAGTCATTCTTCTGCCAAGAGGAGGTGACCCCTCCTCTCCCAGCAACTTCTGCCCTATCTCCCTCCTCCCAACCTTATCTAAACTCCAAGAGCATATAGTTCTGTCCCTGCTCTCCCCTTTTCTTGACTCCTCTTCCTTCTTCACCCCATTCCAGTCTGGCTTTTGCAAACACCACTCCACCACTTCGTCTCTTCTCAGGCTCACCAATGCCATCCACACAGGGATGGACCAGGGCCTCCTCACCGCCACCATTTTTGTCGATTTATAGAAAGCTTTTGACACTGTCTCCCACCTTAATCTCCTATACAAACCATAGTCAGCAGGTCTCTCAGACTCTGCAAGAAACTGGTTTAACTCCTACCTAACCGGTAGGTCACAATCAGTGAGAGCTGAAGAATCCATATTTCTATCCCTCCCCATCCACACTGGTGTCCCCCAAGGCTCCATCCTTGGCCCTATACTTTTTTCCATATTTCTAAATAACCTTCCCTCTGCCTGCCCATCTGCGGTCATCCACATGTACATGGGTGACACAGTTCTTAATGCTTCTGGGTCTTCTCCAACTGAGTTAATATCCAAGCTTCAACCTAATTTTGATGCTGTCCAGAAATGGTTCAGGTCAAATCAGCTCTCCCTTAGCACCAAAAAAACTGTCTCTATGTGCTTTGGCACTAGGCCAAGAATTTCCAAGCTCCTATCCCTCCCCACCTTCCACACCCTAGATGGGGGCACTATTGACAATATGCCCTCATTCAAGTACCTCAGTGTCTGGCTGGACCAGCACCTTGACTTCTCACAGCACATACAGTAGATGCCATTCACAAAAAACGTCACCCCAAACTTGGTACCCTCTATAGGAACAAAAGCTACATCCCACTACCAGCCCACTATGCCATCATTGATAAGATGATCCTCCCCATCTTTGGAAATATAGTCTATGGTGCTGCCCCAAGGTGCACCCTGGCCAGACTGGACCCCCTCTTCCAATCCTTTTGCCATTTTGCCTTGAACTGTCCTCCCCACATTCACCACTGCTCTCTGTACTCCATTCTCTCCCTTTCTTCCCTGGAAGATCACTGCCTGACCCACTGTGCCACTTTTGTCTCTAAGTTGCAGCTGGCTTCCCCCCATCTGAGCTCCCTTATGTTGCCCACACCCCTTTACTCCCTCCATAAACCAGGCTATTGGTCCCTCATGCCTCCCTCTCGTAAATCCCTTGTTGGCCAGGCTGCTTTCTCCTACTGCTTTCTGAAACTCTGAAATTCTCTCCCCCTAACCATCTCTCTGCTTCCTCCATACCCTCTTTATCCTCTCTACTCCAAGTCCACACTGCCTCTCCTGTACCTGCCCTCTTTCCTGTCCCTCTCCCATCCCACAGCTCTTCCCTTCTTCACTCCCCTTTCTACTCCTGGTCTCTCCCAACCCCTACCTTCGTCTCCCCCACTCCCTCACTTCCCCCCTCCCCTTCTAGTCCCCAATCCACTCCCCTGTGCCCTAGCCCTGTTTTAACTATGACTAATTTCCTGTGTGAGCCTGCAGGTTGTACACCCGGAAGTGCATTCATGCACTGTGAATTCTTACTCCCTTATAATGTTTGTATCTTATAATGTGAATGTTGTATAACTTGTACTATTGCAATGCTGTGTAACTATTGTATTTTGTACTATTTGTATTTGCAATTGAATCTCTGTACTTATCCCTATCCCCTTCCCCCATGATGCATCTGGAAATGAGCTGTTTAAAGCTCAGTATGTCTTTCCGGGTGAAACTCTTTTAAATAAATAAAGCTCCACCTGGAGTACTGAACCCGGTTCTGGAGTCCTCACCTCATGAAAAATACGGACAGGCTAGAAGTGATGCAATGAAGGGTAACCAGGAAGATGCAGCACCAGTGGGGCAGATCACATGAGGATCAGCTCAAGGCACTACACATGTACTCACTGGGGACCAGACGGGACAGAGTGATCTGACAGGGACGTTCGTATTCCTGAATGGAATAAATAAGGCCAACTGCAAGGCGTTATTTAGGAATCAAGACAGGTGGAATTTTTTTTTAAATCCCATCTAAAGGGTGATTTTGTAGAGCGACTGCAAAAACATTTATCAAGGAGATTTGAAAAATGTTACCTACTTGTTCATGAGGTGGAGTCCCAAAAAGGATATGTTGAAAATTTGGTGCAAAAATTATTGAAGAATGACAAATTTATAAGTAAACATTCAAAACACATTAACAACCCATTAACTAAACTTACCTTGTTTCCAGTCAATCGTGGTCAGGATCCAGGGCAGCAGGTTGAGCCAGTGGACCTGCTAGGTAAGTGAGTGGTGAGGGCTCTGTGTGGTGGGATGGGGGTGCTCAAAGGAATGGTTAGATGGTGTTGGGGGACCAGCAGATGGGGGAAGCAGACAGGGACTTATTTTCCACAGTTTTTTATTTTTTAGTGAGAATAGGATGACAAGGGACAAGACAACAAGGTATGGTTTCCTTTTTTCTTTCAGGTACTGATACTGGGGATTGGGCACCCCAATGTCGGTGTGTTGTTTGGTGGCACGGGTGGTGGGCACCACAGTGTTGCACACTATTTAGGGAGGGTGTTAGCTGGCACTGGGAGTTGGGCAGCTCGGTGTCAGAGTTTGCCAGGCCATGGTGGGGGTGTGCAACCAAGCTCCCCCCTCATCATCATCATCAGGAGACATGACCAGTTAGTGGAGGGAGAGCAAAGTGATTGGGAAGGGGTGGGATGTTTTGCAGTTAGTGTTTTGTTTTTGTTTGTTTTTTTTGTTATTTTGAGCCAGAGCTGTGCAACCATCATGACTTGGGGGGGCGCTAGACATCAGGGACTATAATCAGGGAGATGGAGGAGGCCGCTAGATGGGTAGCAGAGCTGTAGAGATAAGAAAAAGTGCAGGGGTGCAGGGTGGTTTAGAGAAAGAGAGAGACAGCAAAATGGTGTCCAGAGTGTTCTCTTTGTGAGTGTTCCTCAGGGCCAAGAAGCTGCCAGCTCACCACCCTGTGACACTGCCCCAGTGTAAGAGCAGAGCAGTGGGACCAAAAGCACAAAACAAGGTTTCAAGCACAGGAAATTACACAGGAGTAGGAGTTACACAAGAAAACCCTGCAACTTGCTTTTTCCAGCATTGGGATTGGGCAAGGACTTCAAAGAGAAAAGGAAGAAAAAGATGGAAGGTGGGTGGAATTAGCAACGATAGTCAGTATTCTGAAACTGTGATAGGCGGAGATGGGGCACACCGCAAAAAGCCATTTCACTACAGATTAATACCAATATATTTGCATGCCTTGAATGTGAACATAAAAATGAGGCCAGTACTTGTACAATAGCTTATTTCATGTTTTATCTAATTTCCCTATGAGCGGATAAGCTTAAGAAACAGGATGTTCTTTTTTGGTAAACTCAAATTAAAACTTGTGAAAATCAATCCTGCTACAGCAATGTCCTTGCCTTAGCACTCTGGTGTTCAGAAAGCAAAAACCTTTAAGATCAAGCAGGACACATTACTCAGATAACATGACTACCTCACAGCTGATCTTATCAGGTTTGTAAATACTTTGAGAGAAGTCACGAAGCCCAGCATTACTTAATGCATGACAGGAATGTGAAGAAAAATAATGCCAGACATATTTATTAACATTACTGGCATCACCTCATATCGTTATAAATTAATAGTCTGGTAAGGTGGTAAAAAAACAAAACGTAATCATAAGTGCTGATACCACAACCATGATTACATAAACAATGCTGTTAAAATACTGGTATCATTTCAGATGTCTAAACACATGCCTGTAGCAGGGGCCCCATATTCAAAGCTGGCTGTGTGCGCTGAGCAAACAGCACTGTGTAGTAGATAGTGCATGGCTGACTCAGGTACAATATTCAGATAATTTGTACACTCCAACCAGAGCATGCTGACTGCCTAAATATGGGGCTGTGCCAGAGCAGTGCATAGTGACTATGTACTGACCATCCACAGTCCCGACTGGAAATGGCCCACAGGAGTCCAACAGAGATAGCGCAGCCCACTCGGAACAGTGTCAGGGCTCCTGTGGGCCATATTCAACCCTAACATGCTAATTAATCCATTGGATATGCAAAGCACTATGGGCATTTGCATACCAGTTATGACCTCATTAGCATGAGTGTGCTGGATGACCCTTCACCACGAATGCCAGACCCATATTAGATTATCACATTCCCTGGTAGGACTAGTGCCCCTTCCCCGCCTATAATCTGTCCTGTAATTATTTTCCAGAGCCTGGTAGTCTAGTGGTTCCGCCACCCCAGATTACCTGTCCCATAACAAATTTCCATTCCCTGGTAGTCTAGTGATCCTTCCACCCCCTAAACACAAGTTCTGTAATCAGTTTCCATTTCCTGATGGTCTAGTGGACCCTCCAATCCATGATTGCTGCACTGTAATCAACACATCCCCCAAACCCCTGAAAGTGCAACCGACCCCCCCCCCCAATACATTCATTCTGGAGCCTCCTCCCCCCAAGCCTCCTCATGCTGGACACCATTGCCAAAATATGGCATGTGAGACAGCGACCAGCAAATCCTTCAGTCACCGCTTCAGTTGGCCACCTTCTGCCTGTCATTAAACGATTGTGCTCTGACAGTTGAACAGTATGTATGATCACTCATGGAATGTCAGGTAGCAGACAACTAAGGTGGTGAGTGGAGGGCTGTGCCAGTGCCATCTCAAATTATGTATTTTAGCAATAATGACTGGGGTGGGGGGAATGGGGAGAGAATCCGGAGTGAGCCAATCACCATTGCACAGGGTGAAGGGCGGGCTTTTTGCAGCATTAAACAGTGCTGCAACAGAGGCTGTTTAGCACTGCCAAAAGCACTAACTATACTACAGCACCCTGTATCATGGGTGACCCTCATTTGCATAGGCACAGCAGTATATTCTGTGCAGCTGTACTGTTGAGTAGGCTTGGTGTACCAGGTCCCCCCCCCCCCACCTCATCAGCTCACACTGTTTTTTTGTTTGTTGTTTTGGTTTTTACATATTTTATGGAGCAAGGTAAACAACTTACATATAGACATATCATCTTTGACATAACAGTACAAACGTCTTGTGATAGGTACATCCAAGTATTGTATACAGTAGAGTAAAACTAAGACCTATGTTGTTGTTTGTTACACACTATAGGTTAACATCTGGGGCCTGATATTCCAAAATGTGCAAAGCGGAGCGCAAGAATTTGCGTTGTGCTTTGCGCTGATGAGGGTGTGCAAAAATGCTATATTCATATTCAGAGGGACAGCGCATGTTGCTATCCCTCTGAATATAGGGACATCACACCCAGGCACTATGCCACTTAGTGCCACTTGATAGCGTCCCGGAAATAGAGCACTGCAATGGCTTGCACTCAGGCAAAATCTGCAACATTCAAAAGTCCCCATGCAAATTAGCCCATTGGGCATGCAAGGTGCTAAGGGGCCATTTGAAGGCCCATTATGGACTCGTTTGCATGGGGAGTGAGGCTGATTTGCCTAGCACATTCTCCCCAGTTGCCCCAACCTAGTGAGCTGTTGCTGGTGCTAGTGGCTTCCCCCCCCTCTCTCTGATCCCAGTCTTGGTAGAAATATACATTTTACCTGACGTCCAGTGGTGCCCCCTCCCTCCATTCCTAGTCCTGGTATTATTAACAGGTATCTCTGGTGTCCAGTGGTCCCTTCTTCACTTGATCGCCATTCTGGTATTATTAACAGGTACCCCTGGTGTCTGGTGATCCCTCCCCCCACCCGATCCCCATTCTAGTATTATTAACACATATCCCTGGTGTCCAGTGGTCCTCACCCCACCCGATCCCGTTCCAGGAACACATCCCAGTTTGCCAATGCCCCCCATGATAGCTGCACAGCCCATGGCATGGCATTAGCAAAGAAGTCCAGCCCCACAACAAGCCCCATCTCCTTGCCACAGCATGTGCAGCATCCCCAAGTCCCTACCCTGTTGGTGGATAGTGGCCCCCCCCCCACCTGCGGCACCAACATCCATGCCCAGTCCCTTTACCTGTCTGTCGGTGCTGTGGGTAAATGATGGCAAGCAGCACAGCCCACCACACACCTCCTTGGCCATTCAGCATCTATTATTAGCCTAGCCAGAAGCGCATCTTATATATAGAACAAGGCATGTCATCTGTGCCCTATGCATAAGACGCACTCCCTACTAATGATAGAGGCTGAGAGGCCGAGGTGTTGTGTGGTGGGCTGTGTCACTTACCGTCATTTACCCGTGATACCGATGAACAGGTAGGGGAACTGGGGGGTGGGTGTCGGTGCCGAGGGTGGTGGGGGTCGCTATCTATCAACGAGATATGGGCTGGGCGGATGCTGCACATGCTGTGGCAAGGGAAAGGGCTTTGTTGTGGGGGTTGACTTTTGCTACTGCCAGCCAAGGGTGGTGTGGCTTTCATGGGGGGGCATTAGCAAACCAGGGGGGAGTTCCTGGGACAGGGATCTGGTGGGGGGAGGACCACTGGACACCAGGGATATGTGTTAATAATACTAGAATGGGGATCGGTTGGGGGGAGGGATCACCAGACACCAGGGGTACCTGTTAATAATACCAGAATGGCGATCAAGTGAAGAAGGGACCACTGGACACCAGAGATACCTGTTAATAATACCAGGACTAGGAATGGAGGGAGGGGGCACCACTGGACGTCAGGTAAAATGTATATTTCTATTACCTATTAATAAAACAAGAATGGGGATCGGGTGGGGGGAGGGACCACTAGACACCTGAGTTACATGTTAATAATACTGGAATGGGGATCGTGTGGGGGGGGGACAATTGGACACCAGGGATACCTGTTAATAATACCGGGACTGGGATCAGAGGGAGGGGAGCACCCGTGCACGGCAGAGATCTATAGGTATTTAATGGGACTGGGATCAGAAGGAGGGAGGCACCACTTGCCACCAGGAAGTACTGTGTTGGGGTGGGGGGAGCCAAAGCACTACCTCAAGCAACCGCTAGGGTTGCGCTGGATTAAGATGAGGGTTAGGTCAGTGGTATTTTCTCTGTGCAAGGGGACCGCACAAAGTGCCCTTGTGCAGAGCAAATACTCTGAATATCGGACTGCGCAAATATTCAGATTCCCACTCCCCAATTTGCATAATTTTGTCTTCCACGCCCCTCCACTGTCTACCTGGGAACAAACCCTGTTTGACCATGCTAACTGGGCTTTTGAATATGGGACTTCTGGGCAAAGCCTGGTTTGCACTAGCAAACTGGTGTTTGCACCAGGGCAAACTTTTGAATATAGGGCCCCAGATTTGGTGAGTAATTATGAGCTCAGACATAGTGCATCACAAAAGAACTGAGTGTACATACTCCCTATGACAACACATCCCTCCATCTGTATCTGTTTTACAAATTAACTACGGTTCACATGGACATGAGGAAATCAGAAGTATAGCATGGCCAGTACAGGAAAATACTAGGAAGGTCAAATGCCAGATTCAGTTGCTGACAGTAGAAGGTCCCAAATTTTTTGGAATAACCAACTGTGGCCATACTAACTGTGGCCATTGGCTGTGAGTTGTGCCCTCTCCAATTTGAGACATCTCCCCACATTGTTAGTCCACTGTGTCACAGAGGAAGGGGCCTCTGACAACCACTGCTGGGCTAGAGTTTTTCTAGCATTTACAAGTGCAATGCACCACAATATAGTGGGCCCCAGCCTACTGTGGTTGTAGTCAGCCCCTAAAAAGAATTCCAAAGGGTATTTAGGGAGCTTAGTCTTCAGAACATGCTCCGTTATATCATGAACTTCATACCATCTCTTGGGACAGGTTAAGGTCATATGAAGAAATGTTCCATCCTCCACTCAGTCGGCATTTTGGGCATTGTGCAGCTTTCTTTGGGCATCATCTATGCAGTCTGACAGGACTGAAGTGAGTTTGGTAAAGGTAGTTTAGCTGGATCTGCCTGAGTTTATTACTCCTGGAGCAGTTCTCTAGGTGAGTTGCTGCACGATGCCAAGTCTCACCTGAAAGCGGAACACCCACGTCCTCCTCCCAGTGTTTACAATTATTTAGGGTGGAGGGCAAGGCACCTCTTCCTTGTATCCTGTAGTACACAGAGAGGTTTTAGTGTGGGCTGAGGCTTATTCATAGGTTTCATAGGTAGGTTTCATAGGTAAAAGTAGAGCAAAGAAGACATCAGTCCATACTGCTCGCCATGTCTGTCTAATTATAACCCTGTATTCCAGTCTTGTAGAGCTCTTCCTCGAAGGGAGAGTCAGAAGCAGTTAGGACTAGTGTGCCTTCTTCCATTGATGCACCCCCCAGGTAAGCATGTGTCTCCCTCTTAGTTATGCAAAGAGACCACCAGGTTCCTTCATACCGAACCTTCTAAGGGTCTTGAGCATATATCCCCACTCCACCCAGTCAAATGTCTTTTCAGCATCTAGATCAAGGGCCACCATGCCACATTTGTAGGATGACTTTGCCCATTTATGAATAATACTAATGGTGCGCCTGATGTTATGTTTCCCTTGCCTCCACTTAACAAAACCAGCCTGGTCAGGGTGTATGCAAAATGGAAGAAGTGTTTCCAGCCACACAACTATGACTTGGGCAGCTAGTTTATAGTCTGCTGCCAGTAGAGAAATTGTTTGATACAAGGTGCAGTGGGCAGGATCCTTACCTGGTTTTGGCAGTACTGTGATGGTAGATACCTTGGCAGAGGGGAGCAGCACTCCTTTGGAGAAGCTCTCCTGAGTCATGTTGCACAGGGATTCATCAGGGCCTCCACAAATTGTTTTATAAAGCTGGTGGGCAGCCCATCAGGGCCTGGTGCCTTACTAACTTGTAGGGCCTTGATTGCACTGTGGACCTCCTGCTTGGAAAGTGGCACAAGCCACTAATATGGGAAGGCTGGAGGCATTTAATAGGAGTCTTTTGAAAGAAGGACTGGTACTCCTCCACCACAGGGGAAGTTTCGAAAGTATACAAGGTTTTATAAAATATGCCAGCTTGCCCAAGTTTTAAGCTAACATTTATCGAATTGTTCCCTTTTTTGAGTAATTATTAAGTATGCTGATATTTTATAGAAAAACTTTTTTTGTATTTAATATTGTTTGTTATGTAACATTTTGATGTACAGTGCTATAAAACAGGACGGTCCTGGAAATAGGCTTTACCTAGTGCCTCATCCTGTCTAGATATAAATAAACTTGAAACTTAAACTTGAAAAACCATTAAAAGCATCTCCTGCATCCTGGTGAGTGGTAATCATCCCCAAAACAGGATGTTATATCTGGGCTATAGCTCTTTCACCCTCTTTGTGTTGGAGTTGCCAACGAGTAGCAGCTTCTCACCCCTGTTGCCATCAAAGTACTGCCCTGATTTGCTCAGTAAGATAGCCCACTCTGTGGCTGCAGTACTCAACATATAAAATTTCCATTTATACTTTTGGAGCAAATTCAGAGAATTTTGGATAGGACTGGCCATGTGCAGCCTCTCTCTATCTCCATGGTTTTCTTTTCTAGTTTTTCAAGCTACTGGGATTTACCCCTTTACTTATATTTTGTGTATGCTATGGATTGCCCCTAACATATGCCTTTAAAGCCTCTCATCTAACTGAGTGAGATGTATGGGGGGGTATCATCCCTCTTGTTATGGGTTAGGAATTCATTAAAAGTGTTTTCTAAATTACTTCTACATAAAGTTGATCCTTAAGTAGGATTGGGTCTAGTCTCCAAGCTCTGGGTGGGGTGCTAAGTCCAGCTATGCCCATCGTAGCCTGTAGTGGAGAGTGGTCTAATTCTAGGGCAGGGTGGTGTGCCACAGCACCCACCTTAGGGAACAAGCATGCCAAAAACAAGAGCACATCGATTCATCCATATGACCTGTGCAAGTGGGAGAAGAAGCTGTACTCCATCCCTGTGGGGTTCATTTGGTGCCATACATCCACTGCTGAGTAGATATGCATAAGGTCCTCCAGGGCTTTAGAGTTTTGGGGTTTGACCACCAGTGCAGGGTTGGATCTGTCTAGAACACAGTCCAAAACACAATTCATGTCCACACCCCAGCCAGGGGTGTGGGTACAGTGTCATCTGAAGGGACAGCTTTTGCAACAGAGATCCATCTTCTGCATTTGGGCTGTATACCATCACCACAGAAAAGCAAGACCTGTCACTCAGTAATACCTGTGCAAATGAGGGCTCCAAAGAGGACCTGAGCACCGTTCCTGGGTAGTTAGGTCTTAACCATATCGCAGCCCCCCCGACTTTGGAACTGAAGCATGATGTTAACTATATACCCCCCTACCCCACGCATGTACTTGTAGCCTCTGCTGGGGTCATGTGAATCTCCTAGAGCAGTAGGATGTCAGTCGTGAGCTTAATCTTTCTCATGGCTCTCTTCCGCTTAACTACACCTTCAACCTATTGACATTCCAGGTGGTGATATTTAAGGAGTCAGACATTCTGATATCTAGTTGTGTGACTGTGTGTGTACCTCTTCATAATGATGACACCAAGATCTGCAGCACAGTGGACACACTGAAGTAGGTAGAAAAAATGAGAAAAGACCTAAGCCTATTAGAGGAGTGGTCAGGTGTCTGGCAGTTGAGTTTCAATTCTAAAAAGTGCAAGATCACGCACCTGGGTCACAAGAATACAAGGGAGCAGTACAAGATGGGTGGGGAAATTCTAGCCACCACAAGTCAGGAGAGAGAGATCTGGGAGTTATCATATCTGACAAACTGAAAGTGAACAAACAGTCTGAAAAAGAAGTGGGGAGAGCAAACAATGTTGGGGTGCATAGGCAGGGGCATAACAAGCAGGAGGAAAGAGGTGGTGGTGATGCCACTAGACAGATCACTGGTGAGGCCTCAGCTGGAGTACAGTGTCCAGTTCTGGAGATCACATCTCCGGAAGGACGTTAACAAAATAAAGGCTGTCCAGAGAAGGGCAACAAAGATGGTACATAGACTGCACCAGAAGCCCTAAGAGAAAAGACTTAAGGACCTTAATATCTACTCACTGGAGGAAAGAAGGGAGAGAGAGAGACATGATACAGACTTTCAAGTACCTTCAGGGAATAAACAGGGTACAGGTGGAAAACATATTTCAGAGAAAACTCTGCACAATAACAAGGGGGCATGATTTGAGACTGAAGGGTGGAAGGCTCAGGGGTAATGTTAGGAAGTACTTTTTTACTGAAAGGGTGGTGGGACCATGGAACAGCATTCCAGCAGAAGTGGTGGTTGCAAAAACAATACGGGGTTTCAAGAGTGCATGGGGTAGACATAAGGGAACCCTGGAGATGTGCAGAGCAGGAGAGTTGCAGATCAGATACTGTAGGAACTGGGACTGCAGTAGTGAATAGGGAAATGGGCAGACTAGGTGGGCTATTTGGTCCTTTTCTGCTGACATATTCTATGTTTCTCTAAACAGTTCTGCAACTTGGAGATGACATATATTGATAATAGTATAGTGCAACCTTGTGTTTTTATTCCCCTTCTTCTCTTACTTCCCCTTCCCTCCTCACCCTCCTATAAATCTGACTATCCCAGAGTATTAATGCTCCCCTAACCCTTTCACCATTAACATGAAAAAGTGTCCTTCCCCCTCCCCCATTGTAACATCCTGAACCCCCAACAGTAGTGTAAATAAATACATTAAAAACATCATGATTACCAGACTTCCCATCCTGAGATCGACTGAGTGAATACTTGATCCGTCATCCCTCTTGTACTGTGTCGGGTTTTCCAGGACAATGGCACTTAAGAAAAACAATTATAACATTCAGTATTTGGTAAACCATAACCATAAATTCTTTGGCCCTGTGAAATCCAGAGCCGAGATACATTTTTATAAACTGCAATGGGAAACGTGACTTGAAGTATACCTCGGGTGCAATACCCAGGCTTTTGTGAGAATTACCATTTAACAGGCCTTAACAACATGTCTCTAATTTATTGCTTCTTATTAACTTGGGCTGTCCCAGTCCCACCACCCCAACTAGAGACCCAAACAGATCTGCCCTCCCCCAGGATCCAACTGTGCAAGTACATCTCGGTTGGGAGTGCCTCCAAACAGTGCCACCACAAAGTGTATGCATTAGAAAGCCTGGAATAAAGTGGTGCCACTCAATTCCCAAGGCTCAGGTTCAGTTGCTGCTTGTTTTTCTTTGAAAGTGGCTGCAGATGATCACCCCACCATTCCATGCATCCCCCAGTCCATCTGGATTAAAAGTTGTTATTGCCCACCCCCACCAATATTTGCATGTACGTGCAGGCTACTGTGTGAGAGGGTACTGCTCTACACTGGCAATAGCATCATCACTGCCTACCTCCTTCCGATATTTGCTCACCCTTGCAGACGACTGTGTGTACCTGGTTCAACATCAGTGCTGTTAGTACCTGCCCCCTCACAACATTTGCACATTCATGCAGGAGACCATGAGAATGGTCACTGTTCACTACTGGCAGCAGAGCCATAGGTGCCCCTCCCCCGACATTGGCACTTTTGTGCAGGCAGCTGTTCAGGGGATCACTGCTTGAAGAATGAGCATCAAGTCAGTCAAGCAGAGCTGGAGTCACCGACTGACTCGTCCACAGGTTGCTGTTTAAAATGAGCAGCAATGGTTTAGCAACAGATTAGCAGCTGTAATTGTAGATTTGTCGACCCACTACCCAACAAATAAACTAGTGATTTTAACTGGCAGAGTTTAGGTGTCTTGGTTTCTCTTCCCCCACCAACACCGTCAACAGCACAAGGTGTATGACTGTGTCACCTCAGCTCATCCTATCTGGTAAATAATGGGTTGTAAAAGGTGACAGAGTTGCAGGCATGATAGGGTGATCTACTTGCCCCCTATCTTGTTCACCCCACCAACCCAGTTACCAAAATTAAATAAATAAATTAATATATATTCAGAAATTTTACTGCAACCTTGAGTAGCATCCATCTTCCCTTGCGAAGGAAGAGGAGATTCAGAAACCTGTTCCATAGGTTGTTCTTCTTCAGCTCTATCACCCCATGAAGAAAACACTGAACAACGATTTGAGAGAGGTAACAGGGATAACAGCAGTCGGCCTGGGAGTACCACAGGGTCACCATCAGTAGCCGGTTCAGGAATCGGGAACTTCTATTCCTTGAGGTTGGCCTGAATCAACATCTGAAATACTACCTTCATGAGGAAGTATAACTGCAACCGAATTCTGTAGGGGGGGTCACACCAGGAGTTTTCTGCTGCTTACTAGAGTCAGCCACATCACAGCTTTGTGGGGAGGCAAAGAGTCGGCGGCTTCTGTTGTGGGCTCAAGAACCTCTGGAGCCACGAACTCTCCCACCGCACTAGAAATGGGAAAATTGTTAAGTACTGTAGGTCTAGATGAAAAGAGAGTACTCCTTGTTTGTCCCCCACAACCTCCACCCCTGCCTCTACCTCTTCTCCTGGCAGCAATAGAAAAATCTATACCAGCTTCCTCATTCCGAGAAAAAGAACGTCTTGCTCGTGAGAGCAAGACATCGTGATCAGAGGCTTTCTCCGAATTTCGAGCAGCCCAAGGGCAGTCATGAAAAGTATGCTCTTCATCCCCACAGAGATTGCATATGGGAGAAGCTGAGCATTGCATCGCCATGTGACCCAACAAGCCACAATGAAAGCATCTAACAGTATTACAATCAGTATTTAAATGCAATAAAGATCCACAGCGGTAACAGCTCTTAGGCTGCCCAGCATAGAAAGAATTCCTCTGTCTTGACCCAAAAAGAAGGAACTCAGAAGGTGTTGGATGCCTTGGTCCATTTGATTTAACTGAATTCTAAAGGTCCACCTCCCTGTCCAGAAACCATTATCGTCCATTATAGCCTTAGGGCAAGGATGATCAAAGATGGTACAATGCTTCTCCAACCAAAATATTATGTCTTTAATATCCACACCCTCATTCCTAAACAGCAATGTGATTGTCTTAATAGTTGGCTTTGTAATGGGAATTGCTACAAATTCTTTCCATTCGTCAGCATCCTTTACACCATAGTACAATCTCCAAAATTTGTTGAGCAAAGCCATGGTACAAAAACTAATATCATACATATGATCCCCAGGTGCATGAATAAACTCATAAACTTCAGTTGGGGTAAACCCCATAGAGTCCATAAGAAGCTTTTTGCCCACCCATAGTCTATCAGGTGAAATTGGAGCCAAGCCTTTGTACCTAAGACATACTAAGAATCTCCTTTTTGCAGCAGTAACTGGTGTCTGAAATAATCCTGCATAGGTCGTAGGACATCCGGTACCCAGAACTACTTCGGGCTCTTTTCCCTTTTCATCAGTATTACCTGCAAACCCCTGCCCTATCCCTATAGCCTCCTATTCATCCCTTTCAGTACATACCCTGTTCGGAATAATAGGTAGAGTGGGATCCGTTGTTAGAGTCTCACCAGGTGCCATCCTATCTCCCTGGGACACCTGAAGTTCAGCTTCTGACGCAGATACCGACTCACGGACCTCTGTTACACCCAAAACCTTATCTGGAGGACTCGTCAAAGTTTCATCTGGTATGCTCGACTCACCATCAACAGGCAAAGGATCAGGTAAAGGATTAATGTCAATCAAACAGGTAGGGGAACCAGGGATAGGAATTGCAGGGTCTTGGAGCCACTGCCCAGAGGAAAAAAATCCAGCCCGCTCCATGAAGCGCCCCACCTGGAGTCCAATCCGAAGGAGTGCCACTGAAACTGCTTACATTAGACACAGTCTCCTCTCTCATTTGCTCCAGAACAGTTTCAGTCCCTGAGTGAGGCAAAGGTTCTAAGCCCACTCCCCCAGGCAAATGCTTACTCGTTTCTTGTATGGGGCTAGCCACAGACCGTTTTCGTTTTTTCTTCTCTTCCTCCAACTTAGTTTTGCCTTTCAGAAACTCCTGTTCTGCTGCTGACAACATAAGCAGAAGCTGTTGCTTTTTATTATATAATTCTACTTGTAACAGTACCTCATCTTCTGTAATGTCATCCTCTGCAGCCATTTCAGGAACCGGCATAATAACCTGGGGGGGCCACAGTAGAGATTTGTTCCACATTTTGTTCAGGTACTTCTATGTTCTCCAACTGTCCAGACTCCATTACTCCAACAGCATGTCCTCCTCCATCCATGACCAACCTCAAAATGAGGTCTTCCTGCAGAGTGTCAGCGCCCCCCTGTGTTAGCATTCCACTCCCAGCCTGCTGCTAGTAGTGTCCTGTCCACAATCCTAGTTTGATCTGATGTTTGCCGTTGATTTCCAGAGCATCTTAGGCCAGGCCCATCTGTACCTGTATCTGCCATTCCTGACGCAATATCTGGTGACCACTTCTCTTGTGCATTTTTTTTCTCTTCCTGGGCTACTTCTTCCACGTGCTCTACTGCCTCCGCTCAGCTTGTAGAAGCCTTTGATGAAGCTGCATCATCGCAGCTCAGCTGTGCCTGCTTGACAAGCTGCTTCTGCTTGTCAGACTGAATCTCTCTCAGTTGCTTCTCAAGTTGTGATTTTTTAAAGTGAAAACTTTGTATTTCTTTATCTATTTGTGCCTGTAAGTCAGTTTCTTCAGCATTTATGTCCTTCTTTCTCTCCGCAACTACTGTTTGCTCTGTTTCTGTGTCACTCCAGTCTGTTAAACTTTCCTCAGGCTCCTTCACTAAATTACAGTCTTTTAAGGGTTCTTCATTTATAGAATTTAATTAATTTATTTATTTATTGAAAATGTTTCACCAGGAGAGACACACTGAGCAGCAAGATGCTCATCTCACAGTGCGACCTGGGGAAGGGGGGGTACAAGGGAGGAGGGTGTACATGAAACAAGCAATAGATTGTACATTGGAGTCAAGCTATTCAAGCAATTGTTACATAGTTAAGAGTGACTTTACATACTTGCTACATGAAGAGAGAGACACTACATACATGTACCACAAGGAGGGTGACATTACATACTTTGATTACATATCTAGAACCATACATACATGCATAAGTGCCTGCTATCTAGTATGTAGTTTGGAGTATTTTACACAGAGTTTGCCAATAGAACTAGAAGCCTGGTGGCTTTGAGCCAGGGAGTGGTGACAGGTCTGAGTAGGATACACAAAGGAAAGATGATTGGGTTGCCTTAGGGAAGACATTGTCAGGGAGATAAGCAGGGGGATAGCAGAAGTGCAGTAAGGGGGCAAGTGCATGGGTTGGCAGGGCAATTATAAGCCAGTCATTTTGGGCAAAGGCCAAGCCACTGGTCAGGCCGCGTAAGGTCAGGATGGAGAGCGATGAGGGGACTCAGGCAAGGGGGGGAAGGGGGAGAAGGTCAGGGCATGTACAGTTAGGCACATAGAAGTTAGTGAGGGCAGAGGATAGAGAGTGTTTAGAGGAAGAATGGCGGATTTGGGCTGGCAGGTCATTCCAGAGCTTAGGGAGAAGGTAAGAGAAAGACGATTAGCCTGCAGAGGTCTTTCGGTGAGGGATGACTAATAGTCTGGAATCAGTAGACCTGAGGGCATGAGCAGGGGTTGGTGAGGAAGATAAGGAGGTGACAAGGTAGGGCAGAAGGGAACCGAGCCAGAAATTAGAAACAAATTTAGCACTGTGAAGTAAGCACCGATTGCTCAGGGATGGAAGGGCCAGCGATTGGAAGAGCTCGCAATGATGGGTATGGGGGGGCATCGAGGGTGAAATGACAGAAAGCATTGAAGAGGGGGTCCAGTCTGGATAGGGTGGACTGGGGGGGGGCAGAGCTGTAGACAACATCGCAGTAGTCAAAGGAAGGTAAAATCCTTTTCAGGACGATTTCACGTCTCACAGGTAGCATGAGACTAGTGCGGTTTCTATAGAGGGCGCCGAGCTTAGGCCACAGTTTTGACAGGATGGCGTCCACATGTGTGGAAAAGGCGAGATGGTAGTCAAGCCAGACCCCCAGGTACCTAAAGGAGGGCATGTCTTCTAGGACAGTATCATCCAGGGTACGGAAGATCAGTGGGGATGTAAGTCTGGATAGTCTCTGTCTAGTGCAAAAAGTCATAGAGACTGTTTTCTTGGCATTGAGGGAGAGTTGGTGGGAGTTAAACCAGTGTTGTACCTTGTTGAAGTTGGTCTGGAGATTGGAGGTGACTTCTTCATGGGTCCGGCTGGATGTAAAGAGGACCGTGTCATCTGCATACATATGAATTGAGGTAGCAGAGGAAGTCTTTTGCAGATCATTTAATAGGATGGAGAAGAGAATGGGGCCAAGAACTGAGCCCTGGGGAACACCAGTGGTAATAGGGAGTGGGGGAGAGGTGGAGTCAGCTATTTTTACAGATTGGGTTCTATTTTGTAGATAGGCTCTGAACCAATTAGTGGCCATCACAGATAATCCAGCACCTGATAGGCAGGATATTAGGAGGGAGTGGGATACCATATCGAAGGCTTTGGCTAAGTCGATGAAAATTACGGAAGTAATTTGTCCTTTGTCCATCCCTGAGAGAATGGAATCCATGAGTCTTAGTAGGGAGGTGGTGGTGGTGGAGTAACTTTTTCTAAAACTGACTGGAATGGTGTGAAGAAGTTGGTTTCAGAGAGAAAGTGGGAGAGTTGAGATAGCATGAGGTGTTTCTGGAGTTTAGCAAGGGTAGGGAGCAGGGTGATGGGGTGGTAGTTTGCAGCAGAGGTGGAGTCTTTGAGTAGTGGTAGGACAGTGGCATGTTTCCACTCCATGGGGATTGATTCAGTGGTGAATGAGAGAGTTAGCAGGGAAGCGAGGGGAGTAGCTATGGCAGCGGCAGATAGGAAGAGGAGTTTGTTGTTGAGACCATCGGGAGATTTTCCTTTGGTGGGATTCAGGGAGTGAAGGGCATAGATACATAGATACATAGATAGTGTCAGCAGATAAGGGTCTATGACCCACCCAGTCTGCCCATTTGAGCTTGTAAGTTCAGTTTATGTTTTCCTAGAAGTCTGTTACCCCTTACCCCTGACCTCCAGAATTCCTTTATGTCTATCCCATGCATTCTTAAATCCCGTGATTGTTTCAGCCCCCACCGCTTCCTCTGGCAGGGTGTTCCACTTGTCCACCACCCGTTCTGTGAAGAAATTCCTCCTCACGTTTCCTCTGAATCGTCCTCCCTTCTACTTCATCCCATGCCCTCTAGTCCTGGAACATCTTTTTCGCTTATAAATAGTGCATTCCTGCACCCTGTTCCTCCCTGTAAGATACCTGTATGTCTCCATCATATCCCCTCTTTCTCTCCTCTCCTCCAGGGAGTACATGTTCAGTTCCTTCAACCTGTCCTCACAGGACTTGTGATGCAATCCATGCACCATCTTTGTTGCCCTCCTCTGAACCTTCTCTACCCTGTCTATGTCCTTAAGTAGGTAAGGTCTCTAGAACTGTACACTGTACTCCAGGTGGGGCCTCACTAGTGTCTTGTATAGTGGAATTATGACCTCCCTTTTCCTGCTGGTGATGCCCCTGCCTATGCATCCCAGCATCCTATTTGCTTTACCTGCTGCCTTGACACTCTGTTTCCCTACCTTGAGGTCATCAGAGATAATAACCCCAAGATCCCTTTCCTGCTTGGTGCATGCTATATCCTCACCCCCCAACTGATATATTGTGCCAGGGTTTTTGTGCCCCATATGCATTATCTTGCACTTCTTTGCATTGAATTTCAGCTGCCAAACCCCTGACAATTCTTCAAGTTTCTGCAGGTCCCTTCTCATTCTGTCTACACCCTCTGGTGTGTCTACTCTGTTACAGAGCTTTGTGTCATCGTCGAACAGTGAAATTCTGCCTTCTAGGTCCTGCGCAATGTCACTGATGAAGATGTTGAATGGGACCGGTCCCAGCACTGATCCCTGTGGTACCCCACTGGTCACTCTTCCCTCTGTGGAGTGATAGCCATTTACCACCACCCTCTGTGTCCTGCTGCCCAGCCAGTTACCTACCCACCACACTACTGTCCTGTCCACACTCATATTCCCCAGTTTGTGTAATAGTCTTCTATGTGGCACAGTGTCAAAGACCTTGCTGAAGTCCAGATAGGCCATGTCCACTGCCCTTCCCTGATCCACCTCCCTAGTCACCCAGTCAAAAAATTCAACGAGGTTGGTCTGACATGACCTCCACCTGGTGAAACCATGCTGCCTTGGGTCTTGTAGACCATTGACAACCAGATGTTCCACCAATCTCTCCTTCAGTAGTGCTTCCATGATCTTCCCCACTACCGAGGTGAGGCTGACTGGTCTGTAGTTCCCGGCTTCCTCTTTGTTCCCACTTTTGTATAAGGGGACTACATCTGCTATCCTCCAGTCTTTGGGTATCTCCCCTGTTTCCAGTGATTGGCTAAACAGGATAGCCAGAGGTTCAGCCACCACCTCGCTTAGTTCTTTAAGGACCCTGGGGTGCACCCCATCTGGCCCCATTGCTTTATCAACTCTTATTACTTCCAGTTCCTTCAGGACCCTTTCTCGTGTAAAGGGACTTGTGTCCATTTCTGCATCATTCTCACCCCTTGTACTCCCTTCAGAGCCATTACCCTCCTCTTCCTCAGTAAAGACTGAGAAGAAATACCTGTTCAATATGTCAGCTTTACTGTTGTCATCCTCCACGTGGCCCCCATCCTCCCCTTCAGTCTCACTATCCCTCCCTTTGCCTTTCTTTTTTCACTTATGTACCTGTGAAATGTTTTGTCCCCTCTACCCACTGATTTTGCAATGTGTTCTTTTGTCTAAGCTTTGGCTTCCCTTACTGGCCTCCCTGCCTCACTTTGCTTCTCCTGGTACTTCTCCCTATCCCTTCTGCCTGTGTCTTTTGTATTGCCTGAATGCAATCTTTTGGCTTTCACTCTTTGCTACCTCTTTGAAAACCATAATATCTCCTCCTTCCTTTTCCTCTTGCTAACCTGCTTAATGCATAATTCTGTTGCTCTTGTAATCCCCATTTTAAATACTGCCCACTGTTCCTCAATCCCTGTTTCCTGCCCCATTCCCCTTAATGCCTCTTTCAAGTATCTCCCCATTTTCCCAAAGTCTGCCCCCCTAAAATCCAGGATACATGTTTTTGTGTGGTTTGGTTCTGCACTTTCTGTGATTTCAAACCACAATGACTGGTGGTCACTGTTCCCCAGGTGCTCCCCCACTATTACCCCCATCACACTGTCCCTGTTTGTGAGCACAAGGTTCAGTATTGTCTTCTGCTGAGTTGGTTCCATGACCAGTTGCTTGAGGAAGGCACCCTGAAGGGAGTCCAGGATAAATCTGCTCCTAGTTGATGCTGCTGCTGGGATGCTCCAGTTCACGTCTGGAATATTGAAGTCTCCAACCAGTACTACCTCACCCTTGTCTGCCATCCTTTGGATGGCTAGCATCAGCTTCCTATCTGTTTCTTCCTCCTGGGCTGGTGGTCTATAGACCACACTTGTGTGGATGGCTGGCCCCATTTTCCTTTCCAGCTTAACCCACAGTATCTCTCCCCCATTTTGTTCCTCTTGGATCTCTGTGGCCCTTATGTCATTTTTCACATACAGTGCCACTCCTCCTCTCTCCCTGCCTGCCCTGTCTCTTCTGAATATATTGTAGCCAGGTATGGCCATCTCCCAGTTGTGGTTATCATTACACCAGGTTTCATTAGGCCACAATGTCCAGGTCTGACTGCACCATGACAGCCTCCAGATCTTCCATCTTGTTGCTAAGGCTCCTGGCATTTGCACACATGGCTTTCCATGACTTGACCTCCCTAGACTGTTTCACTGTTCTACTCCAGCCCCTTCCTTGGTTGTCCTTTATCCCTGGTTCTCCTTGCTGTCTGCCCTTCTGCTGAATTTTCGGGTCGGAGTGGAGAGTCCCTTGGGAGACTGGGGGGATTTGTTGTCGGGGGGGAGAAAAGGGAGTTGATGACTTTCCAGAATTTAGATGGCCTCCCAAGATTAGCGTTTAGGGTGTTGTTAAAATATTCGGCCTTTGCTAAGTGGATGGCCTTGGTGCACTTGTTTCGGAGCATGCGGTAGGTGATGTTGTCGCCTGGGAGGAGCGTAGTTTTGTACTTTTGCCACGCCCTGTCATGGGCTTGTTGGCATGCTATTAGCTCAGGGGAAATCCAGGGAAGGTGAGTCCCTCGGACCCTAGCATGGCACAGGGGGGCATGTTTATCCCAGGTGCTAAGGAAGGTGTTCTAGAAAGGTGTAAGGGCAACATCCATGTTAGTGCATCTAAGGATGAGGTCCCAGTTAGAGTGAGCTAGTTTTTCCAGGAGATGGGAGAGGTTTAGAGTTTTATATGACAGTTGGAATAGAAATTTGGGAGGGGATTTAACCCAGTGGATTTTGCGGACCAAGTAGGTTAAATGATGGTCGCTAATGGAGTCAGGGAGGAGACCGGAGCTGATGACATGGTGGAGCGCCCAGTCAAGTAGGGAGTGGTTGCTGGTCTTATGGTTTGAGTGAGTAGGTTCCAAGATGGTTTGGGTAAGGTTGAGAGCTGATATCTCGGTATGGGCTTTGTTAAAAGCGGGGGATGGCCAGTTGTGGTTAAAGTCACCCATAACATAAAGTTCGCCCGACTAGGCTAGAGGTGTTAGTTGGCTTAGAAGGTCAGTGACTGTTTCGGCTGGGGTGCCAGGGCAGCAATAAATACCAGCCACAAAGATAGGGAGTGAGGAAGGAGGGGACAATTTCAGCATAAGCAGTTCGTAGGCTTCAGGTTCAGCTTTTGTGAGAGTGACAGAAAAATGTAAGGCTGAGCTGGTATAAATAGCCACTCCTTCACCTCTGGTGGGTCGGTCTTGCCAAGTGATAAACCCTGGAATAGTGATGGCTGGGTCCGGCAGGTTTGGGTTTAGCCAGGTCTCAGATATGATGATTATGTCAAGGGCATGGTGAGAGGCTAGAACCTGGAGCAGATCGAGCTTGGAGGCTAGGCTTTGAATGTTTAGGTGGAGTAAACGTAATCCCCGGTGGAGGGAGCCAGACCGAGTGTCAGTGGTGGCCTTAGCTGAGGGGTCAAACACGGGGTAGGTGTGACTAGGGGATGGTGTTGGGCCAGGGTTTGGGTGTATATGCCCTGCTGCCAAAAGTAGAAGGGCAAGGGTTAAGTGGTGATGAAGTATGTAAAGGCACCAAGATTTGGACAAACGCCGCTTAGGGGTGGCTTTAGGGCAGGCAGTGTGGGGAGAATGGGAGCTACTTTGGTGAAGGGAAACCAGGAGGCAGCCATAGGAATAGAGCGAGGTGGTGGGGCTCATAGGGAAGCAGGACCAGGCTGTAGCTGGGAGAGATGCTGTGGTCATTTGGGGGGCATTTGCAGGATGGGCCAGTTCCACGGAGGGTGGGGGGGGCAGGGGTAGCAACTTATAGGAGGTGTTAAAGGGCGTAGGAAAAATAGGAAGGAGGAGAGCAGAAATAAGTTACTTACTGGTTGTGCCATAATTGACCAGTGTACAGGAGGCACAGATTAGGCAGTGAAGAGTAAGGGAGAGGGGGAGTTGTCATGAGGACTGCTAGACTCTTTCTCTTTACCTTCTCCAGAGCGCACATCCGTTGTTTCCACAATTTCTTCCATCACATTTTTATTAAACACAGCCTGAGCACAGTTTCCATCCAGCTCCATTTCCACCACCTCTCCTCCAGTCTCCAGATCAGCCCTCTGGTGCAGCAGACAAAGAGGTCCCCTCTGCTCACAGGAAGCAAGGCCCACTGCAGCAAGAGTAGGGGAATTTCCCCGGTGCACTGGCCAAATTTCCCCCCATTTACTAAAAATACCATCAACAGCTTAATCTGGTTCAAAATCAGTTGGCATTCATCTGTATCCTCTTCCCCCGGGTCATGCCTGAAAACGGGTAGAATTTGTCTAGTGCACTTACCCAGTCAACAAAAACTAAATAAATAAATAAATGTAGTGGGCCTTTGTTTTCAGTAATAGGTATTCAACTTTTTCTTTTGTTAAGTTTGCATATGTATCTCTTAAATCTTGCAAATTTATTAGTTCCTGCTCACTCAGGGTGGAGATACCTCCAGCCTGTAGCCTAGCTATGGCATCCAAGGTCTCTTTTAGTTTCACTTGAGTTTATTTTTTGTGCTTAAATGCCAATCCGATAAAAAGACCCCTAATATAACCTTTATAGGCAGCCCAGATGCAGTCTAACCTTTCAATTGAGCCAGAGTTGTGAAGCCAAAAGGAGGCTGTTTCTTTTTTAATATAATTAACTATGAAACTATCTTTTAACAGTTGATTATTTAGCATCCATAAGCTTAAATTACAGTTATTAGGTGGTTCAAGGGATAAAGTTAGCTTAACTGGTGAATGATCTGAAATTACCCTTAGGGTAATTGAGGAACCTAGAACATTTGGCATTAAGATTTTGCTAACTAAAAGATAATCTAGTCTGGAAGATATTTTATGTGCAGGAGAATAAAGTAAATATTGTTTCAGCATAGGATTTAAGGCTCTCCATAGGTCACATAAATTAAATATATTTTTAAATGCAGTTAGGGCTATTGTATTCACTGTACTTTTAGACTTGCATGTCGAAGCACTATCTAAAAGCTTATCTGGTACAATATTCCAGTCTCCCCCAAGTATAAAATCATATTCTATATATGGAAGTAACACATTAGTGAGTTCTGTTAAGAACTCGCCTGAATAGTAATTAGGCCCATATATACTACCTAGCAAGATCTTCTTGTTATTGCATTCACCCCGTACTATGATGTACCTGCCTTCTGGGTCCAAAATAGAACATCTGTTGATGAATGGCATTTTTGATCTGTTTAAAATGCAACCCCTTTTTCATTAGTAGAGTCTCCAGCCCTTATCCCATAGGTAAACCCATTTTAGTTAACAAACTAACTTCTGTATGCACTAAATGAGTTTCCTGAAAAAAAAACAAATTGTCCTTGTAAAAATCTCATATGTTTTAACAGTTGCCACCTTTTGATTTTGTCTCTAGCACCCTTAACATTCCATATAATGAAATTAAGATTTAAAGACATACAAATAATTTGTTAAAGGTAAGATATTTAATATTAGGTATCTAACCCATATTTGAGGACTGTTGACTAAACCCCAATACTCCCCTGCCTCAAAAACCCTTCAAAAGACTCCATCAAATTAAAAGTAACAATAATGAAGACTATCTTCCAGTACATGTTACCTAGACTCCTTACTAAAGAAGAAGAACTTTTGTACTTGGACCTTTAATTTAGGGTAAAAAACTAACAAAACAAAAAAAAGTGTGTGTTTGTCTGAGTTAACTGAACTGAATGGGTATCTGAACAGTTATCTAGGTGTAAATCTCAGGTGATTGAAAGGACTAAATAGCTGTGAGGTTTAAATTACTTGTAGAAAGATCTAGTAAGTAGGGGGAGTGGCTTAGCTAGAAGGAAGCTACATTTAAAGACTGCCTTAGAAAGATTCTGCTAGTAGCTTGGCAGAAGACACCAGGAGGAAGGACTGCTGTGTGACTGGACTTCTCTACTGGGACTATATTGCCCTCCTTCACACCCAAAGCTAGTTCTATTTTTATAGGCACAGGATTTGACTGACAACAGAAACTTCCTGTTTGGGAGCAGGAAGTGAGTGATCACAGAGCCACCAAAGACCAACCATCCTAGAAGGGCAAGAGTAGCTCTCCAGCCCCCTCTAGCTGCTGGAGGTCTGCCTCTGAGCAAGTAAGTGGTCTACTGAAAATATAGGATATTCTTGTCTCAGAACAGGACAATCAGGAGCTTAAAGGGCACACAGGCAGAAAGTAAGGAGAGGGAGAAAAAACAGAGGAAAGAGTAAGGATTGCAAACAGTTAAGAGGCCAGAAATAAGACATGATTGAGTGGTGCAGTGCAGGCTATGGAGCAGCAGTCTTCCGGAGACGCTCTGGAGGATGCGGTGTTGTCCCATCTGCAGGCACCCTCTGGGCTGAGGGGGAGGTTGCTCATCCCAGGCTGAGTTGGCCAGGATTTGTGGGACCTCCTTCCATCCAGGGACCACCAGTGCCACTGTTGTTGCCTTAGAGGCTGCCAAGAAAGAGGAGCGTTTGGACCACAGTGGGCCCAGGGAGGTGAGGGTGTGGAACAGAGTGCATCCTCCAGTTGTACCTCTCCACAATTCCTATGCCATTCTGGCAAAGTGTGGTTCCTCTATGGAGGCACCCGCAGTGGAGACCAAGGAGGATGTTGGGAACCTCCACAAAGGAGACCCACAGGAGGGTGGCAGGGGACCCTGCAGGGAAGGAAACAGCTCCTGGTGGGGACTCCATTGTTAGGAAGGTAGAACTGGGGGAGGAAGGGGAGAGGGAGGTAAGGTGCCTGCCTGGTGCCATGGCTTGGAGGGACAGGGAGCGAATCCTCAGGATTGGCGGAGCAGCTGCACAGGGGAGGGAGCTGGATGTCATTGTCCACCTAGGGACAAATGACCTGGCTAAGAAAGGGATTAGAGAAGTGCAGGAAGAGTTTGTGAAATTGGGGAGGGGCCTTAGTCATAGCACTCACGGTAACCTTCTCTGAGGTGCTGCCCATCTATGGCATAGGAGAGGGCTAGGTGTTCCGCATCATGGATTCAATCAGTGGTTGAAAAACTGGTGGAGCTCAGGATTTGGCTTCATTGGGGACTGGGGTCCACCTGGAGTGATGCAAGCCCATACTGGCATGATGGGCTGCATCTGTCCGGGAGGAAACCAGGATCTTAGGTGATAGGTTTAAATGCTTCATTGGCAAGCATTTAAACCAGCCAAGGGAAAGGCACTGGAAAGGAGCAGGAAATCCTAGCCCCCAAATAATCACGGTAGTAAGTGCAGCAAACACCAACATAGAGGTGTCGATAGGGAGAAGGGCAGGGGAAATGGAGAAAGTGACAAAGGCAAGAAGGACAGGGATGGGGCAAAAGGGAGTAAGGCCATCAGGAAATGGAGGAATGAGTACCAATGCCCATAGTCTGGGTAACAAGCTCCCTGAGCTGGTGGCCTTGATGGAAGAGGGGTGCCTGGATATCGTAGCAGTCACAGAAACATGGTACACAGAGAACCATGACTGGGATGTTAACATACCAGGGTGCATAACCTACAGGATAGACAGGGAGGGGAGAAGACGGGGAGGAGTAGCTCTCTATGTAAAGGAAGGGATCAAAGCAGCTGAACAAAAGAGTAAACAGGGAGGAGAGGAGGCACTGTGGGTCACCTTGGAGACTGGAAAGGGCACCACAATCCGCACAGGGTTGTGTACAGACCCCATGTCAGGAGGGAATGGACAAGGATATGATAGAAGGCATTCTTAGAATGGCAGAGAACGGGAGATACTGTTGATGGGAGACCTGAATATGCCAGATGTTAACTGGAGCACATTTGCTGCAGCCACATCCAAGAGCAGGGCCATTCTTGATGCCCTACAGGTGGCAGGCCTCAGACAGCTAGTTTCGGAACCCACTCGTGAGAGAGCAATCTTAGACCTCATACTCTCAAATGGGGCAGTGAGAGGATCTCAGATCTAGAAGTGGGTTGCCATCTGGGGACAAGTGACCATCAAACAGTGTGGTTCACGTTAAACTCAGCTACAGAGTCAAGCCATACAAAAGTGAGGGTACTGGACTTTAGGAGGCCTGACTTTGGCAAGATGGGAGAGTGCCTCAGAAAAGCACTAGCAAACAGGCTAGAAGGAGGTGTGGAGCAACAATGGGGAATCATCAAAACTGCCATCACAGAGGCAACAAGCCTTTGTGTGAAGCAAATGAACAAATCAAAATGAAAGAAAAAGCCACTATGGTTCTCAAAAGAGGTGGCTGTGAAAGTCAGGAAGAAAAAGATAGCATTCCGGACGTATAAGAAAACACAGAAGGAGCAGGATAGAAAGCTGTACCAGTTAAGGCAGAAGGAAGCAGGGAGGGAAGTCAGAATAGCAAAGGCCCAAACTGAGGAAAAGATAGCCAACTCAGTTAAGAAGGGGGATAAAACCTTTTATAGGTACATCAGCGAGTGTAGAAAGACAAAGGGAAGGATAGTGAGGCTGAATAGAATGAACGGTGGTGGGCAGAGGGGACAGTGAAAAGCAGGGATACTGAACGAATATTTCTGCTCAGTATTCACAAAAGAGGAGGGGAAGTGCCTAATCCAATTAACAGAAGCACTCTTGATAGGGGGTCGCCCCAGTCCTTTCACAGAAGAAAGGGTTCTGCAAGAACTCCTAAAACTGAAGGTGGACAAAGCAATGGGTCCTGATGGAATTCACCCCAGAATTCTAAAAGAATTAAGGGAGGAACTAGTGAAACCACTGGCTACTCTTTTTTAAAATCATGGGAGGATGGTGTGGTACCCAAGGACTGGAGGAAGGCGGATGTGATTCCCCTTCACAAAAGTGGGACCAAGACAGAGGCAGGAAACTATAGACCTGTCAGTCTGACCTCTGTGGTAGGGAAAGTAATGGAGTCACTTCTGAAGGAAAAAATAGCTGAGTACCTAGAGGCCAGTGGAGCACAGGACCCAAGGCAGCATGGGTTCACAACGGGAAGGTCGTGTCAGACGAATCTAATAGATTTCTTTGACTGGGTGACCAAAGTAGTAGACCAGGGAGGGGCTGTGGACATGGCCTACCTAGACTTTAGCAAGGCATTTGACACAGTCCCACACAAAAGATTAATAGTCAAATTAACCAGCCTGGGAGTGGGTCCCAGGGTGGTAGCCTGGGTAAAACATTGGCTGCACAACAGGACACAGAAGGTAATTGAAAATGGAGTCCACTCTGAAGAAAGAGGGGTTACTAGTGGGGTACCGCAGGGTTCAGTATTGGGTCCAGTCCTTTTTAATGTCTTCATCAGTGACATTGCAGAGGGACTGGAAGGAAAAGTATGCCTTTTTGCAGATGACACAAAGATCTGCAACAGAAACTTGCAGAAACTTGAAGAATGGTCAGGGGTTTGGCAGTTGAAATTTAATGCAAGGAAGTGCAAGATAATGCATATGGGGCACAAAAACTCTGGCACAATATATCAGTTGGGGGGTGAGGATATAGCATGCACCAAGCAGGAAAGGGATCTTGGGGTTATCATCTCTGATGACCTCAAGGTAGGGAAACAGTGTGACAAGGCAGCAGGTAAAGCAAATAGGATGCTGGGATGCATAGGCAGGGGCATCACCAGCAGGAAGAGGGAGGTCATAATTCCACTATACAAGACACTAGTGAGGCGCACCTGGAGTACACTGTGCAGTTCTGGAGACCTTACCTACGTAAGGACATAGACAGGGTAGAGAAGGTTCAAAGGAGGGCAACAAAGATGGTGCATGGATTGCATCACAAGTCCTATGAGGACAGGTTGAAGGCACTGAACATGTACTCCCTGGAGCAGAGGAGGGAGAGAGGGGATATGATAGAGACATAAAAGGAATTCTGGAGGTCAGGGGTAAGGGGCAACAGACTTCCTGGAAAACATAAACTGAACTTACAAACTTAAATGGGCAGACTGGGTGGGCCATAGGCCCTTATCTGCCGACACTGTCTATGTATCTATGTATCTATGTAACAGGGTTGATACACAAGGAGGCGTGGAAAGGATGAAAAGGGACTTGGCAAGGTTGGAGGAATGGTCAGAAGTATCGCAGCTAGGATTCAATGCAAAGAAGTGCAAAATAATGCACCTGGGAAACAAGAACCCAGGGGAAGAATACACAATGGGTGGGGAGGTGGTAACAACAACAAAAAAGGAAAGGGACCTGGGGGTAATCATATCTGATGACCTTAAGGTTAGCAAGCAATGTGATAAGGCATTAGGGAGGGCTGGGGGTATACTGGGATGTATAGGGAGAGGCATCAGCAGCAGAAAACAGGAAGTTGTTATCCCTCTGTACAGACAGTTGGTGAGACCCCATCTGGAGCACTGTGTCCAGTTCTGGAGACCCCATCTCCGCAAGGACATAGACAGGATAGAGGTAGTCCAGAGGAGGGCAATTAAAATGGTGCAGGGTCTGCAAGAGAAGCCGTATGAGGAGAGACTAAAGGAGCTTAATATGTATACCCTTGAGGAAAGAAGGGAGAGGGGGGACATGATAGAAACTTTTAAGTACCTCAGTGGAATCAACAAAGTCCAAGAGGGTAGCATCTTTCAGAAGAAGAGACTTGCAAGAACAAGGGGACACAATTTAAAGACAGAAGGAGGGCAGTTCAGGGGCAATGTGAGGAAGTATTATTTCACAGAGAGGGTAGTGGATGCATGGAACAGCCTTCCTGAGGAGGTTGTGGGGTCTAAAGCTGTGGGAGAATTCAAGAATGCATGGGACAGACATAAGGCAATTCTTGTGGGGGGTAGGAAGAAATAGGCTGTTGGTTAACTAGGATCTGCGGCCTATCCTGTAGGCAGGGAAATGGGCAGACTAGATGGGTCAAGCGGTCCTTATCTGCCGTCAAAGTCTATGTTTCTAATCCAAGCAGTGAGGCTCAGGCCTGCAGCTTGCCGCTCTCCGCTGCCCTTAAGAAATATTAGGCTAAATTAACCTAACTATAAATCTAAAGGCTAACCAAAACTAGTCAAGGACAGATTGTTTAGTTCAGCTTGATAGTAAGTAGACCAAAATATGGTAGTAGATTGTATAGAACAGGAGGCTGATTTATCCTAAGGAGCTTAACCAAGTATATTATTTGACCCTCATCTGAACTCAATTTCACTCACAAAACCCATAAATCTTAGGGTATTAAAATTAATATACAGCTTTTCCCAGCATGAAATGCATCCATTAGAAGTTGTCACTAAATAAAATAATATGAGGGCCACTTTATATTCTTAAGCTTAAATTGTGACTAAATTTAAACTCATATATTAGCTCATATAATTTGAGCTCAAATTGTTAGCAATTTGAGCATCAGAAAAAGTTCTGGTAGAGCAATATAAAATTTGGTATGTCATAATAATCATCATTTGCGGAAAAAAAAGATGTTTCAGGCTAAACCCCTGTGCTACCCCTGCTACTTAAATGAACAATTAGGCTTCAATAGTACATTTAATAGTACAGATGCTATACTTAAAATGAAGCAACAAGGAAAATTATCTGAGCTTAATCGTCATGCTTGTCTGCCCAAAACCCTTCCATTGTATAGTTAATACTGAAATAAAAGTAATAACTGGCATAAATTCTATGCCAAGATGTCCAGTAATCAAATTAAATTCATAGTTGGTCTGACAAGTTAAGAGCTGAAACAGGACTAAGCTTCCTTCTGTATTGTCATCTTCTGATTGAAAACACAGCATTTCCCTGTGATATAGAGGCCATTGGTAAAACTAAAATAAAAAGTAATGGGAATTGTCTGGCTTAAAGATTATTAAACGAGCTGCCCAACTCCCTTTCACTTAGATTGTTCTTGCAATTTCAGCAAAGATTCAACTCTAAGGGTTCGAACAAAAGCTTCCTTTCTGGTAGAAGCAAGAGTCCAAATAAATCTAACATATATATCACAAGAAAGCATTGTTTGGCACTCGAATTGAAACAGTCCCCGAGATTCAAGTCAAACCAGTTCAATCATCCTTGCCACCTACTTCAACTACGGGGCATCGGTTTCACTCTGGTAAAGTTTTTGTCTTAAATTCCTGGTAGCTCATCTATAATATACACAAAGCCACTGAAGGGTCACTGTAGAATAATCTTTAACCCCACACAGTCTTTCAGCACAAATGTGAACTGCCATCATAACTAAATTTGAGAAAACATTTAAAGAAAGTACGACAAAGTGAATTAGTATATGTTTCCTATACAATTATCACAAAGTCTCAGTTGCAGCATTTCTCCAAGTCAGTAGTAGCATGAGATGCTTTCAGATATGATTCCTTTCATGATCCATCTGAAATAATATGATCTACCAACACAGTGTAGAGGTGAGTCTATCGTCACTTCTTAAATAGGTTGGGGAAGATATTGTTAAGATCTTTCAGGGCTTGATCTGGGCTCTCAAAGGAATAACTAGTTGAGTTGTGCCTGATGTTGAGTTTGGCAGGATAGATCATTTTAAATTGTATATCGGCTGCAATTAATTTGCTTACAATTGGGATAAGGGATCGTCGATGGAGCCGCACTTCTTGTGGCAGATTCTGAGTAATTCTGATCTTAAGATTGCCCCAGAGTAAATTATTGTTGGATTTCATTTTACCCAAAACATGCTGGCAATCCAGATAATTTAACAGTTTTATCAGGAAAGGTCTGGGTTTTTCACTTTCAGATGGCATGGGTAGTAAAGAACGATGGGCTCTTTCTACGATGTTTGATTGCCCATTAGGAGGCGGGCCAGACACATTTTCTAGAACTACTTAGGCAAAATGAATAGGATCATTACCTTCTGACTTTTCTGGCAAACCAAAGATTACTAGATTATTTCTTCTACTCCTCCCCTCTAAATCTTCCAACTTGAAATAAATTTTTTTCAGCTTTTGCCTCAACACAGGGATTTCGGGCTCCGTTCTTGTGCACCAATCTTTGATAGAAGGAATTCTGGTCTCTGTGTCACCCACTGTTTATGATAAGTTATTCTGTTCTGGTGTTTAATTTTTTTAATTCCTCAAGGATAGAAGCCATTTTGTCCTTGATAGGTGATATTTCATTTAAGAATTTTTCTTCCGTTAGGGTGGTTGTAGTTGTCTGGGTATTTAAGGCTTTCAGTGTATTTTGTTTAAATCTCTTCAGTCCCATTGATCTATCTGGTGTTGGTGGAGGAGTATGCCTTGGAAGAGGAATCTTCATTTCAGCATCCATTTTGGTAATTAATATGTCGTAGATCAATTGAATAGGTTGTTATTGATCTGAAGAAGCCTTTACAGAGTATCACAAATGCGATTTAGTAATACATTTTTTTAAAGTTTTAGGTGAGGCAAACGAAGAGCTGCTATAATGCTGCTATTCACTCAGAGGCATTACCTGACTACCTCTCTTGTAGGCACACTTAGGTTAACTTTGTGCACTGGGATACATTTTCTCTTCCCTATTGATACTTTTCCTGCAGCTGCATCAATTCTTCTACACTTGTATCAAAATGTTGATGCTGCTGCTTCAGCACCTACCAAAAATGATGCAACCTGCCACGAAATGCCACAATTGCACCTAAATGAAGTGTCTACAATCAGAAAACAAAAAATAAACTAATAATGAAATTAAACCTAAAAACAAGCAACCTCAAAGGTGCCTAAAACTCACAGATGGGAAAAAACAATCTGAGCAAGCCTACACTGAAGGAGAAATCCAGAACAGATGATGCACAGAAGGGAGGGAAATCCGTTTCAAAGAAAAAAGGGGAAGGAAATCAGTTCTGAAGAATCTTCGCTTACTACAGTATTCAAGCAATGTAAACTTGATTCACATTCTGCTCACAATGAAACAACTTCATTGATCCACTGTAAGACAATTTTTTAAACCATATTAACTGTGGTTGACCTTGTTTCATACAAAATAAAACAAGGCCTAACTGTAAATTACAAGGCTTGTAGATTCATCTTAGGGCATAAAGAAAACTTACCTATGCACCAAACTAAAAAGAGACCACAATAGCAAAATCTTTTTCACTTATCTTACATCCTTGAAGAATGCTGAAAACATTCAGGCAGAATTGCAAAACACCCAGGCTCTGACTGGAATTTAGGGTTAAAAGCAGAAGTGGGCGAGGAGCAACTGGAGCACACATGGGCTCCTGGATCCTGTGACAGCAGGATGAAGATTATGTTTTGCTAAACTCATCTAATGATGAGAGGAAAGTGTAGTAGTTTTAAGCATAGGCTTGTACTGTGGAAGAAGTCAAGTATTGTTCCTGGATATTTGGATCAGCTGGTATAATTATGTGTGGTGGTCTCAGGCCCCTTAGGCTTAACAATTCTCCATCCCAGCTGCTGGACCTCTGCCCCTTCGATGACCACTCCTTGCCAGTGGTGGCATACAGGCACTGTAGGGAGGTGGGCACTGTGAGGAGGCAGGATGGTAGGCAGCGGGGTTTGGGAATTGCTAATGGGGAGATTAATATTTGGCTGGTGAGGACCAGGAGGCGTCCTGGGGTGAAATGTGACCTAGGGAGATGACAGACATGGTTTTTTCCCATACTCAGGGCTCCCACCAGACCAAGTGGGCAAGTAGCCACTAGTCTGGCAATCTCTGCCAGTCCCCTTCAGGTGGTGCTTTGCAATACCATATTGATTAGGAACAAGACTGCAATTATAGTGGATTTGATTTCCTCAATGGATCTGGCTTGCATTACAGAGACCTGGTTGAGCAAGGAGGCCAGCTCAGTTTTGGAAGAGCCTTTCCTAGCCAGATTCTCTGTGGTGCACTGCCCTAGTAGAGATCACAGGGTAGGGGCATCAATCTGTTTTAGATCTAACCTGAACTTTTTGGTGCACCCAGTGGAGTCTACTTCTTCATTAGAATGTATGGCAGTAAATAGGGTCCAGGTGCAGGTTGCAGAGTCCTTCCGGTGTACTGACCTCCAAGGTATGTGAGGGAATTTACATAGGAGGTGGTGGACTTCATCACTGAGAGATCATTGGAGTCACCCAGATGGTTGGTTCTGGGTTATTTCAATGCTTGGGTCAACAATGAACTCTCACAGTTTGGATAAGACTTCCTCCAGACAATGGATTCATTGGGTCTTGCACAGGCTGTTACTAATGCAACCCACAGAAGTGGTCATGCCTTGGACTTAGTATTCCCACTGGGACTTGAGGTAGATAACCTCAAGATTGATCTAGTCTGATTCTTTGTGTTGCACTGCCCGAGTAGAGATCGCAGGGGTAGGGGTATCAATCTGTTTTAGATCCAACCTGAACTTTTTGATGCGCCCAGTGGAGTCTAATTCTTCATTTGAATGTGTAGCAGTAAATAGGCTCCAGCTGCAGGTTGCAGAATACTACTGGTATATCGGCCTCTGGGGCATGTGAGGGAATTTCCATAGGAGGTGGCAGACTTCATCATTGAGAGATTGTTGGAGTCACCCAGATGGTTGGTTCTAGGTTATTTCAATGCTTGGGTCAACAATGAACTCTCACAGATTGGATAAGACTTCCTCCAGACAATGGATTCATTGGACCTTGCTCAAGCGGTTACTAATGCGACCCACAGACATTGTCATGCCTTGGACTTAGTATTCCCACTGAGACTTCAGGTAGATAATGTCAAGATTGATCTGGTCATGTGATCGGATCACTGCATGGTACAGTTATTGTTCGGGCTCCCCCCATCTCCCCCTGTGGAGATGGTCCACTACCATCTTTTAAAGGGTTTGCCCCAAGCAGGACTCCAGGTGGTGATGGACCTCTTTGGCGTGATGGTTGCTTGTGGGGCAGGTTTGGGAGAGGCAGTGATGGCTTATAACAGGGCAGTGGCCTCGGCTCTTGATTCTGTCACACCAGTATGTATACAACCCAGGTCTTCTTGTTTAAGATGCCCATGGTTTGATGGAGAGCACAGGGAGATGAAAACCAGGGGCTGGATTTTCAAAGACCAATTAATGCCGCACGCCCCCGTGCACTGAATATATGGCGCATGGAGCTTGGGCATTCACCGGTCATCTTTGGAGATTTTACATCCCTTGCACCTGTTGTTGCTCCTTAGACAATGACTTTCTGGTCTAGCGTCAGCTACTCCAGGGGGTCAATGTAATGGTGCTTGTTCCAACTATGTGGTGCAAGCTGCTGGAAAGAAGGGAAACTGTCGCAACTGCACCCAATAATGGAAAATCAGTTGCGGCAAAGGGGATCAGCGCATAGCCAAAAACATAGTCCCATGGCGCAGGGCTGGACACACCCCCTGCACCACCTTTCAAAATTCCTGCCCCAGGGGTCAGAGGTTGGAGCATTGTTGGTGGAGGTCTGGGACTGAGGAAGACAGACTGACACTGAGAATTTACTACGTTGAGTATCAAAGAGCAATCTCCCATACAAAAGTGGAATTCCTGTTGAGGGAGATTGCTACAGGGAGGAACAGATCAGCTCAGCTCTTTCGGGCTCTGAACAGGCTGCTTCATCCTGCCTGTCTTCAGCTGATAAGAGTAGTGTCAGTGGCCAGGTGCAAAGAATTTGCTCTGCTCTTCTCTGACAGAGTGTCCTCCATCAGGTCTGAGATTGTCCCAATGGGGCTGCTGTGGCCCTGCAGTGGAGAGGTGATCATCATTAGGAGCACTCCTCCTGTCTGGAGTGAGTTTAGGCCAGTGAGGATGAAGGAGGTTTGTGAGGTAATCTCGAAGCTGCAGCCCACTTGTTGTGAATTGAACCCATGCCCAACATCTCACTTAGTGGGCTGTGTGGAGTCCGTAGATCCGGTGTAATGCTCAGATTGTCTGGTGCTCGCTCTCACAGGGGTCATTCCTTAGCACCTCAAAAGTGGCACTGGTGAAGCCCCTTCTGAAGAAACTTTCTTTGGACCCAGACTGCTTAGTGAATTATAAGCAAGTCTCTAACCTTCCCTTTTTGGGAAAGGTTATTGAGAAAATAGTGGCACTGTAGCTCAAAGCACATTTCACTACCTTTGACATCTATGAGCCTCTCCAGTGGGGATTTAGGTCCAGGCACAGTCAAGGCACAGGTATGGAGACTTGGCTAATGTGCAGAATGATCTAAGGGCTAGAGATAGAGGGGAAAAGTAAATTCTCGTTCTACTTGATCTGTCCTCAGCATTTTACACTGTGGACCATGGTGTGTGGTTGGATCATCTTAGGGAGCTCTGTGGACTCACCAGCACTGTCATCAGCTGGTTTGAGTCCTTTCTCACAGACAGGACACAGAGGGGGGTCTTGGGGAATTTTTCTTCTCTCCCGAAGCCCCTAACTTGTGGAGTTCCTCAGGGTTCGATCCTCCCAACCATGTTGTTCATGGTGTACATGCTCCCCATGGGGGACATCATTAGACATTACACATGAAGGTTTCACTGCTATGCAGATGATAGCCAGCTGCATTTGCCATTTGCACCCAAGACACAGGATGCAGTTGTGGTACTGAATTCATGTATGGCTGAGATCGAGGACTGGATGTCCTCTAGCTGGCTGAGGCTTGCCCTGGACAATACAGAGGTTTTTGTGACCAAGCCTGGTCACTGGTGGGGTGTAGAGGTGGTAGGAGAGGTTACTGGCTTGGTGCTTGGTTCTTTTCCTCTTACTTCCTCTGCCAAGGTAAAAAATCTGGGGGCCATTCTGGATGATTGGCTGACACTTGAGGCTCATGCGTCATCTGTTGTCTGGAGTAGCTTTTACCACCTCAGCAATATTGCCCAGCTTAAAGCCTTGATCATCCCTGATGACTTGTCCTTGCTAGACCACATTTTTGTGACTTCCAGACTGATCTTCTGTGATGCTCTGTACCTCAGGGTAAATGGTGGGGTCCTATGTCAACTGCAGCTGGTGCACAATGCAGCAGCCAGGTTACTGATGGGTCTTCTGGGGTCTTGTCATGTGACCCTGGCCCTGCATGATCTGCATTGACTGCTGGTGAGGTGGAAAATTACCTTCAAGGTCGGTTTAGTGATCTATACAGACTGGGCCCTGGCTATCTAAGTAACCTCCTGACTCCTTATCCTACCCACCATTCTCTCAGCTCCTTCGAGGTGAACCTCCTCGTGATTCCTAGGGCACAGCTGAAATCATTTAGTGATACGGCCTTTGAGGTAGCTGGCCTGGTGCTGTGGAACTTGTTTCCAAGATACTTGAGGGAGGCCTCCTCACTGGAGGCCTTTAAGAGGGGCCTGAAGTCACACCTATTTGTTGAGGCCTTCAGACTGTAGGCAAGGCACCTGACACACTGCCTATTTTCAGAATGTATTTTATTAACATTTTATGAATATCTTTCTTATTATTTAATTTATTTTATTTTATTTTTAAGCCTGTGTTTTTAGTGCTGGGTTATATTTGTTCCAAGTTTTCATTTCTGAAATTGCCTTATTTATCGAATTGTCCTGACTTTTGTACAGCTCCCTGAGCCCCAGAGAATGGGTGCTCTAGAAATAAAGTTTACTCACTTACTACTACTTACAGTGAGAGCCACCCCTGGTAGTGTGATGCAGGCCCTTGCAGGAGACCTGGAGTCGGAAGCAGAGTAAAGTCACCATGTTAAAAATGCAGGTCAAACCATAGGCAGATGCTGAAAAGTAGTGCACCTCAACCAGGGAGGGCTAGCTGTGGGCTTCAGTACCATAGCAAACCCTGTGGGTGGGCCAGGGAACTTGCTCCTTCGGCATGGGTCTGCTGTGCATGCTGTGGGCGAACGACTTTTCTCACACCAAAAGGGGAGAAAATCAGGGAGAAAAAGCACTGGTATATCCCTGGAAATCAATGACAACAAGGTCCCGGGAGAAAAAGCACTGGTATATCCCTGGAAATCAATGACAACAAGGTCCCGGGAGAAAAAGCACTGGTATATCCCTGGAAATCAATGACAACAAGGTCCTGGGAGAAAAAAAACAGTCTAAAAAAGCAAAAGCCAATTTAAGCAAATCGAATGCAGGCACATTTTAAATTTAGATATCTATCTGTAGAAACAAACTGGATTCTCTGTTGAGAGTTATTACAGTATGAGAAAATAAGATGGTTTCAAAGAGAATCTTGAGGCAGGTTAAATCTAGTGATACTGCCACCACTAAAGCAGATTAAAAGCAAACTGTCACAAAATGGGGTGGAGTCAAGGCTTACATGGTAATTTCCCAGCTTTAGAGTGTGTTAACCCTTAATAGGTGAGCATGTATTACCCAGCAGTTAATGACTAGCCCAGTGACACTGTGGAAGGACACAGAATAGTGACAGAAAAGGGGCGGTGTTTCTGTAAAATAAATCCAGTGAGTGGGTCAAACAAGCTAATAATAATACATGGTTAACCCTCGTGATTTACAGATAACCCATGCCCTTTTGTATGTTTGCTTGTGCCGACATGTGCAGCAGACATTTTGTTGTTTCAAGAACGGCATTTGAGACGTGAAACATAGAAACATAGAATTTAACAGAAGATAAGGACTGCTTGGCCCATCCAGTCTGTCCATTTCTCTCTACCTACACTATTACAGCAGATCATGCCCAATCTACTGCTCTTTCTCTCTCACCCCCTTCCTTTCCACTATGATTCCCTTGTGCTTATCCTATACAAGTCTGCTGGGCGCACTAAGCAAAAGCTCCAAATTGTTAGTTTTCTAGGCAAAAATCTGATTCTTTTGTCACTACTCTGTTCGGGTAATGTAGAATTAATCACAGGCCCATTCATATCAGTGAATATTCTGAGATTTTGCCAGATCAAAGGGTTTGAAAAGTATGGCTATCAACTTGCACAGTATGTTAAACAAAATGGACCTACTTAATGTGTGGGTCACTCATTCAATTCCTGATGTGCTGCTGCTCATGAAAACGTGGCTCAATCCCTCTATACCCACAAGTGTGATTACTTTACCCACCTACGATGTTCATAGATTGGATCGGCTAATGGGGGGTAGCGGTGTAGTACTTTAAGTTAAAAACAAATTCACATCTCAATTAGTCTCCTCCCAGACTAAACAGTCTGAATATGAATGCATTGCAATTTCATGAACCCTTTCAAAAGCAGAATTGGTTAACATCACTGGTTGCTACAGCCCCCCTACTGGTGGTCTAGGTCTACTTTAATTCCTGTCCAAATTTGCCTCTGTAAATAACAATAAAACATTCATTTTGGGTGACCTGAATTATGACTGATTGTCTTCAAAAGCAGTTGGTTTGAACAATTCTGTGACCATTTTGGATTCTATCAACTTATCCTAGAAATCACACGTCCCAATAGACACAACCCCCTAAACTCCACTATATTAGATATCATTCTTACAAACAGACCACACAAAATTATATCTGCATTCATCTTTGATAATGTCCTCAGTGATCACAATGTTGTTGCCTGTTCCATGGGGGTACTTAAGATCAGTCGCTTGCCACCCATTATTCAAAAGCACTCCTTCTCTCATTTCACGATCTAGGAATATCTCCATCCTCATTCTACTATCAATTGGCAGGACTTTTATCTTGCCCCTCAATCAATGCAGCCTATGAATACTTCATTCAGCAAGTCACTGAGGTTATCAACCAACTAACTCTCAATGTAAATCGTAGAGTCAAAAAAAAGTGTCCCCATGTTTCACAAGGGACATAAAGGTAGCCCCTAAAGACTGAGACAAGCTATGGGCTAAAGCAAGATCTACAAAATCACATAAAGATTGGAATAATTTTAAGCAACAAAGGAATTTATGCACAAAACTAATTTGTTTGACTAAATTATCTTTCTGTATGGCTCAGCTGAACAACGGAAACCATAATCCCGCTAGCTTCTGATAATTTGTTAAGAAATTAAAAGGGGTCAATCCCCCCTGCACTACTAAAGCAATTACAACTAGGTAATCAATTAATCACAGATAAACAGTTGATCCTAGAAGAACTGAATCACCATTTTGCTTCAGCTAGCAATGCCTTTGATACATCTTCCAATCCTAATCTCTCCTTGCTGTTGCAAGGTCCCCTGAGTATAACACCAGTTGCTCCCAATCTCTTCAATTTTTTGCCAGGTCACTTATAAAAAAGTGGAGTACTTCAATCCCTTGACCATAAACAGAGTTCAGAGGCGGACAATATTGAACCGCTCTTCTTAAACATAGGGTACCCAATCCTGACTGCATCTATTATGTATCTTTTTAACTAGTCAATCACAAGCTGTGAGGTCCCCTCATTATGGAAAACTGCACACATAATTCTCCTTTTCAAGTCAGGCAATAAATCCTCAGTGCAGAGTTATTGCCCCATTTCCATTTTACCCGTGCTGGCTAAAATGTTCAAGAAATTAATCCATGTCCAGCTAAAAGATCATCTAGAAATGAATGCCCTTATTAATCCTATGCAGTCTGGTTTCTGGGCTAAATATAGCACTAAAGTAAACAGAGTCCTGAGCCTGTACTTGTACCAATGATGTACACCAGACAGCAGTATCCAAAATCCAAAGGTTTTTATCGTATATCAACCAGTGTACAAACGTGCTCACTGGCCACTACTTGCCCCTAAACATAGTACTACCTTTGCCTTGGTTAAAGTATCACATGATTGGCTCTCAGCATTACACAACAAGTTTTCCATTGCTGCACTCTTCCTAGACCTGAGCAAGGCCTTTGGCACTATGGATCACAGCACACTACTGAGTAAACTTTCCAGTGTTAGGTTAAATCCAAAAGCAGTTCAGTGGTTTAGTTGCTGTCTCATGGGTAGATGTCAGCAACTGAAGGTTGAAAGTCTAACCTCAACCTGTGTGCCTGTCAATAAAGGTGTCCCACAGGGTTCTATATTGGGCCCAATGTTATTCTCAGTTTACATAAATGACCTTGGCCAGAATATTACCAATGCTAACCTCCACTTTTACGCAAATAATACAGTATTTATACTGTTAATCAGGATTCAGCTCTCATGCTCCAGTCCCTACAAGACACATTCACTATACTTCAAATTAATCTCCACACCTCCAAGTTGCTCCTAAATGCAACTAAAACCAAAAAGGAAAAATGGGTACCTAATCGAGTGAGACCAAAAAATAACAAAACTAAACCCAAATGGCTAACATCTGATATAAAAAGGCAAATCAAAAACCAAAAAAAATCACACAGAGCATATAAATCAGATCCATAATAAAAGAAGTTAGAAGTATATAAATTTAACCTGAAAGCTTGTAGGTCTGCAGTAAAGAAGAACAAACATATGCACGAATACTCTATTGCAAATGATAAATTAAATCCTAAAACATTTTTTGGGTATATTAACTCCTTAAGGGTAGGAAATCAGTGACAAGACTGATAGATATAAATTGTACTTTAATAGATAAACTGGATGAACTAGCTTCTGAATTTAATAATTTATTTGCAAAGTCTTTTAGAACTTTCATCGTAGAATGAATTATAGAAACTTTAGACTTCACTACTAGTGCTACATCGAATTTGAGCACTCTACTGTATTAAAATAACTCTGTATGATAATCCAGTAGAAATCTCCAGGAGCAGATAAAATCCACCCTGCACTTACAAAAAAAAAGGGACATGACTTTCAATCCTTCCAAATGTGTTGTTTTCCACATGGGAAACAGGAATGTTAAAACAATGTACAGACTCAACAGTGTGGAACTGAGATCTGTCACAGAGGAGAGGGATCTAGGTGTGATAATCCAAAGTAATTTTTCATTTAGATCACATTGTTCCTCAGTATTAGCTAAAGCTTTAAAGATTTGGGGCTGCATTAAGTGTAATTTTGTGAGTAGGAGTAGTACTGTTATATTACCAATGTACAAGTCATTGGCACGCCCGTATCTGGAGTATTGTTCCCAAGTCTGGTCCCCATATCATAAGGTGGCATCAACACAGCTGAAAAAGTACAGAGACGCTTCATTAAAATCATGAGTGGCTATAAACTGATGCCTTACAATGCTAGATTAGAAAAGATGAGTCTACATAGTCTACAAAGAAGATGAAAATGACTAAGGAGAGACTTAATACTCCACTAAAGTCATTTTAATGATACAGATTACATACAAGAACTTGGCTTAGTAACTTATTTATTTTATTTATTTATTAAATTCTCGGATTACAAATACCTTTGAGCAGAAACTGCTCATTTACAAAGGTTCCACGTCAAAGGATGAGGGTCAACATACATACAGAGGTAGTGAAAGAATGCACAATAAACAACCAAAACAACTAAAAGAAAAAATAAAGAAACTCAGTTATAACATACTTTGAGATAACATTCATATAACGAGCAGCTTGAGTAGGCAGCTGGCTGCGGTAACAATAAGAGATAGAGGGCACCATAGGCAGTTAGTATTGCAGGCGTGCGACAGGGAGAGGAAGTTGGCAGGCTAATGGGCCACTGTCCGATGGTGGTGGAAAATGTCTTGTACCAGTGGAGATGTGAAGCAGGACAGGAGTCACAAGGAAGGCCTGGTGCCAGAGGGAATGAGACTGGGAAAGGGCGGGCTGTGAGACATGAGTGAGCTGGGAGGTGTTTAGAGAGATCTCTGTTCAGAGAAGCAGTCACATTGAGTGGTAGAGGTGAGGTAAAGTTTGAGATTCCTTTTGAAGGGTCCAAGTGTAGTAGAGGAAAGTGCTTCTTTATTGAGGGAATTGAACCATTGAGTGGCTCTACAGGTAAAGGACCACTTTGTTCAAATATAACACTAGGTTTCACAACAGACAACTGTGGTGAAAACCATTCAGGACTAATAAAAGAAGAGCTTTTTATACCATCAGAGTGGTTAAGTATTGGAATAGTTTATCACAATTAACCATTGAGTCTCCAACATTGTACAGTTTTAGAAAACATGTTGATACAGAAATGAACAATTGTGATATAAATGATTGACCACTGTTAGCAGGGTAGTGTATTAGAAGAGCCTCTGGTGCACTTCCACCCTTAACTACCAAAGGACCTAAAAAAAGTGAGTACCTATATGGTCCTTGGGCACAAATCCACAAACCTAACCATATGCCCCCTTCTTCAGGCATCACTATCTTCACTAATGAGTAATGAATCACTTGAACTAGTGGACTCCTTTAAATATCTAGGCATGTGGGTAGATAATAAACTGACCTTTAACATACACATTGAATCCCTATGTAAGAAACTGTGGCAAAGACTGGGTTTCTATTTCTGTAATAAATCTTGCCTCACCCATGAAGTTAAGTGGTGTCAGTGTGGCTCAGTTGGTAGCACATCTGCCTCTGGACCAGAAGGTCGTGGGTTCTTGTCCCACACTGGGATTGGACTTGCACCTAAAAATCGCTGGCATCTGAGTGCAGTATTGGGGGGTGCTGTACTGCTAGGGTGTGCCGTCCTTCAGATGAGATGTTAAACCGAGGTCCCTTCTGCCCATCCTGGTGTTGTCCTGGTGGGTGTCCAGGTGGTAATAAAAGAACCCAGGGCACTCTTCGCAAAGTGCAGGGAGCATTCCCCATGTCCTGGCCAACATTCCCCTTCCCATAAACTGGTTCATGCAATTATCCAGGCTGTGTGTGGGTGATGATGTGCGATATGGCCGCCACCACACATTCAGTCACTTCACTACCAGTCTAGCATTGCCTGTAAAGCGCTTTGGGATACTGTGTATGAAAAGTGCTATATAAATGCTGATTCTTATTATTATTATTATTGGTTTAGGCTACGTTCCTTCCTCTGCTTGATTATGGCATTATCATTTATAGAACTGCCATTGGCTCAGCCCTGGCCAGACTAGATGTGCTGTACCACAGGGCGCTTCACTTTATATGTGATCTCCCTCTCAATACCCACCACTGCCTCCTCTATGGGGAAATAGGTTGGACATTGCTCACCACTAGAAGGTTAAGACATCTGCATCTCAGGACATTTAAAGCCCTGAATAATTCCCTAACCTCTTATATTTCTTCACTCCTATGCAGGTCACATGGCCCTTATACACTTCATTTACATAATGTCCTTATGCTGGCTATCCCCAAGCACTTCTCAAAATATGGGAATATGGTCTTTACTTGGGCAGCCCCCAAAGCATAGAATGCCCTCCAGAAGCTAATTAAGTTACCTATTCTGGTCAGTCCTCTGCACTTTCAAACCCTTCTATCTCAACATTGCATAGATAAATGTGGCTGTTACTAGCACTGTACAAGTGCGCCACATTGTGAATTGTTTTCCTGCAGTAGCCTATGTCACACTATAGATGGCACATTACTGTACTTCCCCTATATTCATTAAGGATCCTCTACTCATCCACCTCTGCTTATCTTTGTATGTTCTGTCTCAAGTGAACCTGTTAGTACATATCTCAGTTATAGCTTTGTATGCCATATTCCTCATATTTTTTGACTCCTAGCCAATACTATGTACCCTATGTGTTACCCTGTAAGATTTATTTCTATTTTTATGATCTGTTCATTACCTTTTTGTATGTAATGTGCTTTGAAATTACTATGCCATGTTTGTTTGAATTTCTTGATTCTCCCTGTCCTACACAGGACCTCCTTGCAAATGAGCATGGCTCAATAGAGCTTTCCTGGTAAAAGAAATACATAAATAAATACATTTTTGAGCCCCCACTGTTTTTGCCCTCACCACCTCCACTGGAAAGCTGTTCCAGGAATCCACCACTCTTTTTGTGAAGAACTACTTCATCACATCTCTCCTGAATCTAACCTCATCCAGCTTCATAGCATGTCCCTTTGTTCTTGAATACTGTACCTTTTCTTCTGAAAAATACTCCCTTGTTGTACCTTATTTACCCCTGTGAAGTATTTAAACGTCTCTATAATATATCCCCCCTCCTCTGTTCCAGGGTGTACATATTGAGGTCCTTTAGTCTCTCCATGTAGGGCTTTTGATGCAGACGTTGCACCATTTTAGTTGCCCTCCTCTGGACCATCTCTATTCTGTGTATGTGATTCCAGAGATGTGGTCTCCAGAACTGGACACAATACTCTTGGTTAGGTCTTGCCAGCAATCAATACAGAGGCAACACCACCACCCTCCTTCTGCTGGTGATACCCCTCCCTATTCACCCCAGCCTCCCACTCACCCTCCCTAGCACTTTGTTGCACTGCCTGGCCACCTTTAGGTCATCCAGTATGATTTTCCCCAGATCTATTTCCTGCTTAGTGGTTACCAATACCACTCCACTCATTTTGTACTCCGGCCCTGGGGTTTCTGTGCCCTAAGTACATTATTTTGCAATTTTTTGCATTGAAACCCAGCTGCCATACCCTTCACGACTCCTTTAGTTTTCTCAGGTCTTTGCTCATCATTTACACACACACACACACACACACACACACACACACAGACACATATACACACACCCCGGCATGTCCACCCTATTGCAGATTTTGTTGTCGTCTGATAAGAGACAGATCTTCCTTCCAGGTCCACTGCCATGTCACTTATGTGTGTCACTGCTGGGTCCAATGCAGATCAGGCAGCAATGGACTCACCAGTGACAGTCCAGTGGACAGCCAGGCTGATCATGATGTTGTTTCTGCTTGCTGGGCAGAAACTCTGCATAATTCAAAAGAGTGCGTCACTCCAATGTCTGCCCAGCAAGCAGAGCACAACCTTCCCTAATGCCAAGCTAGCTCAGTTACTCGCCCACCCACCATTTCACCAAATTTATTCTGATTGTTACAGTCATTCTCCCATGCACTCTAACCTGACCCACACTACTGAGTCTTATAAACTGGAGTTTAAAAAAAAAACTGCTGCTCTAAAGACACGCTGTAAAGCCTGAGTCTGTGTGACGTAATTTCCAAAAAAGAGACTCTGGCTGCATGCAAGGAATCCCTATGCACTAGGTGAAAGCCGCAGACACAAATGGGCATGTTCATGAGAAAGAAGCACTGCAAGCCTCTCTACATGGGTGGTACTTGTTCAGTAGCACACATCAGTGTAGTCAGCAAAATGATGTCCCCTCAAAAAGACAAGTCAAAAACAGCGAGTAAAAAATAGCAATTCAAAAACAGTGCTGGGCATTTCAGCAAGGTGGTAATTATAGTGCAAGTGAAGTTTAGTGCTGTGGGGGGTATTACTCTTCTGCTCTACTTTTTGCAGCTCAGAGATGGTTATTTAAGTTGAGGGGTGTTTGGGGGTAAAGCCCCTCAACAGGGGGTGTGGAGGGCATAGCCCCCTGCAACTGACATGTAATGGGGAATTTGCTCTCATTGTTCGGTGCTATATTGCAAAGTGCTGTTATGGGCGTCACTGTTTTTCATTTGCTGTTTTTGCCCCACGCCATTTTGCAGGTGTGGTTTTCACATGGAACTCAGCAAAACAGCTGATCGCTTACAGGGACTGTCTTCACTTAGACTGAACTTATTGTCTGTTAATTGAAAGGCTTCTGCATTAAGTCTAATGTTCAGTACAAAGCAGTGCTACACTGCAAACTACTTCATACCTTTTTTATGTTTGCTTGCGCGCATGCGCAAGAAACATTTTGTGGCATCTTGCTGTAGTAGCAGGTTGTAGAGGTGTGGCAGTGTTGTGGCCAATGCCGCCACTGCTTTTTTGGGCATTTTTTGGGTGTGTGGCATCAATGAATGAGCACGCTGTCTATGACAGTAGTTTTGAAGCATGCCACCATCCTGAAAGAAATTTGTCGCTACAGTTACGGAGTGCCCCATCACTGGAGCGTCAGCTTCTCGTTCCGTCCTTAACAGTCTGCATGCAGATAAATGTGGAGCTGTGGCAGTATGTTTGTGAAGACAGCCAGGCAGGGGGAACCTTTGCAAATTCTTTTGGGAAAAAAACAGTATTCTTTATTAAATTTCCAAACCTTCTCCTCCATTCGCGTATGCAATATGCCGATAGAAGCTGACGCTGCGATGCCGGGGCAGTCCCTGACTGCTGCAGCAAATTTCAGCTTTTAAGACATTAGCAGATAGATCTGGAGATGTGGCAGTATGTTTGGGAAGACAGCCAGGCAGGGGGAACCTTCGCAAATTGTGTTGGGGAAAAAAATGTATTCTTTACTAAATTTCCAAACATTTTCCCCAGTCTTGTATGCAGTCTGCTGACAGAAGCTGACACTGCGATGAAACATTTCAATAAACATGGCAGCAGCTGCCACTGTCCACCTCTCACAATCCCTAGAAAGTTGACTTCAGGGGTGCCTAATCCCCCTGTTGGCATGCCCCTTCCCCGGTTCAATTTGTTTGCCGATGGGGGTGCCTAATCCCTGTCAGGATCATGCCCCCCAACACAGACATGCTTTCTTTGCTGATGGGGTGCCCAATCCCCATCGTCTTCAGTCCCCTTCCAAAAGAAATCCAAGGTGGCACACTGGGAGCCCACCCCAGTGTTCCCAAATGTATTTGTGAAACCTGTAAAAAAAAAAAACTTCCCCCTACATTTTTTTAAAATTTGGCCCTGTAAACAAGAAAATGGTCCCTCGTCATCATGACGCTCCTCCTCCCCAACCCACTCCCACCCTCTATGCACCCCACCTCCCTGCAACCCCTCACCCCATACTTACCTCTGGAGGCCCGGCGTATTGATCTTCGGTGGACCGGGAGATGTCTGAACTCTTCAAAAGCTGACTGCAAACTGAAGAAAATCATGGTAAGCTGTATAATGGCATCAATGGGGGAGGTTTCAACTTAGGTAGATATCTCGGCCACTTTTTTGACTTTTGGTTCCAAATTTTCAACATGGGGTTCTTGGGACCCCACCTCATGAAATCAGTCACTGTCATGTTGTTATTCTGTCCCAAAAGATGATTTCACGGTCACTGTGCAGAATCACCTTTCAGGACTGATTAACAAAATGACAGTGCCACTGTTCATGAGGTGGGCTCCCAAAAAGCCTATGTTGCAAATTTGGTAAAAAAATTCAAAAACATGACTGTGTTACAAGCGTGCATTGTGCAGTTTCCATGCACACTCGTAACTTTGAGAATTTTCAATATTTTCACTCCAGATTTTCAACATTGCCATTTTTCCTCCTTATGAAAAGTACAGCTGTGATTTTTCACATCCTGCCCAAAATTAGTTTTTGAACATCTGGCGCACAATAGCATGGTCGCTGTGAGAAATCAACATTCAGGACAGACTAAGAAAATCACAGAGACACTGTTGATGAGCAGAGGTCTCAAAATGTCTATGTTGAAAATTTGGTGAAAAAATTCCAAAAACTGACTGTTTTATGAGCGTGCATTGTGCAGTTTCCACGCACGCTTGTAACTTCGAGAATTTTTAATATTTTCACTCCAGATTTTCAACATTGCCCTGGTGAGAAAATATGAAAAAGTGGCAAAGTTACAAGCATGCATAGAAATTGCATAATGCACACTTGTAACACAGTCATTTTTTGGAATTTGTTCACCAAATTTTCAATCTCGCCTTTTTGGGACCTCCCCTCACGAACAGTAGCACTGTGATTTTATTAATCTGTCTCAAAAGTTGATTTTGCACAGTGACTGTGCCATTCTACATGACAGGTGTGAAAACACGTTTTGGACAGTTTCACACCTGTGGTATAGAATGGCGCAATCGCTGTGCAAAATCAACTTTTGGGACAGATTAATACAATCACAGTGCTACTGTTCATGAGAGGAGGTCCCAAAAAGGCCATTTTGAAAATTTGGTGAACAAATTCCAAAAAATGATTGCGTTACAAGCATGCATTACGCAATTTCTACGCATGCTCATGACTTCGCCATGTTTTCATATTTTCACACCAGATTTTCAACATTGCCATTGTTTCACACCTCCTCATGAACAGTACAGATGTAATTTTTCACATCCTGCCCAAAATGTCTTTTTACCACCTGTTGCACTGAATGGCACATTTGCAGTTGAAAATCACCTTTTGGGATTGAGTAACAGAATGATAGTACCAATGTTCATGAGGTGGGATCCCAAAAAACCCATGTTGAAAATTTGGAGTCAAAATACCAACAAACGCCTGGGTTGTTAGGGTTTCCAATCATAATACCCCACCCTGTACAGACTGACAGGCATCGGGGGGTGTGGCTTAGGGTCGTCGGCCATAATGCTCAGGTCATTCCACCCCCACCCTGCAGCAACTGACAGACATCGAGGTGTGCCTTGGGGTCTTCGACCCTAACTTTCACCCCATTCTCCTATACTGCACCTATCTCAGCTTATTTCCTTATGGAATGTGGTGAGAGTAAGAGCCGAAGACCTCAAGGCACACCATGACAGCTGCCAGTGTCTGCAGGGTGGGGTAAGGTGGAATGTTATGGCCAATGATCCAAAGACACACCCCAACACCTGTCAGTCTCTGCAAGGTGGGGGTTGATGTAGTTCAATACTTCACTGCTATTCCTATTATGCATCTCTCTAACTCATGCAGTACCAATGCCAATACCAGAAGCAAACATGCGGCATTGACAAATGCTTGTTTTTTACAGTGACTGTCAGGTCAGTTTGATAGTGACTCCTTAAATAATATCACACAAATAAATGCTGCATAGATTCTTCTGACAACACAGGAACCCTCTTAAGTAATGATGTCGGTGGGGGGGCAGCAATGGGAGCAAAAAATATGAATGGAAGCTTACTCCACTCATAGGTGAGCACAGTTATAGATGTGTACTCTGTGCTGTTTTGACAGGCAATGGCTGAACAAACTGTTGGTGTGACAAGCAGACTGCATCTGCTTCATTTAAAAAACATTTCTCTGCATTGAATAACTTAGTTTAAAAAGGAATATGAATGTATAAAATAAAAGAATGAATATAAGATCTATAGAGAATTTATTATTGAATGGATTCTTTATGAGGTTGGAAAAAGAGATTTCATCATTTGACAAAGAGCTAGTTGTTAATTTTGATACATATGTTATGCATTGATGTTGAGTTTGTATCTTTTTTTTAAATAATTTATTAGGGTGGGTTGGAGAGCGAAACATTTCAGCACTCTACATGCTCACAACATCCTCCCCCCAAGTGGTGGCACCAGCCTCTGTTGGACACTAGGGCACAGGCCAGGCACAACAGCTTGCAGTTAGGGCACTTATCTATTGCTGCTGTGGTGGAAGCTTTGCAGCGCAGATGGCACCACCTTGGCACAGTCTTTTTTTTACCAATGAACGAACCTCGGTGTGACCTGGTGTACAGTTGCCACTGTCACCCCGCCCCACCCCCCCCACACACACACACATGATAATCCAAAACCACACACCATTTTTGCATTCCTACTCTCATCTCTAGGAGCTGCTTTGAACTCTCAAATACAGAACACCAAATGATGACACATAAAATCATATACTCTGTTGACAGCAATGGTTTCTTTGCTCATCTAGACTGCCCATATTGTTACATGCTTATTACAGTATGTATCCACAGACTTTGACATTTCTCCGATGTCTCTTGTCCTTCCCTGCTTATTTAACATTATTCAACTATAACTATCTCATGCAGTTTTTAGTTATATAGATTTTAGTTGAGTGATAGATGGGTGCTAGGCAATTATGCATATATTCAGCCTCGTCCTGGAATGTAGGGGTCAGAGGGTTCAAGGTGAGTGGTATTGAAGAAAATCATTTGACCATGAACCAGATTAATCTGATGATTTTTTTTGTTTTTTTTGTTTGTTTTTTGATATTGAGTGTTGGAAATTTGGTCTCCAGGGAAATTCCTATACTTTTTTCAATAATTGTCATAGGCGTAGCTGGGGGGGGGGCCCGGGTGCACAGACCCCCCCCCCGGCTTGCCTAAATGTTTAAAAACTGCATCATTTGTTAGCACTGACTCACTGTTGCAGCCATGGGGTTGGGGAAATCAAAGGGTTAGCAAGACAAAGCAGGCAGGCGACAGCTCATAAATAAGCAGAGCAAGCCCTGCCTCCCACCGGGGACAGCCTGATAGCTCGAAGCCTGGGAACATCACTGGACTGGTCATATGATCTGGAGGAGCAGACTCACGTGAGTGACTGGAAGAGCGGAGCATGCTGAGTCGTGGAAATAGTCACTTTCCCACCTGAGTTGGTGAAGTAGTGTGTCTGAGTGCTCTCGCTGATACTGTAGCATCTAACAGGTGGCGGTATATTAAATAAAAAGAAATTTGGACCCAGTCCCTCGGCTAAGTCTCGGTTGGTGGTCAGACATGGAGAAACTTGGAGAGCATAAGGGGGCACTGAGTCAAGCTCCGCAAGTCCAGTCTAGCCCAGGGCGTTAACACGGTTATAGCAGCAGCAAGTGGCAAAATCAGAATCTTTTCCGTGCCTTGCCCTGTAAAGCCACCTGTCTGCCTAGTGACTTTATTTAAGTGTTTGCTGTTATCTTCCTGGCAGAAACAAAAAACAAGGTCTATTTAAGCCACATCGAGTGTGAGAGTGGAAATGGGAGCTTAAGAAAAACAAAATCACAGTGTCCTTAGGGTTGCTGCTGAGTTAAGAGGACTAAAAGGAACATTCAACAGGATTTCAAACAATCTGGCAAAGTTAGAGAATATTAGGAGTTCCACAGTTTAGAAATGCTTGGCAAGTCTGAGAAAAAAAATATTCGGGTTAAAGAAATGTGAATCAACACAGAGGGGCACAAGTGAATAGAACAAGGAGGTGAAATAAAGTAATATTTCCGAAATGGCAATTTCTGAGGAGGGACACATAGAAAGTGAATACAAATTTTCTAACTGGCCAATCAGCATACAAATATTACTTTATTTTATAAAGTAATATTTCTGTACTGATGGGCCAATCAGAAAAGTAGGAGATTATGAGAAGTAGCAAAGGTAGCAATAAAGTGGAAAGGAAAAAAATGCTTCCTCAGTTACGTACAGAGCTACAGTGGCAGCTATCTTTAAAGTTTGTCAAAACATTACATGTAACCACACCCCGATTTATCAATAATGACACCCTCAAAGTGACTATCACTTTCACATACTCTATATATGAGGAAGGGAGGGGGCACATTCCAGTGTTAGAGCAGCTCCTGCCGGTGGGCTGGGGAGCTTTCTCTCCCCAGTAGAAGCATGCTGTGTGTGTCTGAGTTGCACCCCCACACATATTGTGTATGTTGATGGGATTAGGGACAGAAACATGGTAATAATTCTTTATCTGCCACAGGATGAAGGTCTGCCCATCTTAGGTCCGGCACCATTGGCTGCAACAGACCTGTCCACTGGATCTGGAGCTCCTCAGGGATCACTGGAGGATTAGAGGAACCAAATGGCCCCTACTATGGATGGCAAACCATGGGGTAGAGGACAAGGTAAATATCTAACAAAGGTGATTGACAGGGTTGGGGGTGGCAGATTGGATGGGGGTAGGCTGGTGATGGAGTATAAACACATGAATAAACAATGGGTTGCAGTCAGTCATATGAGTACCCCAAAGTGGGTACTACAAATCAATAAGAGGAATACATTTTTTTGACTAGGTTCTATGTGAGGCTCTACCAGTTTAAACAAAATGACATGCAGAAGCTGTACTGCCTCTAAGTGGGCAGTAATTAAGACTGCTGGCTATTTGTGTGGGCAAGCAAATAAACTAAAATGCCTGCTTGACTGTCAGTGTGCTTGTGGACAGTGAATTTGTTATGGACCATGGTTAGAGTGACAGGTACCCCACTACATCACATGCCCATGTGTTCCCAAGGCAAGTTTACCCGTGTCTGCTCCCTCCAATTAAGTTGGCAATTAAAGGAGAAACACATGCAAAGGGAGAGGTGGAACATAAAAAGCCAGGTGATAGGTGAAAACAGAAAAGAAAATAGGGAAGTGGAAATTAAAAAAAAAACTTTAAAGGAAGAGCTGGAAAAGCAGTGAAGGTGGTGTAGTGATTGTAGCAGAATGGGAAGAGATCTAGAGAAGAGAAAGATGGAAATATAAAAAGGGAGAAAAGAATCCTGGGTTGAACTCACAGACCTGGGACTGGGGAGAGATGAGACTGACAACTTGCATTTTGATGGGTTTTTGTAAGTCAACAGTTATGGCCTAAAAATGCACTAAAGTGTACCATCTCATTCCTAATTTTTCTGGGAAAGCATGCCCCTGGACCCCCTAGAAATATTTGGAACCTCCCACATACCAAATCCTGGCTATGCCCCTGATTGCTGTAAGATCTTTAACATCCCCATGAGTAACCACTAGACCAGGCAGAAGGGATCATGTTTTAATATCCAATTTGAAAGGCAACATCTCAGAAGCAAACCACCCTCATGTTGCACTACATTGTGAGTAATGTGCCTTCCCCCAGTTTCCTTGGGTGGGGCTAGACCATACAAGATTCTTATCTCCTGGCCATAGAGACCAGTGTGCAACCTTCTATGCCAATGACACCACATGTTTACCCCCGTTTTCATTCAAATTGCATGATGTTCTAGTTGCCTTCTACTCTTTCTGTTAAAAAGTATTTGCTGTCATCACTTAGCAGGCTCAGTAGCATGGGTCAAGTTAGATCTTTTGGCAGACTGAGTGCAACAAGCAGAATGAATGAGACCACCCAGACAAATGTAAGAAATAAACTTTATTATAAATACAGTTAAGCTCATTCATAAAATTCACAGTATATAAGTGATTCTGTGCCCTTTAACATATGGCCATAAATGCCCATAGGGATCAATGTTGGTATCCTTTAACAGAATCTGATAGAAAAAAATATTCAAAATATGACTGATTTGTGTGTCCTCATTAGTAGGAATGACTGCGGGTTTCAACAACTGGGCAGAAAATCAGTTCTGTCATCATAGTCAAACGCAAGTGCCAAATAAAACAAAGCTGTGCTAAGGATCCTTTTGATCACTACTGATCACACATCAACCATCAGCATTTTGAAAATAAAATAAATACTAAAAAAAATGCACTGCTTGTTGCTGACAGTGAAGCACACCAGCCTGTGAGTCATACCAAGAGATAGAGGTAGGGAAGGGCTCTTTTTTGTTTTCTTTTTTAACTACCAGATGATATACTGCTGGACCCTGGCCAGAACTGTAGCAGAAATTATCTGATGATCTGTGTCTATCAGATTCTGGATACCAACATCTATCCTTATGTGTACTTATAAGTCATGTGTTAAATCAAACAAGCAAAGCCAAGTAACCTGTCAGTCAAAACAGCCAAGTCACTACTTTCACTCTCTTTTATGCATGCCTCAGTTCAATACAGACTCTCTTTTTTACAAATATATATTTTTTTTATTTTGGAAGAATATATGAATGACACTTGTTTTACTTGAATTAAACTATCAGAGATTAGCGCAGTGTTCAGTAGAAAGTTTATCAGCACAGACTGGTCCCTGGCAGTGATCGGTTGTTCTGCTGACGACGCTGACTCATACTTCCTTATGCCCATTTCTGGTCACTGTCCATGTGGAAGTAAAAGATCCCATGGCAATTATTAAAGAAGAGTAGATAAGTTTCCCTGGTGTCATGGCCAGCATATCCTGTTATTAAAACAGGTCCATGGAACCCACCCCCAGGGCGCACCTGGAAATAAGTTATCACAGTTTAGTGTGTCTCTCCTGGTTAAAATTACAAATAATTAACTAACTCACTATCTGAATAAATAAACAAACAAATAAATGCTGTCAGCAGAGTATTAAAGCAATCAAAGGAAGTAATACACAGTGTGCTTGGCTGCGGACAGAAAGTCAAAGCGTATATTGTATACTGAAAGTGTATTTATTCTCTGGGAAATGCAGCATTTGGAGATAAAGGGTGGAAGGCATTTAGAGTTTATTATTATGTTGGCTTGCATGCATGCACAAGCAACATCTTGTGCTAGTAGCACATTTCAGAGGTGTGTCAGTGCTGGCGAATGCAGGACACGCTTTAGTAGGTGCCTCCCTCATTCACCAGTAAGCCAGCATGCTAGCACTGACATAAGAATTATATAAAGTGGACACAACTTGTAAGAAAAGTGCCGCTGCAATCAGAGACAAGCTTGTCATGCAGTGGCACAATGACACACCTCCCAACGTGCCTTTCCTGGCGAAATATTTCAATAAACATGGCAGCGGAGCTGCCACAAAACTGAAACTTACCAATACAATAACGAGGTACAGAAGGAACCCACTCCCAATACAATGCAAGCAATACTGCTGTAACTGTGTAAGGCAACGCTGCAAAAGTCTGACAAGAGAATTGAATTTATAAGGCAACTGGCAGCCTCTCTTGTTCTTCCCTGGCCCCTCGCGTTACACATAGCGATAGTTGGTAACTAGTCTGAAGGAGAAGCAGCTCTTCAATAAAGAAAGTCAGATAACTGTTTAATTTGTAAATCATAACCTCTCTTTTTTTTATTTACTCCCATAACTACTGTGGATGTATTTGAAATAGTTTATAAGTTATGTCAGGACTCCTACCCCCCCCCCACTGGGTGCTTACTTCATAGTGGTACCATCAACCTCCCCCAAAGTTGGTCTTCATGCCTCTCCTCTCTTCAGAACTAAATCAGGTTGGGAAAACAGAAATGCTGCTTGCAGATATAAAGTATTGCCTGAAAATTTGCTGCAACTGTTGCTCCCTCCAAAGGTTGCCCATCGTGTGGCTGGAATAATTTTCTTGGGAAGGACAACAAGAATACTTGTGGCTTCTCTGGCCAGCAAATGGAAATTGTGTGTTGCCATTCTCGGTGACTGTTTGCAGAAGGGGGGGACCTCTCTAACTGTCTACTTCTTATGTGCAGATTCCTTTCTTACTTCTTTGTCCTGATTCAGTGTACGGGGCTACAGCGGAGGGGTTGGGGGGCAACTAAGACAAATGCGTGCTCAGGGAGGCTGCTGGTACAACCGAACCTGAACTTGAGGGAAGGGGGACTCAACAAAAAGTTCCTGAAATAATGTTTAAACTGTTTTCCTCTGTTGCTGAGTAGCTAATGTATTATGCTTTGCAATTTGCCTGTTAGCGGCCAGCAAAGAAGTGAAACAAAATAGGTTTGTGTCATACTCATCCCCGAATATTTCTTGTGATGGGCAGTAATGTATGTTGCTACATCATGCTGCAGTAGTTACATTTGCTGATTATTTCATTCATGCAAGAGGGTACGGAGGAGACTGACTCACTAGACACCAGGGGATAAATAAAAATAAAGAGAAGTTACGATTTAAAAATGAAACCGTTATCCGACTTTCTTTATGGATGAGCTGTTTCCCTTCACACTAGTTACCAACTACTGCTACAGTATGTGTAATGTGAGGGGGCATGGAAGAATGAGAGAGGCTGCCAGTTTCCTTACAAATTAAATTATCTTGTCAGACTTTTGCGGAGTTGCCTTAGACAGTTACAGCAGTACTGTTTGCATTGTATCGGGAGTGTGTGATGTCCACATCTCAAGGCTATGCACTCAAGGACTCCCAATACACAAAACTATTGGCGTCAGGCTGTTGGGCAGTTCAGAAAATTAATGTAGCATACAAATATGTTTTTTCTGTGTGTAAACCATAAAAAGAACAGACAAAAGCCATAGTCTGAAGGGAATGATGTATGCAACGGTTAAATGAAAAATAATTTCCTATCTCCTTTAACCCCAATTCAGTAACATAACTAGGGATGTACAGTAAGTTTGTCATGGCAGTCATACAAGTCATTGATTCCATGACATTTGATCTTTATTCAGGACTTCCATGACTTTCACTAGTGTCATCAGAATGTAGCAATGATGACAGTGCCACAACATTTATATATTTATTTATTTATTGAATTTTGGGCCCCGGAGGTCCCTTTTTCAGGGGCGACCCGGGAGTTACAGGACAAAACGTAGTAAACAGTTAGTACAGATACAGCTTTTGGCATGCGACATTCTAACATGTATATATAGCAGTGATATATTACATAGCAGGTTACATTGATTATTGAGGTGTACAATATAGGACAGCCAGAGATTTAACTGAGTCACACTGTTTACTAATGATTTCATGAACAAACAATGAGTCATTAAAACCTCATCCATGACAAACTTACATCCCTAAATATAACACCCATGCAAAATATTATACTCCCCTGTACAATGGTATTAACAGGAAACCCTTAGTGGGTTTATATGAGAAACTACCAGGGCCATCTGCCTGCTCCCAACCATTTGGTCCATCAATCTGGCTAAGGGAGCTGCCGTCCAACCCCTCTTAAAGAATGTCCAAAAATGAAAAGTACCATCTCCACTCTGTCCCTCCCCCACCCCTGTCCCCACCAGATCCCATGTCAAAAACATATTAGCATTAAACAAACAAATATTTACCCACCTGGAACCTCCAAACTCATGCCTCTTAGCCCTAATGCCACCAACATTTGATAATTCCTGAAACATATATTTTTAACTTTGTATGTTGTCCTGTAAAACTGTCAAGACAAGAGAACATCGTGGAGAGGAGCACAAAAGAATAAAAGAATACTACCTGCTCAATTTAGTCTTTGCGGGGCTAAAACATTAACTTCCAGATTAGTAAGCAATAAATGAATTGGCCCCCTAACTAGTTGCACCTGAAACAGTGTCTGCTCGAAAAATATGATGTAGCAGTAACCAAAGGGATATGCAATGGCACACCAAAGAAGACAAAAGGATAGCCACCTTGGCAAATAAGGCTCCTCTCAGTGTCTAAAGCAACAAACAAAACTAATAGGAAACCCCTTAAATAACACAAAACACACATGCTGGACGGGTACAAAAACTGTGGATCAGCCTCCAATACTGTGGCAGACAAAAACACTTTAAAGGTGTTTGTAGTACTTTAAGGAACATAAGCTATTTATTTTAATTTAACAGACACATACAACAGCTCCTGGCGTTTAAGGCCCCGATGAAGAGGGTATATGCCCTCAAAGCACCGGGAGCTGTTGTATATGTGTCTGTTAAATTAAAATAAATAGCTCATGTTCCTTAAAGTACTGCGTGCATCACCTTTTTAAAGTGTTTTTTTAAATAGGAAACCCCACCTGGGGTGAGTTTGATGTGTCAGAGGTTCCACCAAACCTCTTATTAAAACATACCTGTGACAGTAACCATAATTACAACTATTGATACAATTGCCCTTGACAGAGAAAATACTAGACTCTTACATGCAAAATAAGTTTGTGAGGTCTCTGTACAAAACTGAAGAATAACCACCTCATTAAATCATAGTAAGAGCCCAGCAGATAGCACCACAACGCTACTTGAAGTGACCAGTGAATGGAGACCAAGAAAGAAAAGCCGAGAAAGAATTAGTGCATTCCTCTACTTTTAGAAACTGTCAATTATAAATAAAGGACCACTGGATAAAAGGGAATAACTCTTAATATATGTTCTAAAAAGAAAAGTTATCAAGCGGTGGTGCAATCCCACGTCCCAAATGTCAGTTCACCAGTCTATAATTAAGTCCGATATGAAATAAGGTGAAAGTAAATATAATACTGAATAAATGTAAAGAACATTAAACAGAACCAGTTTTCTGTACTCAGAGCAAACACATTTTTCAACTTAGCTACACAGTGTCCTGCTAAACTATAGAGAGAAAGACATTATATAGGTCTTTATTAAAGATTTTTTATACTCGAGAAGGGTGATATCCTTTCAACCCGTCTTCTTCTTAAACAGATCTTGGAAAAGCTTCTGGAGCTCCCCTGCTGCTTGTTCTGCTGTTTCAAAGCACTGGATGCCAACTTTGGTGGACAACACTTCAAGCCTGGATGGGTACAGCATACAATGCCGTATCTGTGCTGGCCAGAGTTCGGACTGCAGAGGTCTGTATGCTGCCCTTTAAGGGTCACATTTGGCACAAATCTAAGTTTCGTCCTGGTCCATTGAAGAGATGCCAGCACCCTCACCTCCTGAAGAACATGGTCCCAGTCTGAGTAATTTAACATTTTAAATATTATAGGTATCAGGGGCTCACCAGGAATAGGCTTTGCTCTGAGGGCGTGATGAGCCTTTACAATGATGTAATTTGTACCATTCGTACTTGGCCCCACAAGCTTGGTACACAGTTGAATGAAGTCCACTGTATTTGGGGCCTTCCTCCCCATCTGGCAGGCCGAGAAGGACTAGGTTATTCCTTCTACAATGACCTTTGAGGTTGTTGACCTTCTCCTCTAATTTTGTGATGAAGCATTTTATAGTTACAGTCTCTGGGTCAGTCTGATTCTGTCAATCCTCCAGCGATGATATGCTGACTTCGGCTTCTGCCACCCTCACGGTTAAATTTTCAAAAGCAGGTGTTAAATCTTTAAGATTCACAATTAAGAAAAAGACGGCCTCCTTAATTGTAGCCAGTTCAAGATAGATTTGGGCTGGGCAGAGGTCTTTGGGTACTTGAGGAGACAGAGACATCATGGAGGAGCTACGTCGTGGCTGCTTAGCTTCCAGCTCTAGTGAAGATCTGTCATCTGCTTCTGACTGTAATGGAGATTTGGGATCCTCAGTAGCTGTAAAGTCAATTTTGGTTTCTTTGATCCTCTGTCTGGATGTCATTGTACTCTTCGGAGGTAAGTTGGAATATTTCTTAAATCGGTGGAGAGGTAGAAAAATGTAAAAATATATTGCATTCTGTATTTTGTATTCCACCTCTGTATTCATTATATTGCTCTGTATTTCTACCTGTGCAATTCTATATATCTTTTTAGAATGTGTTTAAGCTTATCCGTCTCCCTTCCCCCCCCAGGACACATCTGGAAACAAGCAATTTTGTGCTCAGTATGTTTTGCTGTTTTTTTTCCTGGTGAAATGCTTTAATAAATAAATAAAATATTTCTGTGGAAAATATGTTTTTTTTTTTATTTTGGAGTGAAAATGCCAACAAACACCCAGGGCATTAGGGTTTCCAACTATAAGGCCCTACCCTGTAGAGACTGACAGGCGTCAGGGGTGTGACTTGGGATTGTTGGCTATAATACTCATGCCATTCCACCTCCACCCCCACCCTGCAGCCAGTAGTGACAGGCATCAAGGTGTGCCTTGGACTCTTCGGCCCCAAAGTTCACCCCATTCTCCTATTATGCACCCATCTCAGCATATTTCCTTATAGAATGGGATGAGCGTAAGGCTCAAAGACCCCAAGGCATACCACGATACTTGTCAGTGTTTGCAGGGTAGTGTGAGGTGAAATGGTGTGAGCATTATGGCCGATGACTCAAAGGCACACCCCAATGCCTGTCAGTCTCTGCAGGGTGAGGGTGGGGTTGGCGGCAGTTCAATACTTCACTGCCATTTCTATTATGCATCTTTCTAACTCCTGCACTGCCAATGCCAATGCCAGCAAGACAACATTCAGCATTGACTAATGCTTGTTTACACTACAACCTTTCAAACATGTTGCATCCCAAAGTCTTTACAATGCAGGAGAGGGAGAGGATAGAATGTTGTTGCCATTAGATGAACAGAAGATTCAAACAGCACAAATAAGTAATATATTATGGAGTACAGAGAAAGATCACAGTGAGATTAAGTATGGGGAGTGGACCTGTGTGGAATTTTCAAATTCTGCTTATTCCCCAAATCCACAGAATTTTGAAAATTCCAACAAATTCTATGGAACTCCATCTGAAGCAGAATTGTGAAATTCTGAAAGCAGAATTTTATTGTTGTTTTCATTATTCATAGCTCTCCTCTCCTGCTTCTGCTGCTGGAAGCACCCATCCTATCAGTTGCAATTGGTGGCTGTCCTCCTCTCCCAACCCCTCTGCATGCCCTGTGTTTGGAAACAACTGTCCCATCAGCCTTGATTAGATGCTCTCCTCTCCTGAGTCTGCTCTGGGGCCAGGAGCAACTGTGCCAATGGCTACAACTACCAAATATTAGCAAGCAAACATTCAGCATTGACAAATGCTTGTTTGTTGGTAGACTTCATTGGTGTCACATCAGCAATGCCATAATTCACAGTTGTGATGTCGGAATTACTGTATGGCTTTTTTAAAATATCTGTGTCACTCAAACTGTCTAAAATGTTCCAGTTACTGTAGACCATTCTGAGGTAAACACAGAGGATAATGTATACCCAACAGTTAACAACCAAACTGTGCACAATTCGAGAGGTTGGCATGGCAACCTGATAGACCTCGAGAGTGCAGCTCAAGAGGCCTTTGGTTGCCATGCCAACCTCGAGAAGTGCACTCAGTAAGGTTGTTAACTGTCAGGCATATGTTATCTTGTACAGTGTATGGACCATAACCAGGCTATTTTGAAAAATTAATCCAGATAATGCAGCATCGGAAACACGCATACCAAGAAAGTATTGCTCAATCATTTCACATCGCCTTTAATATGGCACACTCTCCCGGCTCCGCCCCCCACCTTACCATCTACCTCATGAACAGATGAGATGAGAAGCTCCTTCGGCTTCAATAGCTGTTTAATTCTTTTTTCCTTAAAAAACTTTGCATTTCAAGTAACAATACATAAGACAGGCTTTCAACAATAAAAACGGGAAAAAAGATCATATTGGGCCTTCTGGTGACACCACTGTTGGGAATGGCAAGTTGTAGCCAAAGCTCTGTGACACATCCTTAAAAAATAACCTCCCATTTTATTAAAACCTGTCTTTTTTCAGAACTGAGGTGTATTTGGGAGAAGGAGACACCTGTATAGGCAAAACCAGATAACAGAAAGCTCATACCGCGACTGGAAGAGTGTTTACAGATTTAGTCCCTCAGGTCTCGTCGGCCCCGACAATGACTACTCCTAGTACAGAGTCAGTCATGGTGATGGTTTTGGCAGCAACTGAAGAGTACAGTAATGCAGTAATTATTGAAGAGCTCCAGGCATTTAGAAATGAAAGTCGCAGTATGCACAAAAAATTAAAAGCCACGATTACCGTGTTAGACAGCAAGATGAAGGATTTGGAGTTGCAGCAGTCCCACAATGATGCTAGGGTGGACAGACTAGAGTGAGTTACAATGAAACTGCTGCAATATCACAGTGTTTGGTGGAGAGATGTGAGGACCAAGAAAACAGGTCCAGGAGAAACAACATAAGGCTATATGTGCTGTGCTACTGCTGTGCGAACTGCACTGGCTGCCAGTTCAGTGGCGGATCACCTTCAAGGTTGGTTTGCTGACCTATAAAGTCCTACACGGACAGGGACCGAGCTACCTGCAAGATCTCTTGTATCCTTACTGACCCCTCTGACCACTCCACTCGACCGATGAGGGATTGCTGGAGATTCCCAGGGTACGATTAAAAACTTCTGGATCGCGGGCATTTTCATTTGTAGCCCCAACCCTGTGGAATTCTCTGCCTTGTCAGATACGAGAGTGCCTGACAGTGGAGAGCTTTAAGACTGCTTTAAACACTTACTTATTCGAACTCACTTTTGGAGGTGTTCTTTAGCTTATTTCTGAGTATTGGAGTTGTGTTTTATATATTGATGGATGTATTTTAGAATTTTATGGTTTTAATTGTTGTTTTATCGATGCACAGTGCTCTGGTACATTGTGAAGAGCACTTAATAAATAAAGGTTATTATTATTAAGAAGGTTATTGTTATTATATGGGCTGCCTGATGGGGAGGAAGGTTGAGGGGACATGACTGAATTTTTGAAAAGTTTTCTGCCAACCATTTTGGACATTGGGGATTTGGGCCAGCTGCCAATCAAATGGGCTCATAGATCCCTAGCCCCTCGTCCAGTTGACTCAGCTGAAAAGCCCAGATCAATAGTTTTTAGTCTCTATAATTATCAAGTAAAAGAGACAACCTTGTTCCAAGCCTGGTGTAAGGGTGCTATAATGTTTAAAGGACACAGGCTGTGCTTTGACCATGTTGTCTCCCCAGAGCTAGCAGCCCACCGCCAGGCTTTCTCTCCCCTATTCCCAGTGCTGAGGTAAAATAAGCTGAAATTTTCTACTTTGTACCTTGCAAGGCTGCAGATTCATTTTGCAGAGGGTTCCAAGGTATTTGAGAATGTGGAGTCGGCAGCCCATGAACTATATGTACGCAAAATTATTTCTGCAGAAGACCGCATAGATTGCTCTGAAAATAGGGATAAAAGGGAGCTGCAAAAGGATGCCTTGTCTAAGATCTCTCCCACAAGCAAAAAGAGGAGATCTGAGCAAGCCTTAGCAGAAGTAAATGAGCTTCTGCAGATCTTCTGGAGAGAAGACCCCAGTCAGCAGGAGACATCAGTGACTTTGAGAAGGGATACATGAGATGGTTGACTACTTGTTTTCTTTTGGCTGCGAGAAAGAGATGGATGACCCTTTCTGTGTTGTGTCGAAATTGTACCAGAAATATCTTTTAGTTCCGAGATAGTATGTCAAAATTTAAAACTATACAAGAAGAGAGTGATTCAAACCCCCCCTTTTTTTGTCTAGATACAGGTCATCCAGAAGACAAGAAGATGTCCATGAGGTGGAAGTGTGGAAGTCAAGCATCAGGTGCAGGGCCACTTCTTTTTTGAGAGGTTTTGGACTTTAACAAAGATATGTAATGATGTAATAACAATAAAATTACTCTCTGGAATTCTTCAAGAAATAGAAAGGGGGGGAGGTGGGATTTATTTTAAGCCTTGTTCCCTATATTATGTAATGGGAGGACTAACTAATGTCTGCTTGGACATTTCTGATTAGATTGGTTTTGCTTTGGAGAAGACCAGTCTTTACAACAGTCAGAAGGGTGATGGATTGGAATACGGACACGTTTTTCTTCTTTTGGAGAAGATACTTTTTCTTAGAGGAGCTTATGTTTGTCAGCATTAGAGTTGCAGGGGACTACGATGCTCTTTGACATTTCTGGAAAGTGTATAGTAAGCACTGTCTCTTTTGGTTTGCTGCCATTATTTAATAATATTGAAGCACTTCATTTATCTTTCGAGGGTGTTTGATATGTAATCTTAGTAGGGGGAAGTGTATGATACTTGGAGCTAGTATAGGCTGGGATTAACAAAGTCTTTGGTTTTAGCCCATCAGAGAATTATACATATTGTGATGTATGAATAGGTGCGTCATGGACTGGAGAAGATGAACTGTCTGGAAGTTTACTCAGCAGAGGATGGTGAATGTGCGGACTTCCTGCTGAAGGGCAGAAAACCCCACCATCACTGTTCACCCCTGGATGATGAGGGTGGACACCTCTTATGCAGCGTGGGGACCCCCCAGGCATGCAGTAAAGCCAAACAAAAATTTTGGTTGTGATCAGAAAATATTGTTTTTTATCAGCTGTGGTTTACAGCTGGTTTTTTTCTGTTAGTTTAGTATTTGTTGGAGGAGGGAGGATGGGAGGGTTTGGGTAATAGTGACTTATGTTCTGGGTGGTAGGGGTTTTTTTTATTGTATGTTTCAGATGGCAAGATGGAGAGAGCGATATGGGAATGTTGGGGAAGCAGAAATGATTATATAATGGGTACACTGAAAGTGGTCTCTCTCAATGTCCAAGGTCTTAACCATGTAATAAAACATGCAAGGATCTTGCAGGAATTGAGTAGGTTAAGATGTGAGGTGAGTTTTCCTACAGGAAACTAAGACTTCTGAAACTGAACACAATAAACTCTGCCATTCTTGGATTGGGTCAGTTTACTCTGTATCCCACCCTTTGGGTAAGAAAGTGGGAGTAGCGATCTTGATCCATAAAGGTCTCCCCTTTCAAGTAAACCAAGGTCATACTGATCAAGAGGGTAGATATGTAGGGGTATCAGGGTCTTATTTAGGACATCGTTTACATTTAATATCTGTTTATGCACCAACACCACCTACAAAAGACTTTGTTAAATGTCTTTTCTCTTTTTTAGCCTCGCTACCAGAGGGACAAGTAGTGTGTGTCGGAGACTGGAATTGTGTGGAGAACCCAGTGTTAGAGAGATCTGCCCCTTTCTGTTTCGGGGGGGCAAAGCTATGTCTAAATTATTTAGTTCCTTCATAGCAGAAAGACGATGGGTAGATCCATGGTGACAAAGTTATCCTAAAACTAAAGAGTATATTTTTAACTCCCCTGTGACCAACTCCTACGCACGGTTAGACTGCTTTTATATGCAGAAAAGTAAGGTGCATACATTTAAAGATATACATATTCAACCCATATCTATTTTGGATCATGCCTTAATTTGGGGCAAAGTGGAATTAGATACATTAAAACAAGAGGGGTTGGGGCAGTTAAATGCAGGGCTGCTTAAAGGTCAGGCATTTGTGACAGCCGCTAAGGAGGTTATTAAACATTATTTAATGGAAAATGAAGGGAAGGGATCAGCTTTCAAGTGTGTATGGGATGAGATGAAGGCCATGCTCAGAGGACACTTAATTTCATATGCTTCTTTTAAAAATAAAACACATCAAAAACAACTTATTCAGTTGGAGGGTAAGTTAGGGAGACTGGAGGCAATACATAAGCAAACAAAGGTACACTCAGTTTAACCCCTAATCACAAAAGTGAGGGAAGAATTAAATAGGTTAGTACACCAGAAAGTTGAGAATGAATTACAGTTCTTGAATCAAAGGTATTATGAAGGGGGATCATGGGTGTGCAAGCTGCTAGCAGTGAGACTGCAGAAACAGGAAGCAGACCGATATATTTCCCTTATTATTCCACATGCCCCCTTTCAAGAGAACCATACAGAACCTAAACAGATTATGCAAGACTTTCACATTTTTTATTCACAGCTTTATAGACAGGAAAGGGAGAGTGACGATGAGGCTAAAGTCATTCATTTCCTGGATAATATGCAATTGCCCACTTTATCTCGGGCTCAGCAAGACTATCTTGACTCCCCTTTCTCTGAATCCGAGATAAAGGAAGCGATTAAATCATTGAGATCAGGTAAATCTCCAGGGCCAGATGGCTACATACCAGAATTTCCTAACATTTTTGTTGATGAACTCACACCAATACTCACGAATATGCAGCATGGCTCATGAACCAGGGGCTTTACCTAATTCATGGAACAATGCAGTTATAACGGTTGCACCCAAATCCAGGAAAGATCTGACTAAGTGTGTTAACTATCGCCCTATTTCTTTACTTAATTATGACTTTAAGATTTTTATGAAAACACTTAGCTTATGACTAAAGGAAGTTATACCATCTCTCATACATAGAGATCATATAGGTTCTTTCCCAGGGCGAGATATATGGGACAATATTAGAAAATTACTGAATGTTATTTTGGCATTGCAGGACTGGTCAAAGAGGGACGGGAGAGTGATAATTTCCACTGATGTTGAAAAGGCATTTGATTGTCTAGATTGGGTATTCTTATCAAGGACTCTAATGCTGTTTAACTTTGGTGGCAAATTTTGCAGTTGGATACGGAATATTTATAACTCTCCTCAGGCTCAGGTTAAAATTAATGACCTGCTGTCCCCTGGAATATTAATTGAATGGAGCACCAGGCAGGGGTGCCCCCTTTCTCCATTGCTATTCATTGTATGTGCAGAGCCCATGTCAGTTCTGATTAGACAAACAGAAGAGCTTCAGGGCATTAGGGTGGCAGGAGAAGAGTTTAAAGTCTCCCAGTATGCTGATGACACTCTATTATATCTCTCCAACCCTCTCTCATACTATCCCATTGGTTAAAAAACATATTAGATACATATGGTAAACTGTCAGGGTTTAAAATTAATGAAAGCAAGACAAAAGTAATGTTGTTAGGACATTTTAAATGACATATTGATTTGTTAGAGAGGGGATTCCTAAAAGTAAAGGATGGCTTCTGATATTTGGGGGTTTGGATCCTCCAAAATATTTCCAAACTGGTTACAATTAACTTTTATAAGTTGCTTAGGGAGGTCTGAGATGACTGCCAGAGGTGGAAAGTTCTTCCACTATCAGTAGGGGGTAGAGTTGCAATTATCCATATGAATGTCTTGCCTTGGTTTCTCTATCTTTTCTCTACTGTACCAGTCTTTCTTGAGTACCTTCTGGAGATCCTTGCAGAATTTATTGTGTAACTTTATTTGGGGGGAGAAAACCTAGAATTAAATGGCAGTTTATGTTTGCCCCTAAAGAGATGGGAGGGATGGCAGTGCTGGATTTTAAGGCATGTTACGGGGCAACACAGTCAGGGTCCTTATTGGCAGCTCACACATTAGACCCCCCAGTTGGGTAAATGTTGAATCAGAAGCTCTTAAACCTCTACAAGTTACAGAAATACTGTGGACAGATCATGGTTATCTTAAAAGTTTAAGATGTACAAACCCATGGGTAGGACTTACAATTAGGTTATGGAGGGAGGTTTGCAAGAATTATAAATTATGGATAGGAATGGATATAAATATTTCCATACTGTCTTGTATGAGACCCAACAGAGGCTATGGAGCAGGAGGCTTTCAGGGCTTTGTTAAGAGGAGTTTAAAACACGTAGGACAATTATCAGAAAGGGGAATGGTGAAACCATTCATGCAGGAAAGGGGAATGGTGAAACCATTCATGCAGCTTAAATGAGAATTTGATTTACTGTTCCGAGATTTGTTTCAATACTTTCAAATAAGGTATTTTGTAACAGAGGCCTTAAAGGCATAGGTTTTTCTGGATAAGGAAAACCATATTCGATCTTTGTTTCAGACCTTAGTAACTCAGCCAGAGGTGAAAGGTGTAATTTCCCAGATATACAAATGGTTTCCAAGATTTGGGGTAGATCCTTTGTCCCAAATTAAACAGAAATGGACAACAGAAGCAGGGTTAGTTTTGACAGAAGCAGAGTGGGACAGAGTTTGGAATGAGATTCATCTTACCTCCTCCTGCCCAGGATGGAAGGAATTCAGGTGCCAAGTCACTGTACAGTATTGTTATACCCCTAAAAGGACCAAACATTTCGATCTCTCAGGAACTAATGAATGTTGGAGGAGATGAAAAGACATAGGTACCCACACACACATATTTTGGAGTCGTCCAAAGATTAGATCATTTTGGCAGGATTTAGGAGGGGAGTTTAAAAAAAATATTGACCTTGAAATACTCCTTCTCTTCCAGGTGTGGATCTTGGGATTACCCCCTTCCCCGGGACTTCGTGGGAAGATAGTTTTACATTTATTCTATATTTTAATAGGAGCAGCACTGAAAACACTTACACAATTCTGGTTATCCAAATTGATACCAACCCAGAATCATTAGTTGAAAAATTGTTATAGCATTTTCAGTTCAGAACAAATTACAGCATCTCTGGGATTACAAATGGAGAAGTTTAAACATAGATGGTACCCCTTTTCAAACATATGGCTAGAATAGAAGGGATAAATATATTAGAGATCCTTGTGCATTATTGATAACCTATAATGGATTACGGGATCATGACCCTTGTTGATTAGCTCAAATTGCGAGTTAGTATACTTTGATTGGTTATTCTCTCTCCATATACACTTGATGGTTTGTAACTTTGTGGTAAAAAAGTTTACATTATTTGGCAGGTTGTGTACATTCCTGATGTTATTGTTTGTTGAGTTTAAGATAAAACAAAATAAAGCTGGGTTTAAAAAAAATGGGAAAAAAAGACTTGGCTTTGGGTCATCTGATGGAGTCATCTGACATGGAGGTGTCAAGTGACATGATGATGCTTCGGCCGTGTAGGTTTTAACATGAGGTGTTGCTGTCAAGAAGGTCACAGTGGGAATGTACCAAATCAGGTACCTGTGGCATACACTGGCATTCAAAACTGTTGTACCATCATTGTGATATTCTCAGGATGGTACAACAGCATGCTGATGTCATGACAATAGTACAACAAGGATAACTTTTTATTGAAAATGGCGAACAATAAGCCATGACCATACACTATAATGTAAACTTGAATCACATTCTCCTCACAAGGAAACAACTTTTTTCTCATTAACAGTTTTATATTGTATATTGACAGTGCTTGACCTTATTTCATAAAAAGTAAACTGTATATTACAAGGCTTGTGGTTTCATCCTGTGGTTTGGATGACATTTGTAACCCATTCAAGCTTTGTGCTCATAGTTTATGATATCACTAGAACTCCTGTATGGAATTATAACCTTATAGTTAATGGGTTCCATTTTTTTCAATGTAAAAATCTGTGTATTAAAAACCTTAATACCTGAGTAGGTATTACGGCATTCACGCACTCTCTTCCCATATGAATGTGCTCGAGACACTACACAAACACAGCTCTAGCTTAAAACTGTCTGTCTTCACATACTACTGACCAGAAAAATTCACCTGCTTACTGACGTTAGCGCCGTATGAAATATTCTGTGGCAGCTGCACATCACCTAAAGAAAATAATAAAAAAAAAATGCTCAGCAGATTTCAAACCACGGATGAAACAGAAAGAGAAAACATTTTGTTGATTGTTGCAATGGTTAATTGTTGCTTGTTAAGCTTCAGGCAGGATAGATAATTTGATATGCAAATGATGTATTTGACTTGGGTGTGGACTGCAAAACAAAAAAAAATGGAGACACTGTTTGCATGACACAGTTGTTTCAAACCTCTTTGGAATCTTTCAGTTTGGAAATATTTTTCTGTCAAAATGTATTTTGTGGTGAATCATATTAGTTCTACAGAGTTTACACTTTCTGAGTTTTTTTATTACAATGCTATTTTAAACCCTTTGAGTTACAGAACATAGAAGGAAAAGGAACATTAGCCTCAGATGACAAGCAAAAAAAAAAAAACCTGAAGTTTGAGCTATTCATCTTACATGAAATCCTTTATGGGTCTGAAGACTTTTGGTGCTAGAGCTGCCAGAACCTGGAATTCATTACCATTACAGAGTAGGACAATTAATTCACATGTTGAGTTCAAAGTGAAACTCTGAAAACATCTGTCTGTGAAAACTGCTCTAATTGTTTCAATTAAGTGTGCATTACTGTCTGATGTAGTCTGTGTCATTATTTTGGTGAACATCTCTTGTACTTATTCATTTCTGCTTCATATGTCCTGTACTGTGCTTCCTTATGCCTTGTGCCCAGGCTGCTCCTGTAAAAGGGACCGGGTCCCAGTGACCTCACCTAGTTATAGAAATGGATAAGTAGAGAGATAGCACAACAGATAAATCAGTTACTCAATCAATCAATAAACAAATATTACAGGTGATAAACCAAGCATTGCTGGTGATGCTAGAACTGTAGTACATTCTAAAGTGTCAATCAGAGAAGCAACTGAATTGTCCAAACCATATATTCTGGAAACACAGTCAATTAATTTAAATCCCAGTTGCTAGTTTAGCACAGCTGCAAAACTGGACTCCACCTGAGGAGGGGTTTCCTCTGGGGCTGAGGGTATGCTACAGAGGTTAGTCCTGAGATACAGGTATAGTTGCAATTGGTTACCATAGGCACTGGGTTATATGGGCCTATGGGACCCAAGCCCCAGCAATATCCTGAAAAGTGGGCCAGCACCACCAATAAAATGTAGCACCTGTTTTTCCCCTGATAACTCTGTCCAGGGCCTCTTTCCATTTGTTCTGATCTCCCTCCCCCACCCATTGAGAGAATGAGCGAGTGCGCTGGAAAATTAAAGTTGCACAGAACTAAAGTTGTGTTCTCCTACACACACCTATTGGTTGCCTTTTTTGGCATGTGCAAAAAGGTGGGTGCAAATGTGATTGGGAAGCAGGCAGCAAGAGGAGTCAGACCGGTCAACAACTGAGCAGATGACTTGTGCGGGCATGGCAGAGTGCAACGACATGGTGGGAGGCTCCTGACCCTCAGAGTTGGTAGGGCGGGCATGAGTGGGTGATGGTCGTAAGTTGCACAGCTTGCGCCGACAAGTCAAAGGCTTGGAGAAGAAGTACCGAGTCCGACTGTCTGCCAGCAGGAGCCAGGTAAGAGGATCTTGATCTTGAAGCAGCAGCACCAGCACCTCTCTGAATGTGGGTAGGGTCATCGAATCTGCTTTTGTCTTGGATAGCATCCAGATGCAATTGAACTGATTACAGATTTAAGATGGCACAGTCTCCTGGAAGGAGGTGGTTATGCCACTGTACAGATCACTAGTAAGACCTCATCTGGAGTACTGTGTCCAGGTCTGGAGACCACATCTCTGGAAGGACATAGGTAAAATAGAGGCAGTCCAGAGAAGGGAAACAAAAATGATACAAGGACTGGGTTTCACCTATACAGGGTGCCAGCAGCAGTGCATCCGGTCATTAGGGTGCCATGTTCCGATGTAGCTGTCCCCTCTTTTTGCAGGGGGCTGTGCCTCCTGCACCCCCATGCCCCCCCTTTTTAATTATTCTCACTCTGGGGGTGCAGACCTTGGGAAGGGGGCAGCGAATTTCACTGTGTGGAGCCCTAATGATGGGCACACTGCAGCAAGCACACAGATGGCCAGAAGGGCAAAGACTGCACCAAAAGTCATATGAGGAAAGACTAGAGGACCTCAATATATATTCCCAAGAGGAGAGGAGAGGAGAGAGAAGGGGGATATGAGAGAGACATTCAAGTACCTCAGGGGTATAAACAAGCTATAGGAGGATAGCATCTCACAGAAAAGAAGGTGTACAAGAACAAGGGGGCATGATATGAGGCTGGAGGGTGTAGGCCCAAGACCTTTTTCACAGAAAGAGTAGTGGATGCTTACAACCACCTCCCTGCAGTGGTGGTAGGAGCACAAATGGTAGGGAAATTCAAGAATGCATGGGATAGACATAAGAGTACTCTCGCAACAGGGAAGAGAAGGTAAGCCACAGATCAACTAGGGTCTGCAGTTATTGCATTAGGTAGGGAAAAGGGGCTGACTAGGTGGGCCACATGGTCCTTATCTGCCGTCACCTTCTGTGTTTCTATGTGGGTTGTGTTAGGGAGATGTAAGATCTGATATCTTCAGATAATGTTTTTACTGCCTGTCCCCCTGTTCTTTATGTGTGTGCTGGGGGTGTGAGGAAGGTGTAACATTGTATTTTGGGTTAATGTAGTCACTGGCCCTACTGTACAGTGGGTGGGGTGGGAAGTATGAGGATTGGAAGGTGCAGTAATTGAATGTAGTCACCACGTTTCCTGACCTGCATGTACTGAGGGAGGCAAGGAGAAGGTGTAATAATAGTTTGGATTTATGTAGCTCTCGGCTATCTAGTGTTTCATGTGAGGAGGGAGGTGTGAGTAAGGAGCAGTAAAAGCAGCTGAAATACTGTATCTGGAGAAGGAGATGAAAGGAAGGTGTAATAATACCTTGGAATAAAATATGTGTACCAGCTTTGCAGTCATAGGCACCAACTCCATGAGTGCTGAGGTTCTCAAGCACCCCCAAAGTTGATTTCAGCACCTTCAATTATTTTTTTTTTTGGGGGGGGGGCAGATGGCTTCAAAAATATTTTACCTGGAAGCCTGAATAGTATGACATACTTCCTACCAGCATTTGGATACCCATAAATGAGTGTAAAAGCCAGCAGTCCATTCTGCAATACTGTATTTGGGGAAAACATTATTTAGAATTAATAATATGACCATCACACTGCCCCTCCAGTTCTGTATGTTGGAAGGGAGGTGTAAGGAAAGTGTTAGTAGTAACTCAGTTCATGCAGCTGCTGATCCTGTGCTTGAGGTAGGTTGAAGAGAGCAAGGAAGGTGTAATTATACTTTGGTCTACAGTCCTGCTGTGTTTTGCTAGGTAGACGTCGGAATGCTGTGATGATATCTGGGGTTAGATGCTGTCCCTCCTTTACATGTATGGGCTGGGATGGAGTTGTTGGGAAGGAATAATAATATTTATGTGACCCCCCCCCAAGTATAGGGGGCTCTGCTCTCATAGACCCCCACTGGGGCCTTTGCCCCCTGACCCATCTGCCCCACCAAAAGTTTTACAAACTCGGTTGCTATGAGGATGTTTTCTTGAACTGCTCTTGTTTGATTTTGTTTAGTAAATGTTTTGGGGAGAGGGGTACTGGGTGGGAAGTTTAGACTGAGATAGAAAGGGTTGGGCTCATCTATAGATCACTTTTTATTTTTAAAAATTGCGTAATGGAAAATGAATGACTACAAACTTGGAGCATGAAATATTTGATTCTGGCCAGGGAAGGCAATTATGGTTTTAAGGCTAGAGAGAGATACTGCCTGGGTGTGGACGGGGAAACAGAAAAGAGGGGTGTGTGTGTGTGTGTGTGTGTGTTAGGAGTGTGTAGCAACCTTATTATGAATATTCAGCTAAATATTCTATTTGGGGCCTACAAATACAGTGTTTGGATATTTGTGATTCCAGTTCTATGTAAAAATAAAATGAAAACAAAAAACAGCTCCTGCCCTCCTCCCTAGTTCAGACCGAGTTTGCACCATTCCAGTCCCCTTTCTCCCCTCTCTCAGTTGGAACACCCATCCAGTCTTATCCCCCCTGGCACCCATATTTTGATAGTTAAGTTTTATTTCGACTCTTGAATGGGAACTTAGGTCAAGCAGGACTTTTTTGCAATGTAGTGGTTTGGAATATAGAGGATTGTGTATGAGTAGTCATACACAACAAGGATATTCTTGTTTCAAGAGGCTTCCTTGGTAACAGATGACCTCGAGAGCTCAGCTCAAGAGGTGCTCTGTTACCAAGGGAGCCTCGAGATCCAAGAATATCATTGATTGTGTATGACTGCTCATACACAATCTTTTATAGTGTATGGACAGTCACAGCATAGAAAATCACACAAAACCAGTTAGTGAAGACAACGGATAATAGAAGTGTTAACATTTTCTTTTTTTTTTTTAACTGACACAGTGTGCTGCAGACGTTTCTGCAAGTTGAAGTTAAAAAAAAAAAAACAACAGCTTCCAGCTTAACTGGATAGAGGAAAGCAACTATGTGGCAGCATTCCAAGCAATTCTGCTGCGGTAGTTACATCACTACTGCAGCAGAGCAACATAATGATGTCAGTACTGCAGCAGAACAAGCATATTCCAGGCATGGAATTCCATGTATAATAGCATTCCACCATATACTATGTACTTTTTTATCCCCCTCAGGGTCACATTCTTTGCACTTGTAACCACTTGTTGCCTATTAGAATATGTATTGTTTACTTTTAGCAATGGTGAACATCTGTTCGTGCAGACTGAACATGGATTTCACATGTAAGATGAGGCAATACATAACATTGTACATTGTAGAATTCTGAGTGTTGCAACACATTTTGAAATTTGAGGCCCCCATGGATCTTGGTCGAGTTGTAGGTAGCCAGACTGAACCTTCCTTAAGTGGGGAGGTTACTCCAATTGATGATGGTTGGAAACATAATGGTTTTTATCCACCTTCTACATCAAATAATTTTTGTTTGACTTAATTTCTTGATGTGATTAAGTACAGTTGTATACACTGCGTTTCTCTGGCTCTTGGTTGTGTATTTGTATAATGAGATTGTACATAACATTGATTCTGATGTTTTACCTTGTATGTGCTACACACACACACACACCTTTACTTGATTTAGACATCATAAAGAGGCATAGTCCTACTCTGGTTTAACAAAACAAAAATAAAACTCCAGACACAGAAACATCTTTGATAACTTTACTGTGTAACGGTGATCAAATAACACATGATGTAAACATACAACAGAAACGTTAAAATGCAGGCACTGTCTAGAGACAGGGAACATGTGAAGGGAAAGATCAGGATGGATTGCTTGAGTGTGTGTTGATAACCAGAAAAGCTCTACAGCCAAAGGCCCATTTTTAAAAGTGTCCCAGGGCAAATTCATGCCACACAATACAATACAATACAATTAGGGCTGTGTGGAATGTTGAATTTCCAATGGAACAGAATTCCATGGAATTTTAGAAAATTCCAATGATTTCCATCATTTGTGGAATTTCGACATTCCACATGTAAAAAATGTTTTGCAGAATAATTATCTGCAGTTCACAGAGACCGCGGATTCTTTTTCCGCAATCCACAGAAAATATTCAGTGATTTACATGATCTGTCGAAAATGATTCCACAGTTTGCACAGAAATGGTTTTCAAAATTCTGCAGAATTTAAAAATAAATTCTGTAAAGCATTTCAGAAGTGGAATTACCATTCTGCAGCAATTCCACGTCGGAATTTCATAATGCTCATAGCCCTAAATACAACACAACACAATACAGCACAATACAATAAAATACAATACAATACAATTCAATAAAATACAGTACACTGCAATGCAATGCAATAATACAGTATGATACAATACAACACTTACATGCCTAAAACTGGTATACATGATACCACTTCAGAATATCATACTAAGTACTGCATATTGTTAGCATAGCACACTGGTTCCAGAGCCTTAAATTCCTGTGGCCTCAAACTGCAGCCACCAGTACTTACTGGTGGGCTCCTGATTTGTTTCACTCAAACCCCCTAGTGACATTATTTTTTCACAGGATACAATAAGCCAACATCCCACTGTCTTCATATGAAACTGACCTTCACTGTCTTAAGGCAGAACATTGCTAGTTCCATTCACATTTTGTTTAATTGAGGCTCCCAATAGCATTATAATCATATTGTGCTGGGGGTCACATGGGCCTTTTTGAAAATTGTAGCATAGCAGACATTGCCCTGAAAACAATTTCCTGAAAGTATGCATCTTTATCTGTTTGCATTTCAGTATCTCTCAAGAACTGTCTTCAGAAAGGTAAAGAGTAGGGAACACATATACGTCAGCCACCAGACGTGCCTTGGTGGGGTACTGAGCTTAACCATTGATTTTGTTTACAGGGAGAACTCTCAGCCCCTCTGCAGCAATGCTGCCGGACAGCAAGTTACCAGTTTTAGCAAAATGTAATGTAATATTGGCGGTGGGGCCATAGAATCAACTATATGAAAACCTACACTACTTTTAAGTAAGTAAATGAAAAAATTATTACATTGCATTTTACTAAATCGGGACTACATGTTCACACAGCATTGTGACAGGGGAACTAAGAGGTCATGGCTCGCTGCATTTCTGCAGGGTGGCTGAGAGTTTACCTTTAATCAATAAAACTAAAGCCTCTGAAATAGTCAAGTATCACAACCAGTAATGGAATAACTTTCTTCCAGATAGAATGCTTGCTTTTATTTTATGGTTTAAAACTTGAGCTACAGTTTGTAAGCCTGGGCATACCACTGTCCCTAAAATTCGGGCTACAGTTTGTACTCTAGGGCATACTGCAGTTGGCACCAGGCTCCATGGCCCCATTTCCAGGTGGGCCCTTAGCTACCCGGTCCAAACCTGTGGGAGTCCAGTGCATGGCAATTATGGAAAGAAACAACCAACAGTGTCACAGCTAATGCAGCTTCTAGCTCTAATGGCAACCTGCATATACCTCCATATTTGGGTACAGTGGTACATGAGACATCTGGAAATGTTCATCTTCAAAAACTGAGACCATAGTTTGCAGAACAACATAGAAACATAGAATTTGATGGCAGATAAGGACCAACAGTCCCATTCAGTCTGCCCTTTTTCCCTACCTACTAGAAATGCCGCAGATCCTACTTTATCAACGACTTTTCTTCTTTTTTGAACTGCTAGGGTTCCCCTATGCCTATCCCAAGCAGATTTCAATTCCCCTACTGTCTCTGCCCCCACCACCTCTGCTGAAAGGCTATTCCATGCCTCCACCACCCTTTCCATGAAGAAGTACTTTCTCATGTTGCCCCTTAGTCTACTCCCTTCCAGTCCCATGTCATGCCCTCTTGTTGTAGAGCATCTTTTCATCTGAAAGATGTTGCCTCCTGTACCTTATTTATTTCTTTTAGGTATTTGAGGGTCTCTATCATGTCCACCCTTCCCTCTCCTCTCCTCCAGTGTATACAAATTGAGTTTCTCCAATCTCTCCTCATATGACCTTTGGTGTAGGCCCTGCACCATATTTGTTGCCCTTTTTTGAACTGCCTCAACCTTGTCTATGTCCTTTCAGAGATGCGGCCTCCAGAACTGGATGCAGTACTCCACATGAGGCCTCTCCAATGACCTGTACAATGGCATCACCACCTCTTTTCTTCTGCTGGTGATAACCCTCCCTGTGCACCCCCGCATCCCACTGGCTCTACCCACTGCCTTGGCATATTGTTTGGCTGCCCTTAGGTCATCGGGTATGATCATCCCTAGAGCTCTTTCCTGTTTTGTGGCTGCTAATAACTCTCCACCCATCAAGTAATCTTCCCCAGGGTTCCTGCATCCCAAGTGTATGATTTTGCACTTTCTCGCATTGAATCTTAGCTGCCACACTCTGGACCATTCCTCCAGTTTAGCTAGATCCCTCCTCATTTTCTCCACCCCTCTTGGACTGCCTACCCTATTGCAGATCTTAGTGTCATCTGCAAAGAGGCATAACTTTCCCTCCAGGCCCTCCGCAATGTTACTTATGAAGATATTAAACAGTACCAGCCCAAGAATTGATCCCTGTAGAACCCCACTGGTCACCTTCCCTACCTCGGATTTAGCTCCATTTACCACCACCCAATGCATTCTATCTCTCAACTGATTTCCAACCCAGTTTACTGCCTTGTGACCCAATCCCAGGCTTCCTAGCTTGTTCATAGGCATCCTATGTAGAAAGGTGTCAAATGCCTTGCTGAAGTCAAGGTAGGCCACATCCACCGCTCTTCCAAGATCCACCTCCCTAGTCACCCAGTCAAAGAAATCTATCAGATTTGTTTGACATGACTTTCCTGATGTGAATCCATGCTGCCTCGGACCTTGTGCTCTGCTGAATTCAAGGTGCTCCACTACCCTTTCTGTTAGAAGTGATTCCATAACTTTCCCCACCACTGAGATTAGACTGACAGGTCTACAGATTCCAGCCTCCTCCCTGCTCCCACTTGTATGGAGAGGGGACTACACTGGCCCTTCTCCAGTCCTCTGGCATCACTCCCGTATCCAGTGACTTGTTGAACAGAGATGCCAATGTCGCAGCTAGTGCCTCCCTTAATTCTTTTAATATTCTAGGGTGCATCCCATCTGGCAACATTGCCCTGTCTACCTAAAGTTTTGTATGTTCTTTTAGGACTTTCTCCACCGTAAATGGACTATTGTCCACCTCCCTCCCAAGTCTGATTTTTGGCTGTGGTCTCTCCCCTTCCTCTTCCTCTGTGAAAACTGAACAGAAATATTTATTCAGGATTGATGCTTTATCCTGGTCTCCTTTAGAGATGGGAGAAGTCTGCAAACTTTGCTCTGTGAAATATTTTGTGAATTTCATGTATTTTGTGAAATATTTCGCAGAGTCGAAGTGTGAAATTCCGCCTGAGAAATGCAGAATTTCGCCTGCGAAATGTAGACTTTCATCCACAATCAGTGGAATTTCACCTGCATACAAAATTCTGGGCAAAATTCTGCATTTTCAAGGTAAGGAAAGATATGTTCTTTCCTATTCAGGGAGTTAATGCTAGCTCACGGGGGGGGGGGTACAATGATGTTGGGGCCCCTGTAGCAGGCTATCTGCTACTAAGGAGTATGGAAGGTAGGGGTGTAATCCCACTATCTTTACCTCCAAAAGTTTAGATGACACTGGATTGGGATAAACAGGAGAGTATTTATTGCCAGCTACTTCACCTTCGGCTGGATTTAAGCACAATCCATGAGGAGGAGGCAGCTATTCTAACACATTGGCAGGCTCACCTTTGATTCTATATTGGCATACTTGGAACTATTAGCTGTGTGCCTGTGACAATGGGCAGCAGCCCTAAAGCCCCCAGTCTTGAACTGTCTGAGCTGTGAGCATGCTCCAGGTATGACCTTTTAGCAGCTGACATGGGGAGGATTGATGAAGTACTTTACAATGGGTAAAGGGTACAGTAGATGGGGGATCCTTCCCACCACCCATGTAACAATGGCCCTCAGCCCCCTACCACAATGCGTTCAGAGCCACTCGGAGCACCAACACAGCTAAACTTGCATTTGTCTCTTAAAAGTCAAATTAGAGGGATATCTTGGCTCGGATCAAGTGGCAAGCTTCTCTGTGAGTGAAACAATCATGTTACTGTCTCCCAGCACAGCTCTTACTGGTAAATTAAGCTCCTTCTTGAGGTTGTTATTGTGCACTGAAGCATCAGTGTAGGACTGATATGTTCTGGGGAAGGAGACTGGCTTTCCCAAGTACTCAGCTAAAATCCATGTAACTACACATTCGATAAAACATCCACACATTTGCATGTAAAGTTGTCTCCCCCAGCTTGTGGCTGATGCTGGAAAACAGATACTGCGCTAGACAGGAAACAAGACTTATTCAGCTGGGATATCACCAAGCTTGCACATTTCCAGTTTGGCCAAGCAGTACATCCATGACCACACAGCCTTCGCTGGACAGGGCCAAATCACAGACTGTGTGAGCAGAGCAAGGTGGACCCGTCCCATCTCCTGCAAAGTAGCCCTCATCTAATCCTTTCTCTACTTTCTATGTCAGGCAAAGTTTCATTCATCATCTGCATATCCATGCCAGAACTTACCCCCAGCTCTAGCCCTATGACCCTGCACTCTACTGCATGATAGCAGGGAGCTGAGGCCAACCTCTGATATCAGCAAGCAAGTGATCACACAGCTTTGCCTTATTGCTGTGGTAAGAAAAAATGGCAGCAATGTCTATGCATCAATTACTTCTTAAGAACTGTATTTCCAGGTGGAATTTCGAACTTTACACACGCAAAATATTTTGAGGAGTGCATGAAATTTGCAAAATATTTTGTGGGGTGAATTTTCCGACTTCCGCTTGAACTCTGCCAGTGAAATTAAACTTCACTGCATCTCTAGTCTCCTTCCATTTCCACTCCTTCCACTTCACCTACCACCATGGGTGAGGCATGCCATCACATGGTAGATGAAGCTGGCTAATCTGCACCAAGGGTCAACCCTGCAAACTCATGTATCAGTGATCCTCAAGACTGTTGCAAGTCCTTGAAGCTTGGGGAGTGGTGCTCAACAAGACAGCATAAGGCAGGTGGACAGAGGCAGAGTCTCCATTACCCATAAATGTCCCAGAGATGACAACAGTACTGCTGGCTCTACAACAGCTCCACAAACAAATAGCAGGCAGACACATCAGAATTCGGACCAACAAGAGGGTCACCATGCCAACATAATGAAGCAAGTTGGCAGAAAAAGCCCTCAAATGTTTAAAGAAGGTGCACGCCTCCTAAAGTGGGCAGAGGCAAATCTCAAGAGCTTGTCAGCAGTACATCTTGTGAGGGAGCTCAACCACCAAGTGCACTGCCTGAGTCGACACAGTCTGACCCCAGGGGAGTGTCGACTTAGCCTCAGAGCCTTCTGAGTAATACAGTCCAGATGGGGTCATTCAACATAGACCTAATAGAAATGAGGGCTAACACACAAGTAGAGAGATACATCTCAAGATACGGGTAGCAGTGATCAGCAGGATGCACTGTGAATGGTGTGGAATGTTGCCAGGGGCTGTGCCCCCCAATACCACTAATTCATCATGTTTTAATGAAAAAACAAAACTCTCACACACATCTGTTGTGTTGGCAGCACCAAACTGGAGCTGATGAACATGGTATGTATCACTAATGGCAATGTTGCCGAACCATTCAATATGACATATGATTGCTAATTGTTTATTCATTGTGTTGTATTACTTATGTGCACATTACAAATTATAGTGTGAAAGAAATAATGTTACCTGCTGGGAATTGAAATCATGCCCCCAGAATACTGTATAAAAAAAAAAATGTTAGAACGTGCTTCATGCAAGAGAACCAAAGCCCTAAATAAGTGTGAGCAGAGTGACTGTTGAGAACAACAAACACAAAAAGACCCAGCGCTTTGAACCCCTGCAGGTTCTTTTTCAAGGGTTTCTTTTGTTTGAAGCGTGGCCTAATGTTTGTTTGCTTTGTACGTGATTTATTTGTGACTGCTGCTCCCAGTCCTCATCGGTGCTGGCTGTTTGTTCAGCTTTCACCCCCCCGGAATACTATCCTGCTGTTCTAACCACTAAGCTATAGGCTCACGTGGTTGGACCTGACTCTTCCTGGGCACACTTTCTTTCTCTGGTATTGCAAATCCTGCAACCAGGAACAACTGAGTTGCCAATTACAGTAGATGTTTTTGGTGTAGTATTTGCCATTGCTAAGCAATTTAGACCCCAGGCAGTCTTTGACCAGAGGTTATAGAAATTATTCTTCAGTCACACAGGGACTCCACCAATTGCACATATAACAGACAATGGGCCATTTCCATTAAACGGTATGCAAACAATTCTGTAGAACCTCTCGACTGTATCTTGCCCCAAATGTTAGACTTCCTACAGGCAGGCCTGGAAAAGGACTGTCCTCTGCCCCTCTCAGAGTTCAAGCAATGGTGATTGGAGCCATCAGAGGTGATATTGAGAGAGTGCTCCCTGGACATCACCCCTTGATCATAAGGTTCTTACAGATGGCAGACAACATAAGACCAAAAAGCACCCACTGGATGAAACCCTGGAAGCAGAACATTGTGCTAGAGGCCATGTCAGAGCTTCCATTTGAACCTTTGGGCACTGTTTCTTTGTATTTCTTGACTATGAAAATAGTATTTCAGACAGCCCTATGTTTGGCATGCAAGACATGCGAACTACAAGTCCTGTCCTCCCTTTTCTCACCTTTCAGAATAACAGAGTGGTACTGAAGTAAATTCTCCACATGTCCCAGGATATTTCATTATTCGCTTTCAACCATGGTCCACAGGACTCCCATAGAAAGAACTTGAAGTCACTGGATATCATTAGAGCAGTCAAGATCTACCTTCAGAATCTGGAGTCTTTCTCACATCTGACAGACTGTTCATCCTTCTTCAAGGCCCAAAGAAGGGTACACTAGTGTCCCGAGTCACCCTGGCTCATTGGTCAAAGACACCTATCAGGGAGGCCCACAAAGCCAAAAGATTGCCAGTATCACAAGGACTGATAGCCTACTCCATGAAAGTAGTAGCCACTTCCTCGGTGGAGCATAATTGCACCTCATCCTTGTGGACATTTGTTTCAGGCACACTTGGAGATCCATGCATGTGTTCACATGGCACTATTGCATTGACACCATCGATGTAGAGAAAAATGGTTTGGTCATAGCATCATAGTGTATTCCAGTCTGTCTTGGGTACGCTGTCTTCTCTGCCCACCAACTGCAACCAATGGGCATGTAGTCTATACTATACTGTACGCTGTCAATGACAGTTCAGTCAGTGGGTAGCCGTGGAAGTGTGCGGAGGGCTGTGCTACTCGCTGGCTGACTGGCCATGTTGGGACAGGGGTAGCGGGGTGGGATGTGGTTGCCTGAGTGGGTGGAGGGGTGTGGAGGCCACTACACTATGGAAAAGAGGTATGGGGTCTGGTACAGCGATTGGGTTTGCTGGATGGTTTTTTTTCCACTGGACTACCAGGGCTGTTTGGAGAACATTATTTTATTTACTTACACCACAGTCAGGGATTGGAGGATGGGAGGGGTTCCACTAGACTACCAGGGACTGTGGGTACAATTTTATTGTAATGTGTACACCACAATTGGGGTCCGGGGATGGAAGGGGGTTCCACTAGACTACCAGGGACTGTGGAGACAATTTTATTTTAATGTGTACACCACGATTGGGGTTCGTGGATGGGACGGGGGTTCCGCTAGACTACAAGAGACTGTAGGATCAATTTATTTATAATGTGTACACCACGATTGGGGTTCAGAGATGGGAGGGGGGTTCTGTTAGACTACCAGGGACTGTTTGGGACAATTTTATTTTAACGTGTACACCGCGATTGGGGTTCAGGGATGGAGGGTGCCACTGGGCTGCAGGGGCTGTTGGCTGCTGTGCTACTGTGTGCAGTACAGCAGTCTGCCTGTGGTTCTCCCATGCCTAACTTTGTGCGGCACATCTCTGAGATGCACGGGCAGCTGTGTCGCACATATCTGCTGAATATGGGAATGTGTAGCATATTCATGGGCACGTCCCCACGAGATGCACCACATACATTATCGCTGTGCTTGGGTGCAGCCTGAGATGCATGATGCATCTCCTTTTGAATATCATGCTGTGGTGCACTTCTTGAGATGCACCTGCACATCTCAGATGTGCCGGTGCATCTCCTTTGAAAATGTTCCCCTATATCTCCAAATATTCAGGGCATTCTTATCCTGCTTAGTTTACACATTCATTAAACAGATTCTTTGTATGCTGACCTCTAAAAAATCATCAACACTGCTTAAAAAACAGTTAAAGGAAAACTGTTCCTTATTTTCCTTACAAATATTGGGTCCTGCACCCCTCCTGAAATCTGCCCCATACCCTTCTCAAAATTTGCTCCCACTTCCAAACTTTGCAGCTAATTCACCTCCTGAAATTTGCACTCCTCTCAAAATCTGGTACTTGTATCCCTCCCAAAATTTGTATCCTTCTGTCTCCTGAAATGTTTGTCCTGTTTGGACTCCTCCCAAAATTAGCACCCTACAAACTTCCCAAAATGTGTACCTCTTTTCCCTCAAACAGATTAAACTCCTCCCAAAATCTATCACCTGTACCACTCTTGAAATTTACACCCCATAAAATTGTATTCCTCTTCCTTTCCCAAAATGTGCAACCCTACCCCTCCAGAAATCTGTGACCCACTCACCTCCTGAAATCTGTGCCCCGCTCCCTCCTGACATTTGTATCCTAGATTCAGAAATTTGTGTTCTGTCCCCCTCCAAAAACATGTGCTCTGTTCCACCGCTAAATACTGAGTCCTGAACCTCACCTGAAATTTGCACCCAGCACCCCAAAGAAATTTGCACACAGCACCCATCCCAAACTTCGTGTCACTTAAAACATGTGACTTCTGCCCCAGTAATGTCCTGATTTGGAACCCCTTCTCTTTCTGATATTTCTGACCATCTTCCATATCAAAATCTGCACCCCATAACCCTAAAATTTACATACAGTAGAAACACAGAAACATACTGTAGGCAATGATGGCAAAAAAAGACAATGGTCCATCCAGTCTGCCAATATTTCCTATTTAGTGCTGGGACCTACTATATATCTAAAGCTGTTACTGATCATTACCCCCAGGTCATGTTCTTGCTGAAATTTAGTAGCCAGGGTTGTTTAGATGATACTTTGCTTTTTCTGTTCTTCTTACCTGCAGTAGATGCATCTTTTTGTATTTGTCAACACTGACATTCATGTGCCATTTTTTGTCCACTTCCCGGACATATCCAGGTACCTAGGCATTTCATCAATCTCCAGCTGAGGTGCAACTGCTCTTGCAGTGTTAACAACCCAGCTACTGGTGTCCACCTCCATATCACATATAAATATAATGAACAATACTATCCCCCATAAAGGACCTTGCAGGACTCCATTGACTGCTTGTTTCCATAAAAATAGCTTGCCATTTATGCTACACCAGTGGTGATACATATCTCCTGACAAATAGGGGATATGAAATGGTGACTTGCGTGATAAATTAATGTGTTGGTTGCCTTTCTGCTCATCTCACTGGGACTGCTTATTCTGGCCTGCTCTTCTAGCCACTCCTTGTGCACTCCTTTCTTCCATCATAGTTCAGCCACCCCTTTCCTCTTTCTTCAAACTTCTGCTTTCGGTCTCTCCTTTGTACATTGTCATGCAGCTTACAAAAAAAATCCTTAAAAACATACTCGTTTAGCCAGGCATTCTCAGGGACTTACTTATTGACTGCTGCTGATTTATTGTTTTTAAGTATAACTCTGTGAATTTTATTGTGATGTATTGTAAAGACACCCTGAGCTATGGAAGGGCACCTTATATAAATAACATTTTACTTACTTACTTACGTACATTAACTCTCCTGCTGTCGCACCACCCCTCCCCATGGAATTATCTCCCTCTCCCTCAGCCACCTCTCCCCTACCTGTCCTGCACCTAAGCAACCCCTCTCCTAGCCTCAGCTACAGTTATTGCAGTTCTTAGCCTATCTCACTTACTAAAGCCCCTGTACTCACCTCTGCCATCCTCTCATCTCTAAACCGCTACCCTGCTATCCGTTCTTGACATGTGTTTCTGTTTCTTGCTCTGCCTTGAATTATTTAACCTGCAATCGAACTTAAGAATGTATTTTTGTTCTACTTGTTTGTATTATTTCTACATTTTTTGTTATCTGCATTTAATAATGTATTATTTTTATTCTACTTGTTTTTATTGTTATTTCTGCATTTTTTATCTGCATGTATGTACTTTTTACATGTGACGTTACCCTGTCCCCAGGTCGCACCTTGAAATGAGCCTCGGCTCAGTGTGCTTTTCCCGTTCACTGAATTTTAAATAAAATAAATAAATTAAATAAATTATTTGTCTGGACAAGAATAGCTTGACCTCGGGTTACCTCACAAGTCGCATAAGCCACAAATGATGTACTGAAGTCAAACTGCTCAAGTGTAGATAAATAACGTATCACACTGGCCCCCAGTGCATGTCCTGCTTACACAATAGGATGGTGTTTTTTGTTTTCTTTTTGAGGGGGGATGATTGACAGGTAGTGTTCATCCAACATATGCTGATAAATTTTGGGTTCTAAAATTTGTCACACATATATGGAGACAGCATTTGTTATTACACAGGATTCATGTCCCCACATCTTGTGGCACCAGCTGAGATTGGAGGAGGGATTCAAGAGACATTTTGTCACAGAGCGAGTGGTAGACAAGTGGAATACTCTGCTTGAGGAGGTGGTATCCTGTAGAACAGTGGATGGTTTTAAGAGGGATGGGACAGAGTGGGGGTAATGATGAAGAGGGGTGGGGAGGGTGGGGCAGCTGAAAGTTGAGGGTCTAGCTGCACAATTGGGCAGACTCGATAGAGCATGAGGCCTGTTTCTGCTGGTGTTTTTGTATGTCCGTATGTTCATATACATTTGTTTATCATGCTATCTAACCTCTAGAGGTTAGATATGTCACAATTGCTTTCCCTGACCTTTGCTGAGAACAGAACTAATCAGAGAGTAGCTAACACAATGCTGATTACATCATAATAGACCTGTGCAGCACTAAAGCCAGCAGTTCAAATCATAGAAAACCAGTAAAATCTTCACACAAAAAGCTGTTTTAAAAGTTACAACAGTTAAAATGTTGCTGCATAACTCAAACACACAATATCTCGACTCAAAATATGCAATTTATTACTTGTGAGGGGACTAGACTTTCATAACTACTGTAACTTGTGGCTTCATCACTTGTGAGTTATGGTCTTGCCCCATCATACTTGGAGATAAATTGCATATTTTGAGTCAGGTCATTGTGTATCCTCTGTTTATTATAACCCTTAGTTTCCCACCCTGCAGCCACTTTCTACTCCCTTGCATTCCCCTTCCCCTAGGAAACAAGCTGTTACCAGCTTAGTGTGCACCTCCTGGTAAAACTCTGGAAATAAATAAAAAAAATACATGCATACATACATATATAAATACATACATACATACATACAGTACAGTACATTGGTTCTCCATTTTATGAACTAGTGTCCTCCATGCGGTTCAGTGTCAAAGGCTTTGCTGAAGTACAGATATATAGCATCTTCATATTTCCTCTCATCAAGCCTTTGGACTGGTGCCATTATCAAACAATGCAATAAAATTGGTCTGGCATGATTTCACCCTTACAAAATCCACATTGAGCCGTAGAGTCTAAGTTATTCTTCTGTAACTGCTCAACAATTCTGTTCCTTATGATTCATCCAGTCAGCTGACCTTGCATTGATATTAAACTGCCTGGCCTATAGTTCCCAGGCTCAGTCCTGGAGTGGTTTTTGAATAGTGAGCCACCCTCCAATCATCAGGCACATACACAGTTCCGAATGACTCATGAAATATTACTGTCAAAGGGGAGGTAGATAGTTCCTTGGCAAGTTCCCTCAGGATTTTTGGGTGCATTCCATCATGCCCCATTGCCTTGTTTACATATACCATATTCAGAATTGTCTCAACCCCTTCAGGTGTCTCACGTATTTCCTGTAATGTTCTCCTGCTGCTCCCCTGTGAACAGCTTCTTGCTGTCTGGCATTAATCAATCTCTTTTTGCCGTGAATGCAGATGCAAAATACTCCTTTAAGCATTCAACCATCTGTTCCTCTTTGGTTATTTTGTCACCTTTTCCCTGATCTTCCCTTACCCTCTTTCAACTCTGAATAAAATGTGTAATGAACAAAATCTATCTGTTCAGTGAATTTATATTTATTTTAGCACTATTTCAGGGGTAAAAGGTACCCAAAAAATCTTCCTAAGATTAAAAGTAAGTCATCTTTACCCTTCTCAATAAAGCACTATGGATCCATTTCATAACTGGAATAATACAGTCCAGGGCATGGTATACCATGAGATATTGTTGTTTCTCAGGTAGCTGAATGCAATGGGATGCACCCCTTGTTTCACAAAACTGAGGCGTGAAGATACCTCATGGTATGCCCCCCCCCCCATGTACAGTAAATATGCCTTAAACATTGTCTATCATCTAAACATGTCACTGATATTTTTAAAATGTTTTATTTGTACTTTTTGGGTTGATTGTAACCACAGTTGTTATGTACAGTATGTAGAACATGGGCTACTGCACTTCTGGGCATGGGTTCTTACTTTATAAGGGCTGCACTATCTGCTACATTGTGCCTACAATGTTGAATTAATTTTAAAGATATCATGTGAGCTACAGTATGTAGGATTTATCACTTGAAAAGCAACCCTTTAGAAAGATACCAGCGTGGCTGGAAATTGTGTGGTCCCAATAAACTCATCTTTAAGGGCCGTTTATCCATAGTGTAACAGTAACAAGGCTACCAGATCAGATTGTCATCTTTTCTGGAGCTTTGTACTTTTTTGTAAACTGCATTATAGTTCCCATAGACTTGAATTGCTCTGTTTTCCTGTATAGACAGTCTAAGTCTATGGTAACATTGTTTCCTAGGGATTGCTTGACTTTCCTGTAAAATATAGGGGACCTAATTTTAAATCACCAAGTCACAAAGTGTAGAGGTACAAAACAGGGTGCAAACAACCATACCATTGCATCATCACACTTTATACACAAATGGTATTCGTTGGCACAATGCAAAGTAGTCTGCCAGACCTGAGTGTGCTCAAATGATGATTAGCACCTATGAAGGGGTCACAACATGGAATAGCATCAGTCGATGTACCACGCTATGACCTTATGAGGACTAGAGCTGCCACAAAAGGGTCAAATCCACCATCCTACCCAGTACCTTAAGGCCATCATCTGGGCCAGTAATCCATTGATTGTTCATTTAGTGCCTTAAAATGCTCTGGTAGACCAGTGTCCCCCTGTTCCGCTGTTGAGCACTCTCTGGCCTGAACCAGCCTGCTGGCACAGCAGTAGAGGTACCACCCATTATGCTCACAACCCAGGTTAAGGACGAGCCTGGGCTATCAGAGGGCTGCCCGGGGGGGAGGGGGAGAAGGCTCAAGCATCCCATAAATTGCTCTCTTTCTCCGGGAAGGGAGGGTGACCATTCCTGCTGCAATACTGCCACCTGGGTGACATGGGTGGTGATGCAGCCAAGAACACCGTGAAATGGAGGAGGTGATGTAAGCTGGCAGACCCGTGCTTGCTGCATTGGTCTCCCCATGTGTGTCCTGATGTCACCAGGGGATCATGGGCACCAGGAACAAAAAGCTCAACCCTGATGCTGGCTTCTGTCAGGACTCAAGTAATCCAGGGCAGTCCTCGCTGCCACTGTCAAGCTGTCCAATGATGCACATGACAAGGAGTGTAGCTGTCCACCACCTACCCCTGAATGGAGGGTAAACTAAGGCTGTGTGGAGGCAGGCTGCAGTGGGTCAGGTGGGGGACCATGGATAGCCCAGTGGCTTCTAGCCAGAGGAGGGCCCAGAGAATTGGGGGCATAAAATGTAAATTTTAAAAAAAAGCACTCTGTGGCACCCAGTGGAGTCACCCTCCAAACACTGATTCGCCATTCTGACCCACTTTTTCCACCCGGCACCATGACAGTCTCCATCCACCACCAACTCTGTTGACCTTAGTAACAAATTAATAAAATCTCTTGTCACTTTTCTGTAGCAGTTTTACAGGCAGGAAGATTGCCAAAGTACACAAACAAGTCAATGAGTGTTACCATGTTTTGAGCAAGCCTCTGCAGGCCATTTGTCTATCATTTTCATGTGTTATTTTAATAATACTGATGATACTGTTTTGGTAGCCACATCTTGAACTGTTTGCTAGATTTTCTTTAATATGATTTCCTCCTAATGTCTACCCTTAGATCCTTTGCTGTTTTTCTTGAATAACTCTGCTTCTTTTTTGTTTCTTCAAAATATTGTTTTAGGTAAATCCCTTTGGGTCTATCAGATACTAACCCACTTGAGCTTGAGAAATAGTTTAAAGCAGTAGTGCAATGAAATTTGGCAAAAGATTGACCCTACCTTGTTTTTCATTATAATAAATTCCAAGCATCTTCCAGTTTTATTTGGTGGTACAATTTTCTAACCCCACTAAAATATGAGTATTTTATAAATGTTTTAAGTGAGTTTTTTCTCAAGAAAACAAAAAGATGGCCACCACATTTTGCATAGAAATAAAATTGTAGACCGGGCAAGGGCTAGGATGAAGAACATTATAAAAATAAAAAAGAAGACTCATGGTGGAGTATACCTATACAAGTACTTCCGACGTGTATGCTAACATTTTTCTTAATTGTAACTGAAACTAGCATTTTGGAAAAAACATTTTTCTGTGCAATGCTGCTTTAATGAAATGTTCTTAGGCAGGAAATAAGAAAATGGGCAGACTAGATGGGCCAGGCAGTCCTTATCTGCCAACAAATTCTATGTATCTATGTATCTTTGATATTAGAAAAAAACTTTCAAATAACTTAGTTAAGTGAAGGATGAAGATCAGATGTCCCCTGAAGTACTTTTATAAGAAACGATATACTGAAATTTAAAATGGCAAATTTCCATTTAAAAAGCACATTATTTGTTTAAAGTAATACATTGAAATGATCTTAGACATGTAACTACACTGTAAAACAGGAATAACTGGATAACTGGATGCATTTTGAGGGACATAACACTTTTTTGAATTATATTAAATTACAGTGATGCATTCATCTGAATCTAGGCATGTTTTTGTATACTGTAGTTAACTAGGTACAAGGCCTTCACAGAAAGATGAAACACTGAGTTGTTTATGTCAGCCTGCTTGCCAGCCCTGTTTGTCTAGCACTGATATAAAAGGGTGAGTTTCAGGAAGTATAAGGGGACCCAAAGGGAGGAAGACAGGGAGGCGTACCTTGAGTGTCTAAGGGAAGCAGGTAAGGTTGTTTGAAGCGCTAAGGCACGGACTGAGGAGGGATTAGCACAGACAGTGAAGAAAGGGGACAAAACATTCTATAGGTACATCAGTGAAAGAAGAAAAACCAGGGGAGGCATAGTAAGGCTCAAAGGGGATAAAGGAGAGTGTAAGGAGGGAGACCAGGAAAAGGCAGAAATACTTTTGTTCAGTATTCACTGAAATGGGGGACGGTCAGGGACCACAGCTGGGCAACAGATGCAAAGGGGAGGCAGAGGCGGACACCAGTCCATTCACAGTAGAGAGAGTCCTGGAGGAGCTCTCGAAGCTGAAGGCGGATAAAGCTATGGGGCCATATGGCATACACCCAAGGATATTAAGGGAGCTGTGTAGTGAACTAGCAGCACCTCTGGCAGCTTTGTTCACAGAGTAACGCAACACAGGAGTGGTTCCAGAGGACTGGAAGAGGGAAAATGTAGTTCCTTTACACAAAAGTGGAAGTAGGGAGGGGCCAGGCAACTACGGGCCGGTCAGCCTAACCTCAGTGGTTGGGAAGATCATGGAGGCACTACTGAAAGAGAAAGACCTGTGGCACACCTGGAAGCCAGTAGTGCCAAGGATCCAAGGCAGCATGGATTCACAGTAGGAAGGTCATGTCAAATGAATCTTATAGATTTTTTTGATTGGTTGGTGAAGGAACGAAATCTGGGTGGGGGTGCGGTGGACGTCACCTACCTCAATTTCAGCAAAGCCTTTGACACCGTCCCACATAAAAGGCTGCTTAACAAGATGGTTAGTCTGGGCATGGGACACAGGGTGGTAGACTGGGTTAGAAGCTGGCTAGCAGACAGGAGACAGAGGGTGGTGGTAAATGGGATCCAATCCAGAGAGAGGGGGGTGACCAGAGGGGGTACCTCAGGGATCAGTCCTCTGACCAGTCCTGTTCAATGTCTACATCAGTGACATTATGGAAGGGCTGGAGGGAAAGGTCTGCCTGTTTGCGGAAGGGGGCATTATGGAGGGTGGTCTCATTGAATGCAAGAAGCCTAGGAAACAAATCTGCTGAGCTACAGGCACTCTTAGCAGTGTGGAGGGTGGATATTGCAGCTGTCACAGAAACGTGGGCAACTGAGCACCAGGACTGGGATCTGGCAATCCCAGGATACAAATTATACAGGAAGGACCATAAGGAGGGGAGGGGTGGGGTGGCAGTCTATGTGAGGGATGGGATCAAATGCACAAGGGACGAGGGAGAAGAAAGGAGAACAGAGGCAAACTGGCTGCAGCTCCTAGATTCAAGGGGTAGGAAAGTGAGGGTTGGGGTGGTATACAGGCCGCCCTTCCCAGTCTGAGGAGCTTGACAGGGAGTTAGCAGGACAAATCAAAAAGGTATGTAGAAAAGGGAAGGTGGTCATTGTGGGAGATTTCAACTTGCCGGGGGTTGACTGGAGCATTCCGGTCACCTCCAGTGCTAGGGAACAAGTGCTTCTGGAAGCGATCCAGGAGGGTCTCCTGACACAGTTGGTTAATGTACCTACTAGGCTAAAGAACATTTTAGATCTGGTATTGTTGAATGGGGAGGCAGTGAGGGAAATAAAGATAGAGGACCCACTAGCCGACAGCAATCACCAAACGGTGTGGTTTAATATCACGATGTGCGGGGAGCCAGAGAAATCAGTTACTCGGGTGGTAAACTTAAGGAGGGTGGACTTTGGGAGGATGCAGGAAGTACTGAAAGGGAAACTGAAGGGCATAAGGCAGGAGATGGATGTGGATCAGAAATGGGATATTATTAAATGGGAAGTTACAGAGGTAATAGAAGCCTGCACCAAAGCACAGAGTAAGAGGACCAGAGCAAGAAACCATGCTGGTTGAACAGCAAGGTTGTGGAGCTGGTGAGCGCAAAACGAGTGGCACACTAGAGGTTTAGGAGGACAGGTAAGGAAGTGGACAAGGAGGAATTTGCAAGATGGTCCAGGGAGGTGACTAGAAAAGTGAGAGAAGCCAAGGCCCAGAGAGAGCTGAGATTAGCACAGGGAATCAATGGGGGAAGGGGAACTCTTTTTCAGATACATCAGGGAGAAAAGGAAGTGCAAGGAGACAACAGTGAGGATAAAAAGGGATGGGGAGTGGATGGAAAAGGGTGAGGAGCAGGCAGAAGCACTGAATGAATACTTTTGCTCAGTGTTCATGGAAGAAAGGGGACCGCTACCAGCATGGGCTGGTGAGGTGGGGACAGGGAGAGGAGGCGACAGATGGAAGAATTGAGGCAAGTAGAGTCCTGGGGACTGAGGGCACTGAAGGTAGACAAGGCACCAGGGCTGGATGGAATCCACCCAGGGTTCTGAGGAGATGGTGGAGGTGTTGGCAGAGCCACTGGCAGATGCGTACAGCACCTCACTGGAGTTGGGATGTGTGCCACTGGACTGGAGGATGGCACATGTAGTATCATTATACAAGAGCAGGCCAAGGGATGAACTGGGTAATTCTCATCCGGTAAGTCTCACTTCCATAGTGTGCAAACTCATGGAAACGATACTAAAGGAAAGACTGATGTCATACCTGAAGGACAATGGCCTCCAGGATGTGAGGCAGCATAGGTTTGTTTCAGGGAAGTCTTGTCAAACCAACCTCATACAATATTATGACTGGGTGACAGGTGAGCTGGATAAGGGTCATGCAGTGGATGTTCTTTACTTGGACTTCAGCAAGGCCTTCGATTCGGTGCCTCATGGGCAGCTTGGGGAGAAGCTAACTGGTGTAGGGGTAAGGGCAAAAATGATTAACTGGATTACAAGCTGGCTGAGTGGCAGGCTGCAATGGGTGGTGGTGAGAAGGGAGCTCTCAACTCCAAGGCCAGTGATGAGTGGGGTGCCACAGGGCTCTGTGTTGGGGCCAGTATTATTTGGGCTCTTCATATCAGACATTGCACATGGGGTGGTGAGCAAGGTAAGTCTGTTCGCTGACGACACCAAAATCAGAGCAGTGGTGGATGGAGATGAGGGATGAAAGCAGCTACAGGGGGACCTAAGCAAGCTAGAGGAGTGGTCAGAGAGGTGGCAGCTGGGGTTCAATGCAAAGAAGGGTAAGGTTATGCACTTTGGGGTGAAGAACCCAAGGAGAGAATACTGACTGGGGGAGGGGGTTAAGCTGGGGATCACTAAGGAGGAGAAGGATCTAGGGGCAATGATAACAGGGACCATGAGCAACACTGCCCAGTGCAGGAGAGTGGCTGCAAAAGTGAACAAAATGCTGGGGTACATAGCGAGGGAGTTTTCATCCAGGTGAAGAAAAGTGATCTTGCCCATCTACAGGTCACTGGTAAGGCTGCACTTAGAGTATTGTGTGCAGTTTTGGAGGCCATACCTAAAGCGTGATATCAGGCTACTGGAAGGGGTGCAGAGGAGGGCAACAAAGATGATATGTGGAATGGAGGGGAGAGACTATGACAGCAGGCTGGGAGACCTGAATATGTACACCCTGGAGGACAGAAGGGACAGTGGGGACATGATAGAGACATTCAAGTATCTGAGGGGAATCAATAAAGATGGGGCAGATGGGGTCTTTAAGTTAAGGAGGGGGAGGGTCACCAGAGGGCATGGGCTAAGAATAGAGGGTGAAAGATTTAGGAAGGAAATGAGGAGACACTATTTCACAGAGAGGGTGGTAGCAAAATGGAACACCCTACCAGAATGGGTGGTATCATGTAAATCTGTGAACAGCTTCAAAAGGACATGGGACAGGGAACAGGGAGAGTGAGGGTGGGGGATGTGGGGGGTGGCAGTGGGATGACAAAGGGAAGGGGGCAGGGCAGCTGCAAACTAGGGGTGTTGGCTGCACACTCCAGCAGACTTAGATAGACTGAGTGGTCTGTTTCTGCTGGCACATTCGTATGTTCGTACATATGACACCAAAATCTGCGACAGGGTGGATACTCCAGAAGGGGTAGAGAAAATGAAGAGGGACCTGAGGAAGCTTGAAAAATGGTCTGAGGTGTGGCAGCAGGGGTCAATGCAAAGAAATGCAAAATAATGCACCTGGGAAGAGAGAACCCTAGGAGAAACATACAGGATGAGGAGAGGTGCTGACAATCACCAAGGAAGAAAGGGACCTGGGGGTCATCATTTCAGATGACCTAAAGGTATCCAAGCAGATCACAAAGGCTGCAAGGAGGGCCAGTGGCATGCTGGAATGCATAGATAGAGGTATCACTAGCAGAAGGCAGGAGATGGTAATGCCACTGTATAAAACACTAGTGAGGCCTCACTTAAGAGTACTGTGTGCAATTCTGGAGGCCACACCTTCGCAAAGACATCAGCAGGGTGGAAGCAGTCCAGAGAACGGCAACCAAGATGGTACATGGCTTGCACTACAAAACATATGAAGACAGATTAAAGGACCTCAATATGTACTCACTGGGGAAAGGAGGGAATGGGGGACATGATAGAAACATTCAAATACCTCAAGGGCATTAACATGGTACAGGGGGGAGACATCTTCCGGTGCAGAAGGAGTGCAAGAACAAGGGGACATGATATGAAATTGGAGGGGGGCAGGTTAAGGGGAAATGTGAGAAAGTTTTTCTTCACAGAGAGGGTGGTGGACAAATGGAATAGCCGACCACTGAAGGTGATGGGAGCAAGCACAGTGGAGGGTTTTAAACATGCCTGGGATAGGCTCAAGGGAACCTTGAGGAGGGAAGGAGTGATGGGAAATCATTAACCACTTAGGGTCAGAGGCCACAAACAAGTATAGGGCTTAAAGGCAGATTAGATGGGCCTAGCGGTCCTTATCTGCTGACAGTTTCTATGTTTATATGTTACTGAGCACTTTATTAAAGGAATTAAGCTTCAAGGAACCTGCACCTTGGTGTTCTTTAATTAATTGCTCAGCTTACAGCAAGAGTGTTCCTATCCTTCCCTCTGCTTCTACAGTTTAAACGGGCAGACTGGATGGACCTAGTGGTCCTTATCTGCTGACAGCATCTATGTATCTATGTAGTTTCCTGGATGGAGCATTTGGGGTCCAATGGTGTGGTGGACCTGTTTATTGTACCTATTATGGGGGTAACCTGATGTAAAGATGCCTAATTTATTTAAACAGCAAAGTGATCACAAAGCCCCACCCCTTGATGAAGAGATGCAACCATGAAGCACCAGTGCTGAGGATCTTTGTCTCTCCATGACAATTTGTTCTAGGCTCTTGTGGTGGAATAGATGTTATAGTGCAGAGAATGAGTCAGTTTGTATATTCTGCAATTCACATACACAGTAAATTAAATATTTATAAAGTAATTTTGTGGTCTGTGGCTTCTTGTTGTGCATTGCCTTTTGTTGCATTCATTTGCCTGGAGCCCCAGACCCTCCCCCCGCATGGTCGCAAAGCATTTCATGACTACGCAGGGAAAACATGCAAGTACCATTAGACAGAGATGCAGTGAAGTTAAACTTCATTAGTGAAGTTGCCATGAAATTGCAAAACTTTGACATTGCGAAGCTTCACAAAGTTTTGATTGGCATCAGCAACTTTGACTTCACCAACTTTGCAACATTTTTCCAGGTGAAGTGGCATTTCTTTCCAGGACGTAGCAATGTCACAAGTGAAGTTTGGTCACTGCATGGAAAAAAGTAAAAAACATTGTGAAGTCGGCACTTCGACTTCACAAAGCTGGTTAACTTCGCAAAGTTCTGCGGAAGTGAGGATTTTCTCAAATTCACACATCTCTACTATTAGGACCACATAGCATTAGTCCTACAACCCATGGTGCTTTGCATTATGGGGGTATGTGTGATTTTGTATTTCTTTGAAACTTGGCTTCCCAGCCAGTGCCCTTTGGGGTAATCATTGCCTCAGTGCTTGCACGCTGAGGTTCTTTGTTTTTTAGCTTGTTAGTCCTTGTGACTGAAACCTAGGTCCAGGAATCTTTAAATCTGGGAGCCCTACAGTTAAATAAATGTTGTTACATATTAGAGAAGTATGTCCCATGAAAAAAACTTTTCAGTGAAATAATAATTTATAATTAAAGCACATGTAATTCTTATGGAACTTTCATTTGTTTGCTTGTTGTTGAATACTGACAAGAAGTTATAAAAGTGTCTTCGTTTGCAGCATTTGAACTGAGATACTGTGTTATTCATCTATATGTATTCAGAAGATGACAATCAAGAATTCACCCATGCAACCACTGGTACAGTATGTCACTGGTGCTTTCCAGTGCTATAACATATCTTTCTTTTAAGAAAAGCAGCAGCATCTCACTTCCAGTAGGATCCTGCTTCTACCAAATGTTACAGGTTAAGCAACTGAAACCAGTGGCTGTGGTGGGATTCAGACCTGTGATTATAATTACTAGACCATGTTGCCTTCCCTAAGACCACCCCGCCTTCTTCAGGATCATGCTGCCTCTCCCTAAAATTAAGAGGCAACGCAGAAATTATATTGCTTTAGCCTGCTGTTCAAATGTGCAAATAAATCCATGAACTTCATATCTTATAAGATAACTCAAATAAACACAACAAAAAGCAGGCTGACATTTGCCGACAAAGCACCTCTAGAATGGAACAACTCGCACACAAATGAAAAATGTCTGAAAACCCTTGGACACTTCAAGTGCTACTTAAGGCAGTCTCTGAAGAACAAGAGACCCAAAGTATCTGCATTCTATCCGGCACTTGATGATAACAATTTACAACTGCTTGACTCATTTAAAAGTGCAATCATATTCTGTTCAGCTAGCTAATCCTAATCTACAGCACAACATCAGAAAACCCAGCACTCAACCTCTGCTTTAGGAAAGTCATCAGATAAAGGAATCAGTACGCAACATTTATTTGAAGCATAAATAGCAAAACGTAGTTAAAAAACAACAGCAGCATGAACAAAAAACAAAACAAACATTTGTCTTCACCAGGTATTTTATCAAGAGTGATTAAACAATGTGTTTCAAAGTGCTTTTATAGTGCCCCACATGTGAGAATTTGATAGCAACACCAATTACAAACACATTTAAAACAATTAACAAGTTTAAAAAAATAAGCATAACATTAATGTTCATTACACTGTTACCAGCACTACAGGGCTACTAATGAATTAACTGTTTAGTTTCCATGGAAGCTAATACATTTCTACTCATTATTCAAAATCCTTTTATTGGATTCTTCTTCCTGTAGTATTGCTGCTGTTGCTCTACTATCACGGCACAGGTTTGAAATCCCATCACTCATAGACATCAATACAATAGTGACTTCTGTCAAAAATGCTGCACTCCCCACCTTCCCTACAGCTGCAGGACCAAGTTCACTCCTCTCCAGGCTGCTCTCTCAGTGTTCAGAAGTCGTGCTCCCCACCCTCCTTACAGCAGTAAGACCAAGTTCACTCCTCTCCAGGCTGCTCTTTCGGTGTTCAGAAGTCGTGCTCCCCACCCTCCCTACAGCAGCAAGACCAAGTTCACTCCTCTCCAGGCTGCTCTCTCGGCATTCAGAAGTCATGCTCCCCACCCTCCTTACAGCAGCAAGACCAAGCTCACTCCTGTCCAGGCTACTCTCTCGGCGTTCAGAAGCCACGCTCCCCACCCTCCTTACAGCAGCAAGACCAAGTTCACTCCTGTCCAGGCTGCTCTCTCGGCATTCAGAAGTCGTGCTCCCCGCCCTCCTTACAGCAGCAAGACCAAGTTCACTCCTCTCCAAGCTGCTCTCTCGGCATTCAGAAGTCGTGCTCCCCACCCTCCTTACAGCAGCAAGACCAAGCTCACTCCTCTCCAGGCTGCTGTCTCAGCGTTCAGAAGTCGTGCTCCCCACCCTCCTTACAGCAGCAAGACCAAGTTCACTCCTCTCCAGGCTGCTCTCTCAGCATTCAGAAGTCATGCTCCCCACCCTCCTTACAGCAGCAAGACCAAGCTCACTCCTCTCCAGGCTGCTCTCTCAGCATTCAGAAGTCGTGCTCCCCACCCTCCTTACAGCAGCAAGACCAAGCTCACTCCTCTCCAGGCTGCTCTCTCAGCATTCAGAAGTCATGCTCCCCACCCTCCTTACAGCAGCAAGACCAAGCTCACTCCTCTCCAGGCTGCTCTCTCGGCATTCAGATGTCGTGCTCCCCACCCTCCTTATAGCAGCAAGACCAAGCTCACTCCTCTCCAGGCTGCTCTCTCAGCATTCAGAAGTCGTGCTCCCCACCCTCCCTACAGCAGCAGGACTGAGCTCATTCCTCTCCAGGCTGCTCTTTTGGTGTTCAGAAGACATGTTCCCCACCCTCCTTACAGCAGCAAGACCAAGCTCACTCCTCTCCTGGCTGCTCTTTCGGCATTCAGAAGTCATGCTCCCCACCCTCCCTACAGCAGCAGGACCGAGCTCACTCCTCTCCAGGTACGGCAGGGTTGATCAGAGTAGAAAATGAACATTTTTCAGTGTTCCTCTCTTGTCGGAGGACAGTGACTGATAGACTCTGTGGACCGCATTTTGCTCCCGGTTCTACCACAGGTTGCCACAATCCTTTAGGGTGCTTAAATTCATTTGTGGCTGCTACTTTGAAACTTTGTGTTTGTAAGGGGTATCTTAAGAACCAGTACTGCTGGGGGTAGGAGTGTTGTAGGAGTGTTGTTATTTGCACTATTTGTGAATCTCAAGGGTATTCTTGTGACTTAACTGAGCTCATGATACATTGTTTTGTTTAATGCACAGGAATGTTAATTGTATAGTGGCTGAACTTGACCAAACTCTGGCAGACCCCAAAATAGCCCCCCCACTTGTCTTTGTCCTGGTTCCCCCAACTACATTGTTTCCCTACATGACCTTTTAATTCTTCTTATCTACTCCACAGGCTGCTCTCTCAGCATTCAGAAGCTACACTCCCTACCCTCGCTATAGCAGCAGGACTGAGCTCACTCCTCTCCTCTCCAGGTACAGCAGAATGTTCCAATCACTTCTGGGCTGAGCAGGGTAGCCTGCCGCTGCCCCACCCTCCCTAGGCAGACACGTCCCATATAGCCATGCCAGGTCACATGACAGCATCATTCCTTGGTCTCCCCCTTAGCAGATTATACTGCTTTACCACCAGGGGACGCTGCACTCACCCACCCTTCAATCATAAATTGAGCTTGTTGGATCCTTTCACTACTCTCCACCTTCTTCTCCCTCCCCCAACTGCATTTCCCACACTCACAGTACATCCTTCCCTCCTTTCTCTCCTTGCTTGTTTTTCCCCCCTTGGAACTCAAACCCTGGCCTGCCTGGCCAACCCACTCTGTAGTCTGCAACTCTAACCACTAGGCTACTCAGCCTACTACTGTTTCCCACCTGGCTTGATCCATTAGTGTCCCAGGCCCCCCCCCCATATGCTCACACTTGGTATTTCCCACTGTTTGTAACCCTCTGCTACCTGCACTAATCAGTCTACTGATGCACTCCTATACTACTTGCTCATGGTTAGTTCCTCCCTTGCTCTACTTCTAGTCTCCTCTATCTTAGCCACAGCCAGCTGGCCCTGCTCAAACTCTCTCCATCTATGGACCCCCCCCAATCATTTAAGCTATCAACCTCATCAATGGGTGCCCATAAATACACTGCCCTCCTAGCTGTCCTGCTAGGTATCATATCCCATAGGGGCCCAGTTAAGAATCACCAGGGCATTAGTAACCTATTCACTGCCAGTACAGTTTTAGCCTAAAGTCCTGTCACAAGGAGTTGCATAGTTGTCACCTATCCCAAACCCTCCCAGCACACAGGGTCTGTTCAGTCCCAATTCTGCACCAGCCTTACTTTTTCTACCTCGCTGTACCATACTGAGGAGCCTAAAAAAGTATAGGATAGTGAGCAGTTGAAAACTAGTTGCTAAGCTTAAAATTCTTAAACATTTTCTGTTGCGATCAACCATAATGCTATTACTTCTGTCTAGCAACATCCATCCCAGTCCTGGCCCAATGCAACAGGCACTATGCAGAGATAGTAACCACGGAACCTTAAAATTGGCATCAATCAACATCTGTAGTTTGCTACCCAGATCTGATGCTCTACATCTGTGAGTTAATCAGCACAGCCCAGATGCACTCTCAGTAGTGGAAACATGGCTCAAACCAAAGATCCCCGTCTCAGCCTTAACTCTTAATGGTTACACCCATTTTAGGCACGACAGACTGGGCAAAAGGGGCAGAGGGTGTGCAGTTTACGTTAGGGATAATTTCTGAGGCCACGCTCTTCCACAATTAAATACCGGGAAAAACCTACAGGCCGTAGCTATCCGAGTACTGTTAGGACTGCAAAGTAAATCAGTCACCTTTGTCTCAGTCTGTATCCCTCCCAGAGAACAGGCCACTGGCTTTAATATGGTCATTGACTACCTAAGTAGCTTACAGCAAAACTCAGAGGTGGTAGTATTAGGTGACTTTGATGTAAATTAGTTGTCCCCAGAGGCAGCCGCCTAAAAGACGCCATCTCCACCATCAATGTCTCCCAAATGGTAGACTCCCTCACTAGGGTCAACTACTAGAATGACTCCAGTACACTGTTGGACTGGATACTCAGAAATCACCTTGAGAGAATCTCTAATATCACTGTCCTTCCTGACTCAATAACTGACTACTCCCCAATACTCTGCCACTGGTCCAATAAAGCCCCTAAGCCCACAGCTAAAACAATCACTACTAGAGTCCTGAAGAAAGGGCAACTCAGTCCCCCTCAAGTCCTATCTCAAACAAGTTGACTGTCCCACTTGGACTCCCTCCATGATGTAGACCAGGCGCTTGACTACTTTATCTCCAGATTCAATGAAGCCTGGGATATCCATGCACTTGTTAGAAACTGCAAACTTAAGGGCACAACTGATTCCTGGGTCGCTCCATCCCTTCTCAGGCTCATGGCCAATAGACACCATCTGTGGCATCAAGCCGTGCCACTGGGAAGCAGGTAGATACCCAGCAATACAAATCAGCTAGAAACGCCTGTACTGGGGCAGTCCATATTGCCAAAATTTAACACTTCAAGGAAGGGCTCACAAACTCCTGAGGAGACGGCAGAAAATTTTGGGACAAACTAAAAGACCTTACGGGGGAAAACAAGCAAAGCATCACCCTCCATGCTGGCAGTCAACAGAGAAATTACCCAAGACCCCAAGTTAATCATTAATACATTCAATGTTGCCTTCTCTGACCTCAGTAGCATAATCTCCCCTGATTTCTTCGCTGCATTCGAGGACAGCACTGAAGTCAACAGAGTTGGCTCCCACCATGCCTCCCCCCCTTCTATTTCAAGACAATCTCTACAACTGAAGCTAGAAAATACCTACAACAAGTGCTAGGCAAATCAAGATACAGTAGTGACTCCCTAGATCTCAAGCTAATTACACTTACCCTGAATGAAGTCCTATCCCCCCCCCCCGACTAAAATACTGAACCTATCCCTATCTCTGGCACAATTCCACCAGATGTTTTATTTTATTTATTTATTCACAATTAGGATTTACAACCTTTGAGTCAAAGACTCATTTACAAATGTACCTCGTCACAGGGAGGGGAGACAACATATTGGTGGAGCAAAACAGTGGAGAACAATACAGGTGAGATACAAAAGAGCATACAAAGCAAGGCATTTCAGTGAACAATACAGGTGAGATACAGAAGAGCATATAAAACTAAGCAATTTCAGTGATACAGTGGAGCACGCAGGTTACAGTGCATGGTATACAGACTACAAGAAGCTATTCTAAATAAACTAGTACATATGTAATACTATAAGAACCCTAGGGATACTAGGCGGTGGTTACTTAGGGGGGAGGTCTATGTCTGCAGATTGGCTCAGGCGGAGCTCTCGGTAAGGCCCTATTATGGGCATTTACAGCTCCAAGTGTCAGTGAGGTGTTTGTGTAGGGTGATTCTGAAGGGGCCGATTTTTGAGATGTTAGTGATGTGAGTGGGGAGGGAATTATACCAGGAGGGTGCTCTGTAGTGGGAAGACCTTTGAGAGAGCGAGGTCCTAGCTCTCGGCACCTGGAAGGTGGCTTTGGTTGTATTTCGGGTGACGCACCGAAAGTGGGTGGGCCCATTGAAGGATGGAAGCGACTCCTGGGGAGAGCCCAAGAGAGTCTTTTTGGCCAGTATACAGGTGTGGTATTGCAGGCGCTCTTCAGAAGTGAGTAGGTTCAAGGTGGAGTAAAGCTGGCATGTGTGTGTTCTGCTGGAGGCACCAGTCAGGAGCCTGCAGGCTTTGTTGATAGAGGTCTGGACTTTGGTGAGGGCAGTGGGGTCAGCAGCTGCACAGATAGGGAGTCCATAATCAACCAAAGACAGGATGGAGAAGATGATAGCCAGCCGTAGGGCAAACTCAGGGAGGCAGTCTTTGTGGTGGTAGAGGAGTCCAATCTGGGCATTTTTGGCAGAGGACAGTGAGTTAAGATGGGCATGGAAGGAGAGAGCCGAGTCAAAGGTGATGCCCAGGTATTTGTATGTTGATACCTGTTCAAGGGGGTGTAGACTGCTGGAGATGATACGAAGGGGAGCATTTCTGGAGTTACTTTGGTGGTGTGCAAAAATCATAGATTTCGTCTTCTTGTGGTTCAGAACCAGACGATGATCGATGAACCACTTTTCAGCTTGGCTGAAGGTGAGTTGCAAGGAGCTCTGGAGTGTGAGTGGGTCGGGTTGGGAGGCGACGAGGACTGCATCGTCGGCGTATAGAAGCATTTTGCCCGAGCAGGAGCTGGGGAGGGTGTTTAGAAAGAGACTGAACAATGTGGGGCCCAGGATGGAGTCTTGAGGTACCCCAGAGCGTACAGGTAAGGCAGTTGATAGGATACCATTTATTTTGACCCATTGGGATCTGTCACGGAGGTAGCTAGAGAACCAGGCCAGAGGGCCAGATGACAAACCAAGCTGAGGGGGGGATATGGAAAGCTACTATGGTCAAACCAGTCCACAAAAGTGGTGACCACGCCCACCATGCTAACTATTATCTCATATCCATCCTGCTCCCATGCTCCAAATCCCCGAAGCGTATTGTATCAGACTGAGTGATTATCTCAAGAAATATCAGATCCAGTGTCTGCAACAACATGGCTTCTTAAAGGTGCACAGTACCACCACAGCACTACTCGAGTACTCTGGCTATATTCATAGTGCCCTGGATCGGAGTCAGTTAGTGGGGGTGATATACTTCAACCTCACTAAAGCCGTTGATACAGTCAATCACACCTTACTGCTTGATGAGCTGTCAGCCACCAGGCTATCAACTGAAGCTGTGGGATGGTTTAAACATTGCCTTGGGAACAGATCCCAGCAGTTCAGAATCAATGGAATCCTGTCCAACAACAGGCAAGTGTGCACAGGTGTCCAACAGGGCTCGATCTTAGGCATCTTCCTCTTTAGCGTATTCCTCAATAGCCTTCCCCGTGTCAGCTCAGATAATATACTCCTCTATATGGATGACGCAGTCATCTTTACCAGTAAACCTGACCCACACCTCCTGGAAGCACAGCTCCAACAAAACTTCTCGATTATCAAGGACTGGTTCTCAAAGCACAAACTTCTAATGAACTATAAAAAGATGAAGGTTATGTCATTTGCTAACCCACACCACAGACATAGAACACATCAATTAACTATTAGGAACTGCCATAATACCCCTCTAGAACAAGCGAATACTTTCAAATATCTAGGGGTAATCCTGGACAGCTCCCTATCCTTCACCAACCATGTGGATCAAGTTGCAAAGGCAGTTATTATTAGGATTTGCCTCCTCCTATACAGGCATAGGCATTGCAAGACCTCAGATGTGCTTCAGCTAGCTGTGAACAGCTCAATAATCTCTATTATTGACCATGGGCTGGTGTATATAGCACCGCATCTGAAACTACCCTAAATATGATTAACACAGCACTAAACAAATCCCATAGGCTCACAACTGGAGCACACAGACTCACTTATACCTACGAATTATATGCCCAGACCAACTGGCTGCACCTTGCGGACAGGGTGAAATACCAGGTATGTCTCCTTGGGAAGAAAACCTGCCTAGGCCTAACCCCCTTGGCCATTCAGAACCTTATTAATCTGTCAGTCAATTGCCCATCTGATCTGGGGCATGTCCAGACAGTCTCATCATGTCCCCTTCTGCCGCACCTCACAAGCTCAGCAGTCCTTTGCTTACCACGTGCACAGCTAGCTAAATGACCTCCCACTGGACATTATGTCTGTGCCTAAGCTTGGACCATTCAAGAGAAAACTCCACCAGCACCTTACCGCACTTTGCAGTTGTGACTGCATCCACTAACTAGCCTTTCTCCCCTACCTCCCCCCCAAATCCATCACTCTGCCCACCCCTATTTTTAATTCCATTCCCTCTGTGCCCTTCCTACCCCCATGCCCCCACACCCCTACTGCTCCTGTTCTCTCACCCCACCATTCTAACCGACAAGGTCATCTTGGCTGATTCATTACTGTCTGTTATGTTGCACCATATCATTTCATGTTATGTTAAATGCTCTTACTTGTCTTTTTTTTTGTACTGTTCTGTTTGACTTTTGTTATTTGATGTGGATCCTTTGTAAATGAGCTTTTAGCTCAAACGTATTGCAATTCAAAAACTAACTAAATAAATAAATAAATAAATATACTGTATAAAAAGAGATTAAGCACCATAGAAAAGGTTTTGCAAAAATGTTAACAGATCAGACCTGTCCTTTTGTTGCTCGCAATTTGTGAATCCCAAAAAGCCTCATGCTGCAATACTATCCTGTCAGTATCTCCTTCCCTTGGTCCTACAGAAACCTGCTCTGTTCCCATAAATTTAAGACAATTGTTACCACCACTTTTTTCAAGACATGAGCTGCTAAAGGCATTCTCTGTATTGCCTTCTTCAAGGGCTGGGATATGTTTTGCCACCTGAGTTTTTAATTTCCTATGTTCTTAGAGTATTAAGGGCTAACTAGGGAGATTGAGAACTCGTTCACAGAAAGGAGTCAGAATGTGGTTCCAAACGGCAAACTCTCTGATGTCAATGAGGTCACAAGTGGGATACCATAGGGGTCTGTCCTGGGGCCAATATTTTCTAGTATGTTTATAAGTGATGTCAGGTGGAGGTAAAGTAAGTCTGTTTGTGGACGACACAAAATTCCAGAGTAGAGTGTATAATGAAGAAGAAATTACCAGTATGAAAAGTAGTACTAGTCAACATCATCATCATTTTTATTTCATTAAGATTTTCTGCAAGCATAAGGTACAGTAACCCTTCATTATAGCGAACCCCTCTATTGTGAATTATTGGCTGTAACGAATGTATTGCGTGCCTCCCACACTTACTGTAAAGCCGTTTCTCAGGATTTGCTATAAAACGTCACTACACCTTTATCAGCGCTCACAATGTTCTCACAATGTTCACAATGTTCTCTCTCTTTAATTTTCATCAATTACTGTGTCCCCAATTACAAGTTGCCAGTTAAAGCTTTGCTCCTTCTTGATCACTGTCCAGCACTCCCCAGTGAGACTAAACTCCACCCCAGAGATGGTAAAATTAAAGCCTTATTTCTCCCTAAAAACACTACCTCCCGCATACAACACCTCAATGGGGGAATCATTGCAACTTTTAAAAAGAACTACAGGAAGCGCTTGCTTACTGACTTTGTTGCCACAGAAGTGTCTCTCATCACAGAGTTTCTAAAAAAACTTTCACTGAAGAACATTGCACTTCTATGCGGGGAGGCATGGAGCAATGTGACAATGGCAACAATTTCCCACTGCTGGATCGCAACTTAAGGGCCATCTTTTGGTAATTTATTACAGGAGGGTGAAGCAGCAGAGAATGACGTAGATGACACAAATGAAATTGCTGGATTAGCGCAGCAGTTGAACCTACTGCCAAATGATACATCGGCTGCAGACAACATTGATGACTGGCTGTGTGGGGATGATGGAGCATTGACACATGACCTGATGACAGACCATGACATCCTCTCTGCAATCGGGAGTGGTAACACTCGCACTACCGAGGAGTCAGAATCTGAGTCAGAGGACGAGGATGAGAGTGTGCCTGTTCCAAGCTATCAAGAGGCAATAGCTGGGTTAGAGACAGGACTGCGTTGGCTACAGTCACAAGATGCAGACCCCTTGAAAGTTCTGCAACTACAACATTCTATATCCTATGCATGGGATCTTGCAATAAAACACAGCACCACGCAATGCAAGATAACGTCTTTCTTCAGGCATCCACTGCTGGTGGCACACCGTGAGTACTGTACTGTACTGATTGAAAACTGATTGAAAACTGCTGAGTGCAATGACATTTTTTTAATACAGCCAATTGATTATTATTGAATAAAGCTTCTGAGTACTGAGAGCTGTGTGCTGAAGTTGTTTAGTGGTTAGTTTGCACACTACAACTTAGCGGTGGGTGAGACTTTTTGTGGATGTCCATCAATCACAGTGCTCCTTGCTATAACGAATTGTTTACTAAAATGAACGCAGTTTAAGGCTCCCAAAGTGTTTGTTATAACGAGGGGTTACTGTTTTACAATAAAACAACACATATACAGTAATATTACAGTATTTATATATACTGTACAAACATATGAAAAACAAAACCCTAAAAACACACCCTTCTCACTCCAGCGGTCCTTTAGCATCAGTAACTAAGTGCAGTAAGCTGACTAGGTTGAACTGCCTTGGAGGTGGAGCCATGAATATTCATATAATGAATTGGGCAATAGGAAAAGAGCAGGAGGGTGTGCTGTTTGGAGTCTGCCCAGAGGGCACCAGAATTTTTTCTCCAACTGAGAAACATCGCCTCTGAGATGCTCTCTCTCTCTCTTCAAGAGAAAGTCACTTTTTTGGCCCTTAAATTTTACTTTTGATTATTTTAGAGGAATTTTAGTGGTTCCTGTTCAGTTTCTGGGAACCATGCCTTTCCCTTTGTTCCGTGGTTCCCTTTTCCACTTTCTGACGTAAAACTTTACTGCAGTTACAGTTTTTCAACAGTTCTTTAGTTGATTTTAATAGCGGTTCCCTTTTTCACTGGGAACAGCTATTTTCTTGATTTCTTGCACTTTTTTGCTGTTTTTAATTGAGGTTCTTTGCCACTAGGGAACCAGGTACTAATTTCAAATTTTCCCTATCGGGAACCATTGTTTTCAGCATTCTGATGAATTGGCATGTCAGAACAGCCTAAAAAAAGAACTGTACCCACAGGTTTTAAAAACTGTGTGAAATGCCACAGAATTGTGGCTAAAGCTGATGCCCATGACCTGTGTTTACAGTGCTTAGGTCCAGCTCACTTCTGTTCAATTTGCTCTAAGTTCTGTTCAAAAACCCTTAGAAGCAGGGAAAAAAGATTAAGAATGATGGCTGCCAAGGCTTCCGATGAGGGGCCTTCGAAGATTAAGGGCGCTGATGAAGTACCTTCCAAACCTAAAAATACTAATAATAAAGGTGATGATGAAGTACCACCTAAAGAAAAAAATGGCATCAAAGGTGCTGATGAGGTGCCTAATAAGCCCGAGACATCTAAGTGCACTGATGAAGTGCCAACTACTAAAAGAAAAACAGATTAGGTCACTGATGACATACCTGCTAAGAAGCTTCACAAAGACAAACATACCACTGCCCCTCCTGCACCTAAGCATGGAGGTCCATCAGTAGGCAAAAAGCACAAAGAAAAAACTAAAAACACAGCATCAGGGACATAATCCCACCAATTTGCCAGGGGATTTACCCTCTGTTGAAGGAATGGCTAAAGCCTGGCATTTATACCAAACTCTGTAGGGCATGGGGTCCATGTTTCAAACCCCTGCCTCTGCTAGTCTACCCCCAGTGCAGTTCCCTCTGACTCAGACAACTTTCCTTGGGAGGATGAAGTTTACTATGGACCAGATGATGAGTCAGGGGAAAGCCCTTTAGAGCCTGATGTTTCCCCTGATCCAAATTTTGAAGCTTCCCCTAGTGACCAGGAGGATGCTTCCTCGATGCTAACTTTCTTGCAGCATACGGTGGGCACCCTGGATCTCCCCTCACAGGAGTCCACTCAGGATGAGGAGGAGGAGGATGAAGATTACAGGGACATGATGGGTCTCCCCCCTCCAAAACAGGTTAACCTCCCTATATGTAACCCCCTTGTTACCCGGGGTTACTAGAATCCCAGTAAGACCTAGTGATAGGCAGGGAAGGCAGCTTGTGAAACTCCAGTTAAATGGATTTCACACTGTGTCACTCTTTTTTCAGTCTTAGCCGAAACTGCGGGATGACATCACCATAGAACTATCGCAGCTGCATGAGCCACAATGGAATCTTCAGAAGGGAGTTAGAGTAGACTGTTGGGAGGTTTGAACAGTCAGTTGTGAGCAGTCTGTAGTTGGAGATTGTTGTGAGAGGAGCACAGCAGCTCTGTGCTCAGGCTCTTGGAGCCTCAGCCCTGAAATAGGGCTACATTTAGGGAAAGGTGTGTGTTTCCACCAAAAGAGAGACACAGAAGCTGTTTTTAAAGTGGTGGAGACCGTTGAGTCAGGTCTCTGTGCCCCATCCCTCAGGGGATGGGGCAGGAAGGTTTGCCTGCTATTCCAGGGGCAACCCCATGGCTACTGCTAGTGAAGAAGCTGCCTTATTTTGTCCACGTGTGTGGGGTACAAGAAGATTTCGAGATTCACCTGTGGGGCACGTGCAACTGAAGGGTGAGTTCTGCTCTTACTAAAGGGCCCATGTTTCATCCTGAACTGTGTTAAAGTGGGGATTGGACTACTGAAGTAGTGGGAGGCCTAGAGTAATAGCCTTAGCCAAAAGTAAAAGTATGTTCAAGTCCAGCATATAGGGGAAGTCAAGACATGTAGAGGAGATGTGACATACGTCTACCCAGTAATCTACATTGCCAAGCTTTCAAAAGAGTTGTTTAGTTTCCAGAGAAATGGCCGGGTATGGATTGTGGGAGCTGGAGGTGGGAGACCCCCCATCTTTAGTAACCAGGTCCACCTCTATGGATTTGCTCTGTGGATTTCTGCTTTGCCTCATGCACTTGGCCAGTGATGAGGGAAGTACCCAGACGTGGGATGGAAGGAAATTTCCCTCTAGGAGTTGAAGGCTCTAAGGTGGTTTGGGGAGCCACCAACAGGAAAACTGGTTCATTCCCATATGGACCGCAGATCAAGTGGCCATCGGGGGAGCCAGACCTTGGGAAAAACCCAAGTAGTGTACAAGTCGGGCTGTGTACCCAAAGCTGCATGCAAGTCCAGGCTGTGTGCCTGGTGGGTTCAGAGCCTGAGGGCTGGAATAGTGAAGAAGTGTTCTGTTGTCTCTAATCTGCATTACCAGGAATGTAGCCCTGTGGGGGTCATCTATGCTTTGTTTGTTCAGTTTGGATGTGAATAAAAGCCAAACTGTAGAATCCCATTCCTGGTTTTGGACATTACAGTTATTGCTTCCTGTGTTCAGATTTACTTGGGTGCCCCTGTGCAGAGTAGCCAAACCTAGGCCCCCTGTGCTGAGTAACCTAGTCCTCCCCGAACCCAGTCCCCACCAGGTACTGCTGTCAGCTTCAACAGCATGCCACCTGTTGTTTTGCAAAAAGGCAGGGGTACAGGGCCTTACAAAAATGGAGGCACCGCTTTGGATTTTCAAATTTGGGAGGAAAGGTGCTCGGACAGGTGCTAGTGTTTTGGCTATCAGGCAGTGGGTAGCCCAAAAAAGCTGAAGTAAGTTAACTAGTGTGTGGTTGTGTGCTGTGGATCTTATGCTGCTGTTAAAATGCCAACTGTTTACCAAGGAGCAGTAAAGCTAAAAGAGTGTGCCCTTGTCCTGCATCAATTGTTTACAGCATTTTTGCCTGCTTTTTAAAAGAACTGTGTGTGATAAAGAAAAGTGTGGAAGACTAGGGGTAGCAACAGGAAAATTGTGCTCTGGACATTAGAAATGCTTTTTAAAAGAACTGTGTGTGATAAAGAAAAGTGTGGAAGACTAGGGGTAGCAACAGGAAAATTGTGCCCTGGACGTAGGAAATGCTTTTGAGTAAACTGAGAGACTTGCAGTGTGAATGGCCATGCTAAATGGCTGAAATGGGCTCCCGCCGTGGAGTCAGTTGAAAAAAAAAAAGTGGTTTCTGCAGTTTAAATTTGCCTGCTCGACGATCGCCGTGAAGAGAAGAGCATTCGCAAGGAAGAAGAGGCTCATTTGCATGGCGTCGTGTGATTGGTGACGCTGCAATCAGTCCCGCACCTCAGCCAGCTCTACAGTGACTGCCCAGCATTCGAGAGGGAGTGTGAGTGGAGTGCGTGTACTGGCTGGTGGAGGAGCATCACAGTGATTAAAAGGCACTGTAAAACTCTTAAAAATAGACTGTTCTGTTTAAAATAGGGCTCAACCCACATCTCGATCATCTGAATTGTGAATGTGGTGATCGGGGAGACGATCGGCAGGACTGCCTACCCGTTTTCTTTCCGAGGTCTCCAAGACTGGCTGCAGGCAGTTTTTCCATCGCAGCTAACAGCTACTGATAACAGTGAGTACCAACAGTGATAGTTGCTCAAACAGTGATTTTCTGCCAAAAGCCAGCTGAATATGTATGCAGCAGTGTAGTCACTTTGCAAATAACGACTGTGTCAAGTTCTATCAGCAAGTGCAAGTCTGCAGGCCACTGACTGTGAGTGTAGTTATGGATTCAGCATCAGTTTAAAGTTTTAAAGCCAGAGAGAGACTGTGAGTTGTAGCCAAATGTGCAGCACTAGTTTACAGGCAATCCTGTGCTTGAAATCCTGAGGCTTTAAGGGACTGTGAGTTAAAGAAATGTTTCCAGCAAGTGAGAAGTCCGTGGCAAATCATGTAAATGTGTTAGAAAAAGAACAGTGCAATTTTGTACAGTTTGAGCAAAAGTTATCAGTAGTGTGTGTAAATCAGATGCGCAGTGGCTTGACCCAATTTCTGAATGTGATGCGCAGGAGTGCTGCCGCCGCCATTACAGGGTGGGGTAGTAAAGTAAGCACAGAAGCAGAGGAGCCATTTTAAAAGTAAAGAAAGTGTTCAGTAAAGTGGAACTTTCAGTAACAGTGAGCTTTTGTTTGTTTTCCCTGCAGTTATGGCCTCAGGACCAGCTCGCTACCGGGCTGCAGTAACAGCAGTAGTAAATAGATTAAGGGAAATTGAAAGGTGTCATTATGGAGGACAGCTGCCTCCTCGTGTGGCGATTCCTGGCTATCCAGTGCATGTGTGTCAAATTTGCTTAAATGCTGGAAGGGACGTCTTCATGATACCTCACTGTTCTGGGTGCCTAGAAAAATATAGCTTGTATAAAGTGCCCCAGATTCATTTGGCTCCCACATGGACAAAGGTTCAGGAATCTGTAGTTGGCAGCACACAGCACCAGGTGGAGCCTGAAGAAGGCCCTCGGGGAGTGTGGCACAAAGCTAGAGGGTGCAGATTTAGAGACAGAACCAGATGTTGAAGTTTCAGATGCTGGATCTCAAAAGGAAAGTTCAGATAAAGCATCAGTAGTCCCCTGGAGGGGGGGCCTAGCCCAAGTCTTATAGGAGAAGATGAGATGAGGGAGGCCTTTGAATGGGAGGTGTCGACTTCCGCACCTAGTGATGAGTGGATAGTCTCAGGAGTGAGGACGACTGCTCACTCCTGGGCTCAGATCCTCAATGAGGAAGAAGATGAGGGGGAACCTATGTGGCCTTGTGAAAAAGGAACGGGTACACAGTCTCAAACTCTTGCCTCAGAAGAATGCATGGAAGATAGTGGTGATGTCACTGCCCTGGCTATGCAAGAAGAAGTCAGGGATCCATTTTTAATCTCGTTGAGGATGCGTAGCTGGCAGAACCAGGACTGGCCGCCCCCAAGCCAGGCCAGCGGTCTCAGGTTGACCAAAGCTAGTAAAGAGGAGAGACTGGTTCGTAGGAAGGTGAATGAGATCTATGGGATGACCTTTCCTACCTTTCCTCGGAAAGTCTGGGAGGAGATTGAGAACAGCAGGAAATCCTGGATCTGGGCCGAAGCAATGAAATGTGTGCATCCTGGTGCAAACAAGCATGTCAGAAACAGACTGTTTCATGAGAAATATACCTAGTGGAAGAGAGGCAGGACACTGTTTATGGACAGAGTGCGAATAGTGGACTGAGAGGGACATGAAACCTTCCACTGTGTGAATTATGTGCGCCCAGACAGGGTAATAATTCAGGCTCCTGACCCCCTGTACTACTGGCCTCAATGCAAGGATCTCCCAGCAAATGTGCCCGTGCCTACTAGATGGAAAGCCGAGCAGTGGTAGTCAATACTGCCACACCAGCCTTTGCAGTGCCTTTATTAATCTGCCAGTATGAACATCCAGGACTCAGGTGCCCCACATTCATCAGTTCTACAGTGTACTGGCTTTTCCAGAATCCATCGACTGGCCCACCAGATGACTTCAGATCCAGAGAGGACACCAGCCCAGCTGTATCCTGCTTCATCGCCTGGTAATCAGATGACATAACCCAGCTGTTTTCCTTTTTGTTCCTGTTCTAAGGTTCTATCTCCAGAGATGACATCAGCCCAGCAGTTCCCAGATGTGCCCTCCTGTAGTTCCCGGAAGATGTCCGCCCAGCTGTATCAGAAGAAATGCTGCCAGGGAGAGTCTTCAGCTGAGGAGCAGGTCGGAGCAGATTTTTTCGTACTACAAGGGGCTGGTAAGTCTGAACTTTTCTATCTTTATGACATTGCAGTACACACCCTACTCTAGCAGACTCCAGAATGTGTGAACTGTCCTCAAAGACTCTCCCCTTCAGGACTTTAGCCTGCTAGAACTGTGCTTCACCGGGCTCTGGCCCAGGACAGACTCTTTAATGGACTAGCCTTCAGGCACTGTGGTCACTAGATGGGACTTTAAGGGCACTCCATCCCCCAAATGTGTATTGTAAATAATGTAATTGTTTTTCTACTGTTTTCTAATGTATATACTGTTTTTCTACCTTTTCTAAAAAATTATTTTTGGGATCCTTCAGTGTTTTGATGGTAGGGGTTTAGGTAGACTGTGTATGCAGATTAGGAGTGTGTGTTATCTTTCTTTTTCTTGCAGGTGTTCCTGAAGAAGATAGAAGAAAAGCCAAGAAGAGGAGAAGGGGCTCATCGGAGTTTTTCACTAGTACTTTAGTGTGTAGAATTTAAAGTACTGTGGTGTTGCTATTGTTGTTGTTACTGTAGTAACCCTTTCCTTCCACAGGTGTCGTTGTGGGGGTAGGGAGGAGGCAGTAAAGTGATGTAATAATGTGGTATTAGTTTCTTGGTGTGTGGTTGCAGGTTGCCCAAGGTCGGGAGGTCCCCGGGTTGTTTTTGTTTTTGGGTGATAAGTTAGAGGCAGACAGATTTTCCCTAGAGGGCTAGGGGGGATAGACAGGCTGTGGTCCTGAACGGCCGTAGGGACTGCAGTGCTGAGCTATTAGGGCTATGCTCTGGACAGTTCTACCACAGCCACTAGGTGTCCATAGTAAGTGGGTAGAGTAGAGGCTGATATGTCAGCTAAAGGCCTCTAGGCCCCTAGTGTTGCCTGCCTGTGTCAGACATGGTAGGAGGCGGCCTGATCACCCCCCTCTGCAGGTAGCACATAGGGTGGGATGGCTTGTTGGGCAAACAATGATCATGACAGTCATTTTCCTGGTCAAGGGCGAGTGTAACCCCCTTGTTACCCGGGGTTACTAGAATCCCAGTAAGACCTAGTGGTAGGCAGAGAAGGCAGCTTGTGAAACTCCAGTTAAATGGATTTCACACTGTCTCACTCTTTTCTCAGTCTGAGCAGTCTGTAGTTGGAGATTGTTGTGAGAGGAGCACAGCAGCTCTGTGCTCAGGCTCTTGGAGCCTCAGCCCTGAAATAGGGTTACATTTAGGAAAGGATGTGTGTTTCCGCCAAAAGAGAGACACAGAAGCTGTTTTTAAAGTGGTGGAGACCGTTGAGTCGGGTCTCTGTGCCCCATCCTTCAGGGGATGGGGCAGGAAAGTTTGCCTGCTATTCCAGGGGCAACCCCATGGCTACTGCTAGTGAAGAAGCTGCCTTATTTTGTCCATGTGTGTGGGGTACAAGAAGATTTCGAGATTTGCCTGTGGGACACGTGCAACCGAAGGGTGAGTTCTGCTCTTACTAAAGGGCCCATGTTTCATCCTGAACTGTGTTAAAGTGGGGATTGGACTACTGAAGTAGTGGGAGGCCTAGAGTAATAGGCTTAGCCAAAAGTAAAAGTATGTTCAAATCCAGCACATAGGGGAAGTCAAGACATGTAGAGGAGATGTGACATACATCTACCCAGTAATCTACATTGCTAAGCTTTCAAAAGAGTTATTTAGTTTCCAGAGAAATGGCCGGGTATGGATTGTGGGAGCTGGAGGTGGGAGACCCCCCATCTTTAGTAACCAGGTCCACCTCTACGGATTTGCTCTGTAGATTTCTACTTTGCCTCATGCACTTGGCCAGTGATGAGGGAAGTACCCAGACGTGGGATGGAAGGAAATTTCCCTCTAGGAGTCGAAGGCTCTAAGGTGGTTTGGGGAGCCACCAACAGGAAAACTGGTTCATTCCCATATGGACCCAGATCAGTGGCCAGCTGGGGAGCCAGGCCATGGAAAAACCCAAGTAGTGTACAAGTCGGGCTGTGTACCCAAAGCTGCATGCAAGTCCGGTCTGTGCTCAGGGTTCAGAGCCTGAGGGCTGGAATAGTGAAGAAGTGTTCTGTTGTCTCTAATCTGCATTACCAGGAATGTAGCCCCATGGGGACCATCTATGCTTTGTTTGTTCAGTTTGATGTGAATAAAAGCCACACTGTAGAATCCCATTCCTGGTTTTGGACATTACAGTTATTGCTTCCTGTGTTCGGATTTACTTGGGTGCCCTGTGCAGAGTAGCCAAACCTAGGCCCCCTGTGCCGAGTAACCTAGTCCTCCCTGAACCCAGTCCCCACCAGGTACTGCTGTCAGCTTCAACAGCATGCCACCTGTTGTTTTGCAAAAAGGCAGGGGTACGGGGCATTACATATATATAAGGCTTTCAGAAAGAACACTATGAAGCTGCTCCAGACCCCTACCTCTTTGCCTGGAGTAGACAAGAAAATAGATAAAAAGAATCAGCTTTCCAGGTCTGACACTGACTTCCAGTATGTACATCCTAGTCATGAAGGTGTTGTACAGCAGGCCGCTTGTGACAAAGCTAACATCCCTCTCTGCTCTCAGCCCCCTGAGAAGGAGTCTAGGAGACTTGACTTCATGGCTAAGAAGTCCTATACTTCAGCCTCACTCCTGCTGTGCCTCTCTTCTTACATGGCCTATACTGTCAAGTACCAGAAGGCCCTCTGGAATTCTCTCCTGGCTATTGCCCAACATAAGCCAGACACTATGGTCCAGGACATAATGGAGACAGTAAAAACTGCATTGGAAGCTACCAAATTCCAGTTCCACATGGCAGCAGACAATAATGATGCAGCCTCAAGGGTTATGGCCCAGGTCTTCTCTCTCAGGCCTCAGGTGCTTCACTTGGCTAAGTGCAACCAGTCTGTCACAGGACAGCCAGTCTAAAGCAATGGTCTTCCCCTGTGACCAGAAGTCTCTCTCTCTGGTGACAGAACAGAGGAATACATGAAAAAGTTAGATGAGTACAAAACAGCCTACCGAAGTAATACAGCCAGAGGAAAGGCTCCCAGTAACCAAAGAGCTCAGAACAAAGAGAATAGGGGCATGGGTTACTTTCCTAGACTCTTCTTCTATATCCTATGCCAGTGGACTACTCTCAAATGAGGGTTTTTTTTTCAGAGGAAGAGGCAGGAGAGGACAAAGGAGAGGTACCTCCACCCCTGCTCCTGCCTCACAAACTAAGCCCTGATTCCAGTCTCCTGGTCTCCTCCCCTCTACCAGTAGGGGGCAGACTCTCTCACTACCTCCAGTCCTGGACTCTAATAACTTCAAACAAGTGGGCCCTGGAGTTAGTGGAAAAGGGACTCCCCCTTCAGTTCAAAATATTACCATCTCTCAGGGGTCCCTTCCTGTCAAAATCCCAATCTCCTACAGAAAGACTTCTTCTGGAGCTGGAAGTAAAAAAGCTGCTCACAGCAAAGGCAATAGAGAAAGTTCCTCCTTCACAGATGGGCAACGGTCTCTATTCCAGATACTTCTTTGCAGAGAAGAAAAATGGGGAGTGGTGACCTATCCTCAAACTCAGGCATCTGAACAGGCACTTACTCAAATCAAAATTCAAAATGGCCACTCTCCAGCACTAGGGACTCTTTCAGCAGATGCCTTGTCCCTGGACTGGTCAGGGAAGTTCCTTTATGCCTTCCCTCCCTTCTTTTTGATTCACAGAGTGCTTCTGAAGTTAAGGTCCCAGCCTGCAACAATGATCCTGGTAGCACCAGATTGGCCAAGGCAGTCGTGGTACTCCCTTCTGCTAGCCCTGGCTTCCAGCAAGCCAACCCAGCTTCCTCTCACTTACTCTCTTCTGACTCTTCCTCAGACGGGGTGACTTATCCCACTCTACAATCTCTTCACCTCAAAGACTGGCTCTTGAGAAGCTAGAGTACCCAGAATCCCAGTATTTGGAACAGGTCCTTAAAGTCCTGAAATTGGCTAAGAAACCTGGTACCAAGAAAACTTAAGCAGCTAAGTGGAAAATATTTTCTTTCTGGTGCAAGGGGAAGCATTTCAATCCTCTCAAAGCATCAGTCCCCAATAGGGTAGACTATCTGGCTCACTTACATGCCTCAAGGCTTCATCTTTAAAGCTGTACCTAACTGCAGTTTCTGCTTATCTGTCCATAGGCAAGAAGCAGACGATCATTTCATTACTTGTCTTCAAAAAGTTCTTCAAAGGCCTTCTCCATCTTCAGTCCCCAGTCAGGAACCTGTTCCTCCTTGGGACCTTAACCTGTGCATTGCCAAGCTCATGGAGCCACTTTTCGAATCCACGGCTACGGCCCATCTGAAATATGTCACTTGGAAGACAGTCTTCCTAGTGACCATTGCCTCTGCCCAAAGAATTTCAGAGTTGCAAGCACTCTGCACAGATTCCAACTACATTATCCCTCACAGGGACACGGCAGAGCTCAGAACAAACAGGAAATTCCTGCCCAAGGTGGTCTCTGAATTCCACCTTAACCAGTCTATCATGCTTCCCGTTTTCTTCACTGAAAAATCCACTCCTGGAGAACAGAGACTCCATAGTCTGGATGTGAAACGAGCCCTATCCTGCTACTTGGAGCACACCAAGCAGTTCAGGGGCTCTACCACCCAGCTTTTCCTCACCTATGGGGAGGTAGGTAGAGGAAGACCAGCCACTAAGAGAATTAAGTTGAATGAGATTTGGATGCAGGTGGGGAAGTTATAGGGACTCATTGGATAGTCTTTTGTAGTCAATTCTGCTACAAGGCTGGTAAACAGCCTCCTGAGGGCCTCAGGGCTCACTCTACCAGGGGCACTGCTGCCACAGTGGCAGCTGCAAGGGATATTCCCTTACTTGATGTCTGCAAAGCAGCCACATAGAAGACTGTACACACATTCACAAAGCACTATTGCCTGGATGTGCAGTCTAGATCTGATGCCAAATTTGGAAGGTCGGTCCTGCAGAGCCTCTTCTCTAAGTAGGTTCTGTACCCACCTCCCAACTACACTGCTTTGTAGTCTGCACTTAGTTACTGATGATAAAGGACCGCTGGGGTGAGAAGAAACAAGCATTTGTCAATGCCGAATGTTGTCGTGCTGGCATTGGCAGTGGTGGAGATGGAGAGGCATAGCGCTGTGAGTTTGTTAATGTGTCCCAAAAGGTGATTTTGCACAGCGAGTACGCCACTGTGTGGCAGAGCTGCAGAAATGCATTTTGGGCATGCTGTAGAAAACGGCAGCTGGACTATTGATAATGAGGTGTGCAAAAATGCCAGTGGTGAAAATGTGGCATAAAAATATTGCATATTGATGAAGCTACAAGGGTGCGTGGAAACTGCGCAATACACACTTGCAACACAGTCATTGTCTGGACTTTCGCCGCCAAATTTTCAACATAGGCATTTTAGGATCTCTGCTGATGAATAGTGTCACTGTCATTTCCTCAAAGTGTCCTGAAAAGTGATATCGCACAGTGACTGTGCAATTCTCCACCGGACGTGCAAAAACACATTTCAGCCAGCTGTACTGTTCATAAGGAGGTATAGAAAAATGCCAATGATGAACAGCTGGAGTGAAAGTGTTACAAATTCACAAAGTCATGAGCGTGCGTGCAAACTGCGCAATACGTCACATGAAACACTCATTTTATTGAATTTCGTCCCTAAATTTTCAACATAGGCATTTTAGGACATCTGCTAATGAACAGTGGCATTGCCATTTTCATAATGTGTGTAGAACATGGGCTTTCCACAGCACCTGCGCTATTATGCGCTGGAACCGTAAAAACAGATTTTGGTCAGGATGTGAAAAATGAGAGCTGTACTGTTCATTAGGAGGTGTAGAACAATGGCACTGTTGAAAATGTGGAGTGAAAATATTATAAGTTTGCAAACTTACGAGCGTGCGTGCAAACTGTGCAATGCACACTCGTAACACAGTCATTTTATAGAGTATTGTCACCAAATTTTCAACACAGGCATTTTAGTACCTCTGCTCCTGAACAGTGTCACTGTCATTTTTGTAATGTGTCCTGAACACTGAATTCGCACAGCGACCACGCAATTCTGCGCCGGAAGTGTGAAAACACATTTCGGCCAGGATGTGAAAAATGACAGCTGTACAGTTCACAAGAAGGTGTGGTAAAATGCCAATGTTGAGAATCTGGCAGGAAAATAGATGCGAATCGCTAACTTACGAAATTACGTGCGCAGTTAATCATGCGGCTAAATAAAACAGTCATTTTTGATTTTCCCACCAAACTTACAACATAGGCTTTTTGAGAGCCCTCTCATGAACAAGTGGCAATGTCATTTTGTTACTCAGTCCCAAAAGGTGATTCCATGCAGTGACTGCGAAATCACCTTTCAGGTCCGAATAACACCATGACAGTGCAAGAATTCATGAGAAGGGGTCCCAAAAACCCCATGTCCAAAATTGGGGCCAACATTTGCAAAAATGCCCGAGATATGCATTAAAGTTGAAAAACCCTATTCATTCCATTATACAGCTTACGGCATTTCTTCAGTTCATGGTCGGCTTTCAAGAGTGCAGACGTGTTCCTGGTCCACAGAAGATCGTCACGCCAGACTCTGCAGGTAAGTATGGGGTGAGGGGGGGTGAAGGGAGGCAGGGTGCACAGAGGGTGGGTGTGCATGGGGGAAGGGGAACATCGAGACTACGAGGGACCATTTTCATTTTACAGGGGAAAAAAACATTGCGGGACAGTTTTTTTTGTGCAGGGAATTTGTCACGCTGGGGTGGGCTCCCAGCGTGCCACCTAACTGCTTGGGCAGGTGTCTGTAGCCGACAGGGGATTGGGCACCCTCGTCGGCACACAACATGAGGGGATAAGGAAGTAATGCCGATGGGGATTGGGCACCCATCGGCACACACAAAAGTGGGGGAGCCAAGGGGTTGGGGCACGCGTGACAATTGGGGGTTTATGCCGGCCGGGGAGTACAGGCTCCCATCGACGCATCAAAGAAAGCATGGGGTTAACCGACAGAGGGATTGGGCACCCCGGAAGTCGGCAGTAGTTGGGCGGCTGCCTGCTCGCCAACCATGCTCATAATGTCAGCGAGCACATAGGAAGGGTCTGCTGCATATGACGAGCTTTGCTCGGATTGCAGCGGACCTTTTCTTAGATGTGCTCGCCACATTATGTATACATGGTATGGCGCCGGCATGCAGGCTGATTGGGGAATGAGGGACGCACCTACTGGTGCGTGCCCTGCATTCGCTAAACAGTGACCCCGCCTCCAAATCTGCACTGTCCCACGATGTTGGCTGCGCAAGCACGCCAACATAAAAAATTACTCACTGTAGCAATATTGTTTCTTCCAAAGTGTCCTTTAGCATCAGTAAGGTCCCACCCATCCTCCCCTGGAAACCTATCTGAAGAGGACTCTGCTTCCTCATTATTGCCAAATTTGTTCCTGAAGTTTTTGATTCCATTTAAAGCAAAGTTTTCATATTTTTAATGTTTTTTCTGTTCATGCTGTTGCATGAATTTTGGATCTTGTTGGTCCATACTAACATGGGCATGTTCCCATTCTTCGCTCGAAAAAATGCTGGTGCCCTCTGGGCAGACTCCACTCAGCACACCCTCCTGCTCTTTTTCTATTGGCCAATTCATTATATGAATATTTATGAATATTCATGGCTCCACCTCCGAGGCAGTTCAACCTAGTCAGCTTACTGCACTTAGTTACTGATGCTAAAGGACACCTTGGAAGAAACAATATTACTACAGTGCGTATTTTTTTCTTATGGAATAATAGTTACAGTAATCACTGTGTCTGAAGGCTTTCAGAAAAAGGTAATTTTACCACATACTTTCAAACACGTCTAACAAATGAGTAACTCAAATTCCTTGAGGTAAGTTGTTCCATAACCCCATGACCACCACAGAAAATACCCTATCCCCCAAAAGTTTTAACCTGAAGGTAGAACAACAAGTAGCTGTTCTGTGGTAGGGCTAGGTGAAATTAGAAAATTTTGATTCTGTGGAATTTTCATGAAATTCTGCAAAATTTCAGGACATTTCACAATTTTTTTTAATTCCCAAAATTCTTTATTTGGTCATGACTCAGTTAGTATTATCGCTAGAGATCTGCAGTTTGGCAGGCATATTGTTTGGAAGACTACCTAGAAGGATACCAAGTTGAATGACATTTGGATGAGGGTGGGGAAGTTATAGGGACTCAAAACATGCCAGTTTATTATTCATGTGAACATTTCTGAAAATATTTATGTGGTTACAAATTAGCCCCCTTTGCAGCTAGATAATTGAACATGTATAGCATACTTTCTTGGAAGAGACATTGAAACTGCTAAATAGAGAGGTATTTGGATGCATAAATTGTAAGTTACAGGGGTTCAAAATTTTGCAATTAATTATCTGATAAATTGTGTGAAAATGTTCAAAATATTTGGATGTTTATAGCTCCACTGCTGTCACAAGTATACACTAAAGATTTGGCATGCATACCAAAGTAGATATGTCCTGGAATGTAATTAAGCTGGACAACTGTGGCTTAGCAGGTTAACATTTATTCTGGATACTTTAGAAGTTACTAATTGGCACAATTTGCTCAAAAATTCATGGGCATAATAGGTAATACCACTAGAATTCCACCTGTGGAATTTAACTTTCACAAAGTACTTGTCACCAGTGAATCTCCCTACTGCACTAGCATCATGACCCTGCAATATCCCTCCAATACTCCTGCGACAATGATGCCCAGCATCATGCTCCATCAAGACTGAAGATATTCAGATACTTCAGTCACAATGGCCTTAGTTGCAACTATTTGAAAGAACTGGCAGCACTTGGTGCTAGTGTTTTCAAATAGTAAACATATACATTGTTATCTACAGGGATTTTAAAGAGTTATCAGGTAGCATTGTACAGAAACAATGCTGCACATGCATTTGCTTCCACAAGTCATTAAGTGAGTGAGCGCTAGTGGTTATCTGGCATATTGCAAGAATTCAGGCTAGTGCATAGTGACATCTATGACTATTCTTCATGGTTTGTCACTCAAGATAGTGACCTGACACTTGGCACCACAATGCTTTTACTATGGAGCCTCCTATGAATGCTACCTTATTGCCACTTCACCCAGTCTTTACCTTATTCTGCAAAGGCAACTCATGTGTATGACTGGGCACAGTGTATAGACACGGCTTTGAAAAAAGTATCATAACATTTCACAATTTCACAAAAGCTCATGAAATTCAGCTTTAGTTACTGATGTGATTTTAGAATATTTGGCTGCTTGTAACTTGATCAGCCTTTGAGCAAGAGATTAGACAGTTGACACACAGCGTCTCTTTTTTTCCATATTGGTTTTTCTCTCGATCAGCAACTCTTCTCTCAGGCATATACCCTGTTCACAGAGATGTACCCTTATATGACTAACCACAACTATCATTCAGTTGGTTACAGGGTTTTTCTCCAACAATTTTTCTCCCTCTCATATCCCCTGCCAGCCTCACACAGACACAGCTTCCCCTGCAGCAGGAGCAAGCTCCCTGTTCCAGCCACAAGGGTTTCTGTGTTGGTGGAACCCACTGGCAACCCTCTCTGATCAAGATGCACTGCCGAGCAACAGCTGTCTGCGCCCATCCCCACCTACTGATGTGACTTCCTGAGCTCGCTTCCAAACCTGTGCTATCAGCATGACAGTGTCATACTCTGCTGTTGGGCTGGGGGGTGGCGTCAAAGCTTAATATTTAGGGTAATCAAACCTAACAAAATTGGTAGTATTCCATTCTCTAGTTTTAAAGTTACAGGGGTTTAAACTTTTCAGTTTACATATTTGCAAAATGTTCATTTTAAAATTTCTGGATTTGTGGAGGCTTATAACTCAGTCTTCTTTAAAGACAGGGACCTGAAACTTTGCATACTTCTGTCTGGATCATTGTAAAGTCAGCATACCACATGTGGTGCAATTTGGACAAATGCTTTTAAAATTAGACAGAAATAACTGAAAATCACAATTTAGTTCACAGACTTGTTACAGAAATTTCATGAAATTTCATGGAAGCAATATCAGAATTTCACCAGACTGTCAATAATAAAGGATACATTTCACACAGCCCTATCCTATGGCTAACCTTAAATTGTAAGTTGTTAAATACCAGGTCAACAGGTCAGCAGTAGCAAGGGAGCACAGAACTTGTGAAGCTCTAAAAGTGAACAAGAGATTCTTGTAACAGACCCTATGCCCACTGGAATACAAAATGTCTTTAATCTGGTATCAAATAAAAATACCACATATTTATGAATAGTCAAGAGCTCCAAATTCCATTAAGGAAAACTGTTATTGGCCAGTATTTTTTTTTAGTAGGTGCAGCTAAAATCTGGAATTCTCTACCCTTTGCAGTGTCTGAAAATGTTAATTTTTATTAAGTAGAGAACATTATCTTTTTTCCAACAGAAGCTTGTGTGTAGTTATAATTTATGATGTGTTTTGCACTCTGTGAAAATTTGTTGTCTTTGTATGTATTCTGACTTGGACGCCTATGAAAAAAGTCAACATTGCTCACTGGTCTTTCAAATATAATAAACTAAACTCTTCATTTTACTGGAAGTCAGTGCAATTTTCCAGCACAGGAAAGATATGGCAACAGAAGCTTTCTCCCACCACCAATCTTGCAGCAGCATTCTGCACCACTTGTAGCTGACTCAAACATTTCAAAGGCAGACTAAAGTACAAAGCATTCCCATAGTTCATTTTCAAGGTAATGACAGCAGTATAGAGCAGTGGTTTAGGGCTCTGAGCTGTAAACCTGGAGGCCCGGATTTGAACCCCACAGCCCCCACTTGCATACTGTGTGACCCTAAGCAACACGCTTAACTTCCTTGTGCTCCAAGGTCACACCTGGAAACAAGCTTCAGCTTAGAGTGCCTTTCCTGGTTTAACAATTTCCCCATCCCCCTACCCCACTACCATTCCCAGAGCATGAAGAACAGTTGCAAGTGCTACAGGTGATAATAATTATTGAACACATTAGATACTGTGCATACAAAAAAAACTCTTAACAGTGACAGAAATCTGACAATCAAAATTCAGGGATAAATCCAACAGAACACCCAAGTTGTGAATGGTTTTCACCAAGAGTAAGTCCTCTCCACAAACAGTGGGAGCAATTACTGCCAACTGCAGATTGGCTATATGTTTCTCTGTGCCAACCACCATTACTTTTCATTTTGTTGGATTAAGCTCAAGCCAGTTGGGTTTCAGCCAATCAACAATATCTAACAAGCAATTATGTAGAACAAGAAATGATGCCTGCATATCAGATAGCAAAGAAAAATGAAGCTGAGAGCCGTCTACATACATTTAAAGTCTCAACCCATATTTGCTGACAAGTTCAGCAAATGGTACAGTAGAAGATACACATCAAATAAACCTGGGTAAAAACCCAACCACTGAGGCACTCCAAAAGGTACTTTTACCCAAGTGGGGATGAAAATTCCTATCTGGACTGTTTGTATTCATTCCCAAATAGGATTGGAACTAGCCTGAGATTGTCTCACAGATCCCTGACAGCATATACAGTCAACCCACTGTATTAAAGACTATAAGTACATCAAACTAAACCAGTATTGCAAATGCCCTATATCCACATCCAAGAACAGGTGATTCAATAGTAGTAGTAGTAACAGAAGTAGTACTCCTGGCTACTATCTCCCCCTTACCGAGGAATTATTGCTGGCCATCCTGAGATCACACTTAAAACAATCTGGTGATAGATACCACTCATTGATGGCACTGGCAATATGGAACTCTGTGCCAATCCATTTTAGGAATTCCCCCTCACTGGCGGTGTTTAAATGGGGCATGTAGAGTTACTTGTTTGACTGTGCTTACAATATGGACCCACACGCAGTTTCTATTTGTATATTG